>JANATF010000017.1:0-599212 GCA_029449245.1 Mortierella alpina | reverse complement strand
AAACGAAAGTCTGAGGATAGGGGAAGGGGGAAGGAGAACAAGGAGAACACAACAAGGTCCAGGAGGGGAGGGGTTTTTAACGTCAACAATCTTTCGCGTTAGCGGTCACGGAGGCACTTGAGTGGCGTCCCCTGTGCAGGCCATATCATGGATGGATTGCATGGCCGTGAACCGGCATTTGACCTTCGTCCTATACCACACCAACATTCTTGACAAGGACCGCGATGCATGGACCATGGATCCAAGACCGCTCAGGTACGTGCGTCAGACTGGACAGGGGTAGGAAACATCAGGATCGTGAGCTACAGGACGACTGGACATGTCTTGAAATGAAAATCCGCCGAGAAGAAAATCCAAAGTCGGGATGGTGAAAGACTTGCAGTGAGAGCAAAACAGAAACCCTCAGCAGGACTCCAGAACGAAAGCCGAGGACAATGTCTACCGTTTCAGGAGGTCCAGTGGAGTCAGCGACTTGGATGGAGCTTCACAATTGCAAGACATGCAGGCGGCGGAGCAATGCATTGAGATTCAGCTGGAAGCATGCCAGAACGAGCTGAATCTCAAGGCGTTTGCTCACAGAATGCAGACCACGCGCCAAATGGATTACAAGGACGCGAAGAATAAGTTAGCAGTAAAGTAGAACCGAGCAGAGTACTCCAAGCGGGTGACCAGCTCGCTCTCAACAGCAAGTTACTGTATAGGAAAGACCACGCAGCGCGAGCCACCGCCAACCTTCAGGAACCGCACCACAAGGACGGACAATATCCAAGGCACCAAGGCCAGCAAGGTACGAAGACAGGATATGAATCGTGGTGTACAGCAGCTGTTGCAAGGAAATGGAAAGCAAGGAAGGCCAAGGTCATAATCCAGGACCACCAAGGACATGCATCAGAACTCGCAAGGCAAGGAGCAGGGGTACGCAGCATGCAAGGACAACAAACACAGAAACCAGAAAACAGGATGGCACATGGACCAACACCCAAGGATGAGGAAAAACAGCGACCACACCACAGTCCACGCACCACCGCATTCTACCACACACACACAACACCTACAAGAACAGCTGCATCCACCCTCATCTCCTCCACACCGCCTCCATCTCCTCTCCTCGCCACACAACCCGCCATCCACCGCTCCCTCCACACAACCCCTGCTCCCTCCAAAATACCACGCGCAATAAACCTGCAATGAAAAATACCCATAGTCCGCGGCAAAATATGAAAGTGCATCTCTCCGCGATGTGTATCGTCTATAGCCTTGTCTTCTCTTGTCAGTCTGTCTGTCAGTCTGTCTGTCTCCAGCACCCGCGCTGTATGTGTGAACCTGTCCCTAGTTCTCAATCTTGTCTTCTTGCCTCGGCCCACTTGTTGCAACGCACCTCCAAAGCGCAGCTGTTTCAAGTCATATCACAACATGGAGAAACACCAGACCTGAAGTGCTACACCTGCACATCCGCACGAATAGCATGCAGCAAGCCATACCACACTCTATCAGCAACGGCGCAGTTATTATTTTTCCCAAGCGTTTACTGCGGCGCCTGCACATTCCATTTTGAAGTTCTCTTTGAGGTGCTGAAGAAAGACTTTATTACTGAGCTAAGGCTATCAATACTGGATACTATCTAGCTGGCAACTGTCAGTCATCCTCAGTGGATGTCCAGGGCGCACCGCGAGGAGGTCGTTGCCATCGCACCCCACCCCTAAGTGAAAAAGAAAGGAGCAGCCACGAAAAGGACCGGAGCCGAATCCCCACACGCCTCTGCCCAAAGGGGCACCAAAGTGAGAACCTGTCGCGTGCAGGAACCACCCGGCTGACTTGTGTGAGCACAAAAGAAAAAGGGGCACCCTCCCACTCGCACTGGCAGGACTCGTCGTCGTCTACATGAGCACGCCGGCCCAGAGGTAGGTCGCGGAGCCTGGTTAGTCCCCTCACGTTTCTCCAGCGTGACCCCCGGTATCTAGTCTAGCAGCAGAAAGAACGGCACTAAACACCCAGCTCCACCCAAGCCCAACACCACACCTACCTACAAGAGACAGCTTTGGCTCAATCTCACACAACTCTCAGAGGAACTCATCAAGTCATGGAGCTGAGCGCACCCGCAGCGTGTCCAAAAAAACAGAGAAGCACAAAAAGAACTGGGGAATGAAATGGAGAAAGTTGACTAATGGTGATGGTGGATGGTGGAATGCACACCGCTCTTGTCCCCCACGAAATGGCCGCCTCGCTGCTACTAGACATCATCAATACCAAGAGTCACTTACCAGAGAAACTGTGAGTCGTTTGAGTGGACGACGTAAAAACGAAAGTCTGAGGATAGGGAAGGGGAAGGAGAACAAGGAGAACACAACAAGGTCCAGGAGGGGAGGGGTTTTTAACGTCAACAATCTTTCGCGTTAGCGGTCACGGAGGCACTTGAGTGGCGTCCCCTGTGCAGGCCATATCATGGATGGATTGCATGGCCGTGAACCGGCATTTGACCTTCGTCCTATACCACACCAACATTCTTGACAAGGACCGCGATGCATGGACCATGGATCCAAGACCGCTCAGGTACGTGCGTCAGACTGGACAGGGGTAGGAAACATCAGGATCGTGAGCTACAGGACGACTGGACATGTCTTGAAATGAAAATCCGCCGAGAAGAAAATCCAAAGTCGGGATGGTGAAAGACTTGCAGTGAGAGCAAACAGAACCCTCAGCAGGACTCCAGAACGAAAGCCGAGGACAATGTCTACCGTTTCAGGAGGTCCAGTGGAGTCAGCGACTTGGATGGAGCTTCACAATTGCAAGACATGCAGGCGGCGGAGCAATGCATTGAGATTCAGCTGGAAGCATGCCAGAACGAGCTGAATCTCAAGGCGTTTGCTCACAGAATGCAGACCACGCGCCAAATGGATTACAAGGACGCGAAGAATAAGTTAGCAGTAAAGTAGAACCGAGCAGAGTACTCCAAGCGGGGTGACCAGCTCGCTCTCAACAGCAAGTTACTGTATAGGAAAGACCACGCAGCGCGAGCCACCGCCAACCTTCAAGGACCGCACCACAAGGACGGACAATATCCAAGGCACCAAGGCCAGCAAGGTACGAAGACAGGATATGAATCGTGGTGTACAGCAGCTGTTGCAAGGAAATGGAAAGCAAGGAAGGCCAAGGTCATAATCCAGGACCACCAAGGACATGCATCAGAACTCGCAAGGCAAGGAGCAGGGGTACGCAGCATGCAAGGACAACAAACACAGAAACCAGAAAACAGGATGGCACATGGACCAACACCCAAGGATGAGGAAAAACAGCGACCACACCACAGTCCACGCACCACCGCATTCTACCACACACACACACACCACAAGAACAGCTGCATCCACCCTCATCTCCTCCACCCGCCTCCATCTCCTCTCCTCGCCACACAACCCGCCATCCACCGCTCCCTCCACACAACCCCTGCTCCCTCCAAAAATACCACGCGCAATAAACCTGCAATGAAAAATACCCATAGTCCGCGGCAAATATGAAAGTGCATCTCTCCGCGATGTGTATCGTCTATAGCCTTGTCTTCTCTGTCAGTCTGTCTGTCAGTCTGTCTGTCTCCAGCACCCGCGCTGTATGTGTGAACCTGTCCCTAGTTCTCAATCTTGTCTTCTTGCCTCGGCCCACTTGTTGCAACGCACCTCCAAAGCGCAGCTGTTTCAAGTCATATCACAACATGGAGAAACACCAGACCTGAAGTGCTACACCTGCACATCCGCACGAATAGCATGCAGCAAGCCATACCACACTCTATCAGCAACGGCGCAGTTATTATTTTTCCCAAGCGTTTACTGCGGCGCCTGCACAATTCCATTTTGAAGTTCTCTTTGAGGTGCTGAAGAAAGACTTTATTACTGAGCTAAGGCTATCAATACTGGATACTATCTAGCTGGCAACTGTCAGTCATCCTCAGTGGATGTCCAGGGCGCACCGCGAGGAGGTCGTTGCCATCGCACCCCACCCCTAAGTGAAAAAGAAAGGAGCAGCCACGAAAAGGACCGGAGCCGAATCCCCACACGCCTCTGCCCAAAGGGGCACCAAAGTGAGAACCTGTCGCGTGCAGGAACCACCCGGCTGACTTGTGTGAGCACAAAAGAAAAAGGGGCACCCTCCCACTCGCACTGGCAGGACTCGTCGTCGTCTACATGAGCACGCCGGCCCAGAGGTAGGTCGCGGAGCCTGGTTAGTCCCCTCACGTTCTCCAGCGTGACCCCCGGTATCTAGTCTAGCAGCAGAAAGAACGGCACTAAACACCCAGCTCCACCCAAGCCCAACACCACACCTACCTACAAGAGACAGCTTTGGCTCAATCTCACACAACTCTCAGAGGAACTCATCAAGTCATGGAGCTGAGCGCACCCGCAGCGTGTCCAAAAAACAGAGAAGCACAAAAAGAACTGGGGAATGAAATGGAGAAAGTTGACTAATGGTGATGGTGGATGGTGGAATGCACACCGCTCTTGTCCCCCACGAAATGGCCGCCTCGCTGCTACTAGACATCATCAATACCAAGAGTCACTTACCAGAGAAACTGTGAGTCGTTTGAGTGGACGACGTAAAAACGAAAGTCTGAGGATAGGGGAAGGGGAAGGAGAACAAGGAGAACACAACAAGGTCCAGGAGGGGAGGGGTTTTTAACGTCAACAATCTTTCGCGTTAGCGGTCACGGAGGCACTTGAGTGGCGTCCCCTGTGCAGGCCATATCATGGATGGATTGCATGGCCGTGAACCGGCATTTGACCTTCGTCCTATACCACACCAACATTCTTGACAAGGACCGCGATGCATGGACCATGGATCCAAGACCGCTCAGGTACGTGCGTCAGACTGGACAGGGGTAGGAAACATCAGGATCGTGAGCTACAGGACGACTGGACATGTCTTGAAATGAAAATCCGCCGAGAAGAAAATCCAAAGTCGGGATGGTGAAAGACTTGCAGTGAGAGCAAACAGAACCCTCAGCAGGACTCCAGAACGAAAGCCGAGGACAATGTCTACCGTTTCAGGAGGTCCAGTGGAGTCAGCGACTTGGATGGAGCTTCACAATTGCAAGACATGCAGGCGGCGGAGCAATGCATTGAGATTCAGCTGGAAGCATGCCAGAACGAGCTGAATCTCAAGGCGTTTGCTCACAGAATGCAGACCACGCGCCAAATGGATTACAAGGACGCGAAGAATAAGTTAGCAGTAAAGTAGAACCGAGCAGAGTACTCCAAGCGGGGTGACCAGCTCGCTCTCAACAGCAAGTTACTGTATAGGAAAGACCACGCAGCGCGAGCCACCGCCAACCTTCAAGGACCGCACCACAAGGACGGACAATATCCAAGGCACCAAGGCCAGCAAGGTACGAAGACAGGATATGAATCGTGGTGTACAGCAGCTGTTGCAAGGAAATGGAAAGCAAGGAAGGCCAAGGTCATAATCCAGGACCACCAAGGACATGCATCAGAACTCGCAAGGCAAGGAGCAGGGGTACGCAGCATGCAAGGACAACAAACACAGAAACCAGAAAACAGGATGGCACATGGACCAACACCCAAGGATGAGGAAAAACAGCGACCACACCACAGTCCACGCACCACCGCATTCTACCACACACACACACACCACAAGAACAGCTGCATCCACCCTCATCTCCTCCACCCGCCTCCATCTCCTCTCCTCGCCACACAACCCGCCATCCACCGCTCCCTCCACACAACCCCTGCTCCCTCCAAAAATACCACGCGCAATAAACCTGCAATGAAAAATACCCATAGTCCGCGGCAAATATGAAAGTGCATCTCTCCGCGATGTGTATCGTCTATAGCCTTGTCTTCTCTGTCAGTCTGTCTGTCAGTCTGTCTGTCTCCAGCACCCGCGCTGTATGTGTGAACCTGTCCCTAGTTCTCAATCTTGTCTTCTTGCCTCGGCCCACTTGTTGCAACGCACCTCCAAAGCGCAGCTGTTTCAAGTCATATCACAACATGGAGAAACACCAGACCTGAAGTGCTACACCTGCACATCCGCACGAATAGCATGCAGCAAGCCATACCACACTCTATCAGCAACGGCGCAGTTATTATTTTTCCCAAGCGTTTACTGCGGCGCCTGCACAATTCCATTTTGAAGTTCTCTTTGAGGTGCTGAAGAAAGACTTTATTACTGAGCTAAGGCTATCAATACTGGATACTATCTAGCTGGCAACTGTCAGTCATCCTCAGTGGATGTCCAGGGCGCACCGCGAGGAGGTCGTTGCCATCGCACCCCACCCCTAAGTGAAAAAGAAAGGAGCAGCCACGAAAAGGACCGGAGCCGAATCCCCACACGCCTCTGCCCAAAGGGGCACCAAAGTGAGAACCTGTCGCGTGCAGGAACCACCCGGCTGACTTGTGTGAGCACAAAAGAAAAAGGGGCACCCTCCCACTCGCACTGGCAGGACTCGTCGTCGTCTACATGAGCACGCCGGCCCAGAGGTAGGTCGCGGAGCCTGGTTAGTCCCCTCACGTTCTCCAGCGTGACCCCCGGTATCTAGTCTAGCAGCAGAAAGAACGGCACTAAACACCCAGCTCCACCCAAGCCCAACACCACACCTACCTACAAGAGACAGCTTTGGCTCAATCTCACACAACTCTCAGAGGAACTCATCAAGTCATGGAGCTGAGCGCACCCGCAGCGTGTCCAAAAAACAGAGAAGCACAAAAAGAACTGGGGAATGAAATGGAGAAAGTTGACTAATGGTGATGGTGGATGGTGGAATGCACACCGCTCTTGTCCCCCACGAAATGGCCGCCTCGCTGCTACTAGACATCATCAATACCAAGAGTCACTTACCAGAGAAACTGTGAGTCGTTTGAGTGGACGACGTAAAAACGAAAGTCTGAGGATAGGGGAAGGGGAAGGAGAACAAGGAGAACACAACAAGGTCCAGGAGGGGAGGGGTTTTTAACGTCAACAATCTTTCGCGTTAGCGGTCACGGAGGCACTTGAGTGGCGTCCCCTGTGCAGGCCATATCATGGATGGATTGCATGGCCGTGAACCGGCATTTGACCTTCGTCCTATACCACACCAACATTCTTGACAAGGACCGCGATGCATGGACCATGGATCCAAGACCGCTCAGGTACGTGCGTCAGACTGGACAGGGGTAGGAAACATCAGGATCGTGAGCTACAGGACGACTGGACATGTCTTGAAATGAAAATCCGCCGAGAAGAAAATCCAAAGTCGGGATGGTGAAAGACTTGCAGTGAGAGCAAACAGAACCCTCAGCAGGACTCCAGAACGAAAGCCGAGGACAATGTCTACCGTTTCAGGAGGTCCAGTGGAGTCAGCGACTTGGATGGAGCTTCACAATTGCAAGACATGCAGGCGGCGGAGCAATGCATTGAGATTCAGCTGGAAGCATGCCAGAACGAGCTGAATCTCAAGGCGTTTGCTCACAGAATGCAGACCACGCGCCAAATGGATTACAAGGACGCGAAGAATAAGTTAGCAGTAAAGTAGAACCGAGCAGAGTACTCCAAGCGGGGTGACCAGCTCGCTCTCAACAGCAAGTTACTGTATAGGAAAGACCACGCAGCGCGAGCCACCGCCAACCTTCAAGGACCGCACCACAAGGACGGACAATATCCAAGGCACCAAGGCCAGCAAGGTACGAAGACAGGATATGAATCGTGGTGTACAGCAGCTGTTGCAAGGAAATGGAAAGCAAGGAAGGCCAAGGTCATAATCCAGGACCACCAAGGACATGCATCAGAACTCGCAAGGCAAGGAGCAGGGGTACGCAGCATGCAAGGACAACAAACACAGAAACCAGAAAACAGGATGGCACATGGACCAACACCCAAGGATGAGGAAAAACAGCGACCACACCACAGTCCACGCACCACCGCATTCTACCACACACACACACACCACAAGAACAGCTGCATCCACCCTCATCTCCTCCACCCGCCTCCATCTCCTCTCCTCGCCACACAACCCGCCATCCACCGCTCCCTCCACACAACCCCTGCTCCCTCCAAAAATACCACGCGCAATAAACCTGCAATGAAAAATACCCATAGTCCGCGGCAAATATGAAAGTGCATCTCTCCGCGATGTGTATCGTCTATAGCCTTGTCTTCTCTGTCAGTCTGTCTGTCAGTCTGTCTGTCTCCAGCACCCGCGCTGTATGTGTGAACCTGTCCCTAGTTCTCAATCTTGTCTTCTTGCCTCGGCCCACTTGTTGCAACGCACCTCCAAAGCGCAGCTGTTTCAAGTCATATCACAACATGGAGAAACACCAGACCTGAAGTGCTACACCTGCACATCCGCACGAATAGCATGCAGCAAGCCATACCACACTCTATCAGCAACGGCGCAGTTATTATTTTTCCCAAGCGTTTACTGCGGCGCCTGCACAATTCCATTTTGAAGTTCTCTTTGAGGTGCTGAAGAAAGACTTTATTACTGAGCTAAGGCTATCAATACTGGATACTATCTAGCTGGCAACTGTCAGTCATCCTCAGTGGATGTCCAGGGCGCACCGCGAGGAGGTCGTTGCCATCGCACCCCACCCCTAAGTGAAAAAGAAAGGAGCAGCCACGAAAAGGACCGGAGCCGAATCCCCACACGCCTCTGCCCAAAGGGGCACCAAAGTGAGAACCTGTCGCGTGCAGGAACCACCCGGCTGACTTGTGTGAGCACAAAAGAAAAAGGGGCACCCTCCCACTCGCACTGGCAGGACTCGTCGTCGTCTACATGAGCACGCCGGCCCAGAGGTAGGTCGCGGAGCCTGGTTAGTCCCCTCACGTTCTCCAGCGTGACCCCCGGTATCTAGTCTAGCAGCAGAAAGAACGGCACTAAACACCCAGCTCCACCCAAGCCCAACACCACACCTACCTACAAGAGACAGCTTTGGCTCAATCTCACACAACTCTCAGAGGAACTCATCAAGTCATGGAGCTGAGCGCACCCGCAGCGTGTCCAAAAAACAGAGAAGCACAAAAAGAACTGGGGAATGAAATGGAGAAAGTTGACTAATGGTGATGGTGGATGGTGGAATGCACACCGCTCTTGTCCCCCACGAAATGGCCGCCTCGCTGCTACTAGACATCATCAATACCAAGAGTCACTTACCAGAGAAACTGTGAGTCGTTTGAGTGGACGACGTAAAAACGAAAGTCTGAGGATAGGGGAAGGGGAAGGAGAACAAGGAGAACACAACAAGGTCCAGGAGGGGAGGGGTTTTTAACGTCAACAATCTTTCGCGTTAGCGGTCACGGAGGCACTTGAGTGGCGTCCCCTGTGCAGGCCATATCATGGATGGATTGCATGGCCGTGAACCGGCATTTGACCTTCGTCCTATACCACACCAACATTCTTGACAAGGACCGCGATGCATGGACCATGGATCCAAGACCGCTCAGGTACGTGCGTCAGACTGGACAGGGGTAGGAAACATCAGGATCGTGAGCTACAGGACGACTGGACATGTCTTGAAATGAAAATCCGCCGAGAAGAAAATCCAAAGTCGGGATGGTGAAAGACTTGCAGTGAGAGCAAACAGAACCCTCAGCAGGACTCCAGAACGAAAGCCGAGGACAATGTCTACCGTTTCAGGAGGTCCAGTGGAGTCAGCGACTTGGATGGAGCTTCACAATTGCAAGACATGCAGGCGGCGGAGCAATGCATTGAGATTCAGCTGGAAGCATGCCAGAACGAGCTGAATCTCAAGGCGTTTGCTCACAGAATGCAGACCACGCGCCAAATGGATTACAAGGACGCGAAGAATAAGTTAGCAGTAAAGTAGAACCGAGCAGAGTACTCCAAGCGGGGTGACCAGCTCGCTCTCAACAGCAAGTTACTGTATAGGAAAGACCACGCAGCGCGAGCCACCGCCAACCTTCAAGGACCGCACCACAAGGACGGACAATATCCAAGGCACCAAGGCCAGCAAGGTACGAAGACAGGATATGAATCGTGGTGTACAGCAGCTGTTGCAAGGAAATGGAAAGCAAGGAAGGCCAAGGTCATAATCCAGGACCACCAAGGACATGCATCAGAACTCGCAAGGCAAGGAGCAGGGGTACGCAGCATGCAAGGACAACAAACACAGAAACCAGAAAACAGGATGGCACATGGACCAACACCCAAGGATGAGGAAAAACAGCGACCACACCACAGTCCACGCACCACCGCATTCTACCACACACACACACACCACAAGAACAGCTGCATCCACCCTCATCTCCTCCACCCGCCTCCATCTCCTCTCCTCGCCACACAACCCGCCATCCACCGCTCCCTCCACACAACCCCTGCTCCCTCCAAAAATACCACGCGCAATAAACCTGCAATGAAAAATACCCATAGTCCGCGGCAAATATGAAAGTGCATCTCTCCGCGATGTGTATCGTCTATAGCCTTGTCTTCTCTGTCAGTCTGTCTGTCAGTCTGTCTGTCTCCAGCACCCGCGCTGTATGTGTGAACCTGTCCCTAGTTCTCAATCTTGTCTTCTTGCCTCGGCCCACTTGTTGCAACGCACCTCCAAAGCGCAGCTGTTTCAAGTCATATCACAACATGGAGAAACACCAGACCTGAAGTGCTACACCTGCACATCCGCACGAATAGCATGCAGCAAGCCATACCACACTCTATCAGCAACGGCGCAGTTATTATTTTTCCCAAGCGTTTACTGCGGCGCCTGCACAATTCCATTTTGAAGTTCTCTTTGAGGTGCTGAAGAAAGACTTTATTACTGAGCTAAGGCTATCAATACTGGATACTATCTAGCTGGCAACTGTCAGTCATCCTCAGTGGATGTCCAGGGCGCACCGCGAGGAGGTCGTTGCCATCGCACCCCACCCCTAAGTGAAAAAGAAAGGAGCAGCCACGAAAAGGACCGGAGCCGAATCCCCACACGCCTCTGCCCAAAGGGGCACCAAAGTGAGAACCTGTCGCGTGCAGGAACCACCCGGCTGACTTGTGTGAGCACAAAAGAAAAAGGGGCACCCTCCCACTCGCACTGGCAGGACTCGTCGTCGTCTACATGAGCACGCCGGCCCAGAGGTAGGTCGCGGAGCCTGGTTAGTCCCCTCACGTTCTCCAGCGTGACCCCCGGTATCTAGTCTAGCAGCAGAAAGAACGGCACTAAACACCCAGCTCCACCCAAGCCCAACACCACACCTACCTACAAGAGACAGCTTTGGCTCAATCTCACACAACTCTCAGAGGAACTCATCAAGTCATGGAGCTGAGCGCACCCGCAGCGTGTCCAAAAAACAGAGAAGCACAAAAAGAACTGGGGAATGAAATGGAGAAAGTTGACTAATGGTGATGGTGGATGGTGGAATGCACACCGCTCTTGTCCCCCACGAAATGGCCGCCTCGCTGCTACTAGACATCATCAATACCAAGAGTCACTTACCAGAGAAACTGTGAGTCGTTTGAGTGGACGACGTAAAAACGAAAGTCTGAGGATAGGGGAAGGGGAAGGAGAACAAGGAGAACACAACAAGGTCCAGGAGGGGAGGGGTTTTTAACGTCAACAATCTTTCGCGTTAGCGGTCACGGAGGCACTTGAGTGGCGTCCCCTGTGCAGGCCATATCATGGATGGATTGCATGGCCGTGAACCGGCATTTGACCTTCGTCCTATACCACACCAACATTCTTGACAAGGACCGCGATGCATGGACCATGGATCCAAGACCGCTCAGGTACGTGCGTCAGACTGGACAGGGGTAGGAAACATCAGGATCGTGAGCTACAGGACGACTGGACATGTCTTGAAATGAAAATCCGCCGAGAAGAAAATCCAAAGTCGGGATGGTGAAAGACTTGCAGTGAGAGCAAACAGAACCCTCAGCAGGACTCCAGAACGAAAGCCGAGGACAATGTCTACCGTTTCAGGAGGTCCAGTGGAGTCAGCGACTTGGATGGAGCTTCACAATTGCAAGACATGCAGGCGGCGGAGCAATGCATTGAGATTCAGCTGGAAGCATGCCAGAACGAGCTGAATCTCAAGGCGTTTGCTCACAGAATGCAGACCACGCGCCAAATGGATTACAAGGACGCGAAGAATAAGTTAGCAGTAAAGTAGAACCGAGCAGAGTACTCCAAGCGGGGTGACCAGCTCGCTCTCAACAGCAAGTTACTGTATAGGAAAGACCACGCAGCGCGAGCCACCGCCAACCTTCAAGGACCGCACCACAAGGACGGACAATATCCAAGGCACCAAGGCCAGCAAGGTACGAAGACAGGATATGAATCGTGGTGTACAGCAGCTGTTGCAAGGAAATGGAAAGCAAGGAAGGCCAAGGTCATAATCCAGGACCACCAAGGACATGCATCAGAACTCGCAAGGCAAGGAGCAGGGGTACGCAGCATGCAAGGACAACAAACACAGAAACCAGAAAACAGGATGGCACATGGACCAACACCCAAGGATGAGGAAAAACAGCGACCACACCACAGTCCACGCACCACCGCATTCTACCACACACACACACACCACAAGAACAGCTGCATCCACCCTCATCTCCTCCACCCGCCTCCATCTCCTCTCCTCGCCACACAACCCGCCATCCACCGCTCCCTCCACACAACCCCTGCTCCCTCCAAAAATACCACGCGCAATAAACCTGCAATGAAAAATACCCATAGTCCGCGGCAAATATGAAAGTGCATCTCTCCGCGATGTGTATCGTCTATAGCCTTGTCTTCTCTGTCAGTCTGTCTGTCAGTCTGTCTGTCTCCAGCACCCGCGCTGTATGTGTGAACCTGTCCCTAGTTCTCAATCTTGTCTTCTTGCCTCGGCCCACTTGTTGCAACGCACCTCCAAAGCGCAGCTGTTTCAAGTCATATCACAACATGGAGAAACACCAGACCTGAAGTGCTACACCTGCACATCCGCACGAATAGCATGCAGCAAGCCATACCACACTCTATCAGCAACGGCGCAGTTATTATTTTTCCCAAGCGTTTACTGCGGCGCCTGCACAATTCCATTTTGAAGTTCTCTTTGAGGTGCTGAAGAAAGACTTTATTACTGAGCTAAGGCTATCAATACTGGATACTATCTAGCTGGCAACTGTCAGTCATCCTCAGTGGATGTCCAGGGCGCACCGCGAGGAGGTCGTTGCCATCGCACCCCACCCCTAAGTGAAAAAGAAAGGAGCAGCCACGAAAAGGACCGGAGCCGAATCCCCACACGCCTCTGCCCAAAGGGGCACCAAAGTGAGAACCTGTCGCGTGCAGGAACCACCCGGCTGACTTGTGTGAGCACAAAAGAAAAAGGGGCACCCTCCCACTCGCACTGGCAGGACTCGTCGTCGTCTACATGAGCACGCCGGCCCAGAGGTAGGTCGCGGAGCCTGGTTAGTCCCCTCACGTTCTCCAGCGTGACCCCCGGTATCTAGTCTAGCAGCAGAAAGAACGGCACTAAACACCCAGCTCCACCCAAGCCCAACACCACACCTACCTACAAGAGACAGCTTTGGCTCAATCTCACACAACTCTCAGAGGAACTCATCAAGTCATGGAGCTGAGCGCACCCGCAGCGTGTCCAAAAAACAGAGAAGCACAAAAAGAACTGGGGAATGAAATGGAGAAAGTTGACTAATGGTGATGGTGGATGGTGGAATGCACACCGCTCTTGTCCCCCACGAAATGGCCGCCTCGCTGCTACTAGACATCATCAATACCAAGAGTCACTTACCAGAGAAACTGTGAGTCGTTTGAGTGGACGACGTAAAAACGAAAGTCTGAGGATAGGGGAAGGGGAAGGAGAACAAGGAGAACACAACAAGGTCCAGGAGGGGAGGGGTTTTTAACGTCAACAATCTTTCGCGTTAGCGGTCACGGAGGCACTTGAGTGGCGTCCCCTGTGCAGGCCATATCATGGATGGATTGCATGGCCGTGAACCGGCATTTGACCTTCGTCCTATACCACACCAACATTCTTGACAAGGACCGCGATGCATGGACCATGGATCCAAGACCGCTCAGGTACGTGCGTCAGACTGGACAGGGGTAGGAAACATCAGGATCGTGAGCTACAGGACGACTGGACATGTCTTGAAATGAAAATCCGCCGAGAAGAAAATCCAAAGTCGGGATGGTGAAAGACTTGCAGTGAGAGCAAACAGAACCCTCAGCAGGACTCCAGAACGAAAGCCGAGGACAATGTCTACCGTTTCAGGAGGTCCAGTGGAGTCAGCGACTTGGATGGAGCTTCACAATTGCAAGACATGCAGGCGGCGGAGCAATGCATTGAGATTCAGCTGGAAGCATGCCAGAACGAGCTGAATCTCAAGGCGTTTGCTCACAGAATGCAGACCACGCGCCAAATGGATTACAAGGACGCGAAGAATAAGTTAGCAGTAAAGTAGAACCGAGCAGAGTACTCCAAGCGGGGTGACCAGCTCGCTCTCAACAGCAAGTTACTGTATAGGAAAGACCACGCAGCGCGAGCCACCGCCAACCTTCAAGGACCGCACCACAAGGACGGACAATATCCAAGGCACCAAGGCCAGCAAGGTACGAAGACAGGATATGAATCGTGGTGTACAGCAGCTGTTGCAAGGAAATGGAAAGCAAGGAAGGCCAAGGTCATAATCCAGGACCACCAAGGACATGCATCAGAACTCGCAAGGCAAGGAGCAGGGGTACGCAGCATGCAAGGACAACAAACACAGAAACCAGAAAACAGGATGGCACATGGACCAACACCCAAGGATGAGGAAAAACAGCGACCACACCACAGTCCACGCACCACCGCATTCTACCACACACACACACACCACAAGAACAGCTGCATCCACCCTCATCTCCTCCACCCGCCTCCATCTCCTCTCCTCGCCACACAACCCGCCATCCACCGCTCCCTCCACACAACCCCTGCTCCCTCCAAAAATACCACGCGCAATAAACCTGCAATGAAAAATACCCATAGTCCGCGGCAAATATGAAAGTGCATCTCTCCGCGATGTGTATCGTCTATAGCCTTGTCTTCTCTGTCAGTCTGTCTGTCAGTCTGTCTGTCTCCAGCACCCGCGCTGTATGTGTGAACCTGTCCCTAGTTCTCAATCTTGTCTTCTTGCCTCGGCCCACTTGTTGCAACGCACCTCCAAAGCGCAGCTGTTTCAAGTCATATCACAACATGGAGAAACACCAGACCTGAAGTGCTACACCTGCACATCCGCACGAATAGCATGCAGCAAGCCATACCACACTCTATCAGCAACGGCGCAGTTATTATTTTTCCCAAGCGTTTACTGCGGCGCCTGCACAATTCCATTTTGAAGTTCTCTTTGAGGTGCTGAAGAAAGACTTTATTACTGAGCTAAGGCTATCAATACTGGATACTATCTAGCTGGCAACTGTCAGTCATCCTCAGTGGATGTCCAGGGCGCACCGCGAGGAGGTCGTTGCCATCGCACCCCACCCCTAAGTGAAAAAGAAAGGAGCAGCCACGAAAAGGACCGGAGCCGAATCCCCACACGCCTCTGCCCAAAGGGGCACCAAAGTGAGAACCTGTCGCGTGCAGGAACCACCCGGCTGACTTGTGTGAGCACAAAAGAAAAAGGGGCACCCTCCCACTCGCACTGGCAGGACTCGTCGTCGTCTACATGAGCACGCCGGCCCAGAGGTAGGTCGCGGAGCCTGGTTAGTCCCCTCACGTTCTCCAGCGTGACCCCCGGTATCTAGTCTAGCAGCAGAAAGAACGGCACTAAACACCCAGCTCCACCCAAGCCCAACACCACACCTACCTACAAGAGACAGCTTTGGCTCAATCTCACACAACTCTCAGAGGAACTCATCAAGTCATGGAGCTGAGCGCACCCGCAGCGTGTCCAAAAAACAGAGAAGCACAAAAAGAACTGGGGAATGAAATGGAGAAAGTTGACTAATGGTGATGGTGGATGGTGGAATGCACACCGCTCTTGTCCCCCACGAAATGGCCGCCTCGCTGCTACTAGACATCATCAATACCAAGAGTCACTTACCAGAGAAACTGTGAGTCGTTTGAGTGGACGACGTAAAAACGAAAGTCTGAGGATAGGGGAAGGGGAAGGAGAACAAGGAGAACACAACAAGGTCCAGGAGGGGAGGGGTTTTTAACGTCAACAATCTTTCGCGTTAGCGGTCACGGAGGCACTTGAGTGGCGTCCCCTGTGCAGGCCATATCATGGATGGATTGCATGGCCGTGAACCGGCATTTGACCTTCGTCCTATACCACACCAACATTCTTGACAAGGACCGCGATGCATGGACCATGGATCCAAGACCGCTCAGGTACGTGCGTCAGACTGGACAGGGGTAGGAAACATCAGGATCGTGAGCTACAGGACGACTGGACATGTCTTGAAATGAAAATCCGCCGAGAAGAAAATCCAAAGTCGGGATGGTGAAAGACTTGCAGTGAGAGCAAACAGAACCCTCAGCAGGACTCCAGAACGAAAGCCGAGGACAATGTCTACCGTTTCAGGAGGTCCAGTGGAGTCAGCGACTTGGATGGAGCTTCACAATTGCAAGACATGCAGGCGGCGGAGCAATGCATTGAGATTCAGCTGGAAGCATGCCAGAACGAGCTGAATCTCAAGGCGTTTGCTCACAGAATGCAGACCACGCGCCAAATGGATTACAAGGACGCGAAGAATAAGTTAGCAGTAAAGTAGAACCGAGCAGAGTACTCCAAGCGGGGTGACCAGCTCGCTCTCAACAGCAAGTTACTGTATAGGAAAGACCACGCAGCGCGAGCCACCGCCAACCTTCAAGGACCGCACCACAAGGACGGACAATATCCAAGGCACCAAGGCCAGCAAGGTACGAAGACAGGATATGAATCGTGGTGTACAGCAGCTGTTGCAAGGAAATGGAAAGCAAGGAAGGCCAAGGTCATAATCCAGGACCACCAAGGACATGCATCAGAACTCGCAAGGCAAGGAGCAGGGGTACGCAGCATGCAAGGACAACAAACACAGAAACCAGAAAACAGGATGGCACATGGACCAACACCCAAGGATGAGGAAAAACAGCGACCACACCACAGTCCACGCACCACCGCATTCTACCACACACACACACACCACAAGAACAGCTGCATCCACCCTCATCTCCTCCACCCGCCTCCATCTCCTCTCCTCGCCACACAACCCGCCATCCACCGCTCCCTCCACACAACCCCTGCTCCCTCCAAAAATACCACGCGCAATAAACCTGCAATGAAAAATACCCATAGTCCGCGGCAAATATGAAAGTGCATCTCTCCGCGATGTGTATCGTCTATAGCCTTGTCTTCTCTGTCAGTCTGTCTGTCAGTCTGTCTGTCTCCAGCACCCGCGCTGTATGTGTGAACCTGTCCCTAGTTCTCAATCTTGTCTTCTTGCCTCGGCCCACTTGTTGCAACGCACCTCCAAAGCGCAGCTGTTTCAAGTCATATCACAACATGGAGAAACACCAGACCTGAAGTGCTACACCTGCACATCCGCACGAATAGCATGCAGCAAGCCATACCACACTCTATCAGCAACGGCGCAGTTATTATTTTTCCCAAGCGTTTACTGCGGCGCCTGCACAATTCCATTTTGAAGTTCTCTTTGAGGTGCTGAAGAAAGACTTTATTACTGAGCTAAGGCTATCAATACTGGATACTATCTAGCTGGCAACTGTCAGTCATCCTCAGTGGATGTCCAGGGCGCACCGCGAGGAGGTCGTTGCCATCGCACCCCACCCCTAAGTGAAAAAGAAAGGAGCAGCCACGAAAAGGACCGGAGCCGAATCCCCACACGCCTCTGCCCAAAGGGGCACCAAAGTGAGAACCTGTCGCGTGCAGGAACCACCCGGCTGACTTGTGTGAGCACAAAAGAAAAAGGGGCACCCTCCCACTCGCACTGGCAGGACTCGTCGTCGTCTACATGAGCACGCCGGCCCAGAGGTAGGTCGCGGAGCCTGGTTAGTCCCCTCACGTTCTCCAGCGTGACCCCCGGTATCTAGTCTAGCAGCAGAAAGAACGGCACTAAACACCCAGCTCCACCCAAGCCCAACACCACACCTACCTACAAGAGACAGCTTTGGCTCAATCTCACACAACTCTCAGAGGAACTCATCAAGTCATGGAGCTGAGCGCACCCGCAGCGTGTCCAAAAAACAGAGAAGCACAAAAAGAACTGGGGAATGAAATGGAGAAAGTTGACTAATGGTGATGGTGGATGGTGGAATGCACACCGCTCTTGTCCCCCACGAAATGGCCGCCTCGCTGCTACTAGACATCATCAATACCAAGAGTCACTTACCAGAGAAACTGTGAGTCGTTTGAGTGGACGACGTAAAAACGAAAGTCTGAGGATAGGGGAAGGGGAAGGAGAACAAGGAGAACACAACAAGGTCCAGGAGGGGAGGGGTTTTTAACGTCAACAATCTTTCGCGTTAGCGGTCACGGAGGCACTTGAGTGGCGTCCCCTGTGCAGGCCATATCATGGATGGATTGCATGGCCGTGAACCGGCATTTGACCTTCGTCCTATACCACACCAACATTCTTGACAAGGACCGCGATGCATGGACCATGGATCCAAGACCGCTCAGGTACGTGCGTCAGACTGGACAGGGGTAGGAAACATCAGGATCGTGAGCTACAGGACGACTGGACATGTCTTGAAATGAAAATCCGCCGAGAAGAAAATCCAAAGTCGGGATGGTGAAAGACTTGCAGTGAGAGCAAACAGAACCCTCAGCAGGACTCCAGAACGAAAGCCGAGGACAATGTCTACCGTTTCAGGAGGTCCAGTGGAGTCAGCGACTTGGATGGAGCTTCACAATTGCAAGACATGCAGGCGGCGGAGCAATGCATTGAGATTCAGCTGGAAGCATGCCAGAACGAGCTGAATCTCAAGGCGTTTGCTCACAGAATGCAGACCACGCGCCAAATGGATTACAAGGACGCGAAGAATAAGTTAGCAGTAAAGTAGAACCGAGCAGAGTACTCCAAGCGGGGTGACCAGCTCGCTCTCAACAGCAAGTTACTGTATAGGAAAGACCACGCAGCGCGAGCCACCGCCAACCTTCAAGGACCGCACCACAAGGACGGACAATATCCAAGGCACCAAGGCCAGCAAGGTACGAAGACAGGATATGAATCGTGGTGTACAGCAGCTGTTGCAAGGAAATGGAAAGCAAGGAAGGCCAAGGTCATAATCCAGGACCACCAAGGACATGCATCAGAACTCGCAAGGCAAGGAGCAGGGGTACGCAGCATGCAAGGACAACAAACACAGAAACCAGAAAACAGGATGGCACATGGACCAACACCCAAGGATGAGGAAAAACAGCGACCACACCACAGTCCACGCACCACCGCATTCTACCACACACACACACACCACAAGAACAGCTGCATCCACCCTCATCTCCTCCACCCGCCTCCATCTCCTCTCCTCGCCACACAACCCGCCATCCACCGCTCCCTCCACACAACCCCTGCTCCCTCCAAAAATACCACGCGCAATAAACCTGCAATGAAAAATACCCATAGTCCGCGGCAAATATGAAAGTGCATCTCGTTAACTTAAGGGTTTTGCGGTGTGCACGGTCTTGCAGTGTAGATCATTTGCTCCATTGTGAAAAAAGACAGAGCGATGGAGCGCAGACAGGTTGAGAGAGATGTTTTTATATCATTACGAGCAACGGCACGCGTTTTTGGTGAACGACACGGCTGGCAGTGGCATTTTCTCTTTTTTTTTGGAGGAAGGGGTCAGTGTCTCCAGAACTACAGCTGATGTTCGTTATGGTTGATGAATGTTCTTGGGTGCGGGAACTGTGTCGCCATGTAGGTTAGCTGGTGGTATATAACATGTCGCTTCAGTGCTTTCGTATCCACCAATAGCCTCTTGCTTGGAACACGGTGTCGATTCCTCTGCGATTCGTGTCTGTTATAGTTGGACCAAAGTCTGGAAGGCGGCGTTTTTGTAAATGTGCACATCTTGGCAACAACGATATAAAAAAATGAACCGAGTGGTTTGAATAGTTTGCTGAGAGGAACGATTTCCGTATGAACTTCAATTCCTGACCGTTGTTGGGGTGCGGTTTCGGTTGTGTCCAGGTACCAGCCAGAGAGAGAATTCGTCCCAGAAGAGGCGTGCGCGTGTATCATTCGAGTTCATCGTACTGGTGCGGCAAGATGAAAGTCCAAAGACACGAATCCTGAGGGCGACAGTCGTTGACAAAGATCCCAACTGGAAGGCGGATTTAGCATCCCACTCCTGAACGGCGTGGCGTCAATGGTAGTGTCAAGTTGTTGATGGTCTTTGGAAATCAGGGCGTCAGGGCGTTGGTCTAAGAGGTGACCCTGTCATTGCATTAAGAGGCCAGCGTTGCGATCGACTCTGGGGATCATGTTCGTTATAGATCGTTTCTTGTTCCGAATGGCGTATGAGGTTGCAGTAGCGATGAGAACACGCGCAAGCTTGGCATACAAGCATCTGTACAGCATTGATTTGCGGCGCCGTCGCCTGCCATCAAGAAACCCGCAGCCTGCCAAGGATTTGAGTCCGTCGCGTTTAACTTAAAACGACGACATGCTTCTTTTGAAGTAGCATGACCACATGTTGTCCTGTTGTCAATGAGACTAGTGTCGGGATGGAGCCGTGCTGAAGATGACTCTGTGCTGTACTGAACGGTAAAGTGAAGGAAAGTGGAAGTGAAGCAGCAAAACTTTTGACCGAAAGGATGACCAAGCACAAAAAAAACCTCCCCTCGACTCAACTGTAAATTCTTTGCCTGCTTTTCTCCTTCACACCCTCACATCACCTTTCCTCTCCCCAACCGACGTTACAACAACCAGGCAATGTTGACAGCGACGCTGCAGCGTGTGTAACCCCGCTTTAGGCCGGGACCGCAATGTAATACGCCTGAGCTCGGTTCAAGCACACGTTCATGTTCACAACTGTGGTATATATATGGCATCATTTCACCACGGTTGCCTGGCTTAAAGGTACTATATACTACTATAGCCCAGCTACTCGTCCTTCAGCTTGAACATGTCCCCGCGCCATCCATAGGTCCTGAATAGGCGTCTGCCGAATCTCCTTGCGATCTTGAAGGGGATTTTGCTGATTGGATGAGGCTCGTGGAACAGAATACTGCGCTCCACATCGAGGTTCGAAGGCTTGAAATGCCACACCGAACCATACAGCTTCTGCATACCAAAGCCCGTCGCGCCCATGGCATGCAAAAAGTCGTTCCAGGGGATCTCCCCGGGCTGCGAGCTTGTCGAAGGTCTGTGGAAAAGAGTTGAAAAGACCTTCAACGAGCGCTTGTCGACAGTGAACGTAGGCTGGATATCTCCATCCTGTGAGCCAATTCCTGCCTGTGACCCTTCAACGGCGGCTGCGGCTCTTGGGGCAGCGATACCTCGAGTCTTGACCTTGGTTTTGGGTCCAGAAGCGCTCTGTGGGCGGGGTTGTTCCGAATAGACCTTGGACAGAGGCATCACAATGTCCTCCCTAGGCCCTTCCTTCTGACGTTCTGCTGGCGAAAAGGAGAGGTCGGGCTCCACCCAGTCGGGTGTTCTGTGCAGGATACGACTGTCCGTCAACAGGCGCGTCAGCGCTCCATCATGCAGCAGATCCATCTGAGGTAACAGGCACCTGTCCAATTTCTCCCAGAAATCATCCAAGTTTTTCTCCGCCTGCTGCATCGCCTCTGTTGTTTCCTTGGTCCTACGCTTCTCGACGGGATAGTAAAACCTGCCGTTCGAAGGGTCCGCGTCGACCAACGAGATTTCCTTGAACGTTGTGTCGATCACTCGGATCCTCTTGACACGCTCATCAAATGCCTCTCCCAAAGCACCATTACGGGAAGCCGCATCGCCCTCAAAGCTAGCAGCCCAGGGCTCGTAAAGTGAGATCTGACGTTTGCACTCGGCGAAAAAGGATAAATCCGCGACCAAGTTCGCCACGCGTGCGGAGAAAAGGTTCCTGGCCTTGGGGTCGTTCTCCACCAAACGTTCCATTTCATCCAGGACGGGTAACAGACCGACCAGGTGCAATTGCTGGTCATCCCACAGGGTCTGGAAGAGCCACATCAGATGCTTCTGCGTTGTATCCCATTGGACGGTCGGTTTTTGGACCACTTTGATAATGTTGGAGTTTACTTCCTCAGGCAAACGGACAAAGGAGGCTCGCAATGGAGGGGAGGCAACCATATTGGTCTTGGTACTGTGGATGGGTCCCTTGATGAACTGAGTCAGACTGAACTCCAGATGCAAAAACGCCTCCAGAAGTTCCTCGGGAAGGCTATCCTCATACGAGTAAGTGCCTTCGTACTTGTCCTTGAGGGTCAATACTTTGCCGATCTGAGAGTGCAACGTATCAAAAGTATCGAGGTACAGGTACGCTTCAGAGACGACACTCCCTGCCACACGGTCCCAGAAGCGCTTGCCTGGATAGGGTTTCATCAAGGAGTGCAGACGTCCCCTGGTATCCAAAAGGATTTCCTTTCGGTGCTCCTTCATGTCCAGGAGTGTATCCGCAAAATACGAAGGATCTTCGCGGAGGGACCAGATATGATCCTCCATGGCGGATCGCTTGGCGGCGACAATGTCTTGCAGGCGGGCAAGATCAAGACGAGCAGGCAAGCGGTATGGGGTCATGGCGGCGATGGCGCCCAGAGAGTTCACGACTCCGCCTTCGACAATGGTCAACGCTGGCGGTTCTGGGACGATAGGACTGTCGTCGCTCATGAGGGCTTCGCGCGTCATGTCATGCATAATCAGCAGGCAACATTGCAGGAGAAAGTCATAGATGCGCTCTTGAACCTCGAGTGTCTGCAGGCCGTATCCGGGACCCATGCCACGCTGGGAGAAGAGCCAATCGGCGGCGTCTTCGTTGTCATCCCATGAATACAGCTCGCCATAGGTCTCTGGGGTGTCCCTGCCCGTGAACATCATGGTGTATTCGTTGAGGAAGGCCGCCGGCACTTTTGAGCTGGTGGTTGCGAAGCGGAAGGATTTGTGGTCGGCTCCTGCAAAGGCGGAAGGAAAGTTACGGGCGCGGGAATTGAGAAAGATGAGAAGCAGCTTTGGTTTCAAGAGATCCTCCTGGTTGATGTTGGGCCACATGTACGCGTCCCTGGCTTTGGTCTTTGCGTTTTTCTCCTTGAAGAAGGCCTCTAGATCGGGACGGTGGGTGGCGGCCATGTTGGGCCATGCTCTCAGTAGGATGCTTTTGCGCTGTTCCCGAGACTTTTTGAGCCATCGCTTTTGGATCGTGGATTCGTGGCGTTGGACAATGTGGTTCAAGAGATTCCAGTCCTGGAAGATCTTGGAGGCTCGTTGACGGCTCTCGCGACGGACCTCGGCTGCGGTGGGATAGCCTGAGGGCTCGGGCAGCTGGCTCGCGTTAGCGCCTAAAAACGCCCGCATTTCCTCCCTTGGGTCGATGGGACGGCCCCCGCCGTTGTTTTGAGCCAGTGCTGGGTTTCCGGCCATGGCTTGCTGCAGTCTGCGCATGAATTCTGGTGGAAGTCCGCCCATTGTCGAAGGGCAGGAATAAACGGTTCTGGTGGTTTGGTAGGGCGGTGGTGGTTCTCTCGCAAGGTTTTGTTCGGGCTGGCAAAGGAGGATCGCCGAGGAGGCGGTTTGTTAATCTCGCTGATTTCAAGGTGCTGGTTTGAGAAGGAGATGCTGGCAGAGGATCATTGGATCATGGGATCATTGGATCATGGGATCATTGGATCATGGGATCATTGGATCATTGGATCATTGGATGCGTACCTGTGTTCGAGCAGAGCAAATCAGACGGCGCGTGGCGGTTGCGCGGGAGACCAGTGGAGCGTGTGAACGTGTGAGGGTGAGGGTGAGGGTGAGGTCGAAGGAGAGGCGAGAAAATAAAAGCGCGCTCAGAACATACGCGACTGGCACACACCTTAACTTTCTTTTTTTTTTGCGCCAGTTGAGCCATGGACGCAGCTCGCTCGCTCCTCATTTGCTCACCCACCCACTCATTCACTCTACAGTTACGCGAATGAATGAAAGGGCGACCCTTCAACTTTGGTGGAACGGATGACTTCTCTTGCCTTCTCGCAGAACGTTGGAGTTTAAAAAAAATCCTGGAGCGCAGCCTTTATTGCTGTCTTTTTGGTGACAATGGCCGCGCTGTGCTCGAACTTATCCTGTACGTTCTCCCTTTTTCCCAGGACGACCATGTCGCGCACAACGAGCACACAGAGCATGTACCACATCCTCGATGCTAGTTAGCCTAGAAGCCTTTTCCTGCTTTACTTCCATGCGCCCTTTTTTCTTGGTGACCGAACTATGTCACGGCCGGGATCCAGCGCCTAAGGCATCCTGCGCCATTATCCCACACATAGTATCACTCTCAATACACCCTATCCCCTCCTGCTTGAGCTATCGTAGAAGATCGAATCCGCCTGGGAGCAATCGAGTGTCATGGCAGTCGTCATTGGACAAATTCTGCAAAGTTCGCCTTCAGTTGATCACGTCGACTCTGCCTAATCCGGACTTTTTGCTGCCCGTTCCCCGATTTGACAACGGTCGCCCATTCTAAAATCAAGGTCATAAGCCAAGGCTTAACAGAAGCAAAATGCACGATGGTCAATACACATTCTTTCCTAGTGTCTGTCCGCTGTTGTTCCGGTCGGGCGATTGAGAGAAGCAAAGGTAATTTCAGGAAGGTGCCTCATTAAAAGACGGCCACGCTGAACAGCAATGTCACGACCACCTGCCCGGTCGGCGTGCACGAGGATCAGAGTATCCTGGACACACGTTGGAGGTAAAGGAAGGGTCGCACTGAGAGACGCTTTTGTATGCAGCGGGTGCTGAAAAAGTTCATTTCATTATCTTTGACAACAGTGGTGAAGACGAAAAGTCGCGCGGCTAATTTGTTAACGCTACATTCCCGAATTTAAAGCGCATCTGTCGCAGGATGTATGAATCTCAAATATATCGACATGTTTGATCGGTACTTGAACGCCTCTCGTTACGCTGTGATAGCTCGATTTTCTCAGCGGCTCTCATCAACACTCTCGGGAATCAGGAATCTCTCCGCTCCTCCTTATAAAATCAAAGCTCCTGAATCTAGAGACCTGTGAAATACCTTGGTTTCGAGGAGATGTGACCACTCGGGAGATCGAAGTGGTGGTCCGAGAGAACCGCCCCAACCTCAGGCATCTGGAATGTCCTCAGTTCTTCATCGAGGGCGGCCAGGACCTCTAGGACCGCCAGGACCTTCAGGCTGCATCCTACTTATCTGCGGGTGCTCAGGACTCTAAAACCTCACGTCCGCCTATTTCAGGGCATGGCTACAGCACATTGTAGGTTTTCGAGCTGACGGAGCTCGGGGACGTGTATTGTCGCAATCTTCAGAGGGTCTTCACTCAGGGCAAGCGTTTGAAACGCTTCTGGGTGATGATCGATGACCATGACCATGAGATGCCCGGCATTGCGTTTAGGGACATCAAGAGCGATTGGGTCAGCACTGGGTTGAGAGAGATCGGCATGATACTAAATCGCTGCCTCGGTGGAAGAGACGTGCCTGGACGTGTCTGGTGATCTAATAGAGGACGAGGAGCAGGACGATTCTCATGCGTTATTGAGTAAAAATGCAACAAGGCGCGCTTATCAACAAATCGGACAAGTGACGAAGCTTGAGGTATTGCAGATGACGGCTCCGGAAAAGATTGTCCGTGTACATGGAGCCGTAGAATGCACCAACAATGATCGGCACCCCACCCTTCCAGATTGGATACACCATCAATTGATTATTCTTAGCCCTTTTCTAGTCCACGAAGGCCTCCGAACTGCCCCTACAGGCAAATAATTGTTAGCACAATGAATTTACTGCTCCCCATATCATTCTTGTTATGAACTGAACCACTCTTGAACGCGATCAATCGCCCATTTTGTCAGGAAACGACATCCGATTTCTCACATATTATGTATTGAGTTGGGTTTTGGAAAATGGAGGTACTGCTTGTGGATGCTGCTCATGACATATATCCATTGACTTTATTGCACCGAGTTATTTCAAGCGGTCGAATAGGAAGGGGAAGGGGAAGGGTGGCCACTATTTACCGACAGAAAGACGACCGAGCTCAGCGATGAGCTCAAGCATTTTGGATGCATCGTCTGCTTGACGAGCAGAAATGATTTTCATTTCGTCCAGTATAGCAGCTTCACGACTGACACTGGCTGGTCTCTCGGAGCCCTGTGCCTCATCTTGCTCGTCGGCATCTCTCTCCTCGACTGCTAGCTCTTCGACTGCTTGCTCTTCATCATCTTCAGCGGCATTAATGAGGGGTGCCACTCGTGCAAGAATGACCTCGATGTGGGTCTCGAAAGCGGCATTATCGACCTCGGACCTTTGCGCAATGGCGATGACCTCCTTGACCAAGGCCAAGTAGTAGCCTTTATTGTCACTTGGGGGATGCGGCTGGTACTCTCGAGCACGTACTCTAGCAATGCCTCTATTGAAAATAGGCTTGGAGACATTTCCAACATTGTCTTTTGCGTAAACACCGTTTGCTGTCAGCTGTTTATAAATCTGCTCACAGGCAATGCAATTGTTATTCCTGCCGGTGTAATAATTCTTAGTTTTAGGGCCTGTGGCGTAATAATCGGACAGGCATCGCCACCGCCGTTTCGAGCACAAGTTTCGGTGCTAGTTATCTCCCTGTACATGGTTTTGCTTCGAACAAAAGGTTGTATTAGCCATCATGACGGGGGGAAATGTTACAGTATCGTTTTCGGCACAACGTAAGGTCCTAATGGATTTCTACATGGAGTTCGTATCTCCACCGCCAAGTAACACGTAAGGATGCAAAATATGACTTACAAGGGACCAACTGGAAGGGGAATGAACGGGGAAAGAGCGAGGAAAGAAGAGTTTTGAAGGGAAATTAGGCACGAGGATGGTTAAGCTTGTGGGAACTGCGGTGAAAAGGGCGAGGTGAGGATAAATTGGAAAGGACAAGTGGAAAGAAACGAAAAGACGCAGGCTCGAAGAAGCTCCATTTATGCTTTCTGAAAAGCAAGACGTGGGAGTCTATGGCAAACGTGGGCTGGAAGAACATCCCATGGGTGTGCGTTGTGGAGAGTTGTAACACCACAAAAATCACTTACAGGTCCATTTCAGAGTACAACGAGTGCAATGACGAAGCTGAATCGATGGTACTGTACTGCCACCCTCTTGCCCGCATAGTGTGTAGCAGCAATAGCCTGTATTTAGCAAGGAGCTCTCTGTAATGACAAACGCGAACTCACTAGTATTCTGTACCAGATTTCTGGAAGTCGATGGTTTGTGCTAGTTGTACCCCTGAATGCGACGAGTAGCCAATTGGACCATGCGCTCATATCGCACAAGAATGATCGCAGGGCGAGGCTGTCTTTTTTCTTTTTCTCTCTCATTCGTCCTTTACCTCTCCCCTCTTCCATTGAAGCGCTCACTTATGTCCTCATCCTTCTTCATCTGTCATACCGAATATGTTGCAAGCGTGGCGTTTCTCCCAGCGGCCAGCAAATGGTCTCCTCGGGAAGATATGGCGAACGGTTGGCGCTGGGATGTGGCATTATGTCGGTGTTGACCGGGGACAAAGATTTTAATGGGATCACAGCAGGCATCGCCCGGGTCACAAACAAAAGCAGCAGCAGCATTGCAACCGGCTGTAGCGATGTATCTGTTTGCCTGTGGCAGGTGATAGTAGACGGCCATCTCGTTCAGTTACACTGGAGCTATACCCCACGATCAACTTGCCGATACCCAAAATCTTTTTTATAGGACTTGAAATAGATGTGGAAACTACTCATAATCCTTGAGGCTACATAGGACCATTCCGCGACGTTTTTTTTTATTCAAATAGAAGAATAAAAAAAAAAGAATGAAAGAAAAAGCAAGAAGCCAGAAGCAAGACAACTCCATCCCTCCCAGCAGAACTCATCTATTCAAGTGGATACTTGTAGATGTGATTCTTCTTGGACCCATTCTTGGCATACAATCCCGCACGCGTCTGGTTGTCAGTTTTATAGTACATCGGTTTGTTGTACTCCAACGCCAGGTGCAACTTGACCGCCACATCATACACTTCTTCCTGGTTGTCATAGTCCGACGTGTACACAATTATGACACCAGTCTTTGAACTTGTGGCGTTCGGGTTCTCCATGGCAGTCGAGCACTTGGCCAACCCCCCGAGCTGATTGTGCTCCGCGAGCTCCTTCACGGCCGCCCATTTGGCATCCAAAATTGACTTGTCATAAAAGAGCATCCACTTGCCCGTTCGCGGGCCGCTTACGAAAGGTTTGGAGGTCGATCTTGCCCAGACCCAATAGTCCGCGACTGTCTGGGAAGGGACTGAAGGTCGATTCGCCAGTGATTTTGACATGGTGCTCACCTTTTTGTGCATGAATGAGAAAAAAAAAACCAGATTGGGTGTTAGATTGAGCATGGGAGACATTTTGGACATGCGCAAGGGATGAATGACCAGGCCCACTCGCTGGGTAACGATTGGCGCCAATGAGTAAAGCATCTGGGCGCAAACTTCTCGCTCGTCTCATTCAATACACCTGGCACCTGGCTGAACTGCTCTTGGCAGCGGGCTGGTCTTCCTCACAGTGGCCAGATTAAAGCAGCGTCAAGTGGGGACACACGGGCTCACCTGAAGATGGTGGGTGGTTGCTGTTGTGGAAGGTGGAGCGCCTAGGCGTTGTGGATGAGTAATAATCTGAAGGCGGCGAGCACGCTGTGTTGAAGAGAAGAATGTCTGTCTTTGAACGATGCTAGTAGGCGCGAGGAAAAAAGAGACGAGAGGAAGGTGTCGCATCGATGGAAATATGGCATGTGGAGAAGAAACAAGAGAAGGTCCAAAGAGAAGGAACAAAAAAAAAAACAGTTCCTGCGTCTCGCATTGATCAGCGACTCAGCCTGGCTGATTGTTCGCACACAGGCAACCGCGTCAAGAAATCTCTGTCAAGGCGCGTCTTCGCGACGCGTAGATGGTAGTATTACAACGCAGAATAAGGTAAATACACTAAAAATACAAATGCGACCAACGGATCTGTCTCCGCAGCACAGGACGACGCGCACAACCGCTGGTGCTTCATCCTTTCGCTTCTCTCTTCCCGCTTCTCTCTTCCCGCTTCTCTAGACCTTTGCCTCTTCCTTTCTCTGTGAACAGCAGTACCGCTGGATCAAAAGCGCCAGGCCCCGCGTCAACAGCGGCTTGGTCATGTACTCGTTCATCCCAGCCTTGATGCATTTCTAAAAAAAAAAATCATCGCCAAGCGAGCAACAAGCAACGCGATTTTAGACAAGTACAATAGACGCAGCATGCACAAACACAATGTCCATGAATGCCTGTTCGAATGCGACGCGAGCAGATGTTTACCTCCTTGGTGGCAAGTTGGATATCGGCACTTAGCCCCACAATTGGTATCCTGGTAGTGCAGTGTCCAATCTCGCTCAACTGCTCGTCCTCTGCTCTTTCATCCTCCAGCGCACGGATCTTTCGTGTAGCGGCCAATCCATCCATGATCGGCATATGCTAAATAGAAAGAGTCGCATACACATGCAGAATCGTGAGCGGGTGGGAACGCTGAAAAAAAAAGGAACATAGCAAGAATACCAAAACTGATTCGCGGCCAGAGCAGGTGCGAGAGTGTATGTGAGTGTGTGAGAGGGAGAGAGAGAGAACCCTACTTACATGATCAAAGATCGCAATGGTGTAGTGTCCACGCTCCGCCGCCAGCCAATGCTCCACCGCTTCCTGTCCGTTGCTTGTGATCTTCACGTTCATCCCCAGCTTTGACAGCTGCTTCTCCAATATCACCTGCGACACAAAGTCGTCCTCGGCCACCAGGACATTGATCCCGCGACACCGTTTCCGCTCCTCCGCCGTCAACAACAGCGTCAACGCGTCGTTATTCCGTGCCCGCTTAGGATAATCTGCACTCAAATGGCTCTTGGACCCGCTCTTTCGCTTGGGCGACCATGCCGGGACAGAGGAGGAAGGTGAGGACGACAATGACACTGTTGCAGACGTCGAGGGCGATTCCGTAGTCTTGGCTGCCTTGCATCCACGCCCCATCTTCTCACCCATCCCCCCACTTTTGCTATCAATCGCAAGTTCAACTGGCATCCTAGCCAACTTATTGGACCGTCTCCGCTTTAACCTCACCTCCCGCGAGCTCGACTCTGTGGCGGGCGAGGCTGACCGTGAGACCACACTACTGCTTGAGGACATGGACATGGATGTCGAGGACTCGGTACTGTCCTTCCTCGTCCTCGAGATTTTGATTGCATCCATCTCCTCATACTCTTCTTCATCGTCGTCGTCGTCGTCGTCGTCGTCGTCGTTGTTGTTGTTGTTGTCGTCCTCATCGCCAAGGTCGGAAAGCTCTGCACGAATATCGTTCTCACATTCCCTATCCTGATCCCGATCCTGCTGCTGCTGCTGCTGTTGTCTGTACTCATGATGCGTCAGCGCATTGTACATGATCTGCAAAAGTTTCAGCCGCCTCACAGGCTTGATCATCCTGACCACCTGCGAATTCATCGCAGTCGTATTCATGCCTCGCTTCGATCTACCACCGGGGCGGACAGCGTGCTGAGTTCCCAATGCCTTTTTGCGCCTGAACAGCTGTGATGGAAGCCTTTGACCGACATCCCTAGTGTCCGCGGCCGACGGTGGGGGAGGTCCCGCAATCTTGGACATGTACGACGCGCTTCGCACCTGCCCAATGGCTTTTTCTGCAAACTCCAGCTCGTTAGACTGCTGGATCCGTCCTCGACCACCAACATCGACTTGACCAGAGTCAATCTCATCCACTTCTTCAAGGACCCTACGTTCTGCAGGGGGTAGGATCCAGCGCAACGTCTCGGTCGTGGGAGCAAGTAGCAACACGAATGCTACTGCAGGCGATGGATAGATACAATCCAGTTCCGCAGAATCCAGCACATGGTCGACGAGGATAAAGTCGAACGGATTGATGGTCTTGTCCAGCTGTGCCTTTAGCGATACCGAAGAGCCAGACGAAGCAGATGCCCCACATCCCGTTACGTTTGTCCCTGCGGTAGATGCGCTGTCTTTACCGCAGACCGCCGGGGGCCTCGACTCGCCTTCCACCGGTTCCTTCTGTGCTTTCGAACCCTCAGAAAAGGTCTTTTCATTGGAACGCACACAGCATCCGTCAGCTGCGCCAAGAACACCGATCGCTCCAGCTTGGACTGCGGAAGCAACATCGTCAAACTCCATATACTCTGCCCCCGGGACAGTGTTCATGATCTGTTGTCTCAGCAGCTTGTTGGGCGACAAGATCAACACTTTCTTTGATCTCAGGCTGTCCCACCTAGCATTCATGGCTGTCTCGCAATCCTTGATCCTTGCCGTCTCTATCGGGTTCTGCTCCCGATCACTATCCGTCATGCTCCTCAGACTGGCCGAGAAAGTGAATGTCGATCCATGTCCCTTCTCGGAATCCACAGTGATCTTGCCATTCATGTGCGCAATAATCTGAGCGCAAATAGATAAACCCAGTCCAGTACCGCCGTACTTGCGCGTCGTGCCGTTATCCGTTTGCTGAAACGATACAAAAAGCATCTTTTGTTCCTGCGGCGTCATACCGATACCTTGATCCGTCACCGAGCAATGCAGCACAATCTCGTTCCCCAAACGGGACGACTCATTTTTTTCCTCGAGTTCCATCTTGCTCCTCAGCTGCTCGATCCCTGTGCGACGGTAGTAGTCCGTGTTCCTGCACTTGTTGGCGATAAGATCTATCATACTCTTTGAAGGCCGCTTGGTCTGATCGGACTGCTGTCGCCTATGTGCCTCGTGCCAATACTTGATGACCACGTTGCCAGAGGTCGAGAACTTGATCGCGTTACCAATCAAGTTCATGAGGATCTGCTTCATCCTGTCGGGATCGCCAATAAGCATCGTGGGTAGAGAGTCATCCACGAGTATAATGAGTTCCAAGCCTTTGCGAGACGCAAGCGGGACCAACAGGTCACATACATCTAGCGAATTAAAAGGCAGAACAAAGAACGACAAGTCGTCGTTAGTTGCAGCGTGGAGCGTGGGCACACATGATCTACGGTCCACATTGTCAAATAAGACCGCCAAGAGGCAGCTTGTCTTCTTTGTTTTGCTTCCTTTTTTCTTACCTCCAAGGATTTCTTCAAAGCAAAGTGGAATATACTCGAGGGTGACCTTGTCTGCCTCCAGCTTGCTAAAGTTCAACAGGTCATCCACGATCCGGATCAGCATCTCGCACGAAGCTTTTGCCATGTCCACAAACTCAAACTGCTCGTGCGACAGTCCACTCGAGTCCTTAAGAAGCGATAGCATCCCCAGGATGCCAGAGAACGGCCTAAAGAAAAATTACGACGAACAACAGATTTTGTTGTTCAGCATTGATTTCCGAAGATCACCTGCAAGATATGAACCTTTGTACGAAAGCGCACAATCTTCACACTTACGTTCTCAATTCATGGCTCATGTTGGCCAAGAAGTTGGATTTAAGCTGCACTGCTTTGCGCTGGTCGTCAATGTCAATCGTCACCGTGAGCCACTGCAGGATCTTGTTTTGATCCGAAGCTGCCATAATCGGCAGCATGCGTACTATCGCCCACCGAAATGTGCCATCCTTTAGTCCATAGCGGCACTCCCTAAAAGAGAATAGAGATAACATCTCGTCAATATCAAGTAGTTCGTTTTGCGCTCTAGTGTCCAAAAATAACCAACTCACCATTGGCACGGCTTTCCTGCACTGACACGGTTCCTCCAAGCGACGCCATGATTTAGCAGCTCCTCAGGATCGACAAGCACCCTCCAACTTGATGCCATGATCTCTTCGATAGTGAAGCCAGTCATATCTTCCCAGCTTGAATTAATATACTGGCAGCTCTCCCCTGGTGCATCCCACAACGCAATGCCGCACGGCATGTTCTCTAGCAGTCCATTCAGCTTGGATTCGGACTGGAGAACTGATTGGTATAGCAATGCGTTCGTGATCGATATCCCCAGCTGCTGCACCAACAGGTTCATCACCAACATCCGCTTGTTTGCAAACGCTCGTTCCGGAAACTCTTCCATATAGAGAACCCCGACCAATCCAGCCTTGTGTAAAATGGGCGCACAGAGCACTGTCTTGAGTTCCGGCCGCTGCCTCAAATACTCGTCCGCAGAAAACCGAGGATCTTCCTTGGGATGGGTTAACAGACATGGTGCCGAGGTGTTCACCACGTAGTTAATAATGCCATGGAACAGCGCTTGGCACTTCTCCACCGCCAACGGCGGATTCACAGACTCGCATCGGCCCGAGTTCCCTTGTGATGCTGCCAGAACCAGCTCATCGTCCTTGTAGATGATAACGCAGCATTGCCTTGCACCGACCGACTGATTCAGAACTCCCAACGACTTGACCAGCAGTAAATCCAAGTCGATCTCGCTGGCAATAACCTGCATTGCCTCGATCACCGAAGAGAAATCCAGTACATCGAGGTCCACGTTATCGACCTCTGGTGACTGGGGCGAGTTCAGAAAAGTGTTTTGCAACGAGTACAACGGCGCCGACATGGTCGACGACGAACTTGTGCTGCTCATGGCTGAAGGCGGATTAGGCGCCGGAGTCGATACATGGTTCGAGTTCCCTGATGGGACACCCGGCTGAAACGACGTCGTCATACAGGATACCGCTATCGCCGCCGCCGCCGCCGACATGGCATCACTTCCAAACGATGCGGGGCTGTACATCGTTCCAGGACTGGCTGCCAGCCATGGTGAGGTTGTTGCAGGAGCAACCATAGAAGTGACTGTTGTGGTTGGGAGTGTACTACCAACGGCACTGGACGAACCAACCATTCCTGTAGGTCCCAGATTCGGGTGATGCAGATCTGGAATCTCGTTCGGTCGATAGAACAGCCCTCGGCAAGGTGCCACATTCTCGTTCTCGGTTGAGGATCCAAAGAGCTCTGGAAACGTCTTGTAGAACAATTGGCATTTTCCCCGCGCGCCCCAGTCCTGGTATCCACGGGCTGCACTCGACATGAGGCATCGTGCACTTGTGACAAGCCCAAGCCTCAGGTGGCACTTTGCTGCAAGCTCGTAGGAGAAGCACTTGTGAAGCGGGAAGTTGCCCTCGGTCGAAAACATGATCGCCTTCTCATAGAGCAACAGTACGTCTTTCATCGGTGGCTGCTGTGGCTTCTGCGCTCCTCTGTCTTCACCAGTGCTGCTCGGTGGGAGCAGCCCTTGGTCCGCAATCTCAGCTTCAAGCAGATAGTACATGGCCGCGTGGTTCGTCGGGTACTTGTTCGCCCTCAGTCGCATGCGGTCCCGGATGTTAAACAGCCTTTGCAAATGCCGGGTCCTTATCGCCGAATCCGTCTCGTCCCTGAGCAAGTTCGCCAACGACAGTGAAATGACTGTAAAAACCGCATGTGTGATCCACGACCCTTCAAAGTTCATGATCGACTTGGGGTCATCGTGCCAACTATCCGTTACCTCATCCACATAGGCATAGTGTCCAAACACGAACGCCGCCATCACCTTTAGCATTTGATAGGTGCTGTTGTTGTGGACCATCGTCAAGGGTTTCTTCGTTTTGCCTCCACCATCCTTGGCTCTCTGTGCGTCCCCTGCTGCATCGGTCCTGCCTTTACTCCGGCCGGCTTGAGCCTTCTTGGACGAAGATTCGGAAAGGTCAATGTCATCAAAGATAGTCTCAGGGTTGGATGATAAGGTCCTACCCTTGAGGCACTTTATCAGCTGCAGGATCCCTTGCATCACTTCGACTCCGTGAGACTTTGGTCCAAACTCCACATGCTTTGTCAAAAGTTCAATCGTCGTCGACATTAACTCGTTCAAGTGGACCCGTCCGATCAAGACCTTCATCACAGACACGTGGATCATCCCCGCAGTGTGGAACAGCCGATCGCAGGTCAAATCCACGGCTGTGAGGGTCTCTTCCAAAGCCGGAATCGAGTGCACTACATGCTCGCCCCATTGTTGGACTGTCAGATAAAACAAAAACTTGACATGATGGTTGCCCTTGGACACCTTGCATGCCAATCTAAACCGTCATCAAAGAGACGTGCACGTTGTTTTTAGTGTCGGGAATAGTGTAGTCCCTGGCCTCCAGTGCAATTTGTAAATCAGAAAAAGTACGGTGCTACATACCTTCCCAGCTCGTAAGCATTATCGAGACACCCGTACCAGGTAGAGTACGTGAGTGCAAAGGACACCAAGGCGCGCCCTGCATCTTTGGTTAACCCGTGCTCACATGTCAGTCTCATCGATTGAGCGATCCCGCTGGCCATAAATGGGATGTTGCAGTAATAGAGACTTGCGCTATATAATTTATAAAATGTATCAAACATATCGCATTAGCGCGTGTACATTGGGTCTCTCGACCTGGGCAGGACAATAAATAGTGCAGTAAAAAAATCCTTACCAGGCTACCGAGAGTACCTCCATCATCATGGCAATTCTCCGGTCATCGCATAATTTTGGCGGCTCTGCCTCTAGCTCTGGCATGTGCTGTAACAGCATTTGGTGTGTCGAGTCGAAAATGCGCCGCAATTCATCGTCAGTTGGGCTATACACCATATCATTAGGCATGCCAAGTTCCTGGAGACACTGTATAGTGATGGCTGTCGCCCGTTCGGGTTGAGAGTACGCCCAAACTGACATTTCAATCTGATGTTGATAAACCCGAGCGCGATCAATAGGGTCGTCCACGTTGGCCAGTACAATCTCACAGATCTTCATCGCCTGATCAAAGTTTTCTCGCCAGCGTTCAGCCTCAATACACTGCAGATGCAGCTTCAGGGCTTCGTGATAAAGCGGCCTCTTTTTAAAACGCAACGCCACAGTTCCGTCCTTCAGAGTTGACTCTGCATCAGAAGAGTTGCACGCTGTATCCGCCATGATGACATCCTCCTGATCCAGGGGCTTGACAGCCTTGTCGTCAACCTCGGTACTGCATGGATACGTGCCTTGCTCCCAGCACTTTTCTGGAAGAAGTGACAACGCCGCATTCCAGTAGGAGAGAGCCATGTCCTGAGCTCCGCTTTTCTGCGACTTTTCACCCGCAAGGGAAAGAACCTTGCGTAGCGCTCTCACATCGAAATGCATGGGTTTGGAGGCGTCACCCATGTCAAAATCGGCTGACCTGTAATCTCTCGCAGGTGACGCTGAATCGGCAGCAGCAGAGCCCTCATTGTTTGAAAAGTCCTCATCCTCCGATCCGTCGTCGAGCGTCCTCTTGATCAAATTCAGGCACTGGAGAACATGGCTGGCAGTCCTAAACTCTTGTCCCGGAGTGTCAAACAAAATCTTTGCCATTTCAAAGTGCAGCTTCTCAGTCTCTTCCTGGCTCTCCAACAGATTGATAGCTACCCGTCGCATAACGCCGTGATGGAATCTTAGTCGGTCAGGGACAGATGTATAGACTAAGATGCCCTCCCGGATAGCAGACTGCAGCCCTGCCATGGCATTGCACCCTTGATTCTGTTCCGATGACGTTTTCTCATCCAGAGGGTGCTCGCCGAGACTACAGGCGTCTTGAGAACAACGCACCCCGGCCCAGGAATACGCCGCAGAGACCAGGAGTTGCAGATCCTGGATTGTAAACACGGGTCCACAGATTGAGGCACAAATCAGCGTTTTCTTGGTGTCACAGTCCAACGCCCGGAATCTGCTTTCCAGGAACGCATACTCCTCGCCCGTGAGCTGCCGTACTACCTCGGCCAACTTTTCTGGACTCTTCTCCCATTCCCAGTCCCGCGTAGTCGGATTGAAGCAAATGGTCTGGTTCCGGTACAACTCCAGCACCAGTTGCCGGATTGTCAGCCACGACTTGTTGCTCAACACCTTGGCCAACGAACCAACGTCAGTCTTTTCCCTGTGCAAAACCGCAGCCAAGAACTCTTGAATAGTCTCAACCGCTGGGTTTTGAAGTCGAATGAACCGCACACCTCCTCCACCTCGCACGACCAGCGGCCTGCCTGTGGCTCGCAAGGCCGTGGTCCGTATAATGGGCGTGTGTGCTACAGATGCCGTTGCGGTTCCAGCTCCTTTTGCAGAAAAATCGTCCACAAGCGGGTCATGATGAATTGCGCCTAGAACACCAAATCCAGTTGGATATTGCCCGCCAACAATGTTTCCTCCTCCGAGAATATGCTTGACCTTTATCAAACAGTCGATGGTATCCCGGTGCGTGATAATGAGGACGATCGGCAGCCGCTTGTTGACGTTTACCAATGTGGCCAGCAGCTCGATCGAATTTTCGTCCGCAAAGTGCAAGTCGTCAATCAGCCAAGTCATGAAGAAGTGTGTCGAGATCACCCGGATCAGCTTTAGGATGAGGGAATGGAACCGTGCGACCGAGTGTGTAAGGGGCACGTCCTTGCTCTCGGGCATTTCAGAACCGTTGAAAAAGTAGCGCAGTTCCGGGATGAGGTCGCAGATGATGCCGATGCCAGAGCTGGGTTCGAACGCCGTCCGGATAGCGACCACCAAGGAAGCAAGTGCATCCGTGTGTTGGGCTAGGAGTTGTTGAAGGACACTTTGGATGCATGATAATATGGCCGAGTACGGGGCAGAGCCTTCCGCTTCAAAGACGCCTCCTGCAAATAATCCTGAATTCCGTGCGGCCGCCGCCATCCCCCGAATCAGAACCGTTCTACAAAAGACAGACAGATTGATTGAAGGAAAAAAAAAAAAAAAAAAAAAAAAAAAAAAAAAAGAGGATATGGTTAGTGCAAAATACTCTTGCGCTTGCTGCCTGACTGTAGACTTTTTTTTTTCAGTCAACACAATGAAAGTGATACTTACTTCCCAACGCCTGAGGGTCCACTGACAAAGATGACGCGGATGACAGGATCGTTTGCCTCGGCTCCACGATGAACGGCCTTGCCCCCATCAAAGGGCCTTGGGGTTCTTAGTAGCGTTTTGGATGATAGCGATATTTTGGCCGAGGCTTGATTCTGAAGTGCCACTATATCGTCCGCAAACACATAATGGTCTGAATTTTGCGCCGTCGTCCTGGCAGACTCCATGGGGTCTGCGTCGTCGGTGTCAATGACCTCGCTGTGCAAGGCTTGCTGGTAAGCGTTGGCAGCCTGCACAATGGCCGCCGAAATCATCTGCTGCTCAAAGTGCCGGCCAAAGATGGTGTTGGGTAGCACAAACTGATATGAGACATCGTGCTGGCCTAGCTCGAACGACTCGATCTAAGATGGGTTCGATGGTTAGAATGACAAAGAGTCGATGTTCCCTGTCCGTTTACCAGGATGTTCATACGGTCTAGAGCACGCTGCTTTACCTTTCCAGTTGTATGAAGAGCGTTAAGGCATTTCAAGATATCCTGCTTGAAGCCGAATGCATTCTGGTATCGCTGGCTCGGTTGCTGGCAATGGTAAGACAGGATACGTTAATGAAAAAGGACACTGCTCCGGTCCTACTTCAATAGTCTTGTGTTTCGTGGAGTACAATGCACCATCCGCCAACGCCAAGGAAGAAAGCGATCATACCTTTTGCGTCATCTTGCGGAGGATACTATCAATGACGGGGGGCATGTCTGGCCGGAAATTATTCAGCGGAGGTAGTTCGCGTGAAAGGACACCTAAAAATAAATGCGCACGCGTTTTTGAAAAACAAAATCGAGGCTAGTCGCGTCAGAAACAATAACCCTTCATGTGTCATTTTGCGCAACAATCGCTGAGGCGCGCTTCTGCATGCTCGACACGCGACCTTGCATGATGCGACGAGATACAAAAAAAAACCTCCGCTACCTTGCAGGATCTGGACACTATCATGGCCAGAGTTGGGGAACTGCATGGTCAACAAGGAAAATAGTGTGGCTCCCAGTCCATAGATGTCAGTGCGATGATCCATCCAGGTCTCGGCTCTTCCCGTCTGCTCGGGCGCCAAGTATTGCAGATGATATTCCAAATATCCTGGGATCTGCCACTCTGCAATGTTGTTGGGTGCCCTGGCCCGCTCGTGGCTCAGTACTCGCGAATGTGTAAAGTCGAACAGGCGGATCGTGGTGTCGTTGATGTCTATATTCTCGAGCATACTGTAAAGAGCCGCTAGATCCTGTGGTGGCAACGGGACAGATGACGCATCCTCCATGTTCTCTCCTGCCTGCTCTGTGGCTTGCTGAGCTTGCGCCCCCGGAGGGACGGCCCTCCCTGCTTTTGGTCCGGTAGGCATCCAGTGCAGTGCTGTTGGACAGATGGCGAGATGGGCCAGATTGATGTGCAGTAATGCTTCGAGAACACAGGCTGCTTTTAAAGCAAAGACCAAGAAAGTGTACACGTCCGGGAAGGGCGATCCTAGACTCAACTTTGGCTGTGTCTCTGGGCAGTGGAGACCATCGTCTTCGAGCCCAAGAAACTGATGATGCGTATGCGACAGTAGATTGGACCCAAGGCGCTCCAGGATCAGGATCGACATGTCTTCCTGGTCCAAATCGATAAAGTCCTCGACGATTCTGTTAAAGTACCTCTCTGACTCGTCGCTCCCCTTTTGATACAGCGCCTTTTTCCTTGATGACTGGGAGTGTGAAGGACCGGGATTTTCATAGCTCTGGTCGGACTCTACATCACTGCAAGGTTGTGGTGAGGCTGGATAGTCTGGGACGTATCGAGCGTTTGCGATCTCGAGTCGTTTGTAGATGCGGAACTCGTGCTGCAGCAAGACGCGCGATTGGTGAAGCTTTGCGGTGACAGGGGCGCGGTCCGCTATCCGCCTTCCGAGCATCAATCCCATGTTGCCTGCCTGCGATCCTCCGCTGAACTCGTATCCTGCGATGTAGGGCGGCACGAACGCGCGACTGTTGGTGTGCGAGGGTGCGCGGTATGGATTGTGATAGATGGGCTCGTCCTTGATCTTCGCCGAGGACGGATGGTCGTGATGGAACGAGTGCGGTGCATGGAGTGCTGGCGGGCGAGATGAATACGGGCCGGCAGTCCGATGCGGAAGACTGGCGCCGGCAGGTGCGGCTGGGGCTGTGGCCCGTGTGGTGTGGATGTCGCGCCAGGACCTGCGTCCTGCGCCAATGGCGGTCCCTGGGGCGAGCGAGGACTGGAGGGTTGTGTAGAGGGTGGCGGCGGGCTCGTGGGCGGGTGTGGAGCAGGTGCTGCCTGCTGCAGCGGAGGAGACGGTGCAGGCGGTGCTGTGGGAGGGCATGAGGCTGGATGTGGCGGTGGTGGAGATGGATGAGGGCTGCAGGTATGGCTTGTAGAACCACTGGGCAGCGTTGGTGGCGTTTGGGCAGTCGGTGATGACGGCCATGTGCACCTGTTCGCTGCTGCTGTTGGTCTCTGCAGACGCAGGCTGGTGTGTTGAGGATGAGGTCGAGGTGGAGGCCCTGGCATGGGGAGTTGGTGGCGCGTGTCCGTCCGCAGCGGGGGCGTTCGACATTCTGGGCTGTGCCGTCTGATGGTAGGGTCTTAGCGGCAGAAGGACATGGAGGACAAGGACAAGGACAAGGATAAAAAGGTCAAGGAGGACGAGGACAGAATGGGACAATGGGACGATGGGACAATGGGACAAAGGAAGGACGGAGTCGGATTACAAAGAGAAGGAAAAAAAAAAAAAAAAAAAAAAAAAAAAAGAGGCTCAGCAGCAGCAAACCGATGCGACCTGGAGAAGCTTTGTTAGGGTATGGTGGCAAGGATACGTCGAGGATACGTCGAGGATACGTACCTGTGGTGGCTGGGCAGGAAGAGGAAGAGGAAGGAGAAGTAGACGAAGAAGTAGAAAAAGTAGAAGACGAAGTAGAAGAAGCAGAAGGAATGAGAGAGAGAGAGAGAGAGTGATGAATGGTAGACAAGGAACGAGGCTGATGTCGAGATGGGAAGGCGAATGGCGAAGGAACTAAAAGACGAACGGGCGGAAGAGGCAGCCATAGGCAAAGCAGAGACAGAGCCAAAAGGCAGAACGAAGCAAGGGCAAGCCAGTGTAGTGCAGATGGCAAAGGGGGGAGGAGGGGCAGCCAGCAGGGAGCTTGTTTGTCCGTGTCAGCCAAGCACAGACGCGACACCCAGAGACACCGCTGTCTCGCCCAATGCCCGGGCACGTTGGTTTGCCCAAACCACCCGCATAGCCCTCCTCACACACTGGACTGGCAAGGCGGGTGGAGCATCGAGATGGAGTCAGGCCCCTTTTTTCATCCTCGTCTTTCGTGCGTGCTCCTGCTCGCGGATGAGCATTCGATCGACGACGATGTCGCGCTAGGGCTTGGCCCAAAGGGAGAACTCTCCTGCACGACGATGCAGAGACCGAGTCGTTGTACCCTCTCGTACGTACAAAGCGCAATGCCCCCCTCCCCCTTTCGACCACGCATGGTCAAGGTTATGAAAGGCATTTTGAGTTCAACAATGTGCCTATTTACCCGACAATACTCCTCAACTCAAAGGGACATTTGTACACAACGAGCCTGTGGCACTGTTTCCGAACGGTCCTCCAGGAGGATGCACTGCCCAAACAACCATTCAATACGCATGCATCTATCGCAGTGAGGGATGGCCGCCGACACTGCTTTATAACGCAAGTCGGGTCGTTTCTGACAAATCCATTGCCATGGCTCCTTGGTGTTTAAAATGCTGGACTGTCGCCAGAAAACACAATCTCGTCCAGCTGTGGCCACTGCTCGAGCATAACCTCGACATCTTTCTGACCCATACACGACCAAAAATGTGCCCGCAGCTCAAGACTCCCCACCATAGTCTTGCCACTGCAGCCGAAGCTCAATCAACCATGGCAAAGCCTTGGAGTGGTCCCTTGCGGCAAGTGAGGTTGGAGTAGCTATGGCGATGTTCAAGATCAGCCAGATGTATCAGTATGGTCGCGGCATGGAGCAGGATGACAACGAAGCGGCATCGTGGTATCGCAGGGGGGAGGAGACAGTGGATGACCAAGGCATACTCAACAATCGCATAATACACCACGATGCTGGTGTCAGAACATCACAGAAAAACGATGGAGTGGTTCAACACCACAGTCGGCGGTTGGTCAGTAGTCGCTACGTCCAACATTGGCGATATGTACTCTTCTGGTGAATACCTAGAACAGGACTACGGAAAGGCTCTGGAGTGGTACACAATTGGGTCATCTGCGACATGCAGCCATTCAGTGTAGTTGAGTCTGAAAGTTTCAGGAACATAATCAGGGACATCGACCCTCGCATGGCGGTTCCTTCGCAGGAGACGCTGAAGTCCAGATTGGCCACCCGATATAACGAACTAGCACGTCAGCTGAGAGCCGTGATGGATACCACCCTGGAAACCTGCTCCATCACCACGGATATTTGGTCTAGCCAAGCAAAACGGCCATTCATATCTTTGACCGTGCACTGGTTGACCCCGTCATTCGAGCTCAAGTGTATTGTCGTCGGACTGGAGGCATTTGATCATACTCATACGGCCGGCGCTACCCGCAAAATACCGAGTAAGTGGGAATGCCTCCTTTTTCATACCACATTCCTTTGACTGACAGTATATTTCTCATAGATAGCTGACATCTTGACAAAGTGGGGCTTGTGGAACTCCCTGACGGATCGCAAGCTCGCCACCATCACGTCGGACAATGCCAGCGCTATGAAAAGCTCTGGCCAGCTGTTTCCACAGGTGGAAATTGCGTGTACTGGAACTCTACCTGTGCTGTGGTTTGGGTGCATTGCCCACTCCCTCCAGCTGGCAATCCATCACGCACTCTAGCACTCCGTCGAGATCAAGAAGCTCATTAAAAGGTGCAACCAGATATAGTCTAGTTTATGATCATTCTGTACCAGCCGCTATGAAGTATGGTAATCTCTCAGTAGGCACGCTTTGAAACACGATATTAATGATCAAGAGTCAACCTCGCTGTCGAGCCCTCTAGCCGGAGTGCTCCCCATGGATGAAACCCAATGCATTTAGGACACATGATGTGGTTGAAGCTTCAGAAGGTCAACATCACTCTCGTAGATACTAACAGCGTATATAGCATGGTGCCTTTAAACAATGAGGTGCTAGTAATTTGAGGGGATGACTTAAGAACAAAACATATTCTTTGCCCTTTTACAAACTTGCGATGCGTACCGCAATGCAATGTTTCTTGTACGGAGTTGCATGCTAGGTCGTAACGGTCGCGTTCAAAAAAATATGAAGAGTAGAGCCCGTTGACGTCCGCTGCAAAAAGCATTTGTAATCAAACAGAGTTGAACCGGGCTGTGAGTGAACAGCCGAGGGTGCAAAGAGGCACATTGTATCCCCGATGGCACTATAAAGTATGAGTTCTGTCTTTCAAATACCTAGTGCTAGTCCTGTACAATACCCCTTCCCAGCAGCCCAGCAGTCGACTGAGAAAAACTTTGTCGACTGGCTCATGAGAATTATTCTAGCCGGCTGAAAAGCGGTCGTGCGTAGAGCCTAAGCACCCGCGGCTTTTTTACATTTAGCATTGCATTTGACTCCTGGTATTTATATATTAGGCCCACTTGAGGTTGACAGAGAGAGATCAGGTGGAAGTAGCTGGCAATTTATTGCAGAGACCACGCACTAGCCCAAGTTGGTAGATCAGAGCAGAGTGAATGAAGAGTAGGTTTTTAAAACCAGAGCCCTCAGCATGAACCATGACCAAGCGCCTAACCATAAATTTGAAGGTTCGTTTATGGCAATAGAGCACCGTGTCCAACAATACACCCAGTCCGCCACGATCAAGCCTCGAGATCGATTCGGAACACCGTGATAACGACGATGTTAGACGAGTTGTCGAAGGTCGTCTCGGCATCAATCCAGTTAATAGTGTTCTGGATAGTTATAGCATGCGCTAACCAAAGTTGGACTTCTGCCTTTGGCATCTTGTATTTCCCGGTACTGGCGACCCTGACTCGATATCTGCGTGTGGGGTTGGCACCATTGAATTCAGCAATCCAGTCCTCTCCTCCGCTTTGTTTCCAAGAGTTGGTAAGCGAGGTGGGGTTTGGGATTTCGATTCGGTGACGCATAGTGGTGATGCTACATGAGCGGCGGTGAAAGAAGGAGGAAGAGGGGCTTGATTAGTGGCATGCTTTCTCCAATTTCGAATATTATATCGGAAGATGAGACAAGAAAGAAGTGGCCTATTACTTGTTTTGAAAGGTGGTGAGGAACTGATGTGCTTTCTATTCGAGAACTGGCCAACCCTTTTATATAAAATTTGAGATCTGCATGACAATCCTCTCGAAAGCAGGGACCATCCAATATCTGCTTGCCTAATCTCCTGCATGTGTCAGTGCGTCAATTTCGCTCCATAAGATCTTCATAGCTGCTCAGGGGTAAAAAGCACCCATGGAGGAACGCTCACGGTACGCAGCCACGAGATTCGGACTGCAGTCAAGGGTAGTCTCTTCCACGGAATATGCTTGTGGTGCGTGGGAACAGTTACAAGTTGTTCCGCGGCATATGTAGGATTCAGTAAGTTGCATGTCTCATTATGCAGTCTCCTCGCAATGTGCATCTTTTTTTTCTTCGGATGGCTGCATACTCAGCGAGGCAGTTTTATTTTTGAGGCCCATGTTGCATGAAAAGGGTTGCATCAGCACGATCATTCCCGACCATTTGACGGCAGTTACCAAAGCGGACAATAGTCTCGTTCAGTATCTACAATCGAGCCTCGATTGTGCTTCCGGATTGACGAACTTTAACACCACTTAGCTTAACAAAAGGTGCTCCTCCGATTGTGATTGTGAGAAGTGGACAAGCACCGTTTTCGTGCTTGTCCAAAGCAAAATCAGCATGGTAGCGTTCTTTTGGTCACACCAAGTTCCGTAAAACTACTTTTGCACTCTGAAATGACCTCCCTCAGTCTGCGCTGCTTGCTTCTCACCTCTTCTTACTGGTTGTTAGCCCTCCGATTGTGATTGTAGTTATTGAACGAGCACGACTCCACAATCGAAAGTGTGCCCTTTTAGCAGAACTGTGAATGAGGCCAGCCAATAGCGAGCACAATCACCTTTGCCTCGATTGTGGCGATTGTACGTACTGAACGGGACTAATGCTAGCTCATAAGAAACACGAACCCGCGCCCAAAAATTTGCTCATCTCGCACGAGCCAACGCCCAAACAATCTGCACATCTCATACGCACCCACGCCCAAACAATCTGCAAAAATCTCACACTAGACGCCCAAAAATCTACACCTCGCACAAACCCACGCCTAAAGATCTGTACATCTCACACGAACCCACGCCTAAAAATCTGTTTGTACATCTCACACGCGCCCGCGCCTACGGCCCTGACCAAGCAAAAAATTTACTTGCTCGATCAATAGCGAGCACGTCTTTTCGGGCGCTCGCTCGCTAAAAAGACGGTATTTCAAAAGAGGGGGAAGATGGTGCAAGTACAGTTGCTGCAGTGAGCGAGCAAAGATTTCAAGCCCTCGCTCACTTAGCGAGCATGCTCGCTAGGTCCGGGCCGTACAATCAACGCGGAAGTTTTCATACTGGACGTCCAAACGTGTCAGGTGGGGGTTGTAGTCGAGTAGCTTAATAAGAAGCCTTGGCATGAGTTAGAGGCCGTCATTGTCCATATCAGACACGGTGATATGTTTGTGCTTGGTACAGCCGGCGCCTGGATCGCTGACAGTTCTTCGGAGGTGGCAATTTTCAAGAGCGAGTGGCTCGAGCTAGGTATCGTTGGCGCGAGTGAAAATCACCTCCTGTATGTGATGTAGGTTTCTGGCTAGCCTCGGTGGAGGAAGAGTGTTTAGCAACCTGAGCACACACGTTCATCAATGTCAAGGACTCTCCAGAGGACGAGCTCGAAGTGACGCGACCTGCACAAGTATACATCGGGGAGATCCTGTTTGGGCATATGTAAGGACAGTAAAACGACGAGTTCAGGGATTGCAAAGAAGGTCTGACCAGCTCTTTTGGGCATCGCGAAGCTGTATCAAGAAAGAGGCAAGTGAGGAACGGATGGAGAAATTAAGGTTCTGTGCCTCAAATATACCTTCACCATGTACTCTTTTAAAGACGTCCAAAAGTACGAGTCTTAATAAATGAAAGGACGATGGTGTTCAAGGACTCTTCATCGCAGAACCCGAGAGAGAACGAGAGAGTGGTTTTTGACGCCTAAGCAATTCTTCAGGTATCGGATCTCCTTGCGGCAGTGTTTTTGGATGCTCCTTTAGAGAGTTACATGTGTCCCAATCCCTTCCTGAATGCATACTTTGATAGCGGTATTTTTGCAGTACTAATGACTGGAGGCACGCATGAAGCGCAAAACCGATTTTCGTTGTGTTCCGACGAGAACCGTGGTATCCAATGGGCATCTCCTTGGGTGTGGTAGCTAAGAATGGAAGGGCGCCAGTATGTGCCGGGTGTGGACAGACAATCAAACGAGGTTTTCAGCGCGTGTTGCTCACAATAACTGTAAACGAGGCCAGTTTTGGACAACGACTACGTAGGATTGCACCATAGCCGTAGACTGGAGGCACCGAGAAGAAGCCAGGGCGCTAATTTCACCCTCAGCCGATCCCCCTGATCTGTCATGCAACCACGATATGCATAAACCTCACAAGCAACGGTCTGGTCGCAAAAATGTTTTAAGGGAGCTCTCATCTTCGCTTGGGCCAGCTTGGACCCATTCGACTCTGTCCAGGAAAAAAAAAATTGACCCTCTCCTCCCTCCCAATTTTTGCGTGTGCAGGCGTGTGCAGGCGTGTGTCTGACATTCGCATGCAAATACACAAATTCCGATTTTTGCGTGTGCCAAAAGTCGTGTGTAGGCGTGTACACGACTAATTCTGTATACTCATTAAATCCATTGCAGACGGCTTTTAAGCAACAGGGTACTGTAAGCAGTAGAGTAGCCAAGAACAAGATCTCGCTTCCTCATTCTGTTTTCATGATTGATAGTTTGCACCTTTGACTGTTACTTACGTATCAGTCTCGGCCCATGTTTGCGCGCATGTATAGTTTAGCCATCATGACTAATCATGTTCCAATTGTTCCAATTCTCAACTCCCCATGCCTTTCGTTCATTGTACACACTTCAGCCTTTGATAAAGCCCCTCGATCCACTGTGCTTCCTGAACAAGTGAACGCATAATGCAGGATTTCCTACAATAGATAGCGTTGTTGCTGTGCGGCCAGTTGTGAAGGGTGTTGACAGCTTTTTCAATGACGATTCAATCCACCCAAATGATTGGACCCTTGTCGCGTCCTCAGCCCCTAGGTCAAGCCAGAGTCGACGACGACAAATTACTACTGGGTCAAGCTGTTACTGTATCACCCTTCTTTTGACCCATGACCATGGTGCGGTGCGCACCATGGCGCACCTTCCTTTAGTATAAATCCTCCTCGTAGTCTCATCCTTAGTTTAGTCTTTACTTAGTAACATGAATAATACACTTGATCACACCCTGAAAATATCCTCCCTTGCTCCGCACATATTCCTGCCCCCTTGCCCATGCGAAAGGTCATCCTATCCTTGCCCCGCCCAGATTCACGACAACCCTGCTCTCATTTGCGAATTATGCGAGCACCAAGAGTTTGGAGGACAACTGAAAATCACTCGACAAACTTCGACAGTCAAACACCTGTCCGGGAGCATTTGCCGCTCGGTGCCATGAATGGCTGATTAACCCCAGCAATGGAGATACACTCGATATTGCGCGCCTCTGCCTTGTCGAAAAGTTAGCAGCTCAGAACTTTTCGCATGCTTCCCTGTTAACACTAACAGATCCTCAGGTTCCGAATCATGCTATGTGGGGTGGGGTTGTTGAGTGGAAAGGCTTGATGATGCTCCCACTGATGTCAATTTCAAATATTGGATTAAGCCCATTGCTCTATAGATTTGTTCAAAAGAGCAACATCTCTTTTTTTTCAAGCTGCGGGAGACTTAAGGGACGAGTTTGAAGTACTGTTTCTGACATAGCATTTCTATGTGCCACTTTGACTGGAAAGAGCAGAGCTCCAGCACCCGCGGTTTTTTTACATTTAGCATTGCATTTGACTCCTGGTATTTATATATTAGTCCCACTTGAGGTTGACAGAGAGAGATTAGGTGGAAGTAGCTGGCAATTTATTGCAGAGACCACTCACTAGCTCAAGTTGGTAGATCAGAGCAGAGTGAATGAAGCGTAGGTTTTTAAAACTAGAACCCTCAGCATGAACCATGACCAAGCGCCTAACCATAAATTTGAAGGTTCGTTTATGGCAATAGAGCACCGTGTCCAACAATACACCCAGTCCGCCACGATCAAGCCTCGAGATCGATTCGGAACACCGTGATAACGACGATGTTAGACGAGTTATCGAAGGTCGTCTCGGCATCAATCCAGTTAATAGTGTTCTGGATAGTTATAGCATGCGCTAACCAAAGTTGGACTTCTGCCTTTGGCATCTTGTATTTCCCGGTACTGGCGACCCTGACTCGATATCTGCGTGTGGGGTTGGCACCATTGAATTCAGCAATCCAGTCCTCTCCTCCGCTTTGTTTCCAAGAGTTGGTAAGCGAGGTGGGGTTTGGGATTTCGATTCGGTGACGCATAGTGGTGATGCTACATGAGCGGCGGTGAAAGAAGGAGGAGGAGGAGGGGCTTGATTAGCGGCATGCTTTCTCCAATTTCTAATGGTATATCAGAAGATGAGACAAGAAAGAAGTGGCCTATTACTTGTTTTGAAAGGTGGTGAGGAACTGATGTGCTTTCTATTCGAGAACTGGCCAACCCTTTTATATAAAATTAATGAGATCTGCATGACAATCCTCTCGAAAGCAGGGACCATCCAATATCTGCTTGCCTAATCTTATGCATGTGTCAGTGCGTCAATTTCGCGCCATAAGATCTTCATAGCTGCTCAGGGGTAAAAAGCACCCGTGGAGGAACGCTCACGGTACGCAGCCACGAGATTCGGACTGCAGTCAAGGGTAGTCTCTTCCACGGAATATTCTTGTAGTGCGTGGGAACGGTTACATGTTGTTCCGCGGCATATGTAGGATTCAGTAAGCTGCATGTCTCATTATGCAGTCTCCTCGCAATGTGCATCTTTTTTTCTTCGGATGGCTGCATACTCAGCGAGGCAGTTTTATTTTTGAGGCCCATGTTGCATGAAAAGGGTTGCATCAGCACGATCATTCCCGACCATTTGACGGCAGTTACCAAAGCGGACAATAGTCTCGTTCAGTATCTACAATCGAGCCTCGATTGTGCTTCCGGATTGACGAACTTTAACACCACTTAGCTTAACAAAAGGTGCTCCTCCGATTGTGATTGTGAGAAGTGGACAAGCACCGTTTTCATGCTTGTCCAAAGCAAAATCAGCATGGTAGCGTTCTTTTGGTCACACCAAGTTCCGTAAAACTACTTTTGCACTCTGAAATGACCTCCCTCAGTCTGCACTGCTTGCTTCTCACCTCTTCTTACTGGTTGTTAGCCCTCCGATTGTGATTGTAGTTATTGAACGAGCACGACTCCACAATCGAAAGTGTGCCCTTTTAGCAGAGCTGTGAATGAGGCCAGCCAATAGCGAGCACAATCACCTTTGCCTCGATTGTGGCGATTGTACGTACTGAATGGGACTAATGCTTAGCTCATAAGAAACACGAACCCGCGCCCAAAAATTTGCTCATCTCGCACGAGCCAACGCCCAAACAAGCTGCACATCTCATACGCACCCACGCACAAACAATCTGCACATCTCATACGCACCCACGCCCAAACAATCTGCAAATCTCTCACACTAGACGCCCAAAAATCTGCACCTCACACGAACCCAAGCCTAAAAAGCTGCACAGCTCACACTAGACGCCCAAAAATCTACACCTCACACAAACCCACGCCTAAAAATCTGTACAGTCGAACCTCTCTAAGATGATACTCTATAAGCTGATAGCTCGTCTAAACTGATGCGTTCGTCTAGTCCCTATATTGGGACCTATTGTTACCTGATAATACTCTCTTAGTCAATATCAGATGAAGAGGCCTGGTCCGCATTTAAAGTTCTATTCAGTCGCCATATATGACTTTATTCTAATCATTATAGACATGGAGGTTCGTCACCACATATGTTCTTTTAGGAGGGGCTGCATGCTGAGATGAGCTGGACGTAGAGTTGGACGAAGAGGATCCCATATTCGCACTTGAAGACGCAGTGCTCTTTGAGTTAGGTCCATGTGCCGATGTACTGGAGGTGGTACGTGAAGGGCCTGAGGAACCTGAAGAATGGGACGTCGTCGAAGTAGGGAAAAGGTCGCGGGTATGAGTCTGCCTCAATGACTTGGAGCGCAGGAGGTTGATAGCGTCCTTCGTTTTCCGGAGATATGATAGAAATTCAGAATTGTCCCCTTCCTGTTGTTGAAAAAATAACAGTGTTGTTTCCGCTGCTTGGGCAGCTTCAAAAGGATCGATCTGTGGTTGTTCAGCGGTATCGTCCTCGCTGTCACTGCCGGATTGTTCAATATCTGGCATGTATGGTTGTTGGATTATCTCATCAGGGACAGAGTCGTCTCCAATAATGCGCTCCTCTGGATGATCAAGAAGGAAGTCGATAGACATTGGTGATTGCAGCGAAAGCCTTGTCGTAAGGGTACGTAGTTCCCTAAGTGCCCATTGGTCAACTAGGTCCTCTTCGAGTATCAGTGGGGCTTCATCTTCGGTTCGAATCTTGCACTTGCGAAAGCAGTTATGGATGGTACACCCTTCACCACCCTGCACGTCGGACCAGGCATCAACAGTGAGCTGTATCGCGTCCTTCACTGTCATGTATGCTGGATCGTCAGGTCTCTCGGGCATGGAAGGTCGAGTCCGCTGAATATTGAGTATTCCGTCATGTATGTCCTGTTGACGCGCTCTTTCTATGTCTTCCATACGATTCAGGATGTGTTGGGTCTGACGGCGGCGGTAATGGGCTTTAAACGACTTGATGATGCCAGCATCGAGAGGCTGTAGTCTTGATGTAGTGTTGGGCGGCAGATATAAAAGGTCGATGTTCTCTAAGACAGGGAAGGATACCTCAGGTGTTGCTCTATGTCCACTGAAGTTGTCGAGAAGTAGAAGGATCTTTCTATTTCTTCTTCTCATCTCGATGTCAACATTTCTCAGCCAGACGGAGAAGATCTTGGAGGTCATCCATGCCTTTTTGTTCCAGTAATACTCGCATCCAAGGCTCTGGATTTTGACATTCTTGAAGCAGCGCATCTTCTCACTAGTTCCGATGACCAAGGGTCTCAACTTGTGCGTCCCATCTCCGTTGCAGCAAAGTCCTACAGTAATGCGTTCCTTCCTCTTCTTTTTCCCTGCCAGCCGGAGGGTTGCTAAAGACGTATCAGGCTAACCAAGAAGGCAATTATCACTCACTGATCTCAACTAGGATTAACCAACGTGTTGCCTTTCTCTCGTACCTCCATTCTGTAGAAAAGGGCCGTCTCGTCCATGTTATAGATATCTTGCCATTCGAAAGTGTCCAGCACAGCTCGGATTTCAGGAATGGAGTCCATGATGAGGCCCTCATTTACAGATCCATCCTCACCATGACGCCTATAACAAGCGATACCCTTGCGTTTTTTGAATCGTTCTAGCCATCCATTCGAGAAAGTCAGATTGTGGTCAAGGCCTTCCAAGAGCCGTTTGCCCTGCTCTTTTACGAGGTCACCAGTCATGGCGATATCCGCCTGCTTTGCGCTAAAGCAACTGCCCAGTCTTTCATCCATCTTTGGATGCATAACATTCTTCTTCCGCCGCTGTTTAGGATCGTCGTAGCCGGCTCCGTGCAGATATTTGGCAGATCATGCGAGGATGGTGCTGCATGTACTTTGGCTAATGATCAACCCTGTTTTCTCTTCCATCCACGCCACAAGTTCGTGCTGCTTGAGTTGCGGGTTTGTCGCAGAGTGCTCGCATAGCATTCGTCGTTGTTCATTAGTAAGAGTGACCTTTGTGAACCTTTGACGAGTACCGGTCTTGCCTTTGCCCTTATGACGGGAGCTGGGGACTTGATTAAGCATATGTTCTGGGTGTTGCGTAGATTGCTATATGGGCAGAATGGGCTGTGAAGGGGGCACTGGAGATGTAAAGTCATTTTATTATTCTCTCGATTCAAAACACGACTGTGCAATGGTATGAATCGACATATGGTTCCACACTTACAGAGACTATATCAACTGATAACCCCTCTTAACTGATAACAGCCCTCCGGTCCCGAGGCTATCATCTTAGAAGGGTTCGACTGTACATCTCACGCGAACCCACGCCTAAAAAATCTGTTTGTATATACATCTCACACGAGCCCGCGCCTACGGCCCTGACCAAGCAAAAATTTTACTTGCTCGATCAATAACGAGCACGTCTTTTCGGGCGCTCGCTCGCTGAAAAGACGGTACTTCAGAAAACAAAGGCGGGAAGATGGTGCAAGTACAGTTGCTGCAGTGAGCGAGCATGCTCGCTAGGTCCGGGCCGTACAATCAACGTGGAAGATTTTCTACTGGACGTCCAAACGTGTCAGGTGGGGGTTGTAGTCGAGTACCTTAATAAGAGGCCTTGACATGAGTTGGAGGCCGTCTTTGTCCATATCAGACACGGTGATATGTTTGTGCTTGGTACAGCCGGCGCCTGGATCGCTGACAGTTCTTCGGAGGTGGCAATTTTCAAGAGCGAGTGGCTCGAGCTGGGTATCGTTGGCGTGAGTGAAAATCACCTCCTGTATGTGATGTAGGTTTCTGGCTAGCCTCGGTGGAGGAAGAGTGTTTAGCAACCTGAGCACACACGTTCGTTAATGTAAAGGACTCTCCAGAGGACGGGCTCGAAGCGACACGACCAGTCCCTGCACAGGTATACATCGGGGAGATCCTGTTTGGGCATATGTAAGGACAGTAAAACGACGAGTTCAGGGATTGCAAAGAAGGTCTGACCAGCTCTTTTGGGCATCGCGAAGCTGTATCAAGAAAGAGGCAAGTGAGGAACGGATGGAGAAATTAAGGTTCTGTGCCTCAAAAGACAAAAGTACGAGTCTTAATAAATAAAAGGACGATGGTGTTCAAGGGCTCTTCGTCGCAGAACCCGAAAGAAAACGAGAGAGTGGTTTTTGACACCTAAGCAATTCTTCAGGTATCGGATCTCCTTGCGGCAGTGTTTTTGGATGCTCCTTTAGAAAGTAACCTGTGTCCCAATCCCATCCTGCATGCATACTTCGATAGCGGTATTTTACAGTACTAATGACTGGAGGCACGCATGAAGCGCAAAACCGATCTTCGTTGTGTTCCGACGAAAACCGCGGTATCCGATGAGCATCTCCTTGGGCGTGGTAGCTAAGAATGGAAGGGCGCCAGTATGTGCCGGGTGTGGACAGACAATCAAACGAAGTTTTCAGCGCGTGTTGCTCACAATAACTGTAAACGAAGCCAGTTTTGGACAACGATTACGTAGGATTGTACATGTACCATAGCCGTAGACTGAAGGCACCGAGAAGAAGCCAGGGCGCTAATTTCACCCTCAGCCGATCCCCCTGATCTGTCATGCAACCACGATGTGCATAAACTTCACAAGCAACGGTCTGGTCGCAAAAATGTTTTAAGGGAGCTCTCATCTTCGCTTGGGCCAGCTTGGACCCATTCGACTCTGTCCAGGAAAAAAAAAATTGACCCTCTCCTCCCTCCCAATTTTGCGTGTGCAGGCGTGTGCAGGCGTGTGTCTATTCGCATGCAAATACACAAATTCCGATTTTTGCGTGTGCCAAACGTCGTGTGTAGGCATGTACTCGACTAATTCTGTATACTCATACTTTATTATCTTCAGACCTGTCCGCTCGCCTAACCAGCCCGTCCAAAGAGTAAGATCCCGCGTATAGTCCTGTTCCTTCGCATTCGTTGTATTTGTCCTGTCAATGTTGCACAATAAGCCGTGTCTTGGATTGCAGGAGTTCCTTGTAACAGTTTAGCAACACGTCTTTGACGTCTGGTATGCGTCTGCCAGGATGCCTGGATGCGACCTCATGTGCTCGTTTCTCGACCTGTTTTCCTCCACGTCTGGAATCGCCATTTGATGCTAGCTATAAAAGTCATTGGAATCACTGATGAATATGACAGAGTAAGAACAGTTGTTTTTTGATCATTAGACACACGCACGCTCACACGGAGCCATCGTTGTCCGATGAGAAAATGGGCCTTTTGGGGGATGAGTGGTGTCGATCTTGCCTGATGGTTGCATGCTGACTGTATGGTTAAATTTTCACATACAGCTCACGGTGTTTGCTTTCGTCGATGTACTGGGTTTTGTTGTTCATTCTTAAGTATATCTATAGTTGATGCTGACAGGCCACCCTTTTCGTGTCATATTGCTGCTGCTGGGCTGGGACGTTTGGCCCAGTATGTTCTACCAGGAGTAAAGGATTCTTTTTGACCCATGGATCAGCGTCGATCGCTCGAAGGAGCGACCACAGTAGGCTGAAGTGAATTGGAATGCGGGGGTATATGCTTGAGATTTGCAGCGGATGAGTTTGAAAGTACGTTAGAGCAGGTTCAAGTTGGATGTCGGACAGCACCGCGAGGGTTAGAAGTTGAGGTAGCCATAAGAGAAAAAATGAGTGTGTAAGTGAACTCTATAGATGTGGATAGGAGGAGGCAGAAAGAGGCCTTTCTAAAGGCGTAGGTGGAAAAAAAGTGGTAGAGTCGACAGCAAAAAAAAAAAAAAATACGCCTTGTGTTTTCTCGTCCAAAAAAGGCGGCGGACAAACAAATGCCTTGGGCAATAGGATATTGTTTAGACAAGATCCTTCTAGGTAGCCTAGTGCTAGGCCGCCGTAAGCCGACCTTCTGAAGATCCACACCTCAGCATTGCTCCAGAAGCGCGTGATTGACAGCCATTTTGCCAAATTGACGAATGGGAGGGCATCAAAAAGTTTTACCCGGTACCGCAGCCAGTGACCCGTAACCCTCGTCCTTTTTGGCTTTTACAAAAACTGTGGACATACACTTGCTCTCCGTGTAGGTCGTCTTTCCCGTTCCACCCATGGAGGACCTGGTGTCACCGATGCTTGACTCCCTCAAATACTAAAAATATCTCCTTGTCGCGTATTCCGCGTTCTGCAGTTGACTCCCGTGTCACCAGCAGACCATTCCACTCCAGGCACACGCAAGAAAGAAGCACCAGAGCCCGCCCTTTCGTCATGTCCAACCAAGTCAGCAGGACAAATGAGTTACGTGTTTGGGCACGATGAAGCAAGGGCTCAGAAAGAAATACAAGTGCGAAAAAAGTATGTCACAATGTGCTGCCAGCAATTTTAAATTGCGCAAGAACGCTTTGCTCTTCTGCTTTTCCCATTCCCACCCTCGCCTTTATCATTCTCACACAGCTCTTTTTATTCCCTCTCACACTCCTCTCGCACTCCTCCCACACTCCTCTCACACTCTACTCCTTTCCAATCGTCGCTCTGCAAGTCTGGTTTCGCCATGAAGCTTCAGTCCCTCGTCCTCGTGTCCTTGGCATCCGTTGCCCTGGCCGCACCTTCGTGGTGGGAGCAATACACTCTTGGCAAGCACAAGTCCGTCATTGACGAGGACCGCCGTCTTGTCCAGGTCTCCGAAGATCAGGCTCCGTTTTGGACCACGGAAGAGGACCGCATGCAGATGCTCCGCGGCAAAATCAACTACATGGATGTTACTGACCACCAGGATCTTGGCACCCACCGTGTCTCTACTCTTGGCAAGCGCCGTAAGTTTTTCATGAGCCAGGCACCCAGCATCCTTTTGCTCCAGGAACTGTTGGAGGTGCAGTTGGACTAACCTACTGTACAACTCTTCCTTTTCTCCCCTTGTTAATACGTGCGTGTTTTTTCTTCTTTTCTTTCATTCCAGCTCTCCCCAAGGAAGCCCAACACCAGAAGAAGGTTGCCCGCTATACCGACCAGCTGTCGACCGCCAACATGGAGGTGGCCCTGAAGACGTTCACGAGTTTCAACACCCGCTACTACAAGAGCAAGACTGGTCACGAGTCAGCACAGTGGCTCTACAAACAGATCAGCGATCTTATTGAGGAGTCTGAAGCGGAATCGGATGTGAGCATCCGCAAGTTCAAGCACAACGGCTGGGACCAGTTCTCCATCATTGGTAATGATTGCCCTCGTTTTCCTCTTTCTCGTCGTCTCTCTCCCTTGTCTCTCCCCCCTTGTCTCTCCTTTTCTCTTCGTGTCTTTTGCTTGTTCTTTGTTGGCTTAAGGGAAGAGAGAGCACTAACAGCTCTTGCCTCCTCTCATTTCCTAATTGGATAACTTTATAGCCCGCTTTGAGGGACGGGACGAGAGTCTCTCGAACGAGCCTGTGATTGTGGGCGCCCACCAGGATTCACTCAACATGTGGCTCCCCATTCTTCGGTCGCCTGGTGCTGATGACGATGGCTCGGGTACTGTTACGATTTTGGAGGTGTTCCGTGCCCTAGTTGGCACTGGATTCCGTCCCCACCGCCCTGTAGAGTTCCACTGGTACTCGGCCGAGGAAGCTGGTCTCTTGGGATCGCAGGATGTCGCAAAGTCGTACGAGAAAAAGAACGTCGATGTTCTTGCCATGATCCAGGTAATTGCGGAGGGGAGTTTTTTTTATTTATATATTGACCTCCTCATTCTTGGATGTTTGACTCAATCTGATCATATGGATTTTTTGTATCCTTGCCCTTGTAGAACGACATGACTGGATATGTTGGCACCAAGTTCGCCGAGTCGTATGGCATTGTTGTGGACTATGTCGATGACGAATTGACCGAGCTGATCCGAGTACGTATCCAGATGCTGGAGTTGAGCTGGAGGGGGCGACTATTTCTTGGAATCCAAAACTGAGTTCGCTTATGTTGTACTATTAGGTCTATGCCAGAGAGTACGGTGATATTCCCGTCCATGAGACCAAGTGCGGTTATGCCTGTAAGAACCAGTCTTAGATTGTGCGACTATCATCGCCTGCATGCATTTGAAACGTCCTCTTGTTCCGATCCTACATGAGTGTCGGTGTGTGTGCCCATTGTCCGTGTACTTTTCACTAACAAGACCGTTGATTCCCGTGGAAATACACTCTTCGCAGGCTCGGATCATGCTTCCTGGGCCAAGGCCGGCTACCGCTCAGCGTTTGCGATCGAGGGCGACTTTTCTGACAGCAGTAAGCCCTTGTTACCTTTTTATGTTGGCAAATGTGTCATAGTATTGGTTTGATGTGGAGAGAGAGTGAGAATGAGAGAGAGAAACGTTGGCTCACCCATGAACACCTCCCTTTTTTTTCCAGACCCTTATATCCACACTGCCAACGATGACTTGTCGCATATCAGCTTTGACCACATGAAGCAGTTTGCCAAGCTCGCCCTTGGCTTCGCAGTGGAGCTGGGCCACTACAAGGGCGAGGCCGAGGACTTTTAACGCAGTCGAGGACTCGTCCGTTTGTATATCGTGTTCAATATGAATGTATGTATGTAGTCACCTATCTTGAGAAATACACCGTGCGCAAGAGGAGCCATCGATAACGGCTGTTGCGCCCAATACGCCCGATCAGATGCAAAAGGGGCGAGAATGTTGTTCCTTTTTTTGCGTTTGTGTGCTGGTTGCTGTGTGATGTGTGCGATGTGTGCAGCATGCACTGTTGCTCCTCGTTCCTCTTTCCTCGTTTCCTCGTTTCCTCGTTTCCTCTTTTCCTCCTTCGCCTCCTTCTTCTCTGTAGTCCCACTCTACTGCTTCCCCAGGGACCCCTGTCCTCGCATACTCGCATACTCACACAGCCCTTCCCTTCTTCCTCGTGTCCTCTTGTCCTTTTCGTCCTTGTCACGTCGTGTCTTTTGCATCCACACTCTCTCTGTTCTTTGCCTCTGTCTACTCTCTGTTGCCCATCCATCCGCCATACGGATCCTCCCTTCGCTCCCCATCCATTCAACACACCTCCTTCTCTCTCGCGGCTGATCCCATCTCCACCTCTCTGCAGCCTCTCGCTTGATCCAAGCTCATGAAGCGACTCTCGTGTAGCCGATGCTGCTGCATGCTGCTGCTCATGATCCTCATCCCCATCGTTGCTCCATCCAAGCTACAGAGGTAAAAAAAACACGCCCTCATCCTTCCTCCGCTTCTTGCTTTCTCCTCTTTCCTTTTGTTCAACTGTGTCTGTGTGTCTCTGTGTCGCCTGTCTCCTTGACCCTGTCTCTCTTGCGCCTCTGTCTTGCCTGTCCACCCCGCCCACCCTGCAAACAAACAACTTAATAATACGACTGATTTGGCGTTGTATTAATAGAATCGCGGTGCAGCAGTGGCCCGGGTCAAGTCCCCGAGGAACGCAGGAACGACGCGCCCACTATGGCTCGCGCAAGGAGTTCATGTCCAAGCTGCAGATCCTCAGCTCCCTGCAGCAGCAGCAGCAACAGCAGCACGATTCGTCCACACCTGCACCCACACCTGCTCTTGTGCCATCACCAGCACTTGCACCTGCACCCCCACCGATACACTCTCGGCGGACACTTGTTGAACGCAGCAGCAGCAGCAACAGGAGCACGAGCAACGACCACAGCAGTAGCAGCCAGGAAAAAGACAATACCCCCACTAGCAATAAGCATGCATCATTACCATCATCTTCCTTCTCTTCATCTTCATCATCATCACATTCAACATTACTCAACGCCGACGCCGTCTCTGTGCTCGATAGACTGGAGCAGGAAATCCAGTCCCTGCGATCAGAGGATCCAGCATCGACCGCATCACAAAAGCGCTCTTATGTGGGCGTGGCCCCTGTGCGAGGAAACTCATTCGACACACAATGGGTTGCAGCCATGTTGATCGGCTCACCTGCACAGGAGTTCTCGGTCGTGTTTGATACAGGAAGTAGCGAGCTCTGGGTCTCGTCGACAAGCTGTCAGGCGTGTAAGACTAGGCGGTTCAATCCTTTACGTTCGAGGTAAAGCAAATACGCGAAATTGGGGATAGCTGCGCGGTCAATGGGATAGCAGAGTGATCAGGAACTGTCGTCTATATCGTAGCAAGGAGGATCCTTGGAAACTAGTAGATAGGCTGCAGAGCGACAAGAACACCAATCGGGAGTGAAGGCGCTGGCCGCGGAGCAACAAGTACACCATTAGACACCGGTGGGTCGGTCGCACGGCAGATATTAATGATCGAAACCAAAGGATCAGTCGCAGATGAATAAGGACACCAGTTGGAAACCAATGGACTGATCGTAGAAAAAACCAGGACGCCCATTGCAAACTATTGCATGGGTCGCAGAGCAACAGCCATAGCCAGGACTAAGGCTGGCCTCGTTGCCTGTATCAAGGGAGCGACTCGAGTCTCCAACAAACCACTTGCAGAAAGCCTCCCAACGCCTCACGCCTCTCATCTGCAGGGAAACGGCTTGCGGTCGATATTAAAGTACCCACTAAATAACCACCGAACGCCTCATACACTTCATCTGCTCATAGCACATTTCACCAGTATGGACAACCATGGTCTCTCAACTATGCAGACGACTCGCGAGCATCGGGTGTGCTGGGCGTCGACGACATAACGGTGGCAGGTATCACCGTCAAGGATCAGACCTTTGGCATGGCATCCATCAATACTGGATCTACAGCAGCCACAGGCGTGGACGGGATCATGGGCTTGGGCTTGGAATCCAACTCGAACATGGGCAGTACGTTGTGCATCTTTTCCGAACCGATGGTGTGCAAGCCTACTACAGAGTATCTTAATGCTTTCTGTTAACACTATTGTACGTTGTATATGATATTGTGGGGAACTAGATGCCAGGACGCCAGTGATCAACATGCTGCTTCAGAGCCAAATTGATCAGGCTATTGTCTCTGTTTGGCTCAACAAAGCTTCGAACCAGGACGCGTCCCTATCGGATGGCGGCGTATTTATCTTTGGCGGGGTCGACCCGTCACTCTACACCGGCTCCATCACATTTGTACCCGTCACCTCTTCCAAGGACTGGCAAGTTACCATCGATCGAATCTTTATTGGGCGCAAGGAACTTTCAGTCTCCAGCTCGGCGTCCTCAGCCATCGTCGACACGGGATCTTCCTACATCCTCTTTCCCGACTACCTCGCCGTGGCGTTCCATCGCGCTATTCCCAACTCGCAGTACGACAACAAGCTGGGCTGGTTGATCCCCTGCGCTCTCGCCAACTCGAGGTCCGTCGGAGATTTAGCGTTTACGATTGGCGGGCAAAAGTTTAGCGTGCCTCTCTCGGACATTGTCATCCTAAGGTCCGAGTACAATGGGTACTGTCTCAGTGCGGTTGATTCCTGGCAGGAACTGCCTGGCCATGGCGGGCAGTCTGTAAGTTTTATTTTTCTCTCGTTCTTTTCGGTTTGTCTACTTGCCTTCAACAAAGAACTTTCTCGCGTTACGAACAACTTGTCAATTTGTTGATTCATTGCACTCTTTGCGTCCCACTCACTCGTACTCTACTCGATCCCATCTGACTTAGGGGATCTTGCTCGGAGATCTTTTCATCAAGAACCAGTACGTGGTCTTTGACTATACCAAGAAGCAGGTTGGGTTCGCTAAAAAAGTTGAGACTGTTCCTGGAGGAATCGGGCTCAACGCCAGAGGCACCGCAGGAGCAGGACTCCAGGGATTGATTGCGGATAGCCGGGCAAGCACATTGGTTTTGGTCATAGCCATCACTGGCCTAGTATCTATCTTTTGAGTGAACATACACATGTAGAATTAGATAATAGAGGCATTTCACTACTCTTTCGCAACAAAGCGACAAAGAGAGGTATCCATACATTGTGACACTTTGGTTTCGCTTACATCACGGAGTGCCGACTTGGGAAACGTCTCATTGCTGAACAAGTACTGGAGACTGAGGCAGACCTGCCTGCCCCTGGTAACGTAGATGACACAACGCGTCATCGCTCGATCGATGCACCCTACTCTAGCAGTAATTGTTTTGCATTCAAACGTGGGATCCCAAGGTCAACAGAGCTGATATTACTGCTTTGAGTCTGCACCCTCTTTTTTCCCTCTCAGAACGCATCACGCTCCTTTGCCCTCTGCCAAGCCTGAGCTTTTGCAGGTATGACATTGATGTCCGTAAGCTTGGGGAGAAACAAAATCGGCGTTGAGGAGCTTTGGGTTTGATGTTCTGGCTACTGCTTCACAAACCCGCACGGTCACTCCAATGCGAGAGCCAGATTCCCTCGTCCTTTTTTTTTTTTTTTTTTTGCAATCCTCTTGGCCATCTGTGCTCTCAATGACAATACGTCCCTGCGAGCGTTTGGTGAGCTCGAGCTAAAGTCAAACGCGTCTTTGATATGAAAACGCGTCAGGTAGCGGACAAACATGTTTTAGAGCAGACGTATTTTTAAGCAGGCGCTTGGGGGCCACTTAAACTGACAGTGAGACGCATGAAGAAAGCTCTCCGATCCCTTCCCTAGCCCCTGACATCTGATCGCAATAGGAACTCCTCGCACCAACCTTACGGCTCCTCCTCCACCCCTCTTTTTCATGAACGGCCTGAAAGATCAAGTCCGTAACACGGCCAATACGGCTTAGTTCGCGTATGCGGTATTCATAGGAGGCATTGCGCGATTACGGGACATGTTACCAGCGCGGTAAAAAAAATCTCACCGTCTCCCTATTTCTATCGTGCTGCACTGTAAATATGTATAAACACTCCCCTGGGATAAACGGGACAAAGGTTAGCGCTGGGGAAAAAAAAAAGAAAAAAAAAACCTCGCACAGTCAGTATGCGACGGGGGGGGGGTTAGAACCATTACTCTTTCTTCTTCATCTCTGCCAATCACCGTTCCCATTTTTGCACGGCACACCACCAACGTTCACGCTCCTTTTGCTCCCTAAAACGCCCTCATCCCCCCACCCCCTCCTCCACACGACTCCTTGAAGCCCGGCAACTGTACTCGTTTTACTCGCGTTTTGCTCAGTCGCCCGCTGCTTCTAATGTGTCTTTTTTTGGAACCCCCGCCTTTGACCCCCCCATAGATTTTTCTGGCTCTCCAAGAAAGATAAAACAAATATAAAAAAAAAGTGCACAGTACTGTGCGGGCTATTGAGCAACCATCTGTGTGTGAGCTCGTGCTCATGTTGGCTCAAATATGCCTCTTATGGCTATTACAGTTCTCTCCAGTTCGGTTAGGTAAAGGGTCCTCAGCTAACAAGGGATCTTCATCTCCTTGTCGGCCGAGTTCGCATAAAGTGTGTCATATGCAAATGTCCAGACTAAAGAAAGAAGGGAGCCCTTCCAAGTATTGAGCGGGATTGAAGAAATGACACGCGTAGTTTGGCTGTATCCTATTCATAGAGCAATCGTCGTCGTCCTTTTACGTGCAGAGCTGAGCAGGGTCATTTTTTATTGGTTTCTGGTGGGTACCAGCTTCGGAAGTGTCTCATGATAGTACATGTAAGCAGAGATAACAAAATGGCATGTATCGCGATGTAAGTCCATGCGGCTTTCTCTATGGTACCTGTGGCCTAATTTTGACTTTGGAGCCAGTCTGCCGACCTCAAAATCTATCGCCGAGATCCAATTGGCGGTGCAAATGCGTGTGCTCGTGCGTTGTTGTCGATGTTTGTGTATCTGTGTCATGGTTTGGATGGGGACGGGACTTGTGCATTAATGCATTGCCACTTGACACCCCCGAACATGCAAGGGTTGGGACTGCAGCGTTGGCAATCGCCGATATGTCGAGCCCATTGTTTTTCTGTGGTTCTTTTTTTGTCCTCTAGAGCGGTCCTTGCACGGAAGGGCACACGGACAGTAGACAGCGGGATAGAGAGGGCATGAGATGGATCGGATGTGGAGCTGGACGGCCATGATTGAGTTAGGGTATCGGAAAAAAGGTGTTGCTGGCGTATCGTTGTCGTCGTCCATGGTGTGGCCATGGTGTAGCCAGGGTTGTTCGCGATGATGTGTGCAGTGTGGGAAATAAAGTGGCCGATATTGCGGGCTGTATAATTAGACAGACGGCGGTTGGTGTATGCGGCCCAAGCACATCCCCGATGCGCTTCTTTGGCAGGCTATCCTTCCATCCACCCCCGTTTGTCTCCCTCTGCTCTGCCTCCTGTCTGCATCCAACGGCCTCGCGACAAAAGGCCTACAACGCCGGTCGCTCCTTTTTCGTCATCTCCTTTGGCACCCCCCGTCCGCATCTGCCTCCTCGTCCTCCGAGGCTCTCCTTTCGCCGTGCGCTCCATCCTCCTCACCCTTTTCTACACCGCATCCATAAATACAGCCCGCCTTGCTCTTTGATCGCTGTTTTTGCTTGTTCTGGCAACGGCCCTAATTCTCTCTCTGTCTCTCCCTCTTTCTTTTTATCCGTCTCTGCATCTTCCCTTTCTCTCGCTTGCCTTCGTTCGCTTCCTCATCCTCCTTCTCATCAGCGTGTCCAAGGGTCCTTCCACATGTCTATCAATCTCATTCTATCTCTCCTTTGACAATCTTTTCTACGTCCGCTTTCATTGCTTGCTATCACAGCCATATACCCGCAATTGCCGGATCCCAACCTGGATCTCACTTTGTTCCAATTCACTCGCATCTGCTTACCTTAGTAGTATTCTTTCTATATCTTATCTCACCGTGCATTACTGTAGCCATTTGCCCATTGCCCATTGCCCATTGCCCATTGCCTGTTGCCTGTTGCCTGTTGCCCATTGCCATCGCCATTGGCAAATCGTACTTAGTTCAGCACTGTTCTTCTTTTTCAGACCGCTTTGCCCTTGTCCCTCTGTTTCGAGTTTGTCCTCCCATCCCTTGCTGCTCTAATTCTCCGTTTGGAGTATATAACAATACACCAAAGAGTACGCCACCACTTTTCGCTTACTCGCACTGTCGCTCGGTCCCTTTTTTTTTTCTTCCTTTGTGTTTCCTCCTTGTCGAACCATCGTACCTCCCTTTTTACAAAAAAGGGAAAACCTGTGTAGTTACACAACTCCCTGTATTTCTGCCGGTTCTCACTTCGTCTCTCACGGTCGAGCGATAAGCCATTTTGCAGCCCCACCAGGCACCAGCATCTCCTTTTGTAAGCGCGCGGTCCTTGAATGCCCATTAGGTAAGCCTGCAAAAATTTCGTGCTTCTGAGGAATGAAAAAAACGGTGTGAACCTGGTTTCCATACACACTCCGTCATTTTTTTTTTCCTTCGCGTTTCCGAATTTTTTTTATTTTCGTATTCTTGGTCGCATTGCTGCTCAAAACTTGGGCGGGGGAAGAAGAATATCATGCTCTCGCTCGAGGTGGAGTTGGGTCTACCTGTGGATTCCTGCATCATGCAAAGCCCACCCCCGCAGCATCCTTGCATGTTGGTGTTTATTCTCAGCATAATGGTCTGATTCCTGGCGTCCTGCAGGGTGACGATGAAAAAAGGCATACGAACAACAAGCATGAAGCGGGAAGACTGCACCGAAAAAAAGAGAGAGGTGTTTGCATTAACCGAGGCAAGCTGTGGAAAGGAAAGAGAAGAGAGGAGAAGGGGGTGGGGAGGGGATGAGCGTGTAATGCGGATGCCTCCAACGAACCACATCGCTTCACTGTCTACATGCACATGCCAGATGCATATCGGTGCTACCCACTTGTACTTTTTTATGTGTTCTTTCACTGCCTCCATGCAGTGCAGGACAAACATGCCTCCTTCCCTCGCTGTTTTGTTGATTCTGTTGTATTTCCCTCCATCCTCCTTGCGTCCATGACTCGGTCTTGCACGTCCCTCACCATCCCTCTGCTTCTTCTCCTGTGGTCACTTTTTTTTTTGGCTTTCACTTGGAGTAACATACATTCCCCGCCATCCAGAACAGAATCGACAACAGATCAGACCGAAATACAGACAAAAAACAATGGAGCTATTCTTTGCGCGGTACTTCCCTTCTGTACGACTCCCTTGCTTATCATTCCGTACCATGCAAGCATGGACCATCTCAAAGGAGTGTCGCAGAGGTTTTCCAGCCCAGTCCCTTTTTTCGGTGTGTTTTCCTGAACCCTTTGTTGTGGACGCACAATGGAACCATCCATCGTTCTCCAGTTTTTCCTTTATATTCCCCGAGCAATTCGAACCTTTCCTTCTCTTGTTCTCTTCTCGTCACCTCTTTTTCTTCTCCTCTCCACCCTTCCCATTCACAGCAGTGATCCGGTTCGCCCTCTTCCCACCTTCTACCCCCCTCTTTACTTGCCTGACTGGACGTTCACCCCTCCTCCTTTCCTCTCTCCTTCCTCCCCTCTCTACTCCGTCTCTCCTTTTCCTTACATTTCGGACGCGCCCATCCTACTCTTCCTTTTCTCTCTCTCTCTCTTTCTCACACATACACGCACACACACACCTCAGTGCTCTTCTCCTTTCGTTGATACCCATGTTCAGCCCATAGCCCTTCTCTTAATCTTATCCTTTCTAGCTTTCTAATATCTTAATCGCTTAATCGTAATCCTAATTCCACCTCTCCATTAATAGACGCTTCTCCACACGGACCATCCACAACAATATCGTACACTTTTTTCCCTTGTCGCCAATCGAAACGCTCCTTTGATCGCCGCAACTCTATCCACTTTTTTTTTTGTCTTTTCGCCTTAACCTTCTTTCTGACCCAACATCATGACTGCCCTGGCCGACGCCACATTTGATCCCAGCACCCAGGGGCCCATCACCCCACCTACCACGCCTTCCGACCTCGCCAGTCAGCCTCAGGACGATGGCGGCAAGCAAATGACCGTCTCTGCGCGCCATCTGGCCAGCCATCCGATGGTGCCCGAGTTTTTGGCCGAGTACACCCTCGGAGATGAGCTCGGCTCTGGCGGATTCGGCTTTGTCGTGTCTGCGACCCGCAACTCGGACCATAAGGAGGTTGCGGTCAAGTTTATCTTTCGAGACAAGGTCCCGGTCCATGGCTGGGCCAAGGATCCGGAACTGGGTGTAATCCCCATGGAGGTGTACGTGCTTCGCAATGTGCAGCACCCAAACATCATTGGGTTCCTGAACGTGTACCAGGACTTTCGGTTCTTTTACCTGGTGATGGAGCTGCACGGCACGCCTTGGTCGGCTAGCAATCCCTTGTTGAACAAGAATGGCGAGAACAGTATGATGGAAGCCATGGCTCAAGCGACGTTGAACCATCAGCAGAGGAATGCCAACGGCGGCGCAGATTCGGCCTCGACCACAAGTTCTGGATCCACCACGTCCTCGTCGTTCCCGGGTTCGAGCTCGAGCTCTAGTTCAAGCAGTTTGAACCAGTTGGCGGAGGGAGGAGATGATCATATTCCCAAGCCGGCGCTGTTGGTGCGGAGGACGTCGTGCGACCTGTTTGAGTGCATCGAGCACCATTCCAAGTTCTCAGAGTCCCAGGCTAGGTTGATTATCAAGCAGATTGTCGAGTGTGTGCATTACCTGAACTCGCGTGGGATCTGCCATCGGGACATCAAGGACGAGAACATTGTGATCGACAATGACTTTGTAGTCAAGCTGATCGACTTTGGCTCTGCTGTTATCATCCCCAAGCCCCAAGGAAAACTTTTTGACCGCTTCTACGGCACCATCAACTGTAAGTTCTGGTGCTCCTTAACCTTGTATGTGTCATAACGTGAAGATGTGTCAAATCAGTGGTATTGCAATTCTAACCAAGTGTGCGTGTCCATTTGTAGATGCCTCTCCCGAGATCCTCAAGGGTGAAAAGTACCGTGCAGAGGCAGCGGAGATCTGGTCGTTGGGCATCTTGTTGTACACTGTTCTCTATGGCGAGGTCCCTTTCAACGACCCAATGCAAGCCATCTCTGGCCCATATGTGACACCACGCACAAAGTCCTCGAGCGAGTGTTTGCATTTGTTGAACTGGATGCTGGCCAAGACACCAGAGCGGAGGGCGACTATTGAGGATGTGGCGATGCACCCATGGATTGTGGGCGTCAGCATGCCCTGAGTGTGTGTGTGTCTCTCTCGCTCACTCGCTCCCTTCCTTCGCTCCCACTCCCACACCCTTGTCTCGCACCAGAACTGTTTTTTCCGTTGTGGTGTTCTCCTTTTGCATTGATCTCTTTTCTCTTGGTTGCTGGCGAGGGGCTGGTTTACCCCTCGGCAACTGTTTTTTTTTTCTTTTCTTATTTTTTTTTTTACCCCCTGGCACTTGGTGTCTTTTCTGCGTCTTCTTTCTTTTCCCTCGTACACGCTAGTTCTATATATACTCTTCGTTCTGACTTTGGTACCCACTCCTGGCTCCGTGCCCTAATACCCTTTTACTGTTACCTTGGAGCTTTTTTTTGTTGCATTGTTCGCTGCTTTTGCTTTCTGTTATTACTTTTCTTAATACCATACACTACTTTACTCTACTCTACTCTACTCTACTCCTTTACTAGTCTACTCTACTCTACTCTACTCTATTGCCTCTGCTATATTCCACTCCCCACCTTCGACTCTACTCTACTCTACTCAACTCAACTACCGTTAAACCCGACACACTCGAATAAAAAGAAACTGAAAAAGACTGAACGAGGGTCGATGCGCTTTGCAATGCTCTTCACGATGGCTGCGCACGTGCAGTGAGCAATTGCAGTACGTGAACGAAAGCCGGAAGCCAAGTTTGTAATGGAGTAGAGCAAAAGATTCAAGAAGTCACTACGCACGGTCGCCGACGCTATAAAGACATGGTTCCATGTTCAAGGCTGCTCGTTGATAGCCAACACCTTCTTCCTTTATCATGGCCCACACGCAATTGACACGCTACTCATCCTCACTCGGGGTTGACAGGCAAGAGCAGCAAGACCCTTGGTCAAGCAAGCGACGTCCATCTCACCCTCATCTCCACTCCCATCCATCTGCATTGAGCACATTTGACATTCCAGTTCCATCGCACACCCATTGCTGAAAAAGGGAAAGCAATACAAAAAAACCACTCTTACCCCCAACTCCCTCTCTCTCTCTGTCTCTCTCTCTTTCCCACTTCACTCTCACTTCCTTCTTTTCCTGACATCTCTCTCCTCCGTCATACCCCTTCCTTTTCCACTCGCTCTCTCCCGATCACTATCAGGCGTCGTCCAGGCGATACTGTCATTCACCTTGCTGCACACTCTTGGTAGAGCGACTTTCAACCTCCACCTATTTCCTCTTCTCTCTCTTTTTTCCGCTCCTGTGTTCCATGCGCTCCGTTGCTATGCTCGCCATGACACTGTCTACATAAGCCAGCCCTTTCGTTTGCTATACACCTTCCTTTTTTTTTGATCGTGGCTCAAGTTTGTTTGACCTCGTCCCCCTCCCACGGTCCCTTGTTGAACAAGGTTTTAGGCCTTGAACCTTTTTTTTGCGCCCCTGGGAAAAACTCCCATTTACGCGTCATTGATTCTGTGGCAGCCCCGTCGTTGGTTGTTTACCCAGGACTCGGATCCCCGCCTCCGTACAACCCAGCTTAGCAAGAGCGCCAACGACCCTGTCGAACCGCAGGCTCACACTCACACATACACACACATACACACATACACACATACACCCACACAAACACATACACACGCACAAAGACATAGACATCTGCCCACACTCTGCCGCTCTGCCGCTCTGCATTAGTTTTTTATCTTTAGTTTTAACATGGCGGTGACAGGAAATGTATGGCTCGACTTTGTCGTTGGGTTTGTGGTCTCGCTCATAGGATCGATCATGAATGCCGCAGGACTGAACCTGTTGAAACTCGACCATGTACGAAACAGTGCCAGGATCCAAGAGCGACAGCGACATGAGTGTGGACGGCCTATGTGGCACGTCGGATTGTATCTGTATGTCGGCAGTCAGCTCCTCGGGAGTACTATCGCCTTGAGTAAGTCTTAACTTTGCCTCTCAACACACACACTCGGATTCTTCGAAATTTGCACGGAACGGGCAGGGGGGGGGGGTTTGTTTGCAGGACTTGTGGTGGTTCTTAGGGGGGGTTGGCTTCTTTCAGATCACTGGTGGTGGGTTATAAAAGGAGATGCATATACTTGAGACGCGAGAGCGATTGATCAGCAGCGGGGGTGCGGGGCTTTTTTCCCCTTCTCCTTCACAGATTCCGCGCTTACAATGATTTCCTCATTTCGATTTTGCCTTCCCTCGGCGACTTTTCATATTTCTAGTACGATGAAAATGGCTGATTGAGTAACTTCTTGATCTCGGTGGGAATCACTTTATCTGTAGTTGAAGCTACTTTTATTCCACAAAATGGACACGTATTCGATATGGTACTGATTCATGACGGGAGGTTTGGCGATCCTAAAGGACTTTCCTGGTTTGTGTTACTGCAGTTGGTGTGGAAAGCGAGATGTGCTTGTGAGGTTGTCAGGAACAGCTGAGACAGAAGAGAGTGAAGGTTGGTGTGTGCGGAGATGACTATACAGGATTAGGGTGTTGTGTGGAAGGACAATGCACTAGGAGGAAGGGAGGGAGAGGGTCATGGAATGGGTCTTGACGTGGGACCACCGCATCATATTCTGCTCTTTAGGGAACGTAAATGTTGACAGCAGAATATGAGAGATGTAGTAGGTCGTTTTGCTCTCTCGCTAATGAATCTTTGATATTATCTCCCGTAGACTTTCTCAAGACACAATGGGTCGCGCCGCTGGGGTCAATAGCGCTCATCTTCAACTTTGTGTTTGCAAAGATCCTGGTGGGGACCCGTATCACCAAGAAGGACGTATGGGGCACAGTGGTGGTCATGATTGCTGTCGTCTGGATTGTGGTCTTTGGAGGCATGAACTCTGGCGCTGATAACGAGGATTCGCTCACCATCGCAGAACTCAAAGAGCTTTTCTCCAGGATCGTTTTCATCATTTTCTTCTCAGTCCTCAACTTGATTGTCCTTGCGCTCTTGGCTCTTGGTCTCTATGCTTACTGGGCTATCTCACTCGATGACGAGTCTGGACAGCTGAGGAAAAAGATGAAGACAAAGCTGACGAAACTCCTTGGTACCAATCGACTCGCCAGGGCCTCGGGATTGACGTTGGCGAGTGATGAAGGCTTGGAGGCCGAGGCCAAGGATTTGAGGCTCAGGAAAGTGGTGGCGATGATTATGGCCACTACAGGAGGGTTGATTGCCAGTCAAACGTTGCTGCTAGCCAAGAGTGGAGTCAAGCTGATCACGTCGACCGCTGCAGGACAGAACCAGTTCAAGGACTCGATGAGTTTCTTTATCTTGTTTGTTCTTGTCATCACGGCCGTCTTGCAGGTATGGTGATTATCAATGGATAGTTCAACAATGAGAGAACCTATACCAACGATCTCTTTTGACCTTAATCTACTTTGTTCTTCTACCTCTCCTAGGTTTACTGCCTGAACACCGCGCTCAAACTGTATGACTCGGTCTTGGTGGTTCCTTTGTTCTATGGATTCTACACCGCATTTGGACTCATCAACTCGACCATCTATCTCAATCAACTGCAATACTACCAACCCTGGGTGCTACTTTTGATTTTGATCGGTATCAGCGTCTTGATCTTTGGCGTGCGCATGCTTAGTGACCCAAAGACGGAACAGGAGGAATCCAACATAACCGGAGTGCAGGCATCCGCAGCACGCGATGCGGTCTTCAATGATGAGGACGACAAGGAGGGCAGCCCGCATCAGCAGCAAAAGAGCGCCAACAAGTTGGGAGGTAGCATGGAGGAATTTCATGAAGCAGGAAAGCAGGAAAAAACCTCTGGACTGGGCTCGCTCACTAGCTCGCATGAAGTGATCGTCTCTGAATGCGAGCCGCGGTTATCCATCACACTTGGGAGGCAAAAATCTTTACAGCAAAGAAAGAAGGGCGAATTTCCATCCGAAGATGACGTGGAGGATGATGGGCACGAAGAGGGAGACGATGTCTTGCCACCCATGTTCATGGCCAACAGGCGCAAACATGTTGAATCGAATCTTATGGACGGCGATGGTACGGTTGGGTTTTCGTCTGCAACGACTATGAGAAGAGAGGGAGTTGTAGCACAGAACACAATCATCATGGCGACATATCAACAGACAGAGAATGGAGCTGGAGGAGAAACACCGCTGTCAGCAGCACATATACCCGACTTGCACAACAAACCAAGAGCTGGATCCGACATGCAAATGCAGGAGAGCAAAGAGCGAGATGCAATACTTCAACGGAAACGGTCATTACCCAACCGGATTGACACTAGTGTCGCCGCATTGTCGTCTGTATTGACGAGAGGACGGTCAGAGACCAGAAAGGCTTACCGGTCGACACCCATGTCCCCGAGTGAATTCCGGGCGCAGTACACGGATTCTCCTCTGCCTGTCAAACCCAAGCACCTTCAGGAGGGCGCTCGAGGCCTTGGCGAGGGCTACTGCTCCCGACCGTCGTCTCCAGGGCTCGTCTCTGCAAAAGCGGGTTCTGAAGCTACCACTAAACGTTCGAGTTCGGTGCATGGTCAGCCACGGTCTTCGCCGAGATGGAGAATAGGGCATGCCAAGATGGATCAGGTCTTTGAGGATTTGAATCCGTTCAAGGGCTTTCGCAGGAGCTCACTCGATAGCGGTGTCTTGGCGAGTAATATCAGCCATCTCCACGAGAATTCAATGACGGATATGCCTCATGCGCCGGGCCAGGCCACACAGAGGCGACGAGATCGACATGGGTCATGGACCGGCTTGCGGAGTCATTCGCCGGGTGGTCAGAATCAGACGCGTCGGGACCGACAGGGTTCGTGGACAGGGTTGCCATCTGAATGGAGCGAGACGAATAGTCGAAGGATGAGGCATTCAATGTTGTTTGGAGAGCAAGGGAGGTCGAGTTCTGTGGGATCTCCAAAGTTTTCGAGGTCGTCGTCGCCTGCTCGGGACAGTACACTGGATGTTGCTGCAGCTGCAGCTGCGGCTGTAGTAGTGCAGAATGATACTGGTTCGCTTGGGATAGAGTCGATTGCTGCGCAGAGACCAGCCCTTCCGACTGCTTAATAATGTCTCCATGAACAAGTGGACAAAGGACAGTGAGCTCTGCAGTGGGATACGATCAGTAAGCATGATGGAGATTTGAAATTGCAACAAACCAAGATAAAGAGACTGCTGGTGGGAGAAGGGTGTGCACTGCTCTTAGTATCGCCTTCCAGCGTCATGCAGAGTCACTGAAAATAGGTCTCTCATGGTTTAATCTCGTTGGTATCTCAAGAAACAGACCTCGCCGATCCTCATGCTTGATTGTCACCTCAAATAAATTTTGGCACGAAGGATTGGAGAATACAAGCAACCTTCCTAACAACTTGGCCACAGTGGTACATTTCGCTGATGTAGTCCAAGAATTTAACATCCCAGAGTCGCTTGCCATGAGGACTAACCCATGGTAGCACTTGACGCTAATTGTGGTATCTCCAGGCTCTGCCATACACTAAAGGAGAAAGACCAGCTGAACATGGCAACTCAAGGATTATACGACGCCTATGGAGGCAACAGTGGGCCGGGACTCGAAATAACACGTGGAATTAACCAGTGGAAACAAGAACGTGTATGGCGGTTGTCCGGGATTGAAGAGCCATCCGAGATCCAAGAACTTGGACATCGTCCGAGATTTAATCTGCAGCTGACTTGGTAGTGAATCATGTTGTCTAGTTCGGATTGCCCCCCCTACGAAACTAGCCACAATGGGCAACGCGCCGCTGTCATTGATCAACCATAAGAGCATCCCGTCAAGGGCGCCTGCCTGCTGCTCAGCAATAACAGGCACATGTATCAAACCTTGTCTTAAGCTTATTAGGCTCACTCTGGATAAACGCAGTGTAACTGGCATGTCAAGGCTGGCTCCGGAGGACCGCCTTAGTCAGCCCTTAAAAGTCCTCATCGAATTCTAATAGTTATCAATTGTTCGTGTCTGTAAAAATTGGTGCTTGTAAGATCCAAAGAAGAAGGAGGCGCTCGAAATAATTGAAGGTAAGGGTTGTAGAATGAAAAACGCCTGCGGCATCCTACGCAGCAAAAGGCTGGTGAATTACAGGAGGGTCAGTGCTAATGGATTGAGTTTCCTACTTTACAACTCTTGTAGTGCTCAGTAAAGTGCCTGAGGACGCTCGAGGAAGAGAGAAACATGAGATTCCAGTTGGACACTCCGTTCTTGATAACGCTCGGAAGGCATTCAGATACCTTGCAGATTGCCAGCAAGTGCGGTTGGTGCATCCGAACATGGCCTATACTAAAGGACACAATTCGGATATCAAGAAAATGATCGTCCGACACCTCGAAAACGACCTAGTCCGTGGGACGATGAAGGGGAGGCAAGATAAAGGCGACAGTTGCAGGCAGTTGAGGGGATGCTGCTGGAGGCAAAGGAAAGTTGTCTAATTCCTTTTCCTTAGGGTCCTCGCTCATGTACACTCCATCCTTTCCTCGGCTGGCAGAATATAAAGCTTAAAAGAAAGCTCAACGAGAACTCGATATCACGAACAAGATGGCTGAAGCCCACGCGCGCTGATGGATGATATAATGAGCATCATGTGAACAATCTCCTTCTTCCTCATCCTTCTTAACTTTCGACTTCTCCCACCTTCTTACTCCTTCTCTGTCCTTCTTCATTTCCACCTCAACTTCCACGCGCCTCGTTTCCTTCCACGCGTCTCGTTCTCTTCCATGACAGTTATCTTTCAACAACACACGCACCACCCCTTATCGCAATCGTCCCCCACAGATCAACAACTCAATAGCCTCTCCATTGTTTTTGCGCTACATCAGAAGAATAATCGTTCAGGTTCTCCATGTTTTCGTTGTACATACAGTCGCTACAGGACATGGTCTTTTCCATTTCACTGTCTTCCCCAATCGCGAGACCAACGTTTTCTTTCCTTTTCCCTCTTGTTTAGGCTGTGGCACTTGGCTACACGGTTGTCGGAGCTCAACGAGTACTTTTCGTCCGCGAAATTTTGTGAGCGATGCCAAGGCCCTTGTGAACAGCACGCTCAAGATTCTGCGCAAGCTGGCGCGTGGACCGGAGAGCGGCGAGCCGGCTTTGAAATGCCATTTCCAAGTCCACGACAAGATCTTGATGTCGAACAAGAGCAGATCGAGGTTTTGTTCCCAGTGCAAGATGTTCATAGACCGAGGCCAAGAAGGGTCTGAGAACATGGCGCACAGTACCCTCGCCCGAAGGTCTTATGTCTAGCCAAATACTTTTCTTTATTTCTTGTTGAAAGCCCAGTCGGCAATAAAGATCCTGTATTTGTCCTTCCGAGTACTACAGGTAGAAAGTACTTTCCACTCATGTCTTGCGATAGCGTTCATGCAGCATCATGAATGCGAATAATTCAATTCGTTCGTTCATTCTTCGCGTCTTTGCTCACGGGCTCCATCCTCTCTAGTCTCAGGTTGGTACTTTTTCTTTGGGTGAGAAGGAAAACCTGGTTCAACGTCGTGCCGCTGTTCAAACCCGCGATCAAAAACTTCAAGTCTCGCGCTTCCCTCTCGTCCACCGTTCCACCATGTGCCTCCTCGCTCAATATAACTTTCAGGACCGCGATTACAATTGCCTTCTTGAACGAGACGTCTTGGTCAACGTGTTGGCGCCCTTGGCGCCACTTGGACTTGAAGGTCTTGTTCAATATCCACAGCGAAGGCCGATCGTCTACGCCTTTGAACCACTCTTCCAAGGTCTCTCTAGGGACACACTCCTAGGCAACACTGTTGGATCAACATCATCGAGTGTCATAGACGGGGCCTGATCGTATCGAGAGGCCAACTGCGTCTCTAGTTCGGCAAGTCTTTCCTCTGGCGTTTGGGATCTGTTAGCGACAGGCCGGTTTTGGTCTCGCTGTTCTTGAGATTCTGGTCCCTGCTGCTCTGGACGACGGCTTTGCTCTGGAGGGGGTTGTTGTTGTTGCTGTTGACCAGGCGGACATCACCTCTCGCGCCGCGCAGCTCGCACCATATTTTCTCCTACCTTCTCCATAAACTCATGCACGCGATCTACGGACAGTCATCGGCGATCGCTTTGTTGGAGATTTGGAGAACTACGCCCTCCACTGCTTTTTTCAGTTGTTGAAAAGCATCCGTGTTTGATAGGAAGGTTTGGTCCATGTGTTGAACAGATGAGTGTACTGTGCGAAACTCGCATGCCAAAATAAATTTACTCCGCGCCAATCTGATGGTGTTACCAGTACTAATGGCGTTGAAAAACAGGTTTTTGAGGCGTCAAAGCACTGCTCCTCGTGGAGGACACGGTTCGAGTTTAAAAGTACAGACACTTTCTCCATGGTAGTCAATGAAAAGGATGATCTAAAGAGCCCTTTATAATAGTGAGAGTTTTTCAGAGCAGTTATACTTTCAGGCTGCGCCTTTGAAACGCAAGTTTGGTCGCTTATCGAGAAGCCATTGCCAATGTCGCTTGGTGTGAAATTCTGAAATAGTATCAGGAATGATGATCTCGTTCAGCAGAGGCCAGTGTTCGTGCATGAACTCGACATCTTCCTGACTCATAAACGACCAGAAGTCTGCTCGTAGCCTAAGACTCCTCAGGTTTTTTAGTCCCGCCCACTCGCCTAACCAGCCCTTCCAAAGTGTAAGATCCCACACGTAGTCCTGTTCCTTCGCCTTCGTACGAGTGGTCCTGTCTATGTCGATATCTAATACCTCAAGCTTCTTCAGTTGGCCGATTTGTTGAAAAACGCGCTTTGTCGTACTTGCGGTCAACCATGCATGGGGATCGTCCTGCTTCTCTTCCTCTCCCAGCTCACCAAACGCGTCTCGTCTGCTGCGGCATCGATTGAGTGTCACACCGAACTCTCTCAACTCTGTGCAGACCCAGTCGCTACTGGAGATGCCTCTAAATGCAATGCCGGACATGTTGTCCTCGTCATTGATACCCCTCACCCAGAACCGCTTCAATTGCTTGCATTGAGACAAGACCATCTGAAGGTCTTGGCTACACATCTGGTGGGGTTCCGTGAGCTCGAGAACCTCCAATGTCGCGTGGTGATGCTTCACCAGCTCCGAAAGCATCATCAGCGGGTCATCGTCGGGGCCATCCTCGAAATGGGACGAGGTGAAGCTCCGTAGTCCTGAACACCCGCGGATAAAAGCGCGCGCAGCCCGACCGTCCTGGCCTTCGTCAAAAAACTCGGGACAAATTAGGTGCTTGAGGTTAGGGCAGTGCTCTCGGACCACCTGTTGGATCTCCCTAGTGGTCACATCCCCTCGAAACCAAGGTATTTCGCAAGTCTCGAGATCCAGGAGTTTTGACTTCAAAAGGAGGAGCGGCAAGGGGTTGCTGGTTCCCGAAGGATTGGATGGGAGTCGCAGTGTCTTGATCCGTTTTGCAGAGGGGTTTTTAGAGAATCGAGCAATGGTGGCCGCATTGATGATTGCTTGCAGGTTACGCACGACTCTGGTACGGTCGGTGTGATCCCAGTACATCTCCATGTCCCTAGAAAATGTCAGTTCTGTCAACTCAGGCAGGGCAAGACACGCCTGGAAAAAGCGGTAGGGATTTTTGATTATAGGCGTATCGCAATCAGTCGCATGGACAGCGAGTCGCTGAAGGTGCCATAGTTTTGACACTGCAGCCGATACTCCATTTATGTCGAAGAATTCAGGCTGGATGTCCAGTTGTGTTAGACGCGGGTTGTGGTCGAGTAGCGTAACGAGGGGCTTTGACATGCGTTCAAGACACGTGCGGTCTAGATCAAGTATGTTGATATGTTGGAGATTGCTGCAGACAGTGTCTGGATATTTATCATTGTCGGCGATGTGATAAGGTAGGCCTTGAGTGAGTAGTTGGAGTTGGGTGGTGCTGGCGCAAGAAAATCGAACTGTTCGAATATTGCGTAGATTTCTGCCCAATAATACCATCTTGGACCGAGGAACAGTTCTCATCAAGTTGTTCAACCGGTCTTCAATGACGAGGTCTCTCCAGAGGACTGGCTCGAAGTGACGCGACCAATCTTTGCACACAAGGATGCATCGCGGGAGATCCGGTTTGGGTACATGTAGGGACAGTAAAGCGACGAGTTCAGGGATTGCAAAGAAGGTCTGGACGGCGCTTCCGGGCATCACGAAGATGGATCAAGGAAGAGGAGAATGGGAACGGAGGATGAAGATAGCAGGATTGATCGAGGGATGGTGAAATTAAGGTTCTGTGCCTGACATGTTGATGGAATTGTGAGGAGCCATTATCGCCCCATTCCTTTCTTGTATTGTTATTAACTACGATCCTCAGGAGAACTACGTTGGTTTGGCCGTCAACTGAGCAACCATGGCTCTTCCGGTTCTGCCTGCCGCACATGCGAGGATCGATCTACTCCCTCAATACGCAAGTTGGGTCGTTTCTGACGAAGCCATTGCCATTGCTGTTTGGTGTCAAATTCTGGATTATCAGTGGAAACGACGATCTCGTCCAGCAAAGGCCAATGCTCGTGCATGAACTCGACATCTTCCTGACTCATACACGACCAAAAGTCTCCCCGGAGCCTAAGACTCCTCAGATTCTTCAGACCCGCCCACTTGCCTAACCAGCCGTTCCGAAGTGTGAGATCCCACGCATAGTCCCGTTCCTTCGCCTTCGTTCCAGTAGTACCGTCAATGTGGAGTTCCAGTACCTCAAGCTTCTTCAGCTGTCCGATTTGTTCGTAAGCGCGCCTTGTCGTATTTGCGGTCAACCATACATAGGGATCGTCCTGCTCCTCCTCCTCTCCTAGTTCACCGGACGTATCTCCTCCACTACGACATCGATTGAGGGTTATACCAAGCTCTCTCAACTCTGTACAGACCCAATCGCTCCTACAGATGTCCCTAAATGCAATGCCGAACCGGCTATCGAGCTCATTATCGCCCAACACCCAGAATCGTTTCAGTTGCTTGCATTGAGACAAGACTTTCTGAAGATCACGACTAAACACCTGCCGTGTCTCCGTAAGCTCGAGAACCTCCAATGTGGTGTGGTGATGCGTCACCAACTCCGAAAGAATATGCCGGGGTGCATGGTCGGGGCCATCCATGAAATATAAAGAGGTAAAGCTCTGAAGTCCTGAGCACCCGCGGATAAAAGCGCGCGCAGCCCGACCGTCTTGGCGGTCCCGGCCGTCCTCAAAGAACTGAGGACATTCGAGGTGCTTGAGGTTAGGGCAGTGCTCTCGGACGACCTGTTGGATCTCCTGAGTGGTCACATCCCCTCGAAACCAAGGTATATCGCAGGTCTCGAGATCCAGGAGCTTTGACTTTATAAGGAGGAGTGGGAGGGGATTCCTGATTCCTGAGCGTCTGGAAGGAAGACGCAATGATTTGATCTTTTTCGCAGTGGGATATTGAGAAAATCGGGCTATCACAGCGTCATTGATGATTGCTTCCAGTTCACGCACGATCGTGGTCTGCTCGCCGCGATCCCAGTCCATCTCAAGGTCTATGTGAAACGTCAGCTCCGTCAATTCAGGCAGGGCAAGACACGACTGAAGAAATAAGAGAGGATTTGGGATAATTGCACGTTCCTGAAAAAAACATTGGACGGCGAGTTGCTGAAGGTGCCATAGTTTTGACACTGCAGCCAGTGCTCCATCGATAAAGAAGACTTCATACTGGACCTCCAAACGTGTCAGATGTGGGTTGTAGTCGAGTAGCTTAATGAGAGGCCTTGACATGAGTTCAAGGTCGTCCTCGTCCAGATCGGACACGGTGAAATATCTGAGATTGGTACAGCCTGCGCCAGGATCGCTGACTGTGCTGCCAAGGTGATAAGGTAGGCCAAGAGTGAGTAGTTGGAGTTGGCTACCATTGGCGCGATCGAAGTCCACTGCTTGTATGTGACGCAGGTTCCTGGCCAACGTCGGTGGAGGAATAGTCTTGAGCAAGCTGAACACACGTTCGTCGACGAAAATGCTTCTCCAGAGGACGGGCTTGAAGTGCTGCAACCAATCCTTGCACACAAGGGTGCATCGGGGGAGATCCTTTTTGTGCACATGTAGGGATAGTACAACGACAAGTTCAGGGATTGCAAAGAAGGTCTGAGCAGCGCTTCTGGGCATCATCAAGATTGATCAAGGAAGAGGAGAATGGAGAACCGAGAACGGAGGATGGAGGAAGCAGGATTGATCGAGAGATGGTGAAATTAAGGTTTGTGTCTGAAATGTTCCATCAACATGTTCTTTGAACGTATATACAAGCTTTAATCAAGTACATGAACTCCTGTCTGCAGGAGCAGAAAGAACGAGAGTGATTTTTTGAGTCCTAAACAATACTTCGGATGTCGGATCTCCTTGCGGCCTTTAGGAGGTTACATGGGTTCCAAAGCCAACATTGGATATGCATGCTTTATCGTTGTGCGTAATAGCCAGATGAAATGTCCAACATGTGAGGGAAGAAAATGTCAGGTGCCATTATCGCCGCGCTCCTTTAAAGCGCAAGTTTGGTCGTTTCTCGAGAAGCCATTGCCCAATGCTGTTTGGCGCGAAATTCTGTAATATTAGTGGAGATTACGATCTCATCCAGCAAAGGCCATTGCTCGTACATGAACCCGTCTTCTTGAGTCATACACGACCAAAAGTCTGCTCAGAGCCTAAGACCCCTCAGTTTCTTCTGACCCGTCCATTCGCCTAACCAGCCGTTCCGAAGCGTAAGATCCCAAGCATAGTCCTGTTCCTTCACCTTCGTTCCATAGGTCTTGTCAATCTCGATCACTAGTATCTCAAGCTTCTTCGGTTGTCCAATTTGTTGGTAAGTGCGTATTGTCGTACTTGCTGTCAATCACACATGGGATCGTCCTGCTCCTCCTCCTCTCCTAGCTCACCAGACGTGTCTCTTCCACTATGGTATCGATTGAGTATCACACCGAGCTCTCTCAACTCCGTACAGACCCGATCACTCCTGATGATGGCCCTAAAAGCAATGCCGGGCATGCCATCGTCCTCGTTATCGCCCATCACGCAGAACGTTTCAATTGATTGCACTGAGACAAGACTTTCTGAAGATCGCGAGTAAACAACTGCAAAGGATCCGTTAGCTCAAGAACCTCTAATGTAGTGTGGTGATGCCTCACCAACTCCGAAAGAATAGACCAAAGTGGATGGTCGGGGCTATACTTGAAGTAAACCGAGGTGAAGCTCTGTAGTCCTGAGCACCCACGGATAAAAGCGCGAGCAGCCTGACCATCGTAGCCCTTGTCGAAGTTTTGTGAACCTTCCAGGTGCTTGAGGTCGAGGCAATGTTCTCGGCCGACCTGTTGGATTTCCTGAGTGACCACTTCCCCTGAAACCAAGGTATATCGCAGGTCTCGAGATCCAGGAGCATTGACTTTATAAGGAGGAGTGGGAGGGGTTTCCTGATTCCTGAGCGTCTGGATGGAAGACGCAATGATTTGATCTTTTTCGCAGTGGGATACTGAGAAAATCGGGCTATCACAGCATCATTGATGATTGCTTCCAGGTTATGCACAATCGTGGTCTGTTCGCCGTGATCCCAGTACATCTCAATATCTCGGTGGAACGTCGGCTCTGTCAGTTCAGGCAAGGCGGGACATGACTGAAGAAATAAGAAAGGTTTTCGGATAATTGCATGTCCTTGGAAATAACATTGGACGTCGAGTTGCTGAAGGTTCCATAGTTTTGACACTGCAGCCGATACTCCATCGATCTCGAAGATTTCATACGGGACCTGCAGACGTGTTAGATGGGGGTAGTAGTCGAGTAGCATAACGAGAGGGTTTGACATGAGTTCAAGGCCGTCTAGGCCCAGATAAGACATGGCGATGTGTTTGAGATTGGTACAGCCTGCGCCAGGGTCGCTGACAGTCTGCCGAGGTGATAAGTAGGCCAAGAGTGAGTAGTTGGAGTTGGCTACCATTGGCGCGATCGAAGTCCACTGCTTGTATGTGACGCAGGTTCCTGGCCAACGTCGGTGGAGGAATAGTCTTGAGCAAGCTGAACACACGTTCGTCGACGAAAATGCTTCTCCAGAGGACGGGCTTGAAGTGCTGCAACCAATCCTTGCACACAAGGGTGCATCGGGGGAGATCCTTTTTGTGCACATGTAGGGATAGTACAACGACGAGTTTAGGAATTGCAAAGAAGGTCTGAGCAGCGCTCTTCGTCATCACGAAAGCAGATCAAGAGATGGGAATGAGTACGAAGGATGGAAGTTGCCACGAAGAAATCTCCAGGCACAGTAATAGTTATATCCTTCGAAAAATACAGTTGAAGTTTCTGATCATTTTTATGGCTGTGGTTCAAGTGCAAAGCGCAGTTGGGGCCGCTTGATGCGAAGCCATTGCCAATGCGGCGTTGTATAAGTTGGTAAGATATCGCAGCAAAAGCTAATTTCGTTCAATAAGGGCCAGTGCTCGTGTATGAACTCTACCTCAGCCTGACTCATCGCCGACCAAAAGTCTGCTTTAAGCCTGAGCCTCCTCAAGTTCTTCAGGCCCACCATCTCCCCGAGCCAGCCATTGAAAAGCGTAAGGTTAAGCGCGTAATCACTGTTTGATTGCCAAGTTGCATTGCTCCTGTCGACCTGAAGCGTTAATTCCTCCAGCTTTTCCAAACGTCCGATTTGAGTATACACGCGTTTTGTTGCGATAGCTATTGACAATTGATATGCAGTATATGCATCGTGGTCGTCTTCACTCCATGCTGCGATCTCCTCCCCATCCATGCCAAAATACCAGTCTGCAGCCTTGGGGCGCAAGTTGAGTGTCAGGCCGAGCTCAGTCAATTCCATACAGACCCAATCGCCTGTGGAAATGTGTGTAGACATAATGGCGCCCATGCTGGCCTCGTCATAGTTACACATCACCCAGAACCGTTTCAGCTTCGTACACCGAGAGAGAATTTCTTGTTGGACGTGACTGAACACCTGGAAGGACTCAGTGAGCTGAAAGACCTCCAATGTACTATAGTGCCGCGACACCAGTTCTGATATGATATGCCGCGGCTCAAATGCATCGTCATCGTCGTCGAAGGTGTCCCAGCTCTCCCCGTCATAGTCGCTGAAAAGGTGCGAGGTGAAGGTTTGAAGTCCTGAGCACCCACGAATAAAAGCACGCGCAGCCTGACCGCCCTGTTGTCCTCTAAAACAGGGACATATCAGGTGCTTGAGATTGGGACAGTGCTCTCGAACGACCATCTCAATGTCATGAACGTCCTCGTCTGCACTAAACCCAGGTATTTCGCAGGTATCGAGATCCAGCAGATCCGACCTCAAAAGGAGGAGTGGGAGAAGGTTCTTGTATCCTCCACGGTTACTTGGGAGGCTCAATGACCTGATTCTTGTTGCCGTGGGGTTTTGAGCGAATCGAGCTATTGTGGCCTCTTTGATGATAGCATCCAGATCAGGCGTATCTGTGGTCTTGACATCATAGAGCCAGATCACATCCATTTCGAAAATATGCAGTTCCGCAAGCTCTGGTAAAGGCAGACAAGCCTGGAGAATCATTGAAATCAGTTTGCCTGTTCCCCTGTTATCAAGAGAAAAGAGAGCAAGATGTTGAAGGTGTCGTAGTGTTGAAATTATTGGAGCTGATACATCGCTGCCTCGAAACTCTAGTGGCGCGGCTACATAAGTCAGACGTTGGTTGTGAGAGAGTAGCATAGCTATGTGGCTGTGCCATGAGATAGGGTGATACTGCTCTCCGATGAAGTGCTGGAGGTCGATTTGCCGAAGATTGGTGCAGAGTATGTCTGCGTTTTCAACAATATTATCGTGATGTTGGGGGAGGCCATGGACGAGCACCTGCAGTAGGGTTTCATCGATGTCAAAGGGTCTGAATGTCCGAATGTGATGAAGGTTCTTGATCAATGCCGCTTTCATCTGTGGAGAGAACCTCAATGAGTCGGTAAAGCCTATGGTGGGGCAGAAGTTTCTCCAGAGGTAGGTTTCAAACTGACATGACCAGTCTTTGCACACAAGAATGCATCGGGCGACGTCGGACGAGGTCAGATGCGCAGACACCAAGAGTACGAGCTCAGGGATCGAAAGACAACACTGCTTTGTGCGCTCCATGAAGGGTATGACTGACGGAGCCGAACATGCCACACCATACGAGGACCTTCACGCGTGAAGGTCGGCTAGACTATCTACCGTTACTGTACTAGCCAAAGGAAGCCCAGACTCGGACCCAGACTCGGATAACAAGGAGAATAACCCAACCTCAATGACCTTCCCAGGATAAGGCTTGAGTTTCGATGTTCCTGGACTATAATAAGATCGTAAAGGAAAGGGAAACTGAAACTGTCAGCCTACGATCCCTCATGAGTAGAAAAATACATTTTGCCATTTTACGAATTATGCTCCATGGACTTACGTTCCGTCTTCATCATCGAGATACTCGATATGCTCACCATTGACCATGTATGTTGCCACAGTGTCAAAGTCGAGCGCGCTTTTAATGTCGCGAACATTGATGTAATGGCGATCGTCGGCGGTGCGGCGGACCTCGACCACAACTTCAGCTCCTGTGGGAGTGAGCCGTAATCTCTGAGTGTGCATTTCGCGAGAGCCTTGAGTATGCGGATCTGGAGGGGAGAGGGCGAAATGGGGCGCTGGGTTCCTCGTGTATGCAAGAGAGCTGTGGATGAAGTTGGCTGAGGTAGCAAGTCGGGAATGAGAGTGACACTTTGGCTGTGATTAACTACGATCCTTGGAAGCATGATGGGAGAGCGATTCAAACTATGGTCGGATGTAGTGAACTGACACGTACGATTGTTCCTTTCATATTGTCACGGGGTAGTATACTCTATATCTCTCGCATTCCTTCTCTTCATCAACTGCATTGCATGCAACCAACCCTCAACAAGCCTTTATCAGTTTTTAGCCTTTGGTTTTCTGCTCAAGCAATATCAATATTGTAATTTGGGTGCTTGAAGAGATGTACCGTAAAATCGCTGAAGCTGATGGTGTGATCGTTGTACCCATGCGAATTTGAAGTCCGTTCCCACTCCTTCACTGTTAGCAAAGGGTGGTTTTGGTATTTGAGCCTGCTTGAGCAAGCAATGGCCCGAAGCTATCATCCGTTGGATTATGGCTGAACGCCTCTAAGTCAGAATCCGTGCTAGAACGCGACGATTACCGCCTTTTCCGATTTTTAGTTGAATACGATAGACCTCCGGGTCCTGAATCATATTACGTGGGGTGGTCTGGTGGAGGGTCCATTTCAGACGACTTTAAGCAGGGATACATATATTAACGTGAGATTTGGTGATTGCTTTATTGTTACTTCTTCTTAGGGGTCTTGGGGACTTTGGTTGGAGTGGAGGTCGTCTTCTCGATCAGAAGTGATGCATCGGCTAATGCTATTCGATCATAATATCCAAGGGTAATAGAGGGCTGACGACGGCGCTCAACCTCTTGATGTACACGGGCGGCTAACTCTAGGCAGCTGGTCACTGCTGCCCTCATTTTGTTGCCGAAATCGGACTTACTCAGCGGAATGACAAATAAATCGAACTGTTGCAATCGGAACGCACCTTGAAAATCCATGCGTAGCAACTTGGTCTCATCCTTGAACGACACAGATCCAAATACGGCCAGACCTCGAGGAGGGACTGTCAGGCTGCTAACCGATCGAACATGACTAATCCACGAATCTCTCATGGCCCGAGAAAGTTTGAATTCATCCTGTCGGCGCTTCTCAAGCGTGGGGTAATGGATAAGGGCGGCTTCGGCTAGTAACAGCTGCTGGTTGTTGTGGATGGCAACTGCGTCGGCATACTGTCCTATCTCCTTCACCTCCAGCAAGGGATCTTTGTTCTGATTTTTCCTTCCTTCAACGGCTGTGATGAGAACTTCGAGATAACGCGATTGGATCCCGTACAATGCTAATGGCGTTTGCATGAAAGACCATGTTAACCCGGCGAATCCTTCTCGCTCGTTGATATTTTCCGGAATCTCGTCGTGAAAATGAAAATATTGCCAGCTATAACAGATAAAATAACGGTGTTATGAACGATACAATAACAGCATCTGAGAGGGGCCAAATATTAAAGAGCACAATTCACTTACTAAGCCATGACGATAACGAAGAGATATGCCGCAATGGGATCACGCATGTTCTCGGAGCGGACAGCACGTGCCACTTCATCGTAGGTATTCGACGCAAAAACGCGGCTGCAGATGGGGCCAAGCGTAGGCCAACGCTCATAAATGTTTGGAGCAGGTTCTGCACGTCTGACTGTAGAAAGCACAGTCGGATCCAGCGTCTGGCAAAACAAGGAGTCATGCGTCAGATCAGCAATTCCATCACGGGCCAAAGAGAAAGGACCTTGATTTTCTGCGCGAAAACCGTGAAACTTCTGAACCATATCAGTGCCATCAACGTTCCAAACTATTGCCTGTCCTAGAGTTGCAAAGTGTTCCAGTCTAAGCGTAGGATCTACTTAAGTAGTGTTAAGGATTGTAAATCTAATTACTATTCAATTCACTCGAACCAAATATTTACACGACTTACCTGGGAATTCCTTTTGCACTTTTTCACTTGGGACGGACGTCGACATAAAGACCGGAGTACCACCTGGCTCCATACCTCGCTGTTCCTCATCAATGCTGCTACCTATAGATTGATTCCACTCAGTGTCAGCCTAATCAAATTTGCGGATGACATAATATTTCCTCAGGCACTGATGTCCATGTTTACCTGCTCTGGCCTCTCGTCTCTCCTGATAAGCAACAGACGGCGATACTGGACCACTGCATTGTCCGCCTTGCGAATCATCATCTGTCGAACAAGGCGAGTTTGCCTAGTAAAGATCGGTAGCTCGTATTAATTAGACAATGCCGAATGAGAGAGATACCGGATCAAAAAATGTAAGAGTAACGCTCTTACCTCATCGACTAGACGATTCATTCCTGACTGTATCATATGATGGCCTTTGATAAGTCCAGACACTTCGAGCTGAGTCCGGCGCCTTTTAATGGCGGTCAACAAACTCATCTTGCTAGTCGCCTTGTCCTCTGAAAGAACATCTGTAATCCAACTCTTAAATTCCTGTGTCTGTCAAAGCATCAAGTCAAAATTAGAAATTGAACATCGTGCCATGAAAATAAAATAAAAACATAAACAACCGTTAATGACACATACCTTCACTTCATTGGCTTGTTGTTCGCATCCTGTCGAATTGAGTGAGGACAACAGTGCATCGTATGCGGCACTTTTGCTTTGAAGATCAAACTTCGCAAAGAATCGTTTGGCAAGAGGTTTGAGCTCCATCGACGGTGCATTCTGACGGATGAACTGACGTCGCTCTTCATACTCCTGGTCCAAGGATTTGTTGTCGAGAACACGCTTACTCATTGTAATAGAGAGACCCGGTCGAAACAAATCACTCTCTCGGAGCCAGGGTCCTAGACAGTGCCACTCATAATGGGGCAAACGAGGAAAGGAACAGGGATGAAGAAAGACTCCAGTCAGCTCGGAAGCGTAAGGACACGTGAGCCAAGGCACTGAATGAAATAAGAGGATCTCAATCAAGAATGGCAACCTTGCTGGCCAGAGGCTTTACTCGATTCGAATTCGAGCGCAAGGAGGCAGGCCCTTCATAAGTTCGAAGGCGCTGCAGACCATTGATGTCGGGCTATAGACTATCCAAGTAATGGAGTGAAGGACATTGGATCCGCGAGACGCTTTGCACGGGATCACCCCGAACGCCCAATGTCCCTCAGCATATAGCCCTCCATCGGGTTGACAAGATTCAGGCAAAACTTGGAAGGCAACCTTGCTGGCCAGAGGCTTTACTCGATTCGAATTCGAGCGCAAGGAGGCAGGCCCTTCATAAGTTCGAAGGCGCTGCAGACCATTGATGTCGGGCTATAGACTATCCAAGTAATGGAGTGAAGGACATTGGATCCGCGAGACGCTTTGCACGGGATCACCCCGAACGCCCAATGTCCCTCAGCATATAGCCCTCCACCTGTTGTTGACGATGAAACAACTGAGGGAAATAGGACCATGTGTTCAATGTCAAGGGAAGAGGTATTTCCAGACGTTACCTCAATGTGTGTGAGTGTGAGTGTGTGTGTGTGTGTGTGAGGGAGAGAGCGAGATGTGAAGAGACGATGAGTAAACGAATAGAGAGAGGGTACGATGAAATGAGCGATGGAGAGTGTAAAGGATATGAAAGAGCAACGATGCGAGGTGGGTGACGAAAAGAGGGTGGGTATTGTGGTAGTGATGAAGAGATGAAAGGGCGCGAGAGTACTTCATTAGAAAAAACGCGAAAAAACCAAAATGGAGAGGGACGTCACTTTGATTTTAGAGGGGATAAGAGAAGGATGGAGTGTTGCAGAAGGGGGATAAAGTGTGCAGTGCGCAATAATTGTACAGAAACAACTACGGTAGGTTGGCCAGACCCATTGGAAATGGATCTATCCTTTGTATCCATATAACAGTCGGTCATTGACTTATCGATAAGCCAACAACCACTGGATTTTCTGCGTCGTCAAGACCCTCCTCTCGGAGGGCTGGAGCATATACAGTCGACTCTCTATAAAGGAAATGGATGAAGTTAACGTTTGACACACGTCTCAGAGACATTGCACAACACATAGCGACACTTGCCTTATCTACTTTTGAAGGTAGACGAAGGAGGACCGTCTGCAACAAGGCAAAGTGTCAGAACCATAGCCTACACAGCTGATTTCAAGCAAACAGAGCATGCAGCTTCAATGTCACTTACAAATTTGTTATGGGGTTTCGACCCCATTGAATGTTTACTGCTGGCGAGGAACCTTGGGCGATCCCGCGTCTTCCAGCACATCCCCTGCAGGCCTCTTGCTCCTTCCAAGCCTCTCCTTCCCTTGCTGGAGAGCTGAAAACGTACAGTGCGGCGGAGGTTGATCCTCAAGTAGCGGAAGACAGTCCATGCGCAGTGGTGGCGGTGGGAAAGACACTGGTCTCGGCGCTGGCATGAACTTTGAAGGGCGCTCTTGCCTTTCCAGCTGTGCTTGGCAAATCCGGCCAATGTTCTCGCTACCCACCGCGTCTCGGTCAAAGTGCATTCGACAAGTAGGACAGTAGCGAGAGCGAGTCCGTCCGACGTTGCGCAGGAAAGTGTTACACGCTGGTCGGGGACACTTGGCCGAGGTAAAATATTCGTGACAGCCAACCACTGGGTATCCCAAACCCTTCAACTAAGAGGTGAACAACGAATGCAAAAAATAGATGCGTTGGAAACCTGTGGTATGATGCTGCGGTCTGCACACTCAAAATATGTTCTCACCTTCTTGACCAGCCTTGCCTCCAGTACCGAATGCTTTGATGGTATCCCAGTTTGACTGTTGAATGTTGCGAGACCAACACAGAGCACGACTGGCTGCCCATCTGAATCGTACTTGTTGCTCTCGTTCTGCCCGACCATTCTCAGGATGCCTTTGATGGCTAGGTCAATACAACTGACTTGTGCTTGTCGCGACGCCCAGCTCTTTTTCAAGAACCAAGTTTCCTGGTAAAAAGTGACGATGCTGTCGAAAACAGATCGAATGGTGCCGGTGCTAGCGCTGCTGGTGCTGTTTGCGGTAGTGCTGGCGCCGGTCATGTACGTGAAGTACTGATCAAGTGTTGCGCGTGAGAAAGGAGGGATACTTGATTCTAGATCCCGAATGCCTGTCACCTCTTTCCTGGACTCAAGCAGTCGCCTGAATTTGACGTAAGGGGCCGACAGGAACTTCCTTGTTATCTTGACCACATGACGTTTCTGACCGTTGCGTGGGTCCAGCTTGGCGACGACGAGGGCGTTAATCTCCCCGGGGTCAGCACCTAGGACAATGGTGTCATTGGCGGGCGGGCAGTCCTCAGGCCTTTGGTACACAGTCTCCACATTCTGCAGCAACTTGGACCTCTGCTTCCAATTCACTTGGCGCGCTGAAGTGCCCGGCCCTGAAACATGAGCCATGCTCGACGCTGCTGCTTCATGACGCAGCTGAGTGTTGGATGAACCCTCCTCCATGTTGTCGTCGTCGTCGTCGTCGTCGTCGTCGTCGTCGAGAAATGGAGCCTGGATCGTGAGTTGCTGAACAGTATCGGTAATGTCATCTTGGTCGGACGTGTCGTCCTCCTCGCCTTCGCCCTCCAGCTCCCAGAACTCGACTCGAATATCGGTTCGACCTTTCCTTCGTTCCTCTCGGGCCGCTGTTGGACGATGATATTTTGTATCATAAGCCAACATGTTCAAAACATGGCCGTTTGTCACGACTGTCCCTTTCAGCTTGTAGTGAGTCGCAAGTTGGTCTTCCTGAAGGGAAACGTGCCGGAATTGACCATGACCAAAGAGTTCGTTGATAAATAGTGCCTTGTGATGAAGCACGAACTCTTTAGCAGCTTTTTTGGTACTGCCCTCTTGTCCGAGCGCGCTGAGGATGTGCTGGGTGAAGGTTTTGGTGGCCGGATGTGCCCAAAAAATGTCAATGAGGGTTGACTCAGACAGACATATGAATCCTTGCTTGAGGGAAGCTTTGGGGAAATCGGCGTAGCTACCGGCCAGCCCATTCTTCCCAAAAAAGAATTCAATGTCGCTCTTGTCCTTGTCCTCGTTCTTTTCACCGAGCTATGGATGTGGACAACTTTTTGCTAGGAAATGATGATAAACCACACTCATTTTTCCGTCGCTGACAAAAAAAACTTACATCGGCATTGCGATAATGCGATCTCATTGATGCTTGAACCGACACCATGGACATGGCGGACATGTCTCGGAATGCCATCCCCTGCGTTCTAGCATCTGGCGCGGTCCTAGACTGGTGGTTGTTGAGAGGTGGCAGCTTGGTGGCGCGACGAAAAAGATAGTATGCGAGGTCGGCCGCCTCACTTGCTTTTTGGGGTGTGGAGAACTCTTCCTCCTCTGTCTCCTTTATGACTCCGTAGTAGAGACGAGATGCCAAGGCGTAAATGAAGTCCTTGCTGTCGATTATCTCATCCAACAGTCTCCGTCTATCCGCTGCACTGGTGGGGATCCACGAGGCAACAGTGGCCCTCAACGGCGTTGTTGGTGCAGGTGTCCGAGATTCTGCGGAGGCTGATGATGCTGAAGCTACTGACGATGCCGAAAATAATGATGAAGTTGAAGTCGCCGAAGATGCTGGTAATACTGATACTGATGCAAAGGATACCGAAGGTGCAGAGTGAGCCGAGGAGATAGGAGTAGGTGCCGAAGGTGCGGGAGGCGCAGAACTAAAGGTAGTGCCGCAGCCATCCAAGATGGCAGTGATGTAGATAGCGCACGCCCAATATGCGTAGACCTGGACTAGATTGAGCAACTCCACTGCTGTCCTTAATTGCGAATGCATGCTGCTGACAGCGTCGCCGTGTCCCTGCTTCCTCAAACAGCCCGCAACAGATCCGATACACAGTGTTTTTGTCGGGTGTTTCCTGCGAAGGTCGCGGTCCTGTCTTGTTGCGTCTTTGACATTCCGCTTTGCATCCGTCTTGGGCTTGACCCTGGCTCGTCCTTCTCTTTTTTTCTTCTTAACCTCCTTCTTGGCCGCTGGCGGGCGCTTCCGTTGTACCTGTGCCTGCTTGGGTAGCTCTTGGCTGCGAGGTTTTGCAGTGCTTATATCCTTGTAACGCGTACCGGCCAAGATCGACTCTTTTGATGCAAAAATTGGACGAAATTGGTTTCTGGTCGAACCACGAGCAACATAGAAGGAGGGTCTAGCAGTGTAAGGACAAAAGCGACATGTTAATCTCGGTTATTATAAGTCGCAAATCATAGTAGCGTTGATCTGCAACTTTGCTGAAGTCATTACCTCGTTGACGGGCCTGGTTTTGTTGTTAGCCTCAAGTTCTTCAACTGGTCGAACCGTTGTCGATATGATCTGTATACGTCGTTGGTGAGACTTGGACCGTCAAGAAGGCGCTGCTTATGGTCCCCAAAGACTTTGTGTGCGAGGTGGAAGCGGTGCGGATCGATGGCCTCTCCGGTGGCTGTTGATGCTTTTCGTGAGTACGACGCCAGCATATCAGCAAGGTCCTCAGAGGGTAGTGTCCTGATTATGTCTGCGTTTCTTGCAAGTCCAAGTTGCTCCACGTTCCGACCATAATCATTCTCGCTGATGATCCCGTACAGAAGTAAATGCCGTGAGGTCGGAAAGTCGAGCGCATGGAGCACGTCTGGCTTCAGGTAGAGACCGTATCCACTCTGCCTTGGCATGGGCCTGAGAACCGCCGTGATGCTGTCGTAGATCAAGAGGTCACTGTCTACAGAGACCGCGACTCTCTGACGGCGACAACCATCGGCACTTGCTTGGTCGGGCCCCCGAGCAATGCACACGTCTGCTTCCGTCTCACAGAGGCAGACTCTGACGCCACCAGCCTCGAGGCCATCCCGCAGACCCGCCTTGTCCGCTGCTGTGAGGACAAACATCTTGCTGATGCTGCGGCTAATCACCTCCATCGTCGTGGCACAGGTCCACTTCCCTTGCTCCGACTTCTCCTTCATCTTCGTCAGCTCCTTGTCCAAGACCACTTGATCAGTCCTCCTCGTGTTGGATCTCTTGGCGGCGGCATAGGCTTTTTCTTCTGCAGGCCCTCCATCCACATGCAACCGCAGAGCTGCCTCTCCAAACGTGGCCTTTATTTTGTGCGCGAGTCGGTGACCGACGCGATAGGCAGCTCCTGGTTTGTCGTAACTCTCCTCAAACATGGTCTTCAAGATGGAGAAAAAACACCCTTGTAGATCCACATCGTAAAAGACGTCCTCCAGAGCCGAGGGTGAGATGGGCTGGGGATCGAGTCCCTTGCTTTTGAGTTTCTGCCAAAGGCCTGTTACGCCCATATTGGTAGCGGTGATCCTCCTGGGATGGTTGAAGACTAGTCGAAGAAGGCGCGATGTGATATAGTGTACTGCTACTGCTGGGTGAAGGAAAGCAAGGGTTGATATATGCGAACAAGATGTATGCTGCAACAGAGGATGCGAAGATGGAAATAAACCCCTTGGTGAAAGATGAAAAGAGATGTAAGGGGCCAGGCTGGCAGAGGGCTGTGGCGCCGAAGAGGACTTTGGGAGGGGAGCTCTGGTCGTCAGGCAAAGTATGGTATGCGGAAAGAGAGAGGTGCTCAAAGAGGAAAAGTACGGTACGCGGAAAGAGAGAGGTGCTCAAAGAGGAAAAGTACGGTACGCGGAAAGAGAGAGGTGCTTAAAGAGGCAAAGTACGGTACGCGGATAGAGAGAGGTGCTCAAAGAGACAGCGCGTGGAGCTCTGGTCAAGAAGAGAGGTTGGCGATAGAGTCTAAAAAATTACTTGGATATACTGCCGATCACTTGGGAGGCAAGCCACCCCTGGCTTCTGTTCTGTGGACACAGCCTCAAAGCCTACCGTTGCCCTCAACCTCATCCATCATACTCCTCTCATTGCCGTCTGGATACCCTCGCTCTCATAATATGTGTCGCGTACTCGGCCCTAGGATAAGCGTAGTATCCTAGGTCAAGCCTTATTTCGCCTTTTAATGCCTTATCGACATGCGCCCCCTTTTTACTGAATGCCTTGAATTATGTCCTGACCGGTGACTATGGGTCAAAGCGGCATTACGCGCTGGGCTCAGTGTTTAGTATATATAGTCTGTAGTTCCCTCTGTACAGTTGCTCTTTACCTAGTAACTTGAATACATCCTTGATCATACCCTGAACCCTCCTGTCTTGCCACTTCCCTTGTCCCTTCCCTCCTGCCCTTGTGAAAGGTCATCCTGTCCTTGCCCTGCCTAGATTCACGACATTACTAGGTCAAACAACTTTGACCTTTCTACCCACGTCCCTGCCCAGCCATGAGTCTCGAAACCGCCAACCAGAATTTTGAAGCCCTCCAAACTCGTGTCAAAACCATCGAGGACACTCTCCTCGAGCAAGCCAGCCCGGTCGTAGCGGATCTCAAAAACCGCGTTCAGTCGCTCGAAAGCCAGCTCACCGCGTACGGACCCCTCCTCAAGTTCTTACAGACCAACCATAGTTTCGTCGAGGATCTCATCAAAATGGTCGAACCAAGATTCAAAACGATCGAAGGACAGATCATTGCTCTGAATGCCATCAACGAGAACAATACCTTCCAGAAAGATATGCTCCGGGGCCTCAAGACCCTTGCCGAAGCCACCAAGACTCAGTCGGTGGCCAAGCCCAAGATCGACTCCCCCGAGAAGTTCACTGGTAAAAGAGAAGACTGGAAAACTTTCCAGTCTCAGCTGGAGCTGTACTTCTTGGCTCAGAGCTCGCAGCATCCAACGGATGCCTCTAAAATCATGTTCATCATCTCCCGTCTGGGGGACACCGCGGCCTATAAGTATATGGAAAAGCACATCCCTGCTTTTAAGCTGGATGACGAAGTAAGACCCGCGATCATTAGCAGCCTTGATAAGTTTTGGTCGGTCATGACCAAGAATTTCGGCGTCACCAACGCCCACATCGTGGCCGAGTCTCAACTCCGCGCCTTGAAGCAAAAAGGCTCGGCGTTGGACTACACCAATAAGTTTGTCCAGTTGGTTGCCGATACCGAGTGGAACGACGCTGCCAAAATCTCCCAGTACCGGATTGGCCTCAAAGAATCGGTCCAAGAAACCATGTCACGCCAGGAGGAACCGCGCACGTTCTATGAGTTCTCTGATTTGGCTATTGAGATCGACACTCGCCAATATGGTTACTTTCTGCAAAGACAACCTGTTCGTTCCACAACAACCTTGAATAGCGCCCGCAACTCGACCCCTGTTTCCGTCCCGCGACCATTCGCTCCCGCCGCGTCCGTTGCCGCCCCGTCCATGGCCATGGACCTCAGCCAAGCCCAGCACCGCCCTGTGAGCGCCGAAGAAAAACAGCGACGCAGAGATAACGATCTCTGTAGCTACTGTGGTTTGGAGGGACACTGGGTTAAGGAGTGTCCCACCAAACCCGCGAACACCAGACTCGGTAACAAGGCTCAACACACTCTCTCTAGTGCCACCACTGCCAACACTAGCCCCTTCGTGTTCGATTTGGGAAACGACGACGCCTAGTAAAGAGTGGAGAAGCCCATCTAGGCCAACTTTTCAATGTTTCTCCTGTTCACGACCCTATCCACGACTCCGCTCCCATCACCATTCCTGTCACTCTGTATTTCCAGGGGTCCTCCCTCCCCGTCAATGCCATGATTGATTCTGGGGCTACAATTTCCTTCATTCATCAGAACCTCGCCAAAGTACATCACCTACCCATTGTCGATCAACAACTCAACATTGCCCTCGCCAATGGTACCATCCACTCTTCCCACCACTCCACTCGTCTTGTCATGCAATCCAGCCCAGAACATTTTGAAGTACATTCCTTTCAACTCATCACGCTCGGTAACTATTCTGTGATCCTTGGAATGGACTGGCTAAAAAAGCACAGCCCCTCCATCAACTGGGATCAGAGAACAGTGACTCTCGCCTGCACTCAAAATCACAACTTCTCTGCCTTGTCACATCTTGCTCGATCCACACTACCTACTTCTATCCTGCCCTTCGCCAGTCAAACACGCTCTGCTTCCCCTCCTCTAGTTCTCAAACCTGCACCAATTACTATCATTTACCCACCTGTGCCTGTCCCTGTCAGAAACCCAACTTCCATGGATATTGCCCTGGTCAGCAACGCCAATTTCTGTCAATTGCTCAAGCAGGGACAGGGTGTAGGCTACATGATGGACATCTCTCAAGTCGAAGAATTGTCTACCGCGACTCTTAGTGATGATGAACCAACAATCCAGCTCCCTGAAAAATACGCTGAATACTCTCAAGTGTTCTCCAAGACTCAGGCGGACAAACTCCCGCCACACCGACCCTACGACCATAGTATTCCCATTGCAGAAGGCGCCAACGTACCTTTTGGGCCTGTCTACAATCTCTCGCAGACGGAGCTCAAGGCCCTACACGAATATCTCAAAGAAAACCTGGCTAAAGGTTTCATTCGCCGCTCGGAATCCCCAGCCGGAGCGCCCATTCTCTTTGTCAAGAAAAAAGACGGTTCCCTTCGCCTTTGTGTCGATTACCGGGGACTTAACAAAATCACAACTCCCAATCGATGCCCTTTACCACTGATCTCCGAAACGTTTGACCAGTTAGGAAAAGCCAAGTATTTTACCAAATTGGACATGCGTGGTGCCTACAACCTTCTCCGAATAGCGAAAGGCGACGAGTGGAAAACCGCGTTTCGCTGTCGTTACGGTCACTTTGAGTATCAAGTCATGCCATTCGGGCTCATGAATGCCCCAGGAACCTTCCAAGCGTTCGTGAACGACGTCCTGCGCGACTACTTGGATGATTTTGTTGTTGTCTACCTTGACGATATTCTCATATATTCCGAATCACTTGACGAGCACACCGCACAAGTCAAAAAGGTCCTCAAGAAATTAGAAGCTGCGGGCATCTGTCTGAAACTCGAGAAATGTGCGTTCGATAAGCAAGAGGTCTCGTTCCTGGGATTCATCATTGGTGTTAACGGCATCTCGATGGATCCTGCCAAGGTGGCCGCCATTCAAGAATGGGCTACCCCTAAATCAGCTTTTGACATTCAGGTGTTCCTCGGACTCGCTAACTTCTACCGCCGCTTCGTCAAGAACTACTCCAAAGTAGCCACCCCTCTCACCACTCTGCTCAAGAAGAATGCCAAGTTCATTTGGTCAAGAGCCGCGCAAGACGCTTTTGAAGAACTCAAAGCTCGTTTGATGTCTGGCCCGATCCTCCGTCACTTTGATCACACAAAAGCGTGTGTCATCGAAGTCGATGCCTCCGACTACGCCCTCGGAGGAGTTTGCAGCCAATATGATGACGATGACCACCTCCACCCTGTTGCCTTCTACTCCAGAAAACTCCTGCCTGCGGAAATGAATTACCAGATCTATGACAAAGAACTGTTAGCCATTGTGTGCGCCTTCAAGCACTGGCGACACTACCTTGAGTTCTCAGCCTCTACCACAGTCGTCCTTACTGACCACCGCAATCTGGAATATTTTACAACCACCCGCAACCTTAGCCGTCGCCAGGTCCGCTGGTCTGAAGTCCTATCGGACTATAATTTTGTCATCAAATACCGCCCTGGCTCGCAGAACGCTGCGGCTGACTCTTTGTCTCGGAGAGACAAACCTGAGGAGGGGAGTGCGGCTGCACTAAGCAAGACCGCCTTAACCCTCCTGCCACCAATTCAATTTTTGAATGCCCTACAAGCCCTGCCGCTGCTCCCAGAGAAGTCAGCCATTCAAGAATTAATTACGCATTCACTTCCTAACGACCCTACATTCAGCGCGATCCTTGCTGAGAACCTTGAGACGCCAGACCCCGACGGCCTCTACTCTGTCCAGGACGGCCTTCTACTACATGACGGCCTGGTCTGTGTCCCCGACGACCCGGATCTCAAGAAAATGATCCTTGAAGAATGCCACGATTCTCCCACTGCGGGGCACTTTGGTATTACTAAAACATTTGATCTTGTCTCTCGCACGTTCTTTTGGCCCAGCATGCGACAATATATCAAGAATTACGTCGGTGGATGCGATATTTGCCAACGTAGCAAGTCAAGCAATCACAAGCCGTATGGCCTCCTGCAATCCTTGCCGATCCCTGATCGGCCCTGGTCCTCGATCTCCGTAGACTTTATCACTCAACTGCCCGCCTCCAAGGGCTACACCGCGATATGTGTCTTCGTCGATCGATTCACGAAGATGGCTCACTTTGCCCCTACCACAGATACCGTGGACGCGGAGGGTACCGTGCAGCTCTTCTTGGAAAAAGTCTTCGCCGCCCACGGTCTTCCAGACGATGTCGTCTCCGATAGAGGCGTCACCTTCACTTCTAAGTTCACTAAGACAGTCTTCAAGGCTCTCCAGATCGAGCAGAACCTCTCTACTGCATTCCATCCTAGGACTGACGGCCAGACTGAGAGAGTCAACTCGATTCTCGAGCAGTACCTACGCTGTTATATCGACTATCAACAGTCAAACTGGAGCACTTTACTCCCGCTCGCCGAGTTCACTTACAACAACACGGAACACTCGTCCACGAAGACAACTCCTTTCTTCGCTAACTTTGGTTTCCACCCCAAGTTCTCAGTTACCGTACCCCGGGTGACTAAGGACAACATCCCTTGCCCTGACCACATCAAGGCTCTTCTAGACATTCATTCTGAGATGAAGTTCAACATCCAGTCTGCGAATGAAAGACACGCCCGACATTTTGATACCAAAACAATAGCTCAGCCTGATTTCAGTGTTGGCGACAAAGTCTGGTTAGACGCCCGAAATCTCCGTACCGAGCGGGCAGCCAAGAAACTTGACTACAAACGAGTTGGCCCTTTTCAAATACTCGAGAAGGTTGGAACTCGCTCATACCGCCTGGATCTCCCAAGTACCATGAAGATCCACCCGATCTTCCACGTCGGCCTCCTCGAGCGTTTCCGCCAAGATACGATCCCGGGTCGGACACCTAAACCTCTACCTCCACTCGTCGTTGCTGGAGAAGAGGAGTTCGAAGTCGAAGCCATCCTAGACTCCAAAGTGGCCCGTGGCAGACTCCTCTACCATGTCCACTGGAAAGGCTACCCCATATCTGCTCGCACTTGGGAGCCTGCTGAGTTGGTTCAAGGCGCCCCGAGACTCATCAAGCAGTTTCATCATGCTCACCCTCACAAACCCGGCCCTACGCTTCGCGGAGCTCAGCCCTAAATGGGGGGGTTGTCGCGTACTCGGCCCTAGGATAAGCGTAGTATCCTAGGTCAAGCCTTATTTCGCCTTTTAATGCCTTATCGACATGCGCCCCCTTTTTACTGAATGCCTTGAATTATGTCCTGACCGGTGACTATGGGTCAAAGCGGCATTACGCGCTGGGCTCAGTGTTTAGTATATATAGTCTGTAGTTCCCTCTGTACAGTTGCTCTTTACCTAGTAACTTGAATACATCCTTGATCATACCCTGAACCCTCCTGTCTTGCCACTTCCCTTGTCCCTTCCCTCCTGCCCTTGTGAAAGGTCATCCTGTCCTTGCCCTGCCTAGATTCACGACAATATGCATGCTCAAAAAGTCGACGCTGCACCGAAGATCTGTTGTTACGAGTCTCCACGGCGACCTTGATCATGGTCTACCACAGTCTTCCTCGGTTCGCTTCGTCAGGACATGTCATATCTGTCAATACCATCACTACAAAAACTGTAGGGTAGGTTTTCTTTTTTTTTTTTTTATTGACGCTAGATCCCTGCCAGACGTACAGGAAAACTGCAAGGTACTAGGAGGCTATCCCGTGACGGTTTGTGGGCTGTATAAGGAGACATCCACGTTTCCTTTAAAGAGAGTCGACTGTACTTTCCTTTTTTTTTAAAATTGTATATCATGTGACATTTGGGACTGTGCAGCAAAGGCAACAGTAAACAACAGCACAAAAAAAAAAGAAAAAAAGAGTGTGAGCTGCACAACTGACAGCAGACCGTTTTTCACTCTAATCCCTCCCCGTCCACATCCCCTCATTTACCCATGGTTTCCGCAAAGAAGGGTGCTGCCAAGCCCTCATCCCCCCAGAAGAACAACAAGCGCAAGGTTGCGTCTTCCAAGGATGTCACCTCAAAGAAGGTCAAGGTCGCTGTTGGCAAAGGGGCCAAGAAGGCCGCCAAACCCTCATCGGACGACAGTGAAGAAGATGACGAGTCATGGGCCTACGGCGCCATGAGCGGCAGTGACAGCGAGGTCGAGGAGCAGGTAAACATTCTTCAGGACCACAGTCAACAACAGCCAACCTTTCCTGCAGTGAGCGAGAGAAAACAAATATGACTACACCCTTTCACACCCTTCTTAACACGCCTTATTACACTGTCGTTTATGCCCCCCCCCACCCTGATGTAGGATGACGAGTTCGTGTCCGCAGAGGAAGGCTCTGACATCGAGGTTGGCGCCTTGGACGATGATTTCCTCGGTGATGAGTTTGCTGGATCGGACGAGGAGGGCAAGACCGCTATGTTTGGATCGGATGACGAACAGGAGGGCGAGGAGGAAGAGGAAGATATTTTCGCCAGCGACAGCGAAGAGTCGGATGACGACGATGACATGGAGGCAAAGTCAAGAAAGCTGGATGCAGCAAAGCTGGCCGAGGCTGAGGAGGCAGAGGCAGAGTTGCAGACCAACATCATGCTCGAGAATGACAAGTATGTGTTGCCTGGAGACGACCACGAGATTCTGCAAAGTACAGACCTTCAGGTCGTTCAGGCCCGTATCCAGGAGATCGTCCGTGTTTTGAACAACTTTAGAGAGATGAGGGAGGGCAACAGGTACGGCACTACTTTGATGTCTGTTGATTCGCAAAGTTGTCGCTCTAGTCGTCGATCCTTCCAGCTCAACTGCAATTCTTTCATTCCTCCTTGTTTAGATCTCGCAACGACTACATCTCCCAGTTGTTGAAGGATTTGTGCCTGTACTATGGATACAACGACTACCTTATGGAGAAGCTGTTTTACATTTTCCCCGTCTCGGAAGCGATTGAGTTCTTTGAGGCTAACGAGGTCCCCAGACCCATTACCATCCGTACCAACACACTCAAGACTCGTCGTCGCGAGCTTGCACAATCGCTGATCAACCGTGGAGTCAACTTGGACCCCGTCGGCAAGTGGAGCAAAGTCGGTCTCCAGGTCTTTGACTCTCCCGTGCCAATTGGTGCCACCCCCGAATACCTGGCTGGACACTACATGTTGCAGGCTGCCTCCTCCTTCTTGCCCGTCATGGCCTTGGCTCCCCAGGAGCACGAGCGCGTCCTGGACATGGCCTCAGCCCCCGGAGGAAAGAGTACTTATATCGGTACGTTTTCTTGTTCTTTGGCACACCATCCATCTGCTTGTGAGAGACTTTGTTAGATTTTGCTTGAGACTCACCGCCTTATCTTCCTTTGCGTGCGTGCATTTTTTTCTCAATAGCTGCACTCCTCAAGAACACAGGAATGGTGTTTGCCAACGATGCGAACAAGGACCGTACAAAGTCATTGGTCGCCAACATTCACCGCTTGGGAGTTAAGAACGCCGTTGTGTGCAATTACGATGGTCGCGAGTTCCCTGGAGTCATTGGAGGGTTTGATCGTGTCTTGCTGGATGCCCCTTGCTCGGGAACCGGTGTCATCTCCAAGGATGCCTCGGTGAAGACCAACAAGTCAGAGCAGGATTTCCAGATGTTGTCTCAGCTTCAGAAGCAGCTCATCCTTGCTGCTATCGACTCTGTGGATGCTTCGAGCAAGACGGGTGGTTACATTGTCTACTCGACCTGTTCAGTGACTGTGGATGAGAACGAGGATGTCGTGAACTATGCTCTTAAGAAGCGCCCCAATGTCAAGTTGGTGTCGACGGGCTTGGACTTTGGCAAGGAAGGATTCACTCGTTTCCGTGAGAAGGTCTTCCACCCTTCCATCAGCCTGACCAGACGTTACTACCCTCACATGCACAACATGGATGGATTTTATGTTGCCAAGTTCAAGAAGGTTAGCAACAAGATTCCCAAGAAGAACGAGGATACTGCTGATCCCGATGAGGAGGAAGACTTCGCACCCATCACGGAGGACTCTGGAAAGCGGTCTCGTGGAGCAAAGAAGGCGAAGGCAGCAGCAGAGAAACCTGAGGAGCCTGAAAAGATTTCATTCAACGCAGACGAGGACGAGGAACTCATCCGAGGTAAGAACCTGTCGCATGATTTGCGATCTCGCACAAACGTTTGTGCTGATGCCATTTTGTTTATAGCAAAAGCGTTCTTTAACTAACGTCCATACCAATTATCTCTGTGTTTCCCAATAGCCTCGCAAGCCAAGTTGTTGCAGACCCAGAAGGGTATCAAGCTGCGCCCAAAGAAGACTGCAGCATCGTCGAAAGAATAAGAGAAAGATCGAAAGACCCGCTTGCATCGAGATTAGATAATAAACACCAATTGCATGAATACAAAAAAAAAGAGTAGCAACTTTTACTATGTAACAGAAGGAAAGATGGAGCTAACGTATTCGCTAGGAGCATGGAAAGGAAAGGTCATAACGACAAAGGGACTTCATTTTGCTTATGCATGCTGCGCCCACTCGATCTTGGAAATGTCAATGCCCTCCTGGACCATCTCCCAAAGAGGACTCATCTCCCTCAGCTTGTCCACATGGGCAACAACGCGGGACACGACAAAATCGATCTCCTCCTCTGTTGTGAAACGACCAATGCCGAAGCGAATAGAGCTGTGGGCCATGTCATCCTCTGCACCAAGAGCACGAAGCACATATGATGGCTCGAGGGATGCTGATGTACAAGCAGAACCAGACGAGAGTGCGATATCTTTGAGTGCCATAAGCAATGACTCGCCCTCAACGTAGGCAAAGGACAAGTTGACGCATCCGGGGTACGACTGGATCTCATCTCCGTTCCTGTACACATGGGTGACCTTGGACTGGATGCCGTTGATCAGACGCTCAGAAAGACGCTTAACGCGCTCGTGGTCATACTAGGGAGCATGCAACATAATCAAAGTTCGATGAGAAACAAAACTCGTACGGGTATCATAACACGTTCACAGCTTAATAGTGTGTAGTGTGCACCATCAGAACCCCTGCACAGGCCATCATGGTCCATGATGACACCCTTGATTCCGCAACGAGTGCGGGTCAAGAGCCGTATATCATCAGGACTAGGCGGTTATAGCAATGTCCGGGTAAAAAAGGACAATCGTCATTTGGTGCACATCATCCATTCGCAACTGAGAACCATGAAAACTACTCTACAAACCCTTGACTTACCGCCATCTCCTCAGTTGCGATCCTGCATGCTTCTCCGAGACCAACGGCAAGAGGAGCGGCAACGGTACCACTGCGCAGACCACGCTCCTGACCACCTCCAGTCATCAGAGGGGACAAACGCACTCTGGGTCTGCGACGGACATAGAGCGCACCAACACCCTTGGGGCCGTAGATCTTGTGGCCACTGATGCTCAGCAAGTCAATGTTCATCTTTGTCACATCGATGGGGATCTTTCCAACAGCTTGAGCTGCGTCCGTGTGGAAGAAGACCTTCTTGGATCGGCAGAGAGCGCCAATTTCTTCCAGAGGCTGGATAACTCCGATCTCGTTGTTGACAGCCATGATCGAGACCAACGCAGTGTCCGGACGGATGGCGGCCTTCAATTCATCCATGGAAATGAGTCCGTTCTTTCCGACAGAGAGGTAGGTGACATCGAAGCCCTCATCACTCAAAACACGGCAAGAGTCCAAGACGCACTTGTGCTCCTGTGAAAAAGATGGGAAGAAATCATCGATAAACTCTATACGGTTAGGAGGGATTCGGAAGACTAGCTTTCTTTCACCCCACCCATTTATTGCCCTCCGCTCGGGAGAATGACAACTGCACCATCAAATTGGGTCCCTGGAGATGCAACCTGATCTGTAAGAACTGGAGAAACAAAAAACTTACCGTTTGGGTGGTGATAATGTGGTTCTTCTTTCCTTTGTAAAATCGCGCAACTCCTTTGATGCTCATGTTGTTGGACTCTGTAGCGCCAGAAGTGAAAACGATCTCCTTGGCGTCTGCGCCGATCAGCTTGCCAATATCCTATTAGAGATGAATCAATCGACCGTATTTTAGTCGCTGTTTGCCTCATCTCCTGCAGCTTTCAAGTACTCTTTTCGCTCAGTTTTCCTTTTTCATTTCCACCCCAGCTTGTCTCGTCATACCTCGCGTGCCTGATCCACACCCTTCTCGGACTCCCAGCCGTAAGAGTGGGTTCTGGAGTGGGGGTTTCCATAGAGTTCAGTCATATAAGGCATCATAGCATCCAATACGCGTGGGTCTGTGGGCGAAGTTGCCTGCATATCCATGTAGATGGGGCGCGAGTTGTCGACATCCTTGACTCCCGAGACCTCAAACCCGAGCGACTCTATTACGAGCAACAAGGAACGCCGGAGAGAAAATGAAAAGCGAAAGGAACAGGCCAAGAGAAAACACAAACTTGTTAAGGTATGCTTTCAATCCACATTTCTGAAGCTTCCTCTGCGACGGTGCAAGATCCTTGCACAGTGAGTCGTGATTGCCCATGGAAGTGGAACTTGCACAGACATTGTTATCCGATGGGCGTACCTGCTGTAGGGGTGATGAGGACCTGGGCCTCTGCGCTCTGCAGCCGCCTGGCGGTGGTGTGGAGCGCTGAGACAGCTGGTGATACGACAAAGCGGGACACTGGAAGTGCACTGGGGCGGACACTGCGCAGTGTGCGTGCAGGACCTTGGAGAAGGCGGGCAAATGACATTTAGTTTTCGTTATTCCTGAGGGGAGAGTGTGAAGAGGGTGGATGAGCAGATGAATGAAGGTGTGTCCTCTGGAAGAGCTGCACTCGAAGAGACAGGAAGAGTGAAGTGAAGGAGCGACGGAGCGGAGGAGGAGGACAAAGTGGACAGGAAGAGTTCGAACAAGAGGAGTCAGACCGCCTGTTGCGCAGAAAGACCGTACATATAAGGCGAAAAAAAACAAACCGCTGAGGTGCGCACGTGATTTATAGGATATGTGGCTCGCCCTTCAGAACACACCGCCTGTCGCCTCCTCACACCGCACAACTCTCGCCTTGACGCCTATTCCAACCTCCACACCTCGCCTGTGCGCAATACCCGCAAGTGGTGCTTGAAAGTCGACGCGGATAAGCAGCTGCTCCGGCATCGGACACTCAGCGCAAAACCTCTGTGCTCTCGTCTTTTGAAGGCGCTACTTAACGCTATCAGGCAGGAGCGAGGCGCACGACTTGAATGGCCGCCACACAGAACACCGATGCGACCGGCTCAAGGAGCTCGCGGCGCAAGACCAACAGGCAGGCCGCGTTTTCATTCCTCTCAACGCTTCAACTCGATCCCTCTGCCAAAAAGGAAGTGCCATTGCAGCCAACGCAGGAAGAGGAACTACAGCAGAATACTAATGGCGGGCAGCAGTCCGAGTCATCGCGCTCAGCTGCAACTGCCTCCAAGGACAGCGATGCGATGCAAGTAGCCAACCCACCTGCACCACAAACGCCAATTGAATCACAGATGACACTTGCAGACAGTAGAAGAATCCCTGGAAATACCAAAGGTGTTGTGGCCACTACATTTCTTGCAGGTCTCTCCTTGCGAGGCGACACATCAGCTCCGCAGAGTCCTGAAGGCGAAGCTGATCAGCTAGTCGGTGGCAGTACAGGAGTTCAACGAGACCAGGAAAATGGTCTCTCTACGGCCGGAAGCGAAGCTCTTCTATCGCCCCACCCTCCGTTTAAGGATGCAACCTCGCAGTATCTTGTCCAGCGCTCGTCCTCAACGCCATCATTGAGCTCTGGTCGGGACAATAACTTGGACTTTGTAGCTGAACCAACCAGAAGGGCACATGCGAATAGAAGCAGAAAGCTAGCCAGTACAGATACTCGCTCTTCCAAAGACGCCCCTCGTTCCTCCGCATTTGGTTCCAGGACCGGTCAGCACAGCCGAGAGTCGTCTGGGCTTTTGTCTGTACTTCTCGCACGAGAAAAGGATCCAGATACGAGAACGTCGTCATTGGATACGGGGTCAGCACCATCGTACAGGAATGCGCTACAGAAAGCACCAGCTCGTTGGCTGGGGCCATTGACAGACCATGTCTATATCAAACCCCTCATCACTTCAGGAACGGCTCATATCGTCAAAAAGATCTTTCGGAGGCCCTCCGTCAACATTCCAAAGCATATTGTCGGCCATTCCCAGGCTATGAGTCCCAAGGAGCGATCTTCATCGTCAAGGCAGTTGCAAAGGTCAGGATCGCAGAACACATTCCGGCTCAGTCAGCCACAGGACGACAGACGACATATATTTTACAAGGGCGAGGATCTGTCCACCAGCTGCCTTAGTCTAGGCGAGAACTTGAGCCAGCATGCATACATGTTCACCACCAAGCACGGTAGCCCTCTCGTTATGTCTTCAGTACTTCGATACAACGACGACAAGGCACCCAACAAGCGGCGGCGCAGGCGATTCGATCGCGAGTATCTTCAGCAGATCACGAAGGAGGCCCTTATCAGGAAGAAGGCTAATTCCTTTGCTCATCTCTTGACTCAAAGCAATGCCCTGGAGTATGTTCTTTGAATTTTGTCATCGTTAATTGCAATTGCCATGCTATGAGTTTGTTTATTGTATGCTCTATGGTTCTCGCAAAGACTAATTCATCCTGCCTTCTGATTTCTCTGCAGCCCGGAGCCCCAGGAATCGTCCTCGTACGATCCCTATTACTTGGACGACCCCGAACTAAAGACTGGAAAAAACAGAACTGTCATTTCCCTGGCTTGCTACATGGTAATAGCCACGCAACCATGTGCTTTCTGCGTACGATTTGATAATTTCGTGTGGATGGTTGTTCATGAATGACTCTTTTCTACTCGAAACTAGGGATCTGTCATTCAATATACCCGACCGTCTGATCTGAAGCGTGAACTTAACGAGCACTTCCGGCAGCGGCACCCCACTATCGATCCATCCATCACACTGTCCAAAATTCGAAAAATCAAGACGGATCTTCTTACTATCTCTGAGGAACTTGACCTGGAGATCTCAACTGCGGCACTGGCATATGCGTACTTTGAAAAACTCGTTCTCAAGGGCAGCTGGAAAGGAAAGGACAGTGGCTCGCTCTCTACCGAATCAGGTTGCTCTCCGGTGACTAAGGAGAACCGCAAGTTGATAGCCTGTAAGGAAACAGGCGGGATTGCGCGTACAACTATGCCATCATTTCCCCAAGCACGGTCAAGTTCTCTTTGCTCTGCTAACACAATACGAATTTGATCCGCATACATATAGGCGTCTGTTTGCTACTGGCTTACAAGGTCAATGAACCAAAGAGGCCTCCGGGCGAGTTTACAGTGCTCATGAAGCACATGAGCAAACACATGGATGTGAGCGCCAAGGACATCAAGGAGCACGAATTTCAAGTCTTTTCTTTGCTCGAGTTCAACTTGTACCTTCCACGGCAAGAGTTTTTGCCCCACTTTGAACAGATCCTATATCGCCAAGGTATACAATGCACACTTTGCCAGGAAGGGTACTCTCAAATGCTGTTTTGCCTCCTGTTCATCTACTAATTCTATTCTTGCTATTTTCTTCTGCTGAAAGACTATATTAATGTCCAAGAGTATTTGGGAGAGGACGAGTTCTATTCTGTAGGCCCTCCACCGCGCAAGCCGACCGAATAGAGGTCTTCATAGCTCGTTTTATCAGAAAACAATGCGTTCGCATTTGTCGCACACCTAACGTCTTAGTATCTTTCTAGTGTTTATTACCATTGCGTTTGATTTCCAGAGATACGAATACGTTAAAAGCCATCAGAGTCCTCATCTTCATCAGCATTGGATGCCTTATCCTCCGCATCCTGTTCCGGGTCGTTCATATTCAAAGATTCCTTCTTTTTGCTTTCCGCTGCTTCAACATCTTCGTCTTCTTCTTCCTCGTCGTCGTCCTCGCCTCTGTCCTCATCATTTGTGTCCACGAGCTCTCCGTCCAAATTCTCGTCCCCAGAGGCCTCGTCCTCTGAACGATCCTCGACTATATCCTGTTGACCATCTCTGGGATTGGCGTCGCTTGCCGACTTTCTTGATTTTGATGATGACTCTGGATTGTCTGAAGATGGCTTTCGCTTCCTAGACTCGGCAGAAGCCTCCGAATCCTGTTTGTCCTTTGATGTCTTTGCTGCTGCTCCCTTTCTTGATTTCTGGATTGCTTGGTAGGCTAGCGCAATTTTAAAAAACAATGCCAAGATATCTGCTTAACCACTGGTCATCATGGATCGTCATTTGCTGAGAAGAAGGAGGAGACACTCTCCTTATACCTTTAAACTCCTCCGTTAACCGTGGCAGCATTTCTTCCAGATCCAAGGACTCGATTGCTTTCAGGACATGCGCTCCGCTGATCATCTTGTGGCCCGCAGTTGCAGCAACCTCGTTGGCGCTATTACAGTCATGTTTAAGTTTTTTTTTTTTTGCAGGAGGGTATATCCCATCGAGGGAGCGATCAGACCACAGAACGAGAAAAGAACGTTTTGTTCCACAAAGACGGAGAAAAAGAGTTGGACGTACGCAGAGGCGAGATAGTTGACGAACAAAGTGGTGGACTTTGTCATGGCCAGTTTTGCGTTTGCCTGGATATTGGTATTATCTGGAAGCTACAAGATTGTTCAAGAGAATGTGTGAGGTGTGAGGTGTGAGGTGTGATGCAACAGTTGAAGCGACTGTTGTTGAGTTGGCGCGAGTGAAATGGCCGCGTTGTCGTACCACCTGCTTCATGATGCGGGTCAAGATTGCCTTTGGCAGCTCGTTGTCTTCGATTGAGGATGACATGATGCCGAGATGTGTGTCGAGAATTGTGGAGTGTGATGTGGAGGGGTATCAAGAGCAACAACGAGGTGAACGACAAGCGCGCGACTTGCTGTCCTCGGCGATCATGACTGTGTTTCATGCGATTTTGTAAACAGAACCCATATATGAAGTTGAAATATCGCACTTGAACGAACGCGTTCTTTCCTTTTTACCGCCAGTCCACTCCATCCCCACAATTACCGTTGTCAGCATCGTTACGCCTCCTTTCTCTCTCTCTTTTTTTTTTTTTGTCCAAGCAAGGTGCCATCCATGTCTGACGAAGACGACTTTCTCATCTCTGCATTCAGCAGCAGAGTCACGGCCTCAAGAGAACCTGACAGGAGTAGGACCCAGGTCGACCCAGCCTCGTTTGTCCGGCACCTCACTCAAGCCTGGATCAACGAGCGGGCAGCACCCGATCTGTTGCCGTATGAGCGTGCTGTCGTTGACGGCTTACTTTCGAAGATCGAGGACCAGGTATCCACTTCCTCCGCGTGCGCTCTCAACTGGCATTGATTGCGCCTTTCATACCTGTACTAAACAAGCGTTCTCTATCTCCTTGGCTACATCTTCCTGCTTGTGCCTTCTCTATGGATCTCTGAAAATCGCCCTCTGATCAGACGGCTGTCATCGACGAACTAGATGCAGGAAACGACACCTCGATCATCACTTCAATTTTATACCAAACAGAGCTGGAGAGGGTCAAGTTTGTCCTGCGGAGCTATCTTCGGACACGGTTAGCAAAAGTACGCGGAGCTGCCTTCTTCATTGATGTCATGTGCGGATGTCCTGTACGCACCGCTCATTTTCTGTGCTGTGAACTCAAATTCTTATTTTCTCCTCCTTTTTCCACATTAGATCGAACGGTTCTGCCAGTTTATTCTTGCGGATCCGGCCTCAAAGCGCAACCTCTCCAAGGGTGAACTGGTGTATGCAGAAAAGTAAGTTACTTTGGTAGTTGCTTTCTGGGATAGGCATTAGGCGAGCAATTGCTCTGTTCTTGTTCAAGCATTGTCATTTACATTTTATTTTATTTTCGCATACTTCTTTCAAAGTTACTCCAAGGCTACGACGCAACATTTTCAGTCCAGTTTCCTCAACTCGTTGCCGCCTTCTCTTCAAGGCCAGAATGATGTTGTTTTTGACAGGAAGCTGAGCATGAGTATGTTCGCAGGATGCAATCCTTTGTCTGTCAAGGAAACATGAAGTTCCATATTCGTATCTCTGACCATGTTCAACGATGGTTTTTTTTTTTCGTGTGACAACTAGTCTCTCAGCCTAGCTTGGACGAGGCAGTATTCTGTCGTGTTGTCGAGGATATTGGCGACTATCAATTAGACGAGTAAGTCCAAATCGGGAATCGTTACAATCCCTGTAGTCGTTGGGAAACAGGTGCATTAACACAACCCATTTTGGTACAATTGTTAGGGAGGAAACAGTTGTTCTCGAAGTCGGACAAATCTTCATTTTTCGGTACAGAGCCGTGCGGGTCTTGCTTCAGCGTGGACAGATCGAATTGATCTGAAGAGTTACAAAATGGGAGGCTCGCCTTTGAACCTTTTTCCTTGGGGAGTAAGGAGCTTGATCTTCCTGGTCTCTACCCCCCTCCCATGGATGTTATTCCGGAGGCTACGGTTCACTGCAACCCCCTTACAGGATATGAGGGTGTGCGAAACACCCCGTCTCTCTCCCTGTGGGGGACTCTCGACACAGATGACAAGCGAAAATCATTTCGGGACACTTTGGGGGGCTCTTCTGATTTTGTAGAACGAGATACCCAAGAAGGCCAACCCTAACCCCTCTCGCCCATTGCTTTTACAATCCATCAGAGCTGCAGACTGTCGGCAGTTCTCGATAACCCTTTCCATCATGGTAAAAACAATGGCGGATTCCGCCTAGAAGACAGAGAACTCAATATAATAAGCGATTCTTATTTTGTTTTTGTTTTTTTTTCTCGATGGAAGATTACTGTACATGTACATTGTAAATAGAATGGTTGTGGGGGAGATATCTAAGGCCTGCTGCTTTGAGCTAGATGTTGCATACAACTGCTTTTTTTTCGTGTGGCAGAATGAAATCGAGGAGAGAGCGAGAGAGAGAGAGAGCGACAGAGAAAAGCGAATCATCTAGAAAGGATCCAGCAAACACACACCCGGACCGACCGCCTTTTCTGTTTTGCTCTATTTTTTTTTTAGTCCAGTGTAGGCCGAGTAGGATCCTGTATTTGCAATCCACTCTCGTCCATCTCCAAAGTCAGGGTCGGAACCTGATGTGAAGGCGACAGAAGCAATGACGATGAAGAGGAGGAGAAGAAAGACGGTTCTTGCGCCACCTCCAAGTCTTCTGAAAATGTCGTCGTGAAGCGATCAGGGCTCGTTGTTGTTGTTGTTGTTGTTGTTGTTGTTGTTGTTATTGTCGTTGTCGCTGTTCTGGCTAAAGAAGACCCTGTCCATGAGATCGATCTTCCGGAATGAGACCAGACTGGGTGACTATTATTATGAAAGCTACTGTTATGGTTGTTGTGGGTATTGCTGTCAGGGCTAGGTTCCTGACCTTCAAAGACGATCGATGGTGGTGACAAGGTGGTCTCTGCGCGCAAGGGAGTCGTAGTATTGACAGATCCTGTGCGATGATGCCGTTCCATCATACCTATCCTGCCGTTGGATGGGTTTAGTAACGTTTGGTTGACGCCTTGATCTGCCTCGTCGCCAGAGTGCGGTGCTGGATCCAAGCGCACCAAGGGTGCTATGCGACTCGCTGAAAGATGTCGTGAGCGGTGAAAGCGATCGTATGTATGGTGGGTCGGTAGCTGCAGCGACGATCTCCAGTTCGGATCATAGGAAGGCGGATCTCGTTGCATACGGTGCATAAACGGTAAAGTAGATCCATTGGACAATCGGCCTGGTCGTGATCTTGGCGATGAAGATGACCCAGTCAAGTGCTGCTCCTCACCACCATCACCGCCGTCTCTACTAGGTCGTTCGGCGGTCATGGAGGAACGAGGCGAGGTGCTCAGTGACCGTACGGAGAGCGCACCAATGGGGAGAGGTAGATCTGGAATGAAGGTCGATGCCATGGAGGGTAATCCACTGCCTATCTGGATTCCTGAAGTGGCAGATCCCAGTTGGTTTTGTAATGAGTTGGAAGAAGACAGGATAGAGACAACCAGACTGTGGCGACGGTCAATGGATGCACGACTGATGGCCTCCACAACTTCGGGACTCAAGGGTCCAAGTGGCGAAGTGGTCGAGTAGGCTGGTGCTGCATCGGGAGTTTGCCGTCCATTTTCAGAGATCTCACTGCCGCGCCGCAACGAGAAGAGATCTCGCACACTGGTTTGGTCCCGGGGATTCCGTCTTCTGGCTGCGCCTGAGCAGAAACAGCAGATGATAACCATGAGAAGAATAGCAGCCGCACATCCTGCGAGAACTTCGGCTATGAACAGTGCTCTGGAATTGGAGGTTGCGCTAATACTGTCATGCAAGAGAAAAAAGTGTCAGGTTGTAGAGAGTGAACACCTGGGTGTCTGGACCTCTTTCTTAGTCCCACGAAAAAGAAAAATGGAGGGAAGGAGAGAGAAGGTGCTCCTTACCGTACGACTGTGTCATTGGGATTCTGGGCCGGAGTCGTGTCCATGGCAAGATCAAGTAGTGCTCGAGGCAAAGAGGGTTTTGCTTCTTCAGGACACGCAAGAGAACATCAAGTGGAGGGGGGATAGGGATGTGGGAAGACTTCCAATATAAAGACACAAATCATGAACAGGCCGTGGTTGACAGCAAGGGGAAGACGTAATCCACCCTCTGTACGGGAAGGAAAAAGAAGCGAGAATGGACTGCAGAGGTCACACACACACCTCCTGCGAGGAAGGAAAAGTGAAGGTGGGAAGAGAGAGAGAGAAAGAGAACGGAGAGAGAGTGAGAGTGAGAGAGAGTGAGAGTGAGAGCGAACAAGCAGAAAAGAAAAGTGACGAAAGGAGAAGAGAGAGCGAGGAGATGAGGCCCCAGGTCTCTTTTTGATCGTGCTGGGCCTAAAAGGGGCCTGCCAGATCCAGAGGCTCCTGAGCTGGACAAATACGTCTCAATGGGTGCCATGCTGCCCCACGCACTGAAAGGAAGGCTAAAAGTGGCGAGAAAGTCGAGGGTTCAAGGGGTGCTAAGGGGTTCAAGGGCAGGAGAGCTCACTAAAGGAAATAATTATACGCTTCATTAGTCACTAAGGCCAGGGGAACAGATTTTTTTCAGTTCGCTTGCTGGCATTCATTGCGAATGTCATGCTGCTAGGTCTAATGCATTTGGCATGTGAACCATAGCTTGAACAACAAAGCAGTGCGTGCTGTTGTCACCCGAATCAAATGAGCAACTGGTGCTTTGGGGGTCCGTGCGCTACGGGTGTATGTGGCGAGAATTCGTCCTGTGTAACGCGGGACTCTCCAGCGGGCCATGTCCATACCTCACCGAATAGAGCGAACCCTTCTTTTTAATTAGAGAGATAGATGTAGAGACCTGTACAAAACATAACTTAAAGAGGTGCTAAGAAGAACCTACTTGGCCATTCAATTTGGCAAGCTGGTGGACGTGGAAGGAACCACCTCCGCGGCATTACCGCTGGTGATGGTGTTGGTGTTGGCAGTGGTGGTGGCGGTGGTTGCACCAGCAGGCACGGCACCATGATTCATACTAGCGGGCAAAGTGTTGCCAGCTGTGGCCGTGTCTGCCAGCCTGGGCACCACTTTAGTCCGACCCAGCCAGTTCTTTCTCTCCTCAAAGACCACCGTCCTATCACCCGTAGTGGACGCGACAGCCAAAGGCGCAGAGACCACGGAAGAACGGTTGATGGTCGGGGAGGCATACTTGGTGCCACCCATAGGGACTGAGGCTACAGAGGCTCGATTCATAGAGTTGTCCACCTCTGTCTTGGGACCACCACCAGGACCCTGGTAGTAGTCTCGATCAACAGCCTTGCCTGCATTATTATGGTGCTGAGCCTGGTTCAGGTTGTTGACGCTGCGACTCTGGCTATTAACATTATGGTAGCCTTTCTCGCTGTTGCCATATCCGTAGGGATTGTTGTTCAAGTGCGCGTCTTTGTTCTTGCGCTTGCCCCACCAGGTGTACTCGGGTGCCGGGGGTGGGTTGTGAGGGCCTGCCAAGTGGTCTCGACTGCCGTACTGGCTGTCCCATTGGCTGTACTGGCTATCGCGGTTGTTGTAACCTCCAGGGTAAGGAGCATTGACTGGGGGGACAGCCTGTCTGCGCAACTTACGCCTGTGAAGGAAGTAGGCCGGAATCTGGACAAGGAATCCAAGCAAGAACATGAGCGAGAGGAGCCCCAGCATACCGTAGATGCCGCTGTAGAGCTGATAAGGCACCGTCGAGCTAGAGTTGAAGAGGTTCTTGTAGTTCTCGAGAAAACCAGTGCGGAGGAACATGTCTAGGCCAAGCGTGAACATGTAGCCACCTATATGATTTTTTGTACAAACAGATACGATTGTTCAACAAAAACTGCCGACAGGGAGCATGGGATGGGTCCCTTATTCCACCGATGGAGAATGGAAACGTACCAATGAGCACCGTTGCAAAGATGACCGTAAGACTACCGAGGAACATGGAAAGGACCATTCCAACCGCAGCAGCACCGGCCATGAGTGCGATGCGACCCACTGGATTGTGGATCAGTCCACCTTCCTTCCAACTTAAAATGTACACGCCTAGAGCAAGACCTGTATCCGCAGATCATTAGTCAACCAGAGTACATAAAAAAAAAGAAGTGTTATTTCATCGACAAGCATGATGGGGGATGATGAGCAGGAGGTCATTTTGCGAATGCGATTTCTTGTTCGAACAATCATTTTACCTCCAGCACCTCCAAGAACCCAGGAGGCGAACTTGTTCAACCCCAGGAGCACCAAACCGACTAACAAGCCCGCTGCAACGCACACTGCGACGTAGATCAGGATACGATTTGCCCACAGACCGTCGGGCTCCGTATTCGTCAGAATGGCATACGCAGCGATGCCTCCATGTTTTTAAAGATTTTTTTTTTGACAAATCGAGATCATCGCGAGGTGGGTGAGTTTCATATCCGAGACCAAGACCTTCATCTCTCCCCACGATCTACAACACCTTTTGCCTTACAAACGATGCACCTTACCTCCACCAATGAATCCAGTGAGCAGAAGCGAAAATCGAAGGTGAAGGAAGCCAAAGAAGGTCAACAGGAGTCCGACCGCCAACAGCACGCCTCCAGCGATAACGCGCTGCCAGGTCAAGGGTGCTTGGACGCGATTATAGTTATCAGAAAAGAAATCCTGAAAGCTAGACTGAGCTCGAATCGTAATAGAATCCTCATCATCGGGCATCTGCTCAACTGAACTCTTGCTCGTGCTCGGAACCAAAAATGGAACCCCCCTTGCGCCCTCCTGCTGCGCCAATGAAGGGTCCAATGTAGGGTCGTGCAAAAGTGCGTAACCCTTGTCAAATGCCGAGGTGTGCTTGTTGATGTTGATGTTGGCGTTGTTGTGGATGTCCTTCGATCCCTCTACTAAAGAGTCTGTGTCGACGCTGGACTTTAAAGAGTACACCGTTGAGCAAATGATGCTCAACAGAAGCAGTAAGGTACCAATAGCACGCAAGGGAGCCATTGTCAGAGAAGAAATAAAAAAAAGCGATGCTGCTTTGTTTTTTGTTGAATGGTGCGGTTACAAGTCTTGTGGAGCTGCGGAAAATAATTGGCAAAGCAAAAGAGACTGAAGAGTCGCTTGCGTGAGAGGGATCCCGTCAAAAAGACCGAGACAGCTTTTTTTTTCTTCATGTGGTTCCCAGACCCCGTTCACTGAAACACGGCTCCTGTGGCAACCTCCCGGGGCAACCGGACGGGTTACGAGCGGAAGCGTAGTAAAGACGCGAAACACATATTATGCGGTGCGCGCGGCGGACTGAGACGATCTTTTTTTATGACATTAAAACTTTACCAATAGACACCATCTACTCATCAAGGCATCACCATCATGCCGGTGCCGGTACCTCCAATCTGGGAGATATCGCAAATGGTGCAGAGGTTGCCTTGGAACTCGGGCTTGAAGTGAGCGCGGCAGTACGGGCACTGTACACTGGGCGATCCGCGATAGATCGGCGTGTACGAGATACCGCAGACAACAAACGAGTTGTACTGGTCATAATCCAGCTGGATCTCGTCGCGAGGGTTGCGCTCGGCAACCTGCTGGATCTGCCTTGCAAGCGTCGCTGCTTGTCCTGGGGGGGCGAGCTCGAGGAGGCGACGTGCAAACGTCTGTGCCGACTGCAGGTTCTTGTGCTTATAGCAGGCTGTCATGGCCGTGCGCAAACTGATAATCATGTGTTTGGGTTGCAACTGGACACCAGTGAAGTAGGCAGCGAGCTCGAGCATTCTCTTGATACCTTCTGGCGAAGTATCATTCTGTCCCTCACGACGGGACAGTTCGATGCTTAAACCTACAATGTACTCGCGACACACTCCCACAAGCTGAAGCACCTACAAAATGAAAAAAAGTTGGAACAGATACAGCGATTAGATCACTGGTACTTGACGCGGTCATCACCTCACATACAATAGATGTGGTGCGTTAACATACCTCATCAGCTTCGCTGGACTGGGTTACAATAGTCAACAGCAGAGAATGGAGAATGCTTCTAAACAGCGTGCATGCCTCAACGATCTTGTTGGACGTCGTTGCCTTATACGCCTCCTGCAGCTCCTTGGTCAGCAACGATTGGAAGCTCTTGGTGAGCACTGGCAGAGCTCTCCTCTGGTCAGTCTCTTTAGGGTTGCGACGAACAGGTACCATGATCGATGGCATGCCTTCATTTCCAGTCACAATCGCCCTGCTGGCCTGGAAGATGGAAAGGAACTGATCCTTCAAAGGTTCAAAGTTGACGGCTCCCACTTGGCGGTTGAGGAGCTACAATGTTCCGTTAGCAAAGACGATTGATAAAAAGGGATTGTGATAGAACGAAAGCGATTGTCAGAGACCTCCCACTCATTACAGCATTCTAAAAGCCATGACAAAGGCCATTCTCATTAAACGTACCTGCATAGCAGACTCAAAGGCGCCTGCGGCAACGTGATCCGCAGCGAGAGGAGAGTTTTGACACCAGATCTCGGCCTCACTCTGTCCTGCAACAGGAATCGTCAGTCCGCTGTCCTCGGCCACAATGGCTCCAGTCTCTGCATGCAGCTCTGCCGCCAGATCAGCATCCATGTCCCATCCACCATCGCCATCCATATCCAAAGCATCGTTTCCGATGGGTGCCAGCGAGGCTCCCTTATGATCCAAAGCAGGGATGCTGAATTCGTCGTCCATACCCCATTGGTCTTCCTGGGGTTCGGGCTCCATCGCCACTGGCGCCTGAGGAGCTACACCTTCCATATCTCCAGTGAATGCGCCTTCAAAGTAGCTGCGGGAGACTGCCAACTGTGGCCAGTTCGAATCGTGCACTCTCATCAAAGGTCTGGGAGGGACGAGAAGGGTGCCCTGGCTGGGAAGATCAGCAACATCTTCCAGCGTCATACCACTGTTCTCCAAAATCTCCTCTGCGACCTCATGAAGTCCGTGAGTTCTTGCAGTCAAGTAGGCCAGGGGTGCTAGAAACCGCATAAGAAAATATGACCATTAGTCATCAGGGCAACTGCTTACAATACATTGCACATGCCTCATGACAAAACCGCACAAAAATTGTCGCTCTGGGACACTCACCTTGACCAACCTCCTTCAGCAAGCGGATGCGCTCCTCAACATTGCCAAGGAAGAGCGAGTTGTGGAATCGAGACATGGCATCACCACGGAGCTCAGCAATCTTGAGCATCTTGGACAGCTTGTCCGAGTTTCCTGTCGCCAAGTACAAGAACGACAGTCTGTCAAAGTTCTTGATGCGCTGGTAGCACATCTCGACAATCTGGTGGTTGCCCTGTCGAAGTGCCTCCTGAGCGAGCTTGACCCAGCAGTCCTCCTTGTCCATGGCCTTGGCAGTCTCCAGACCAATCTCCAGGTTGCCGCACTCTAACGCAAGGTCGAATCGGGTCTTGTCCTCACGCACAAAGTGGAGTGCAATCTCTGGGTAGCCCTTCTTTTGCAGATAAGCAATAATCGACTGACCCACCAGGTTGGAGTTGCGGATGATCTGCAGGACCTCGTCATAGTTGCGCTTGGTCAGGGCCTGCTTGAAGCGATACTCGGTTGGGTCTATGGCAATGGCGCGGGTCTTGCCGTCACGATCGAGGCAGTACACATTCTTGCCCTTGATGCGGGTCAAGTAGATGGGTTGCTCAAGAGTGCGGATGATACCGTTGTCGCCCTGAGGGAGCGCGTACTTGATGTGGTTCAAGGTCGAGTAGATCAGAATTCCGCTGTCGTCCCACGCAGCGCTCTTGATGCGGATCGTCTCGTGAATGAGGCACATCTGCTCCAGCGACTTTGTGGCAATCGTGATGGTGTGCTTGCTCAGCAGAGCAACATACGACATGTCGGCCGACCAAACAACATACTTGACGGGTGGGGTTGTCACCTCTGAAATGGTTCTGCGCTGTTGAATGTCGAAGAGGATCACCGATGTGGGCGTGCTCAGCAAAAGCTGTCCAGTTCCGGCATAAAAGATCTCGTTGACCACACTGGGTGTCTTGAACGACTTTGTGCTGTTGTTTTGCAAATCGCGGATCGTGATGGTCTGGCTAGCCTTCTCCAAAACAGCAAAACGGTTGCGAGCAATAAAGATGGCCGAATTACCAGAGCCGCGCTGGCCGTCGTTGGAGGGCTCTCTAGCCTCTCCGCCATAATCCTTGGGGAGGTTGTAAAGCTCGTACGTGCCCCCGTCAACGGTCGATGTGATGAGCACTGCGCGCTCAGCGGGGTTGTAGGAGAGCGCTCTTGGCTGCACAAACTGCGATCCGGTTCTGCGGACCGACAGCACGGCCGTGTCCTGAGAGGTAGCATAGTCGTACACGCGCAAGTACTTGTCCTTGATGTAGAAGAGGTTCGACTGGTGCACAGCATATGCGGGTCGCTCTCTCTCCAGCTTGAACACAATCAGACCATTGTCATGTCCAGCAGCAAACAAGTTGAGCTCAGGATGGGCAGTGAGTGCCCAGAATCGGTCGTGCTCACGGCGGAACGTCTGCACAGCCGTGCGCTTGGACATATCCCAAACGCGAATGCACTTGTCCTCTGCCACGGAAATGATGAGTTCCTGACGCTGGTGGAAGATTGTGCATGACACGTTGTTGGTATGGCCTCTGCAAGTATCGACCTCCCATGCCTTGGTTTCTGGATAGCGGGTGAAAAGAGATGCAAGAGATTGGACAAGGAACTATCTATCAGCACATGTTCCTGATAGAATTGTATTCACGGCCAACATCCATGGATTCATTAATACCATACCATTCATTCTCCAAAGCTTCACTTGGCGATCGTCACCCGCAGACACAATCAAAGGCAGAGTCGGGTGGAATGTGGCCCAGTTAACGCTGCGGTCATGGCCCTCAAGCACATACTTGACAATAGCATCAGTGCTACCAAAGATATCAGCCTGCTGCGATGCACGGTGCGCGCTTTCGTCGTATGACACAGTTCCTGGTGCGGCGTTCTTCTTTCTCAGTCCTGTATAGTAGATGGGGCGAATAGGGTCAGTAACTCTGTCCAGTGTTTTGCGTGTTCAGTCCAGGATGGATGCTTGGGCTAAACAAAAGACTCACCCGAGATATCCCACACACGGACGGTCTGGTCCAGCGAGGCCGAGACGATCAGGTCCTCCTTGGGATGGAACTGTGCGCTCATGACGTAGTGGTTGTGTCCAGTGAGGATGGCGATGCAGTTCCTGGACTGCCAGTTCCAGATGCGGATGGTCTGGTCGTCCGAGCAACTGAGGATCCACGGGTACTCGTGGTGGAAATACACGGTGCGGACATAATCCAGATGTCCTGTCAAGGTGAACTGACAGCGACGAGTCTTGTAGTTCCAGACCTTGATCTTGTAGTCGTCTCCTGCAGACACAAAGAGCGGCTGCGAAGGATGGAATGCCACTCCTCGCACAGGACCTAACAAAGTGCATGCGACGTGAAGAGATGATGAGCGCGCAAATTACAATCATCAGGGATTCACAGCCAGATTCAGCCCTCCTCTCAAGACGCGGGCTTGAACGTACCATCGTGCTCATCGAAGCGATCCAGGAGTGTGCCCATCCTGTAGTCCCACAGTTGGACAGAGCCATTATGCAGAGCGGCAAGGATCCAGGGACGCTTGGGATGGAAAGCGATTCCCTTGACGCGGTTGCTCTTGGACTCGAACTATCAGATGAAGCAGCAGAGAGATGAGGACCACGACGAGAGGCGTCTTTTCTGCCTTTGTGATTGCGTGCGTGTTAAGAGCAAGGTGCGCTCGCGCTGTACCTTTGTTAGCATCTGCATCTTGGCGGATGAGTGTGTGTGTGTGTGGAGGCAACCAAGGATGGAGGGTGTGCGCTCAACGAGCAATCAGACGGATGCAGGCGCGCTCAGGGTGCTGGAGGGGAAGGAGAGGGCAGATGGTGTCCCGAGGCAGAGCAGGAGAACAGCGAGGATGATGAGATGATGAGGGCGTGCGCGGAGGAGCGAAAGGGATGATGGAGAAATCGGATGACTGGCGGACAGGCTGTTCTTTGAGCTCATCTCGATTTTTTATTTGTCGCGTCACACTCCTCCCATTTCCAAGGCTTGGTAATTCTAATTTGGCGCGTCACACTCCTCTGCTGTCGTGGCACGTCCATATGGCACGTCCATGGCTTCTTATTTCTTCCCCACGCCCTCCATCCCACCATCCTTATCGTCCTTCATCATATCTTGGCAATCATACGTTGACACCAACCTCGTTGGCACCGGCAAGGTCAGCAAGGCCGCCATCTTTGGCGTCGACGGCTGCTCCTGGGCCACCAGCCCTGATTTCAACGTTAGATACGACGAAGCCACGAAACTAGCTGCCGCTTTCGTCGACGAACCTGGTCTCGCTACTAATAGTCTGTACTTGGAGGGTGCCAGGTACGTGGTCTTGAGAAGGCCCGACGATGGCATTCTATACGCCCGCAACGGTACCACTAGAGTCTGCTGTGCCAGAACCATCCAGGCTGTCATTGTTGGCTTTCACAGCGAGAACGTACAGGCTGGCGATTGCAACACTACTGTTGGGAGTTTGGCTGAATACCTTATGGGCGTTGCTTATTAAATATATCTCAAGTACGACAGACCCATGTTCTAAATCATGGACGCGCTGAGGAAATCACTGCCCAGATGCCTTCAAGATTGTCCCCATAAGGATAGGCTGAAGAAAGAAATCATACAAAGCACACAAAGAAAAAGATGATACAAAAACGAAACTGATTTCTAGCTCGCGTCTACATATCTACATACTGGACATGTACAGTACAGCACTCAAACACGCCGATATGTCCGGCGGTAGTGCTGGTCAACATGTTCCAGGTAATACGTGCCCTTGGCCAGCAGTGCAACGTCCCCCACCGGATGATAGTCCTTGACTCCAATGGCGGTCTCCCGCAATCGCAGGATCTCTTTAAACACCGCAGGACTGACCTGGACGCGTTTCTGTAACCGCTCCACCATCTGCAAATGTTCTCTAAACACCGCCGTCGATCCCACCACCTTGAGCGAAAAGAAGCTGGCCGCCGCCCCTGACCCATACGAGTACATTCCAATCCGCTTATTCAACAGCTCCTCCTCGTCCGATCCAGACGACAGCAAACTGCATAAACAGCCCCACAACGTCCCCGTGTAGCAGTTCCCCGTGTGCGTCGCAGAGTAGAGCGACGGCAGCACCTTGGTTTGATACTCGGCTTTTGTAAACTCCATCATGGCTCGCTCCAGTTCCTTGCTACTGTACGACTCGTCAGAGAGACCCAACTGGACAAACTCCTTGACAGGCGCGTACAACGCCTTGTCGGGCTGGCGAATCATATCGTTGTAGGCCATGCGACCAAATGCCTTTTGGACGAGCTTGCAAGTCGGCGTATGGAAGAGGACGTGATCCAGGTCCTGACTGCAGAGCCCTCCCTGTTCACTTGTCCGGTGTAGTTTAGAAAACTTTTCAGAAAAGAGGTTGTAGCAGGCATCCAGTGAGCGGATGTAGCAAGTGTTGGAGTAGTGTCCATCCACCACTGGGTATTCGCTTGCCAGCTCCGGTTTGTAAAAGTCCCATACATGGTTCATGTGTGAGGCACGTACGCCTCGGTCAAAGACCAGAGGTGCGTCAGGCCCAATGAGGATGGCGATGGCACCTGCGCCCCCCGTGGGGCGAGCTGGTCCTGCAGCGTACGTGGCGATATCAGCCGCGACAATGAGTGCGAGCCTGCCGTCCCAGGAGGAGGATTCGATCCAGTCGACTGCATGAAACACGCCTGCAGTGCCGCCATAGCACGCATTCTTATTATCGATTCCCTCGACATCATAGTTGCCAGACTCCTCAAACAAGGACATGAGCACCGTCTTGACAGACTTGGACTTGTCAAGGACAGATTCGGTGCCGACCTCCAGAAACCCAATGTCACTGAACGAGACCCCGTACTTTTCCATCAGACTGTGAACAACTGAGTAGTAGTTATGCAGGAAGGAGGAGGAAGAATTTTGACTTAACAGGCAAATTTCTGGCAAAAACGTGTTCGGCCGCCAGTGGTCCGTGAGACTTACCAGTCAGCGATATTGAATTGATGTCTTCGCGGTCATCACACATCCCCATCTCTGTCTGACCAAAGCCGATCGTGTACTTCCCCGCAGACACGCCATCAGCCTCCTCCAGTTCGTCTTGACGCACAAACTAGATTCCATGAAAGTGTGAAATGAGGACAACAGCTCTTTTTCTTCATTCCCAGCTAGGCCGTTGCATCAGCATGAACAGTCCATGCGCTTGCATGCTTACTTTGGAGGGAAAATAAAAGTCCAAGGCGCGAATACCCACGTTGGCAGGAAAGACCCTGTTGTGGGTGACAGTGAAGGGTGTGTCGTGAGGCATATGGGTGTGTGTATGTTTTGATCGTGCGTGGATGTGTGAGACATCTCTTGAAAAAAAAGGGCCGAGTCAGCAGTTTTTATACTGAGAGGAGTGGTTGTCTTCTTTAAGATAAGCGAGAACACCATTGTCAACAATGGATCAGGCCACGCAGGAACCTGGACATCGAGCCAGTTTCATGTATGCTATGTAATCCGTAGAAGCGATCTAAAGCCGAAGGTGTGGACACAGCACGCGCGTCGAACAGACACTATGATATACATTTCCTCCACGCCGAGAGATCGTACGATCCGAGAACGATTTCAACAGCTATTTTAAACAGCCGCGGTCGATGGCATGATCTAGGGTTGGAGTGCGGCAACCTTTGCCTCATCAAGCACCAGCCAATCACGCTGCCTTCCAAAGGGACAACTACGGTGCTCTGTGTGGCGCCATTGATCGTAGTGAAAGGGCATCCAGACGCATGAGAAAACAGAGAGTTCTGGCCTTCAGAAAAACCGCCACACGCTGCTTATCATGCATGCTGGCCAGCGGCATGAATACCTTCACGTCCATGAATCTATTGAACTTCGGCAACTAAATTGGGCGACTCTTTTTGGAAAGACGCACAGCCGCTATCTTGCTCTTGGAGGTCGCGGCTCGACTCGTGCCAGTCTTTGTCCTTCCTTTGGTCGACCCATTCCGCTGCGCTCCGGAAGAGCCACCACCTCCGCTATAGTTATTGCCTGACCCTCGGGGAGCTGTGCACGCGCTGGCATAATGACCGCTCTACTCATAAAGAGTTTCATGGGTTGTTGGTAAAAGAAAATTTTCATGCGGGACCTAGCACATGCTTGCATACGAAACATACCTGGTAGCAATTGAAGCAATTGCCTGATGTGCTAGACGAGCCGGTTGCTAGTGCCTGTCCTCTGCCCGATGAGCCGTTCTGCTCTGTGTGACCTTGTTCTTCACACCACGCAAAATACCCACACCCTCTTGCAGCCTTGCTGCAGCCCCAGTACGCCCGACCGTTGTTCTTGACTGATTTTTTCTCGATCGCAATCAGTTGACAATTACACCTGGGCTTGGCGTCTCCTGTATCCGAAGCAATAAACTGGAGACGAAACTTTTCCATGTCAGACTGTTTGTAGTAAAGGAGAAATTGAAAAGCGCGTTAGAGAAAGTTTGCACTACGAGCATTCGCGAAAAAGTCCAAGGCGATGACATATCGCCTACCGCGTTGGCGCGACTAGGGAGAGCGTTCTCTCCACGGCGCTGAGGTGCCGCGGCTGGTGCGTCCTCCCGATCGCTCTTGAAAAGGAAGAACCCACACTGGAGTTCACGGGGTTTGGCACAGCAGTAGAAGAGACGTCCTTGATTCTCTCCTTCTTTGACGACCCGTCGTTCAACAGCCTCAGGTCGATTGTCACAGTCGCATGTGACAACGGGACCTTCATTCGGGGTGGTATCCCGAAAATTCGAGTTGGCAAACCGACCGCCGCCTCCTGGCATATTACGATCATCTCCGGGAGCACCCCATGGGCCTGGTGGACCTGGTGGGCCTGGTGGGCCTGGTGCACCAGGTGGCCCAGGTGGTCTAGGCGGTCCTTGTGGCCCTGGAGGTCTAGGTGGCCGTGGTGGTCCAGGCGGCGGAGGATCTTGAGCACGTCCTAGATACCTCTCCATGGACTACTCGCAAAAAAACCAATAGACCCGCTGTTAGACGCGACCCCACTGCTGTATCAACTAAGATAATTTTCTACAGCATTCCTTACCTCTTGCAGCACTCTTTTATCTCGGTTCACAATCTCAAAAACGTTCCGATACATGGCAATGGCTTCCTGGACAACCTCCTCCTTGGTTTTGCTTCCAGCGCAAATAAGTCGCAGGTTATTTTCCAGCTGTCAAACAAAGAAGAAAGACTTGATCCCGTTAGTACGACTGTAAGCGACACCAACCTCACCATCATCCTATGCCCAGAATTCCAAGTATGACAAGGAGCTGAAAAGCGTACCTGGCTCCTCAAAAACGGCTTGGAAAGACTCATGTCCAGTCCAATGTTGTCGTATCCCTCCACAAGAGCAATTCCAAGAGTCGATGGCGTAAAGACGTACTCCCTGTCACGCTTACTACGCACGACATACTCGCGCTTGGTGATGGTCTTGATGTGCTCCGCAATGGTAGCATCGGTACCTGAGAATGTACGAAGGCAGGTTAGATGTTTACGAATATTCTTGAACTCACCCTTTTGCATAGATACCAATGTCCTACCGATTCCATTTTTGTCCATCAATGCAATAAGTTGACTCTCTGTGAGCAGTGTCGGTGGACTTGTAGCGCCCGTCTTCATTGAAAACTCTGTAGGAATGAACTCTTCGTTCTGTTCAAAGTTTGGCAAGACCGTTCCTGTCCACTTGTCGTATGGGTATACGTCCAGATAATTTCGCTCCTTGATGATAAGACCGGTCGTTTTGAAAATCTCTGTGTGTATTTGCGCTTCGACGTCTGTCTGGTCGCCTTTAGCATCCTCAGCGCAACATGCAAGAAATCGGCGAGTGATGAATTCGTAGACCTTCTTCTCGTTCCCGTCTAGATTTGCAGTATGCATCACAGGGTGAATGGGAGGATGTGCCTGATCATTGTTCTTGCCTCTCCTCGGGTTGCGATATCCTCCTTCAGCGAGGCGTTGTGCAAACCTGCCCCAGGTTTCGTTGGGTCGCTGCTTTTCTATGAGCGCCATCAAGTCATAGTTTGGGTCGAACTGGTCAGTTTCTGTTCTGGGGTATGAGATCCAGCCCTTGGTATAAAGACTCTCTGCAGCCTAAGAACAAACACATAGAGAAGAATGGGATGAGTAATCTCCTCGGGACGTAACCTATCTGGGCCACTCGACGCACAGTGCATATGATACGCACAGTCATCACTTCATCCGAAGGTATAGAGAGGTATTTCGAGCCGTTTTTCTGCAGCTCGACTGTTGTGAGCGGTAACGGCCTGCTATCATAATCGAAAAGTAAGTATTAGGTACGACCACAAAGGAGACGCGAAGGTGTGAAATCATCATTGACCCTACTGGCACCTACTATCTTGTCGCCGGCTTTGCCGTCACTCGTGTGATCCTTGAAGTTGGGCCTGGGGTCTCAAGGCAAGTTTCATAGATTATTAGACAGGCCAGCTGATCAAATAAATGTCCACGTTGCCAAGTGAAAGACGCATCCACTCCATCCTTGACGTGATTTAGTTCCAGCTTCCAAAAGCTCTCCGGGATGAAATTTTCCACCCTTTGGTATTGGTCCACCACGAAGCCCAATGTTGGGAATTGGCAAGGGCCTAGAAAGGATCGGTAGAAAAACGCTGCATGTCAATACTAGCGGTTACAGAATCTCATGCATTCAGCAGCCGACGAGGCGCCGATACTCACCGTAGCTGATCACGCCCTCCTCAAGTCCAGGATAACGACGCTGGAAGCTGAATGTCTGAAATCTCGTGAAGGATGCACCTATCCGTAGATCGAGCTCTATACGCGCATCCACAGCCTCAGACTGACGCATGTCCAATTGCACGGGGTTCCGCATTGCTCTGTGCACTTCACTACCGCGGAGCAGAGAGAGAGAGAAAGAAAGAATATGTCGGATGTTAGCCTACAACGCCATAGCTGTACGATCGCAAATGTTCCGAGCTAGGTGCGAAAACGCAATCAATGAACTCACGCGGGTGTGACTGAACTGAAGCGGGCACGAGATACTGTAATCTGCGGATTCTGGCGCCTACAAACGTCCGCTACTTCTGCCCCGATGTTTTCTCCCTCTCGGTCGCAATCCGTCCAAATGATAACCTGATCTGCATTCCGAGACTGGTCCTGAAGATTCCGTTCAACTTGCACAAGACTCTAGCGACAGGACAGGTATGTAGCAGGCATTGAACGTTAGGGTTGGTCAGCGTTGTGGTTTAAAAACCATTCCTCTACAAAACAAGCAAGAGCCCTACCGGGGAGGTGAATTTCACGATGTTGAGGTCAAAGAGTTCCACGGGAGCGCAGCTGTTCCAGGTTCTGCCGTGGTCAAGAGGGAAGTCAGTGCCAAAGAGATGCCCTCGGACCGCTGTCATCACTACATGAGCCAGCGTATTGTTCGCGAGTCTGTACGAGAACTCGAAGTTCCTGGTGTACTGGTCGGTTGTAGGAATCTAGGACAATGACACGTTCCACAGAATAGAGCCGAGGCATGTCAGACGCGGAGTGGCCAATGCAAAAGAATCCATGAGCGAACGCGTCAAAGTAAATCATACCGAGTTGAATTGGCCCCCCGACAGGATTTCTGCCAGGGACCTGGACATGGTTGGCTTTTCAGCGACACATAGGATCCTCATAGTAGCATCCAGCAACGGACTTTTTTTTTGAAGCAGACAGGAAAGAACAAAAGGAGCATTCTGCAGGTTTAGTGGCGCACAGCTTCAAACATAATCATTGTGGCGTCCGAGGTCGTCGTTCTAATCACAATGCATGCGCCTTTAGCCAACCCCCTGCTTTACTGGCATTGTCGTTGCTGAGCTTACCCTTTTTTCGACGGCTATCAAAGGGTGAAGAGTGGTGTTGGAAAAAGAGCGAACGCTGATCTGCAAGGTGCAGAGAGCCTCTTCAACTGCTCGAATGATTTTTAAGGGGCGGGTCACTATGGTTCAAGCAACAGCTCACGGCAGTGAAAAAGGCCCCACAGGCTCACAGACATACGCAGGCACAGCTGTGCCTCTGTCCACACACATGAGGTACACAGACATCCTTATTAAAGACTTGACATCGTCCTCCTTTTTTGCCGAAAAACGATCCTCTAGAGCCTGAAAGCCCCGCACATAGACAACAGGCACAAACAAAAGGCGGAGATATCTCCAGGAGACAGGCATTGGTGATAGAATAGAAGCACTGAAAGATCGAATCTTTATTCCAGCGACGGTGTTACAAGTAGCCGTGTTGCACTAAAAGTGTTTTAGCGGGTCTAATGGTTGAAAGGGTGGACGATTTTCAAGTGGTGCAAGTGGAAGAAAGAAAGAAAAAAATAGAAAACAAAGAAAATGGTTTTGTCAGAGAACAAGTACTGGTTGCTGCTGCTTCTCATTCCTGCGGATAGCTATGTAACTGTTCCGTATCGCCATATATTCATTCATGCGTCCTTATGTTACCTTGGTGAAACCGATGGCGGCAGCGTTCTCACGGAAGCACTGACGGCAGATGTTGAGGCCGTACTTGCGGATCAAACCGGCGGGGTGAGTGCAGACACGGCTGTAGGTAAGAGATAAAAAATAAATACAGGCAAGAGTCAGAATCAATCGTTGTTGAACAACCCAATGCTGTTTGGGGTCCGCGGAATGTGTGTCAGCGAGTTTTCCGAGTGGGCGGAATGTGAGAATGAGGATGAGATTCATTCAAGAGGCTGTCCGTTGTTGCTTGGGTGCATTTGCAAAAGCCCATCCTGAAGAGCGATAAATGAGGACGATCCTTATTCATCATAGGTTCCACATGGCATTGAACTCGATTTTGTGATCGGAGTGCAGTTGGACATTTGGGATGATGGCTCATCGCTCCTGCAAATGTGTCATCCTAGAATCGGATCCTGTGGTCGTTGTGCTCAGCGTTCCTGTATTCCCATAGAGAGGGTCCGTGTGCTTCCTTACCACTCGCGGGAGCCCTTGCCATAGCCACGGGGGTGGGAGTTCCAGATGTTGCTGTGAGCCATTTTGTGAATGCGAAAGGTGGATTCAAAAAGTGAAAAAGGAGGATCTTTGCCTTCCCTGTCAACAACGACAACTAATAGACCTGGAAAAAATTGTTCTTGCCTGTGATTGGTTGGACGAGAAATTTAAGATACGCGCACTTGCGTCACCGTAGCACATTTTCGGGGTGCATTTTGCGAAATTTGATGCGGTGGCCCGTGGACCACTACCAACCCATACTGCTTTTTATTTCCAAGATATACTTTCTGCATGCCCAAATAACCCCAGTATCTCCTTGCTTGCGCCCTAGTCCCTCAGCACTCGGCTTTGCGCAGCGGCTACTCGCTTATCAAGATGCATCTGCAAATGGATCTTCAACATCTCCATAGACTGATGTGCCATATCGCATTGATTACATCGTAGTGGCAAGTGCTTGCACTCTCTGTAATCATAAATTTCCTGGGGCGTCAGGTAAAATGACCCACGCTCGTACAAGACTTGAAGCACCTCCTCAGGGGTTATCAAAAATCGGGTCGTGAAAGCGTTGTAGTGCGTCTTGGATCTCAAGGTATTGGAGCAAAAGTCGGTCGAGATGACATGTAGGTGCAGCTGTCTAAGGTTCATTGTTAAAGAAAATAGACAAGATATGGTTTTTTTTTAGCCCTTGTTGTTCCTTTTGCATAAGTGCATGGCGAAGGGAAGGAGAGGGGCAAGCAAGTGGGTGTGGAAACGCATGATTCGCATATTATTCTACTCCTGTTGTCACACGAGTCAGCAATGGTGAGAGGCCCTCCTTCTTCTCCTGATGCTGTTCCACTACATGTGCTGCAGCTCTGTGCTCGCACAGCCTCAAATAATGCAAGCTATCCCCCGATGAGCGATGAAGTGTTTTTTCAACCTTTCCCTGCCCCCTGTTTTGACACAGCACCATTTGCCCAACTTACAGCATGCTTGGCAAGACATGAAACCCCATTGTGAACTCGAGTTCGGGCGACGCTGCTTTCAGTCTGAATGTGATTTCATTGAAAGTAAGAGAGGTGCAACCAGTTAACAACGAAGAAAATATGACCCAGTTCACTGGCCTTCAAGACGAATGGATAGCATGATAGCCCGGAGAACAAACCTTTCAATCAGCCATTGACCTCGATTCTGAAGCTCCTCCACAAGTTGGACGCCATGCGGCCCTGAAAGAAAACGCGGCTTGATGATCTCCTCTCGTGGCATCACTAAATAGTGCACCGTTGCCTGCGAAAAACACCCCCTCTTTCGCCGCATCAGTCATCCGTAGTCTTTCGTCTGCTTGGAATAAGAAAATAACAAACAACTCCATTTTCTCAATTGTGCGCACGTACCTTGGGGTACCGGTCTTTGATGATAAAGCAGGTCTCGTCGTGCCAGTACCGCACATCCTCCGGCACAGTGTCAATATCCTTCAAGTACCCCAAAAAGATCTTGATTCGCGTTGAATGTTCATTTCTCTGCCTGCGGGAAAAGTGGTTGTACTGAGGTTTGGATGCCCAATACCGATGAGCCGCTTCATACCGCGGCACGAAACCCCCTTGGGTCTCTAGCTCTTGCTCTTGGCCTAAACACTGTGGTGACAGGAATTTGGTCTGTTTCTGATTTGTACTTTGAAGCTCCAGTCCCAAGGACGCTGTCGAGAACTTTTGGAGCATGGACGTGTAGTCGCAAATGGCCTGTCTGCGGCTCGATGAAAAGTCGGCTGTTGGGGGAGGCATGGCCACCGTAGACGATACGATATCAGGGTCGCTGGTCTGAAAGACCTCGGCGACATCGTTGGAACGAGGTCTTGTGTTCCTGGATGAGATGCCGTTGAACAGGAACAGCGATGGGTTCTCATCGTTGCTGTCGCCCAGAATAGAGCAGGGGATGTGGTTATGCTTCGTGGAGTGAGTGGCGGGCGTCTCCAGCGTCTGGGTACAGGAAGATGATTCGGTGAAAGGTGAGATGGCCATTTTGAGGTGATAAGAACTGGAGAGAAAGAAGAGAGCAGAGAGGTGGTCTGTGGGCTAAAAAGAGACCTCTTTTCAATGGAAACTTTTTGAGTGTTTCGGCAAAAGCCGACTCTATCGCATGAACAGGGGCAGCCATCCACTGCTACCTCCACAGCCTGTGCTGCATCAAAAGGGACGGCTTACAGCAGCTTCAATTGAGGCAGCCACTACATGTAGTGCATCAACTGACACTGCATTGATAGAGAAGATTGCTTGAGGCGTCTACTGTAAGCACCATAACACCTTGTCCGTCTCGAGAGAGAGGCGATTCGCCACGGTGCACGGAGGACCACGGCGAATGTCCTGCGTCATGTGTGGTTGGTGCATAACTACAGACACATAGATGCAGATGGAAGAGTGAGTCGACAGGACAGAGAGGCACGCGTGGGCTGTTTATGGCTGTTTAAGGCCCAGAGAGGGGCATCCAACGTACACAGCAGGGTACTGCACACATGAGATCGAGCCGTTGAACGAGATGTTTGATGGGCGCAAAAAGAAAGAAACATCAGCTGGACCCCACCCCATGTCACACCCAACTCCGAGAGGCAAGCAGGCTGTATATAAAGGCACTTGAGGCTGCCCTTTCTTCTTTTTCTTTCTGTTCTCTTCACACCTCCTTCACTCCAACAACCCACTCCAACAACCCACCCCTCCATACTCTCTCAACCATGAACCCCTGCGGAAACAACGTTTGCACCTGCGGAGCCAACTGCGGTAAGTGATCCTCACCTCGACTTGTAATTCACACGCGTCCAACATTCACACCGTGACTCATGGAGACTCTCGCAAAGACTCGAGATCTCGCTTTGCTTAAAGTCAACATTCCTGTAGGCATTGCCTTTGTCACTAATCAGCTCTTCTGAATCCTCCTCTCTCACTCTGTCATCACATTCAGGCTGCGGATCTGGATGCCAGTGCGGCAAGACTGAGGCTGCTGCCTCCAACACCGCTGCCTGCAACTGCAAGTCAGGCGGCAAGTGCGCCTGCGCTGGTTCCTGCGCTTGCGCTGCTGTCTCCTCCGGATGCGGCTGCTCGTCTGGGTAAGTTGCTCGTCACGATACCCTATGCAACTCTTTCTCGTTTGCTTGCTCTCTTTCCTTCTCTCTCTTTTGTGCCGGATGTGTATCAGTGTGGTTTTCGCGTCTGACGGGAACCTGGGAAAAGGGAGAGTCGGTACAAGTACAAAGTTACAGTCGGGGCAAGCAAAGTACATTCCTGTTCCTGGGAGTCATAGCAGAAGGGAACAAGATCGACTGGACGCTCTTTCTGAAGCAGGGCAGACCTTCTCTTTTCCCCCTCTGCCCCTGAACATTTGTGCATACGATCACAGTGTCACTACTGATCCTTTGCACAGAGAGAGAGCGGCGCTAGTGTGGTTGTGAACCATGCACAAACATCTGATGTGGACAAGGCAGCAAAACACGGACACTCGCTACTGGAAGTGGACCCAGGAAAACACAAAGCGAAATAGATTGTTCGAGGCGGGTCTTGGGACCCGATGGTCTTTGGGACGAGATAGCGGAGATACGATTCTCGCGTTCCCTTTTTTTGCACTCCAATCTTTTGTTCCCTTGGGGTTTGTTTCTCATGCGCCTCAATCTCTAACCCTGTCTTCCCTTGTGAACCTTTTTTTTTTCTCCCTTTCTTTTGGTGTCTTTGTTCAATAGTGCCGCCTGCACCTGTGCTTCCGGTTCCTGCGCCTGCAAGTAAATGCTTTGGTTGAATAACCGAGCAAGCAAGAGTTGCATCTGCATCTTTGCCATCCAGTGCCCAATGTACAGAAAAAAAAACTTTTCCAACTTTCCACCGCAAGCGCTGTTACCTGTGGAATAGAAAAGAAAAAGAGTTGTTCCAGCGGAGAGATGCTGATCTCGATCTAATCTCTGGGTTCGTTACACTCTTGTTTTGAAAAAAAATAAAGCACGCCGTAAAAAAAGAAAGCTGCCCAGCTCTGTTCTTGGATGCACTATTGGTATCGCCATGGTGTAAGTCCATCTATATGCTGCCGTTCAATTTTTCAAGGGCATCTCTTATTTTTTTTCTTTGCTGATCCTTGTTTCCGTTCGGCCTGTACCCGTCCAAGCGTAAAAGCGCGGCTGGCGTCAACTGAAGTCATCGGCTCACCTCGCGTCACGCGTTCAAACTCAAAAGGAGCAACCTCGGATCTTGATTCCTCCTTTAGGCTTGTCCCCTCGCCCGAGGTGGGAAGGCCTGGGCGTGGACCAAGATCTCCAGACTTGCAGCATAGTGCCTTTTGAAGATAATGAGAGCATGTCCTCCCAGGAGAAGGAAAGGTACATGTACAGTACACTGGTGGGGCCATCTTGCAACGGTAGGATGTCCTCCACCCACCTACTTGTTGACTAGGACAGGTCGGCGTGCTGACGGACAGTTTTCGACTCCAGAAAGGCGTAGTCTACCTGTTGGAGCACCCATACAGCCATGCCAGGACCCCAGCCGTATGGGCTTTGCATTCCTCAATCGGTCCAGTGGGCACGACCCTAAGCGCAGGCGCTGTTTTATCTCTCGCAGCGTGAAGCGGTGGCGAGGTGCATGAAAATCATCCTTGCTTTCGGGTCGTGCCAGCATGCAGCCTTCGCCATCTCTTTAATCTGAATCGCCCATCCCATGCCCCATTGTCAATCTCATTGCTGCCCTATTCCTTAAAGAAATCCAACAGAGAAACAAGGAGCGCCCTCCAACCATGACCGTATCCCTCGCCATCAACCCACTCTGCCTGCCCGAGATACGGGAACGCATCGGACGCTATCTCTCCGTCAAGGACGCCCTCTCCTGCGTCCAAGTCTCCAAGGACTGGGCCAAGGACTTTGCGCGCCCTATCTGGCACACCATCCACCTGGATGCCCAACCAGAGTTTGTCGAGCTAGACCCTGAAGTTATCCAAAAGTATCGTCACCACATCTCCGTCGTCACCCACCTTTCAGACCTGGCACACCTCAAACTGTTGCAGTCGCCTCCGCCGCAGTCGGGCAAATGGTTCACCAGTCTCGCTGTTCTCTCCGGCATCGTGAAAAGCGAGGACCAAGGTCCCTGCAATGATCTGATTGCAAGGAACTGCAGCTCGCTCACAAAAGTCGCGCTCCGACGCGAGTACTCTTCTGTGGAGGGTGAGGAGGAAGACCACTCCCTGGAAACATTCTCGCCCGTGGAGGCCCTGATCCCCAATCCGGCAGTAGTCGCAGTACCCGCCTTGACCTCAAGACTGACAACGCTCAAACTGGAACGATACCGCATGCAGCGAGAAACCCTGTGCATGTTACTTCGAGGCTGCCCTGCCCTCGAGACCCTGGATCTCTTGAGGACAAGCGTCTTTCAACGGTTGCGCAATGACAACACCAAAGATGAGTTTCAGCACACGAGGATTCGATACTTTGCAGTCGATGCAGAGAACCTCCTCCTACCCATTCCCACCACTGCCGCCGCCGTTGCTGCTGCAGCTGTAGTGGACGCGCCAGGCAACATGCCTGTCCCTGTACAGTCACTCATGCAACGAACCCGACCCTCGCTCCTGGCTCATTTCCCAGCCCTGACCACGCTCGGCATCGATGCCAACACAGAGAGTGAACTACAGGTTTCAGAATTCCGATCCGAGATCGCACGGCGGTGTCCTCACTTGCAGGGTCTGGACAGCTACGGCTGGATACTCTCGATCCTGCTCGTGAACGACTCCCTTAAGACTATTCGCTCCGTGTCCTTCAACCATAGCGGCATCCTTGCAAAGCTCGTCCTCGCTCTTTTGAACCACGAGGACACTCTGACGTCTGTCTCGACGCACTCGAACGAGACCTGGGGGTCTGCTGCAGACGAGACCGACCGTGGATGGAATGAAGAGGAGATGATTGAATCAGCTTTACTGGCAGCTGCACCCGAGAGGTTCATTGAATCGCATGCAGACTCGATCTGGATGGTTTACATGATTCCAAGGCAGTGCCCCAAGATCGAACGGATGTGTTTCCCAAAGTATATGATGGATATGGATGAGATTGAGAAGGTGACATGGGTCTGTGAGGGGTTGAGGGACCTTCGAGTCCGGATCAAGGGTCTTGACACGGCTGAAAAGATCCAGACCGTTCTGTCAACGTGGGTGACGCGAAGGCGCCTGCACAAGCTGGAACAAAAACGCAAAGCGGATGAGGAGGCTGTCGGGGCAACAGTCGAGGATATTGCGGCAGCAGAAGCAGCGGCGAGCTCATCCGAGGCTGCTGGTACAACAAAGGATATACTAACGGAGGCAGCTGAGGCGAGTCCTGAGAACACAACTGAGTCAGCTATTGGGAATTCGGATACGGCTGCTGGCGACAACAGTATAGAAGCATCTGCTGTCGAGCACACTGCCATTGGGGCATCATCAGCTGAGAACGCCCCCGAGTTTGCCTCCGATACCCAGGATACAGTCAAGGTGGCTCTGCCGCTCGAAGAACGCGTAGTCCGGCACCTGCTGCAGTTCGACAATCTAACCACCGTTTGGCTCGGCTACGGCATATTCCGGGTGTAATAAAAGTAAAAAGCACGAATCATCTACCTTTGCACCCATGTTGTAATATGCAAATAAAAAACATGTGTATTATCCTGGCTGCTACTGCAATAAAAAGAAAAAGTCGGCAAGACTAATGCAAACTGCCAGACGCCTACCGCTGACGGCTGTCGTATAAGCACCAAAAGAATAGTACTTGTAGGAACGCGTTTGGGAGAAAAAAGGCAATACCCGTAGTTGCTTCCTGTCCACTCTCTAGCCAAATCAATCCCTGCCATCCTCCAGCCGCCTCTTGCGATCATTGTTCATGATGGGTCCGGGTCCAAGTCCTGGAGGCGCAGCAGATCCAGGAGGAGGTATACTTCCAGGAGGGAATGGAGGTCTGAATGGCGGTGCTCCTACTGCTCCAGGGGGGAACTGTCCTGGAGGTGGGAAGCCTGGTGCTCCTGGAGGTGGGAAAGGTGCTCCTGGAGGTGGGAAGGGTGCGCCTGCAGGGAAGCCTGGAGGTGGAAAGAGTCCTGGAGGAGGAGGAGGGAGGTGAGGGGGCATTCCTGGTGCTCCTGGGGGAGGTCTCATGAACATGGGTGGGGGAGGTCCTGGAGGCATTCCGTTGGGTCGATCGCCAGGGCGCATGGGTGGCATGCCTGGAGGCATTCCTGGGAAGCTTGGAGGACGACCATATGGGTTGAATGGGCCACCTAAGGGGGTCAACGGAGAAAATGGACGTGTCAAAAAAAACACAGGGTTCACAGTATATGGTGCCTACGATCCTTTCTCTGCTGCACGACTGGCTCAGTTTTCGTTACCTAGTGTTGGATACTGTGGATATCCCGAGTATTGTTGTGGAATTGCTAACCAGATTGAAGCGCATAACAAGGACGAGGTAGGCGAAATAAAAAGTCAGCATCGAAGTCCTTTGATAGCCTGCAGTTCCAGACTACACATCCGAAAGCCCCGTTGAGTATGTATCCAGGGCATTAAATGACATCTCCGTACGTGTTGCTGCTTCCGCGTATGCCTTATTGATCGTGTCCAGAACTGACTGAGTTGCGCCAGGGGGCAATTCTATATGACAAAGCAGACAGCGTGAACACGTTAGTCAACACTGTCAGCAAAAGGACCAGAGTGAATAGTGCTGTCGTGATGGAGCCAGGTCGTTACCCGAGTAGTAGGTCTTGACGTTGATCAGATGGTTTCGTCCTGCATTGTGGGCTTTCCTTACTGACGAGCTGTCGTGAGTGAGAAAGATATCGCAGTAGTCTAGATGCGAGGCATGTCAACAAAGGTTAGATTTCCACTCGAGTGCTGTGCTGCTGCTGCTGCTGCTGCCAATGCTCTCCCAGCTGCTGGACTGAAGGGTGTTTACCGCAGTAGTATTTCGGCATGGTGGACTGTCGAGGACTGGGCGACGGACGGACAATGGACAGACAGATGAAATGCTCAAAGGGTGTCGAAGAAGTTGATTGCCAGAGAGATCTCAAGCCCTTTGGCTGGCAGGGGCCAAGCCACGGTCAGGCTTTGTAAATCACGTTGTCAATTTGGCTGGATGATCGCGAATTTCGCTCACGATACAAGGTCTTTTCCTTACAGCGAAAAACCATAACAATGGCACGCAGTTTGACTTCCTACAACCATTAGAAAGCGCGTCGCCAGGCTGAAAAGCCTGCTAACTAACGTGCTTGAGCAGAAATACATCACAGCGCTCCGCGATTGTTAACGCCTGCGCCGCCCAAGTGAGGAACACTATACAGTGGCACACTGCGCTTCTCTACACCAGCGCCAGTGAGGAACGTGTGTATTCGCGAGAGTGTTCAACTTCGTAACATCGCGCAGCTGGCTGCTTATTAGTCTGCTGTGTAGGGTGGGTGATCTTAGGTTCAAGAAATAAAGTTGATTCATTCTACTGTCGATCCTTGCACTATATCACTATATCTGCACAAGTACCGAGCATGCGCCTGTATGACGATTGTCAAAGGAGCTCTTTGTTGATAACTGCCTCGGACAGCTGTCCAGAACAGGTCATTGTTCCGAACCTCCCTCTCTCTCTCTCTCTCCTCTCTACCCCTACCGAGCATCCAACACCGTGTTGCAGACTAGCGGCCATTGGGCCTTGTCGTGTGTCGACTTGAGGGGAGCGTGGCCTGCGATTGGCTGGAAGCCTGTGTCCTCGCTGCCCTTGCTCACACCCCTCTCTTTTTTCCATCAAAAGAGTGTCCGCACTCTCCACGTTGTGCTTTCTTTTTTCTCCGCTGTCAACCCACTTCTACCACCACACTGCCCTGCTCTCGTCTGCCTGGCTCCTTCTTCCTTCACAGCAACAACAAAACAACCTCCTCTCAAGCTTCATTCTGATCCAAGCTCCTGGATTCACTTTCACCATGACCTCCTTCAAGTACGGCTATGCAATGAGTAAGAATGAAAGAAAGCCAACTTTGTACCACTCTTTATTCTATATTCTACAGACACCTCCCGTGGGAATAGAATACACAGTACACTCACACCTTCTTTCTTCCGTTTTTATAAAGATGATATCCCTGGGGACAAGAGAGTCATCACCCCACCCATGCTCGGTGCAAAGATCTCTCTCTCTCTCGGCCACACCTCGACCTTTGTCTTTCTCGGCACCAAGGCCGAAATTCTAGAATGGTTTCGCACCGTCGGCGCTTCCAAAACCGTCCAAGCCGTCTTGTTCTATGACCGACCTGCAGACGACCCACTCGCTCCCAAGGTCGACCTCGTCTTTGATCTGTTCCCTTACCCGAACCCCGACCTGACCTGGGTTCAGTACTACCAGTCCTTTTACCGCTCCGACCCAACCTTGGAGCGGTACCGTCTGGAGATTCGACCCGAGCAGGCCAAGTACGATGCAGAGGTCGAGCCCTTGTACCGGATGTATGCCAAGAATGGAGTCAACCTGGGCGAGATGGCCAAAGCTCTGGAAAAGAAGTGGTCGCAGCCACCGACGAAGAACTATCTGGACATGGTCAAAGAGGTCTTTATGGAGCGGGACGAGGCCAATGACCATGCGCAGGAGGTGGCAGAGGAAACGAAGCGTCGAGATGAGGAAGGACGGGAGGTTGATTTGGAGGATATTGTGGTCAGCGTACCCACGGAGCATGCCCGCAGATAAACAGTGCACGTCAACGATCATCTCACCCTTTCAGTCTCTTTTCTTCCTCTTCCTCTTATTTTCATTTGCGTCTTCTTCTTCTTGGCGTTGGAGCCTCTCGATCCGGTGATATTCTTTCGTTGCCATCATTACCACTTCTTCCCTTGACCTTGAACAAATCTCCTTTTCATCTTGTTACCATTCCATCTAGCGTATCCTTGTAAATAATAAAACCTTGGCATCTCTCTTTTCTCGACACACAATGGCCGTTTCCCTTGTACATGGCATGTTTCCGCTCACAGATCCGCTGTGCTTCTTAGGAGCCATTCGCCCTTTCGATCCAATCCAGAACTGGTTATCCTTTGCAGCTTGCAACATCAAAAAAAAAGTGTCCGCCTTTTGATGGTAGATGTAGTTTTTTTTTTTGTTCTATTCGTTTGTTGTATGATACATGATGTTGAAGACTCGTTGATGAACTGTTGAATCCCCATATGGTTTGTTCTGATAGCGCTTTGTTGCACAATGATTTTCCTGTAGAGATCTCAAAGGTGCCTAATAGATCAAATTGAAAGAGATCCGATGTCAGCTTATGCTTTTGCACTTTTCTCCATCCAGCAATTCTTCATCCAAGTCCGCAAAGCTATATTTCCTCCTGGCTTACCCTCCACGAATCGTCCTCTGTTGTTGTTGCTGTAGTGGTAGTGGTAGTAGTAGTCGTAGTGATCGAGCTTCCTGCATGAGAGAGGGAGTTTAGCCCTGGCGCTGCTTGTGCTTCTGGTTCTTGCTGCAGATAATAAACACCTTTCCGCGACGCTTGACGGAGGAGCATCCCTCGCAGATCTTCTTCACGGATGCGCGGACCTTCATGCCACGGGTGGCACCCAGCTGAGACGACATGGCGGATGCAGGGCTGACAGCAGCATTGCTGTTGGAAGAAAGCAGCTGCTGTGGTGTGCGGATCATGACCGACAGCGCTGCGCTGGGGCGCGAGAGCAGAGGGGAGGCGGTCAGGCGCGGGGCCATGGACCGGGTCAACGAGGCAAAGAAGGACATCTCGAGAGTGAGTGCGATGGGGGGGCGGTGTGGGAGGGATGCAAGGGAAAACGATGCGAATGGTGCTCGGATCAACAAAAGCCAATAAAGAGTCCGGTCAAAAGTGTGGCCACAAGCAGTCAGTCAGTCCAAGTCGGCGCTTTATTTTTCTTTTTTTGTTGACGGGTGTTCAAGGAGACTTACGGCCAAGTGTTGAAATGGCTAAGCCATCACAGAGGGGCATCATAGAGCATCAATCTTGCTCAAGGTTCTCTCTCACGCTTGCCGCGCTTGGTGGTTGTCCTCGTTATGGATGCTCCTCCTCTCTTCTGACCTCTCCTGCCGGTGCTGCTGCTGCTTCTAGTAATATTCCCGTTGTCAGCAACCGCCTGTGCGCTCTGCTGTTGCTGTGCTCGTGCAGCTTCCCGTGCCCTGATCCGAAGACTTCTCCTAGGTCCCGCACCTGCCACAACCACAGATACAAGAGGTCGTGGCTCACTTAATGCAGCTGTAGAATACCCAACGGCAGGTACCGGTGGTGGTGTAGCTGTCCTTATCGCTGGCGGCGATGCTCTCGTCCATGGCGAGGATGCTCTTATCGCCAGCGTTGGTATAGTTGTCACTGCATCCTGACTGCCATAATCACTCCCACTACCTTCCGCTACAGCAGACATCAACGTAGACTGAGCTGTACGGCTGCTCCCCTCCATCGGCGCTACTTCTGTCGACACAATGATCTCTGTACTTCCACCCCTCTGTGCCGGTGCTGGACTAGGTTCATCGTCCTCGCTCTCCTGCACACGCTTCCGTCTGGTTGACATTTGCCCTGGAGTCACTGTACGCTTCCTCTTACGACTGCTTGCGCTGTCGCTGGAGGAAGTCTCTCCGGATGCAAGGTGACCGTCCAAGTCGTCGCCTAATGCCCTGATCCTCTGAGCATTCCACCGCTGTTGTGCACGCGGGTGAGGCAACCGTGAGCGTTGCGGTGGCGGTGGTGAAGGGGAAGAAAAGTCCGGGCTGTAAGGCGAATCAGGGTAGTAGTCTCGGCTGCATGTCTCTGTTGTTGTGGTAGTGAACGTGTGATCAGAAGAGACGCCCAACTCGAGCAGTGGTTGGTGTGCTGTGGTACCATTGGTGACCTGGAGGAGACTGTGCGTGCTGCTGGCAATGGCATCGTTGTCATCGACTCCAGTAAAGGAGACACTGTGAGTGGTGAAAGATTGCGCTTGTGGGTGTTGATCTGGTGGTGGACCTGAACTCTCTGCACCAGAGTCGAACAAGTAGATCAAAGGCGTTGCCGCATGCCCTTCACCTTCCTCTTCCTCCTGAGAACCGCAAGAGTTCCTGCCGCTTGAAACACGGAAGGTGAGCTCTTGAGCCAAAGACGGCGAACTGCTGGGAGTTGTAAATTGATCGTTTACTGCTGTAGCCGTTGCTGTAGCTGTTGTTGTTGCTGCTCCTGATACTGGTGCTGCATCTTCGGAATAAATCTGCTGCTGTTCAGGACCCTCACATTCAGTCTCGCCCAATATTCCTGGAGTGTCGAAAGCTGGTTCCCTCTGTAGTCCGGATGTATCAGCGTCAGACTCGCGGAACCCCTCTGGAGATGTCCCATACTCACTCGGCAGTTCTTGAGAAGACGCAGAGCCACCAAGGTTTAAGAACTCAGGATTTTGCTCATGGTCTTGGTCTTGATGATCTTGGTCCTGGTCATGATCATCCTGCACATAGATCTCCACGTGGCTTCTCACACCCTCTTCTATTCCAGCGTCATCATCAAGAAGCGACCTTGCTTCCTCGTTGCCCACAGGAAAGTTGTATGCTCTAAAGTTGTCATCATGAGCTCCTTGTTGCGAATAGACCCGTTGCGAAACTGGCTCAGTACCATACAACAGAGCTCCCAGCGTTGGGTCTCCTGAATGCCATGACGTTGAAAAGGAATCTTCTGGAAGAGTAAGAGCCGACTCTTCATTATCTTGCCTCCCCGACTGCTGACCTCCCGAATGCCACAGAGTGGACGATGATTCTCCAATGAACGATGCCTGAGCAGTCGAGTCACCGTCGGAAGCTGGGTTATGAGCATACAACGGATGAGCATACCACGGGACTGAGGATCTTCGGGTCGAAGAAGAGGACGAAGAGGACGCCCAAGATGGGGACTCTCGATTCCGCTGATAGAAAGCTTCTAGACCCTCGGACCGCCGCGATACCGATGGATGGACAGGTCTTGAACCTCCTTGAGCTGAGGATCGATAGAGACTGTACGGATGCAGGGTCTGGCGTGTACGCTCCGGGTATCTCTGAGTTGACTGTGCTGATGATGCCTGGATCGACGATGATGTGTACGTAGGCTCTGCATACTGCTGGGCTGGGGATCGTAGACTCTCTGAATACTCGTGAATTGAGGATCGCTGGGTAGGGTATGGATTCGAGCCTAGACTTGTGGGATCCGGATACCACTGAGACTGAGCTGAGGATCCCAGGATCGAGGATGATGTAGAATTTGTAGGCCGTGCTTGCCATTCAGCTGAGAATCTTAGGTTGTATGAGGAGGAAGGCCCCACCGGATGTTCAGGTTCAGGAGACCACTGGCGTGATGATCCGTGGATGAACGAAGGCGTTGGATCGACAAGTTCTGAACAAGAAGATCTCCTAGCCGATGAAGTGGAGACCACCGTCGGATCGGTCGGCTGTACTGGCCTCGGAGAAGCAGGAGGGCTTTGGGTCCTGGCGCTGGGGGGAACGGGGCACACCGGGTGCGGATACCGCCGAGGAGATCTCAATCTTCGCATTCGCGATATGAATCCCTCTACTGGATGTGGAACGGGAGCGGGACCATGCCTTTTATCGAGATACGCTTGCATATGGCGTGTGATCCTAGATAACCCGCGCGCCTCTTGAATGCTGGCTGTCCCATACGCCCAGTCGTCCTGCCGCATGTCCCAGCGAAGTGTACGTAGCGGATTGCTCGGCGTGGGTGCAAGGAGATGTGCGACGGGTATATGAACGGGTGATTCATACTGAGGACCACCTTGTTCCTGAAGTGGCTGTTGTTGTTGTTCTGGTGGTGCTGCTGCTGCGAGAGATGGTCGTTGTTCCTCGGGGGAGAGCCACACGGTGGTTGCATATCTTGGAGCCTGCACTGGTTCATTTATGAGCACAGGACCCGTGATCACTGGGCCTTGGACTCTACCCCTCGATCCGGATGCCACCGTGGTAGTCGATACAGGCGAGCGCATGCGAGCGAGCGGTCTTGTGCTAAAGCTGCCTGACACCTCAGCAGCCGTATCGCCTCTGGTATTTGTGGCCGGAGACATCAGCCGATCCAGGACAGTCATGCCCATACGTGAGGACTCTGGCACTGCTCTTCTGTAGATGTCAATGGCTATGGATATGATGGCGTGAAGGTTCCTCAAATAGGCCACGTTATCTGCAGTCGCCGAAAAGAGGTCGACTTGCGGCCGTCTCTCGAGGAAAGCATCTGTGATAGCCAGAATAGCCTCCATGTCCCGCTTATGTGCAAGTGGCCCACGCGCAGCTGCGGAAGCAGCCCACGGAAATGGAGTGTATGTTTTGATTGAATCGGGGCTCGTAGCTTGCTCGCGACGCGTCCTGCGCAGTAGTCGAGAGGTAATGTTTGCCACCTCTCGGGATGTGTAAGGCGCGAATCGACTTGGACGAGGTTCCATAGTGGGTGGTGCAGAAGTCGATGATGAGGGGTTGCTCAGCGGGCCATCCATGCGGCTATACTCGGCTGCTTGGATCTCTCGAGCAAGGGCTTCATCGCGGTCAATGGGAGGGGAGACATAGCGACCTTTGCCTTTGTCGCGTCTTGAAAAGGATGGTTCCGCCTCGCCTTTTTCCTCGTCGCTTGTTTCATCCTGGTCCTCATCGTCAGAGTCGTCAGAATCGTCAGAATCGTCAGAATCGTCCATCCTACTTTCACCATCGTTGCTACTATTGCTGCCTCTCGATGAACCATTGTCACTTGATTGGTACCGTTCCAAACCTTGGTCGCTTTCAGATGCACCACCAGAGCTTCCTGCCTCAGGTATCTGACCGCTCTCAGTGCTATCCATTGCTCAATGCGTCAAAGATGTTGTTGGTCGTGAAAGAGTACCTGAGAGGCTCTGTTCTCCATGATGGGCAGTATACGATAGAGGTCAAGTCGAACGTTAGTCTTCCCAATTCCAACTGCAATCTCTACAGCATCCTGTCGATCATGCTGTGTAACCTTACCGAGGATCTGAAGAAGAATGATGCTGCTGCTGGAAAGATGCTGGGCTGCCTCGCGAAACAAGTTGCGAAATAATGATCTCTGGAGCAGTGTGAGTGAAAGAATGTGTGAAGTATTATCCTCCAGTGCAAGAGCCGCTGGCCTATTGAATCTTTTAAAGCAGTACGGCCTTGCGTAAAAGCGAGTTGGTCTTTGTCCCGTTGCTTTCAAAGAGTGGCTACCTCCTCCACCTCCTGCTCATGGACCGTCCTCAAAGCCGCGGTTGCCACCTTTGTACCACATTAAGGAACCAGGGAGTCCAGCGCACCACGTTATTTTTGGCTCCAAGAGGCTGAACTATGTAGAGTGACAGAGAGGGACCACATCTGAAAACAGAGAGAGAGAAAAAAAAAGAGAGAGGTCAACATTTTGTTCCACAGCACAGCCTTCTTCTGACAATTCTATCCGAAGGTGTGGTCATTCGTCGTGCAGCTAAAGATATAGCAGAGGGTGTTGAGAGAGCGAGAGCGAGAGAGAGAGAGAGAGAGAGTTGAGGGTATGGAGATGTAAGGAAACTGATCCATGTACAGCATACCTTGCCCAGTCTCGAAAGTCATATCGAAAGATTGCATACGCGAGAAAAAGATGAGCATCCACATTGTGCTTTGAACGTCGACCTCAGTCGACCATTCATCCACTCTTTCATCTTTCATGAAATTCTTTGCTGCTCATAGATGCAAAAAAAAGCGAAGGAACTATTTGCAAGACTCGCATCATTCAAAGGAAACTTGAGGAGCTGGCCCGCTCCGAAATCCGGCGCCCTTTCCTTCGCCTCAACCAAAAGGAGAAAAAACGACAAGAAAAACATATCCAGGAAACGCGAGGATGCCGAGAGAGGTAGAGGTTTTGGCGACAAGAATCTAGCCCTTATTCAGTGCCCGGGATGGCCTGGGTCCATTGTTCAGTCTTGTCTTTCACTCGTCGTTGCTGTGTAGGGCCCCAGACAAACCCAACGATAATCAGAGTCAATCGGTAACAGCTCCAGACGACCGAGAACATGAGCGCAACGCCTCCCGCTAGCAGGAATGTCACTCCGAGTGCTGGCATCAGGAAGACAGAGCCAAACAAAGAGAACCCACCCTGAGTTTTTTTTTATGGCATGTGAAGTAAATGTTTGATCATCGGTCAGCAAAAAAGGTTGATATAGGCTCCTCAGAGTGGCATTCGGGTGCTTTTGCCAGTAAAGTCGGCCAAGTATTTGTTTGTTACCTCAACAATCGCGAATGCTATGGCAGCGACGACCAAGCACCCGACCGTGACAACGGTCATGAAAGCCAAGAAGCAAAGTATAGGGACTGAGCTCATGGCAAAGGCAGTGGCAACAAAGACTTTAAAGGTCCAATGAGAGCGGTCGTAGGCTTGCCTGGCGCGGCGCAGGATGGGGAGGATGTAGTTTTGGGCAAGGGAGGTGTTGCGGAGGGCTGTGACTATGGAGGTGGTCTTGTCCGTCACGGTGGTGGACACGTCCTGGGCCATGCCTTGCAGTCTGGTCGACATCCTGGGCCTCTTCCGATGATGCTGGTTGTTGTTGAGGTTGAAGGCTACGCGCTTGATGATGGCTAGCTTTGGAGTGGGTATGGCAGGTGGCAAGGTGGCAAGGTGTGGTGTCTGGGAGCAAAACTGTGTCGCGACAGGAAAGCGAGAGAGGTCGAGGCAGTGCGAACGAGAGGAAGAACGAGAGAAAAAGAACGAGAGAGGATGAGCGAGATAAAGTGAAAGGGGAGTCTGAAAACCTGGATATGGCGCCGATCAGATCACTGATCAGCGCGGGTCGGATAGCTGATATGAATGCAATGCCAGGCTACATTTCACGAAGACATTGTCGCCATACCAAAGAAGTGTTCAAAAAAAAAACGATCCAATGCTTCAAAAGATATTCATGTATGCGTTGTCTATGATAAAATACTCGTCGTCCTCTATTGTCTACAGAGACTTTCTCCACTCGGCCAAGTGCTTCTCCAGCTCCTTGGCCTTGTCAGCATCGCCCTTGGCCTCGTAGGCCTTGCTCAGCTTCTCAGCCGCAGCCACCACCTCAGCAGCCCTCCTTCGGGTCAATGGGCTCTCTCTCTCACCATCAATCAACAGATATTCGTCCATGGTGACGGATGCCCTCCTGAGTCCCTCCTCGCCTCCGTACAATAATGATCCTCTGACCAGGTTGGCATAGACCGAGGAATCGTCTGCTGCAAGGCTGTAGTATGGGATCAAAGCCATCGTCTTGAATGCACCATCCAGCTTCTCCAATGCTGCCTCCGTCTCTTGTCCAGCCAACTCAATCTCCTGGACAAACGACCGGACCACACGGCGCATCGTCGACTGACCGGGGCAAAGGGCAAACGCCTCACGATCACCCAACAACTCGAGAGCAGTCTCGGGCGAATGTGCCTTGCAGGCAGCGCGGACAAGCTTATCCGAGACCAAGAACGAGATGGGCAACTGTCTCTGGCGCCACTGCTTCACCAACGCAGGCAATTGCTGTGCCTGCTCTGGTGTAGAAACGGCCTTTGTGAGATGATAGAGGGCAGAGTGACGAGGGAGCTCATGGTGCGGGCGAGAGGGGGTGGTCAGATCCAGAATGCGGTCGTAAAGCTCCTGAAATTGTGATGATGACTCTGACGATGCTTCTGAAGAGTCTGCGGCCCCGGTAGTGGACTCGCCGCGCTCAAGGGCCTCCTGCTCGCGCTTTTCTCTTTCCAGTTCCTGCAGCTCTGCCTCGAGTTCCTCGTCGTCCTCGTCCAGAATCGCATGCTTCTTTCCCTTGGATGCTAGAGATGGGTAGAAATAAGGTGTGAGATCGAAGACGACTCGTGAACTGCATCTGCTATATCCTTGTGACTGACAGCATACCGATCTGTGTTGGGCGGAAGGCGTGGTATTGACGAGCAACCAGGGCTGGGGCTAATATGCATAGATAGGGAATCTGATCAGTCCTTTGTACCACCTGAGGAGGAAGACGAGTGCTCAAGCGAGTATGCGCTCGAGTGCTGCATTGAGACGCCCTTGCTTCAGTCCAAGCTGCGTCGTGTGGAAAAACACGGTTGCTGCTGGGTCGTGCACATGGGCGTTATGTCTCCAGTTGAGCGAGCGAAGCGATTGAAAGCAAGCACACGGCAAGCACACACGGTACCCTGGCGAGAGACGAATGTGGCCGATGGGCGCGAGACACGGGTGGCCACGCGGGCCAGGGTGCGAATGTAGGCTGCCATGAGGGTCGGTGTCCTGTCTGTGCAGTCGGAAAGATTAAAAGGGAAGCAGCGGGCTGGGTCGAGATGTGGGAATCTATCAAAACAGATCAACTTTGGTCCGAACAGCTAAACTAACTGCAACAACACCTTAGGTTTTCCGGTGACGTGTTCCTTCCTTCGATTTCGATGAATATCTTGTTATAGCATCTGGCGCATCTCTTTCTTCTCTTCATCCCCATCCTCTCCTAAACTCATCTTCCCACTCTCCCACACACTCCAACTCCCACTCCCACTCCCAAATCACACAATGGCTCCCCCTAAGACTGCTGAGAAGGCCCCCGCCACCGGCGGCAAGGCTCCTGCCAAGTCCACTCCCGAGAAGAAGGAGCGCAAGCCCAAGGCTGAGGGCGCCAAGGGCCGCAAGAAGGTCCGTTCCGAGACCTACTCGTCGTACATCTACAAGGTCCTCAAGCAGGTCCACCCCGACACTGGAATCTCCAACAAGGCCATGTCTATCCTCAACTCGTTCGTCAACGATATCTTTGAGCGCATTGCTGGCGAGGCCTCCAAGCTCGCTGCCTACAACAAGCGCTCGACTATCTCGTCGCGCGAGATCCAGACCGCCGTGCGCCTGATCCTCCCTGGCGAGCTTGCCAAGCACGCCGTCTCTGAGGGCACCAAGGCTGTCACCAAGTACACCTCCTCCAAGTAAACGCGCTTCAGCGGAAAAAAAAATGGAAAGCAGGGCTGAAATCTATTTCTTTCGACACTGTTGCTATTGCGATACCAAACTGGACTACGACTCCCTCCCTCTTTCAAAGGACTCTTGACGCGGGACAGACAGACACAGACACAGACACAGACCCAAAAAAAATCAACAACACCAAAAATAGGTTCGCACCTTTTGGCCGCGTCTCTTTTTTTTTTTTTTCTGATTTCGTTTTCGCTTTTCGATCCAAAATCAAAAAAAAAAACTTTTTTACTCGACCACCAGGACGCGTCGCCTTTTTTGTTTACCTTTTTTTTTTCCTTCATCATGGACCCTCGACCTCCAACACCCATGTCCACCATTGTACATCATCATCAGCTCTTTTTTTGGTCTCGATCCATGTAATAAATCCAGACTTCATTTGTACTATATGGACTCCGGATTCGAAGGCGTATGGTGTTAAGGATGAGGTGCTCCGATATGCAGAATTCTTTGCAGACATTTTGGTATTGTATGTCGATGATTGTTTTTGGGCTAGCTAGAGTAGTAGAGGAATAAGGTCTAGTCATGACGCGTGTGTTTGGGCAAAGCAGGAATGGGTTTTACGCGTACAAGCCTGAGCACTTTGTTTGTAGGATTTGACGCGTCTTTTGCCCTGCGTCCCCAGGGCTCGATAGACAGACCGCCACGCGTGCTTTGATGAAGAAGGATGGGCACAATCGCGTCTTGATCCGTGTGCAATCCGAGGCTGATGGTCGAGGTGATGTCACATGCTCTGCCTAAAATTGTTTCTCTTTTTTCTGTTGTTTCCACCACACACAGTACTTGTGCCTCGACCCACACAGCTCACAGTCCACGGACCACGGACCACATACCATCGATACCGACATACCATGGCAGCTAGCTCCAGAAGATCGTCGCGTCTGGCCACCAAGGCGCCCGAACCTGTGTCTGCTCCCATCGCAGCCTCAGCTCCGTCCACGTCCACATCCACGACTTCTGCTGACTCAAACGCCGCTGCCGCTGTGACCTCGAGCGACATGCTGACATCCAGGAAAGCCAAGGCAGCAGCACCATCGGGTCGGGTCAGCAAGGACACCCACAAGAAACCTCAGGATGCAGCAACACCGTCCAAGAAGGCAAAAACGCAGGGTAGGACCAAAAAACCACCCGCCCAACGAGCCTCCAAAAAGCGACCAGCCGATGCCAGCGCCGCTGATACCACCATGACCCAGGATGCCAATGCCGACCAAGGTGCTGGTGATCCAAAGACTAAGCCGACCAAGCGACGCCGAAAGTCCAAGACAAACGAACCCTCGGGCGGCGATGCTACTACTACCAGCGAAGCAGAACCCTCCAGCCAAAAGGTCGCTGTGAACCCGTCCGACCCATGCTCTGTGCTTCCGACAGAGATCTGGCACAAGGTGCTCTCGCAGCTGCCGCTTTCTCAGGTGGCCAATACCTCATGGGTCTCCAAGACGTGGCTGGATGGAGCGCGAGCATGGCGGGTGTGGCAGCAGATTTGTGAGAAATGCAAGTTGGGCACACCGAAACTCAAGTACAAGACGTTCATGGCGCTTGTCTGTGCCAGCTCGTTCTTTATCTGCGATAAATGCTATTCGCACTCGACAGGGAATGGTTTGTATGTGCGTCGGTCCGCGATTCCGTTGAAGGTCAAGGTGGTGGTGAAGGAAGGTCGACCGCGACAGGAAACCAAGACCGAAAGCGATGATGATAATGATGATAAGGACAGCGTTGACAATGCAGGGTCTGCGAGGTCTGCGGGATCAGCAGAAACGCAGGCTCAGGGTTCTATGGCGGAGAATACTCTAGGCGCGCTAACGGGACCAGGCCAGCAAAACGGTTCGGCGCAGATTTCAACATCGTCTACGTATAGCCAGTTGCAGGCTGGTACGGCTATGCAAGGCCAAAGCAAGGACCAGACTGCTACTACAGAGCCGGCAGAGATGAATGCACCGACACAGGAGGATAAGGACAAGAAGATGACAGGGCAGCCAGGCGCCGATAAGGACACGACTATCGCCAAGCATCCAGATGCCCCCCAGGACAAGGACCAGAAGCAGAGACAGAATGAAGGCCAGGTCGTCAAGCAGGACAAGGGCAAAGGCAAGGCCAAGGAAGAATTGGACGAGGAAGTGGCGGAGGATTGGAACCTTTGTTTGCAGTGCCGTCGAAAGTACTACCGGGAACACCCCGAGCCCATCGACCACGAGTGGCAGGAGATGATGGGCGAGTCGCAGATCACCAAGACGAATGCGCGCGACCGGTACCATCTTTCGGCGGTAGACCTGTGCGGGATCCCGTATGAGGAGTATGAAAACCCTGATTACCGGTATGGGGCGCCCATGCTCCTGTACGATACTGACGACGTGGAGAAGCAGGCGCTGCTGGTGCATGGCGGGTGGGTTGGGATCCGTGCCGTTGGGCGCGAGACGGCAAGAAAGCGTCGTGCCGCGTTCAAAGCGCGACAGGCAGCGGCCAATCCTCGCCGTGTATCGCAAAAGGTCGCTGACATGAAGAGGAAGCTGAAGATGAAGAAGAAGCTGCTGATGTTGATCGCTGCGGGCAAGATCATCCCTGGGGTCACTGGATTCAAAGTGAAGCCTACGACCACACCCTCTACCACACCCTCTACCACAACCACGACAACAACCACGACAACAACCACGACAACAACCACGACCCCGCAGGTGTCCACGGCGACGGCTGTAACTGCTTACTGCACCTCTCCCAGGCACGCGGTCTGCGTGAACCCAGCCCCCCTGGTTCTTCATATGCCAACATAGCTGATATGCCTCTTTTTCTTGCACAGGTGCAGTCTGCAGTTCTGCTTCAGCATCTTCTCAACATGAATAAACCACACGATGATATGGCTGATTGTCATTGATGTGATGTTGTGTGTCTTTCTGTCATTTTCCATATGTTTGTCTCTCTTCTCTTTTCTTCGCTTTTCTTCTTCACTCTTTGCACACTTTTCACTCTCTTCTCCTCACTCTTCTCTTCACTGTCATCTCTGTTCATTTCTGTCAGGTCTGCTATTTCCCTGTCATCTCTGAATCCCTGTCGGACACAAGGCCATTTCTTTCTCTTGCGCTCATCCACAACCTTGTTTTGTCTTCTCCGCACCATTGATAAAGTCTATTCCCACTAGGCCACAACAAACAAGCACAAACACACTCTGACCCCTGCTCATCCAGGCCTCATGGGACGCACAACCACCACCACAACCACCACCACCACAGCCACAGCCACCAGGCGCTCAACTCGATTGGCCATCAAGGTCGAGGACAAGACCCAGGATGTCGCAACCGCACCTCCCAAGGCATTGACAAAGACAACAGCCAAGGCTAAAGCAAAGACAGAATCATCGTCGACCACAAAGGCAGCAGTCAAGAAAGCAGGAAAGGCGGCAGTCAAGAAGACAGGAAAGGCTGCAGGCAAGACTGCAGGAAAGGAACTTGCAAAGACACCTGCTGCCAAGATCACCGCAAAGGCCAAGAAGGTTGGCAAGGAGCCGGCAGTTCTCAAGGCTACCAAGACCAAGAAGCAGACGCCGCCAGAACCCGCCGCATCCAGACAGCGAAAGAGGAAACAGGACCAGGTTGACACCACTCCGGACGATGCTCCCGTTGTAAAGCCTACCAAACGGTCACGAATGTCCCAAAACGCAGAGGCTGCTGCTCTAAAGCAGGAGAACGACGTCGAGATGGACTCTACTACCGCACCTTCACGCCCATGCAACCGCACGGATCCTTGCGAGATGCTTCCCACGGAACTATGGCATCAGGTGCTCTCACTCCTCCCGCTCTCGCAGGCAGCTACATCGTCGCTTGTCTCCAAGACTTGGCTGGACGGAGCGCGTGCTTGGCCTGTCTGGAAACAAATCTGCGAAATCTCAAACCTCGGTAAGCCGAAGCGAAAATACAAGACGTACATGTCGCTTGTCTGCGCTCAATCGTATTTTATCTGCGACAAGTGCCACTCGTTCTCCAACGGCATCAAGGACTTTAATGCCTCAGGGATCCCCCTGCCGGTGGATGTCATTGTCAAGAAGGCAGAGAAGCCAAAGACGGAGCAAACTCAAGGTCAGGCAAATAACAAGGACATGGCCAAGGACAACAAGGGCAAGGACGATAAGAGCAACAACAAAGCTGGAGAAAAGGCAAAGGAACAGGAACAGAATAAAGACCAGAAACCGCAGGACCAAGGCCAAAGCTCTGGGGATCCAGCCGCGGATGACCAAGCCTCTGCCGATATTGTTGACCGCTGGAACCTTTGCCATGATTGTCGTGCGGGCTACTATCTCGACTATCCTGAGGAGTACAGACGGCTTCCTGGAGAGAGCGAGGACGACTGGGAGCATCGACGATCAGATAGGATCACAAAGACCCGGGCTTGCTCCACTTACCACCTTACAGAGGAGGACATTGCCGACCTGGACTATCGCGAGGTAAGGAACCCACACCACCGGAGCTGGTATCCGATGAGACTGTTTGATCGGCACGATATTCAGGACCGTGCCCTGGAAATCCACGGTGGGTGGGTCGGCGTGGATGCCTGCACAAATGGCATTGCCAGAGCGAGGAGGCTTGCTTGTAAGCTTCGAGATGCTGCCGTCTTGGGTGACTCGACCCAGCCTCGGAAAAAGAGAGTCAAGAAAGAGGATCCTACTCAGGGCGCGTCTCAGAGCGCGTCTCAGGAGTCAGCACAAGGCGCATCTCAAGAAGTATCGCAGGGACTGGGATCGACCGAGGTGCAGCTACTGGAATTGAAGCAGGAACTGGCAACACAGCTGGCCAACAGTGCCACTTTCGCAACTTCTGGCATAACTCCAATGCCCGCCATGCCCGCCATACCTGCAGTGGCTGCAGGCGCTCAGTAAGCGACCCATGATCTTGTACAGCACTCAACGCCAAGGACAGCTCAGGACAAGTACCGCTGTGCACTTGGAACGCCCTTTACTGTTCAATACACAACAGCTTGGTTCATAATCGCTCTTCCCTCAACATTCATATAGCGCTCTTTTCTTTGCATACCGAGCTTCGAGAGGCGGTGAGCACTGACAGTGCAGCACACAATAAACACTACCCATTGCACTCAAATACACTGCCTTCGTGCTCCCAAGTTCTCTTGTTATTCTTGTGATTCTTCTTCATGCGCTACAAAGGTCTGACTGTCTAATATAACATAGCATTGCGCCAATGTGATCTCTACCAAAATTCAACCAAGCGCGGGTAAACGGTCATCATTCGTGACGCGCATGAATGGATCAACGAGATTCCTATCCACTATCTAGCGAAACCACAGCCAAGGGAACGGGCTTGGCAAAATCTGCGGGAAAGAAGACCCTGCTGAGCTCTCTAGTTTGACATTGTGAAAAGACATGTGGCGTGCAGAATAAGTGGGAACTTTTTTATTTGTACTTTTTTTTTTCTATGGCAGCCAAGCGTTCACAGCGACGTTGCTTTTTGATCCTTCGATGTTGGCTCTTCCTATCATACTGAAGCAGAATTCAGTAAGCGTTGGATCGTCCACCCAGTGCAGTAATAGGGAACTATAACTGGATAATATTTGTGGTATATTCACAGGAGCGAAGCACACTTACATAGTCAGGAACCCGTTGTATGCACTTCTGCCAGGGTTCCGTAATAACAGCTCACAATGTGTGGTTTGTGGACCCACATCTTTTTCTCACTTTACTTCCTTGACCAATCTTCAATAATATATTTTAATATTCACTGTCTTGTTGGTCTTGAGTGCCTCAACCAGCGCGTTGTCTCCGTCGTCTGCGATCTTGTTCCTCCTCAAGTTCAAAGTGGCCACAGTCGAGTTGGTCTTGAGTGCCTCAGCCAGCGCCGAAGCTCCGTCGTCTCCGATCGTGTTGCTCTTCAAGTTCAAAGTGGCCACAGTCGAGTTGGTCTTGAGTGCCTCAGCCAGCGCCTTGGCTCCGTCGGATCCGATCGAGTTACACTTCAAGTTCAAAGTGGCCACAGCCGAGTTGGTCTTGAGTGCCTCAGCCAGCGCCGAAGCTCCATCGTCTCCGATCTTGTTGCTCTTCAAGTTCAAAGTGGCCACAGTCGAGTTGGTCTTGAGTGCCTCAGCCAGCGCCTTGGCTCCGTCGTCTCCGATCGAGTTGCTATGCAAGTTCAAAGTGGCCACAGCCGAGTTGGTCTTGAGTGCCTCAGCCAGCGCCTTGGCTCCGTCGTCTCCGATCGAGTTGCTGTGCAAGTTCAAAGTGGCCACAGCCGAGTTGGTCTTGAGTGCCTCAGCCAGCGCCTTGGCTCCGTCGTCTCCGATCGAGTTGCTCTCCAAGTTCAAAGTGGCCACGGCCGAGTTGGTCTTGAGTGCCTCAGAGAGCGCCTTGGCTCCGTCGTCTCCGATCGAGTTGCTCTGCAAGTTCAGAGTGGCCACAGTCGAGTTGGTCTTGAGTGCCTCAGCAAGCGCCGAAGCTCCGCCGTTTTCGATCGAGTTACTCTCCAAGTTCAAAGTGGCCACAGTCGAGTTGGTCTTGAGTGCCTCAGCCAGCGCCGAAGCTCCGTCGTCTCCGATCGGGTTGCTGTACAAGTTCAAAGTGGCCACAGTCGAGTTGGTCTTGAGTGCCTCAGCAAGCGCCTTGGCTCCTCCGTTTTCGATCGAGTTACTCTCCAAGTTCAAAGTGGCCACAGTCGAGTTGGTCTTGAGTGCCTCAGCCAGCGCCGAAGCTCCGTCGTCTCCGATCGAGTTAAAGTTCAAGTTCAAAGTGGCGATAGTCGAGTTGGTCTTGAGTGCCGTAGCCAGCGTCTTGGCTCCATCGGATCCGATCTTATTGCTCTGCAAGTTCAAAGTGGCCACAGCCGAGTTGGTCTTGAGTGCCTCAGCTAGCGCCGAAGCTCCGTCGTCTCTGATCGAGTTGTACTGTAAGTCCAAAGAGGCCACAGTCGAGTTGGTCTTGAGTGCCTCAGCCAGTGCTTTGGCTCCGTCGTCTCCGATCGAGTTGTAGTACAAATCCAAAGTGGCTACAGTCGAGTTGGTCTTGAGTGCCTCAGCCAGCGCCGAAGCTCCGTCGTCTCCGATCTTGTTGCTCCTCAAGTTCAAAGTGGCCACAGTCGAGTTGGTCTTGAGTGCCTCAGCCAGCGCCGAAGCTCCGTCGTCTCCGATCGAGGTGTAGTGCAGGTTCAAAGTGGCCACAGTCGAGTTGGTCTTGAGTGCCTCAGCCAGCGCCGAAGCTCCGTCATCGCCGATCGAGTTGCTCTGCAAGTTCACAGTGGTCACTGTCGAGTTGGTCTTGAGTGCCTCAGCTAGCGCCTTGGCTCCGCCGGATCCGATCTTGTTGCTCTTCAAGTTCAAACTGGCTACAGTCGAGTTGGTCTTGAGTGTCTCAGCCAGTGCCTTGGCTCCGTCGTCTTCGATCGAGTTGAGGCCCAAGTCCAAAGTGGCCACAGTCGAGTTGGTCTTGAGTGCCTCAGCCAGCGCCTTGGCTCCGTCGTCTCCGATCTTGTTGCTCTCCAAGTTCAAAGTGGTCACAGTCGAGTTGATCTTGAGCGCCTCAGCCAGTGCCTTGCCTCCGTCGTCTCCGATCGAGTTGCTGTGCAAGTCCAAAGTGGCTACAGTCGAGTTGGTCTTGAGTGCCTCAGCCAGTGCCTTGGCTCCGTCGTCTCCGATCGAGTTGCTGTGCAAGTTCAAAGTGGCCACAGTCGAGTTGGTCTTGAGTGCCTCAGCCAGCGCCTTGGCTCCGTCGTCTCCGATCGAGTTGCTGTGCAAGTTCAAAGTGGCCACAGCCGAGTTAGGCTTGAGTGCCTCAGCCAGCGCCTTGGCTCCGTCGTCTCCGATCGAGTTACTCCCCAAGTTCAAAGTGACCACAGTCGAGTTAGGCTTGAGTGCCTCAGCCAGCGCCTTGGCTCCGTCGTCTCCGATCGAGTTACTCCCCAAGTTCAAAGTGGCCACAGTCGAGTTAGGCTTGAGTGCCTCAGCCAGCGCCTTGGCTCCGTCGTCTCCGATCGAGTTGCTCTCCAAGTTCAAAGTGGCCACAGTCGAGTTGGTCTTGAGTGCCTCAGCCAGCGCCTTGGCTCCGTCGTCCCCGATCGAATAGTTGCGCAGGTCCATAGTGGTCACAGTCGAGTTGGGTTTGAATGCCGCAAACATCGCTTTTGCTACTCTCGTTGAGATTGAGTTACTTGTCAAGTCCAAAATGGTCAGAGACGAGTTGATCTTGAGTGCCTCCCACAGCGCATGCACTCCACTGTAATTGATTGAGTTGCCCCGCAAATTTAACGTGGTCATGGTCGAGTTGGCCCTGAGTGTTTCGGCTAGGGCCTTGGCTCCGTAGTCCCCGATGTTGTTGCTCTGCAAGTCCAATATGGTCAGATTCGAATTAGACTTGAGTGCCTCAGCCACGGCGTGAGCTCCAGTATCTCCGATCGAGTTGCTCGTCAGGCTCAAAGTGGTTAGAGTCGCATTTGTCATGAGTGCCTGAGCCAGCGCCTGAGCTCCAGTTCCTCCAATCAAGTTGCTTGAGAAGTGTAGAGTGGTCAAAGCCGATTTGGTCTTGAGCGCCTGAGCTAGCGCTTTAGCTCCGGCCTCTCCGATGTCGTTGTTGAGCAAGGTCAAGGTGGTCAGAGTTGAATTAGTCTTGAGTACATCAGCCAGTGCCTGAGCTCCTTTATCTCCGATCGAGTCTCTCCTCAAGCTCAACGTGGTCAAAGCGGAGTTTGCCCTGAGCGCCTTAGAAAGCCTTTGTGTGCCATCAGATCCAATCGAGTCGTTGTCCAGGTCCAAAGTGGTCATAGTCGAGCGGGTCCTGAGTACCTCGGAAAGCACCTCAGCTCTTTTGTTCCCGACTGGGTTGTCGTACAGATCCAAAGAGGTTAGACTTGAAATGATCTTGAGTGTCTCTAGAAATGCCAGAAGACCATTGAACCATATCGAGTTTCCTCGCAGGTCCAATGCTGTCAGAGTTGAGTTGTTCTTGAGTGCCGCAGAGAGTGCCTGGGCTCCGTCGTCTCCGATGGAGTTATGATCCAATCGCAAAGTGATCAGAGTTGAGTTTATCTGGAGAGCTGCACACAGGGCTTGAACTCCACTGTTTCCGATCGCGTTGTTGCCCAGGCTCAAAGTGATCATGGTTGAGTTGGCTTTGAGCGCCTCTGCCATTAACCGAACTTCATGGAGCCCGATGTTGTTGTGCTGCAGATCCAGAATGGTCAGCGTCGAGTTGATCTTGAGGGCATCTGCTAATGGCTCCAACTCCTTTGCTAGAAACGGTCCTGGTACCAGTTCGAACGATAGCTTTTGCACACGGGATGATCTATTTGGGTGAAATTCCGAGAGCATAATGAAGTCCTTCGGCAGGACAATATGAGTTGCCTTCATAGTCGAAATCTCAGTAATGCGAGTAAGCGTTTTGTAACGGGATGTCGTCCTTATTTTGCTGAAGGTAGATCGGCCGAGGCTTGTTCCAAATTGTCCGATATCAAGTCGAAGGGTGTGCACCCTTGTTTTTTTGAGCGCATCGTGTAATGCCTTAAGATCACTCCTGGAACACTCCCACCTCAGCTCCACGATAAGTTCGAGGACCCCATTGGCTTTACTGACGGCATTGTAAAACTCGGCGGCTGCAGTACTGGACCTTAGAATGATTGTGATCTTTCCCAGTTGCTCATCATATTCTCCTTCAGATAGAGTGACCACATCGCGGAGCTTCTGGACGTGCTTCTCTTGGTAACTAGCTCGGTAGTGGTCTCGACAAACCCATTTGACATGCCCCTCCGAAGTCGTCATTCGATAAAGATTCCCGAGAAGATTCTCCTCCTCTGCTGTCCTTAAGAGTGATCCCAGTTGGCGTAACTCAACACCTTCAAGACCCTCGACATCGCTCAAATAGTTGTCTAGATCTTGTTGCGTCGTTACCGCTCGAGGCTCAGTGCTGATGAAATCACCTGGAGTTGACGCTTGAACTTTCGCCAGCTGACTGTCGATGCATTCGAGCGAGTAATCAATCTTGGCCGTGACTGACTCCACTGTTTGTTGGACGGAATCAACCAGCTCGACGACCTTGAGGCTAGCCAAGGCGGGAACAACATGGCCAGCGACGCTTGTGCCGCACTTGATCAGCTCAAGCATCAAAAAAAGGAATGGTCCATATTTCTTGAAGAACTCAGTAGGCTCACGGATGAGATACCCCTCGTGCTTTGCCAAGTGGAGATGATGTGATACCTAGAATATAATACAAATCATATATCAACATTTGCTTACATATAATTTAACGAGACAAGATAATTAAGCATTTCACATGGAGGGAACGAGATCGACGTATTATATAGCATTGGCTGATAAAATGCAATGCAATACCTTGCTGTTGCTAGTTTCAGTGTGCTTGCCACATTCGCAAATGAAATGCAATCGAAATTTGGTCCTGATCCAGTTGCCAGGATCGTACTTGGTCACGTCTTCTGGCAAGACAATAAACAACCGAGGAATCGGATACTCCGCAAGCTCTAATTGCTGGTTCAAGATGGCCTCGGTCTTGCTTTGGATCAAGTTCAATCGGTCACTCATCTGCTTCTGCAACTTCCAAATCTCTTGAGCAAGCTGCTGTGTCTTTGCGCCTTGATCATGGAGTCCATCAAGTCTGTGTATGACGGCATTCTGAAATCCCTGGCACCGTTCGGTTGACGAAAAGTGTTTGGTGGTCCCCGCAGCTATGGCAAGGCTAGAAACCGACTCTGCTGGTGGCACAGATGAGCTGGATGGGGTGTTAGGATGGAGAACGTCAATGCTGGAGCTAGAAAGACAGGCATCTGATGGATATTTGGCTTGGCTGTCCGTTGGAGGATTGGCGGGGACATCGACAGAAGAATTAATTGGAGCATTGGCGGGAGCACTGGTAGGAACATCGATCGGTGCGTCGGCTGGTGGATGGCGATTAATGGGAGCATCGATGACAGGATTGGTGGGAACGTTGGCGGGAATATTGGCGGAAGGATTGACAGGAGCGGCAGTAGGAGCATAAGCAGGAGCATCAGCAGGAGCGGCAGTAGGAACGGCGGTAGGAACATCGGCAGGAGCATCAGTTGGTGGAATGGTGACAGGAATGGTAGTAAAAGCATCGGCGGAGGGGTTGGCAGGAGGATTGGATGGAGGATTCGAGGGACCATTGGCGAAGGTGTCATCTCGGCTATTGGCAGGAGTTGCCATCGGCGAGTTGACAAGAACATGGTCGGCAGCAGAGGACAAAACGACATCCAGGACTACACCTGCATGGTGTTTGATGCAATGAGGTACGATTCTAGAGTAAAATCAAACATACTCTCAGCATGTCTAAACTTCGTTGTCCTGTCTCAAACATGTACGTACGTTGGCGTTCTTTTGGGTTACCTATTGCGATTCGGATCCTTCATCATAGCAACAGTGACTTTACCGTTCTTGACGTGCTTGACCCCTGGAAAGACTTGTTCGATGTCCTCCCAGGAGACGACATAGTGCCCATCGATATGATCGCAAGGGATTTCCTCAATATCCTTGCTCCCAATCAAGCGAAATTTTTGAGTCTCTTCCATGGCAGCGTTGGATGACTGTAAGATAGTGAGAGCAGAGTGAAATTTTATGTGAAAGAGCAAAAAAAAAGTTGCAAGGGTTGGAATTGAAAGAAGAGAAGAAAGATAGCAGCTTGTAATCCTGAAAAAAATACGGGGGGATGAATCTTGTGCACTGACCGCGTAAGTTCCCTTTTTTTTTTTTTTTTTTTTTTGCTCCCGCACGATGCAGACTTCCCGTGCATATCATTTCTTCAGCGCGATACGGGCAACGTCTCCCTCCAAGAAAAAAAAACTTGATCCACAACAGCAAACACAGCCAGTGTTCGTGCAACGCCATACACCAGAGTCGGCCAGCAGATTTTCCTCAGCTCAGGCAAGTGACAAGCTTCATTGAAACGTACAGTGTATTAAGGGAAGAGAAGGAGATAAAGAGTTGTGTAATGTGTGCCGAGGCAGGACTCTTAGACAGGTGTCCTGCCACGGGCTATATACACACTCAATGAAATTTGATAAAAAGGGAAGTGGCTCCGACTAAAGAGGTACATTCCGGAGAGCCTAGTAGGTCCGGTACCTTACAGAAGGTCGTTGAATCAAGGTGATAAAGAGCAAACGGGTGGAGTCGAGGAGCCTGCAAAATTTAGGTATATGGACGCTCCTTTCAATGCTCGAGTGAGGACCACAGAGCTCTAAGTGTCGCTCCTCTTGGTTTGGATGTTCATTTGAGATACCACGGATGCCATGCTAATCAGTTTATCACTCGCTGTACGGATATTCAGTGGAGAGATCGGCTTGCCCACAACTCCTCGCTGCTTCAACAACGTGATGTCGATTCTGCTCAAGCCCTGCGCGTTTTGAATATTGACCTCGGTCACATCCAGCGAAGCATGCGACGAGCGCCACCGGAGGCGTACAATGTGTTGACCCTCCTCCTCCTCCATTACCGTCGTGGTCGTCGTCTTCTCCTCATCCTCCTGCTTCCTCTCTTTTTTCATGACTTGCCATGCGCGGACGAATTTATCCACACTGCCCGTCGCAAGAGAATCCTCGCCGCCGTCGGAACTCTCCTTCCAAGCAATACAGGAAATAGGTCTCTCAAACTCGGTCACGATCGCCACGCACTCACCCAAGGCCACGTCCCAAAACCGTACCGTCCTGTCCAAACTCCCCGACACAATCTGCTGTCCACTTCGCGAAAAGGTCGCACTGATCACCACATCAGCATGCCCGCGCAGGATCACACCTGCTGCACCGGTGTATGCATCCCAAAGCCGTAACGTCTTGTCCTCGCTTCCAGACGCGATCAGTAGCCCGGTCGGTGAATATTCCACAGTCCAAATGGGCTTTGTATGACCCGTCAAAGCCACGCTCAAGGCATCGCCCGTCTGCGCGTCCCACAGCCTCACCGTGTGGTCATAACTACCCGATGCAATGTGGCGGCCGTTAGGCGAGTAGACCACGCTTCGCACGGGGCTGGTGTGGCCTGCCAAGGTCAGCCCTGACTGGCCCGTGTAGGCATCCCACAACCGAATGGTCGCATCATCACTCCCAGAAGCAATCTGATGACCTGTCGGCGAGTACACCACGCTCGTCACGCCTCCTGTATGGCCCTTCAACGTCCACCGTGGCGTGCCCGTGTGCGCATCCCAGAGCCGCACCGTGTTGTCATTACTGCCCGAGGCAACCTGATGGCTACTTGGTGAGAACACCACGCTGGTCACCATATCTGTGTGCCCGGTCAGGACGAAGTTCGGGATGCCCGTCTTGGCGTTCCAGAGCCTGACGGTCCCATCCCAGCTTCCAGACGCGATCTGATGGCCGTTCGGCGCAAACACCACGCTGACGACCCCCTTGGCGTGCCCGCTCAGGGCGGCGGGACTTGTGGCGCCCCCTGTGTGGGCGTCCCAGAGACGGACCGTGTTGTCGTAGCTGCCAGAGGCGAGTTGGTGGCCGCTTGGGGAATAAACCACGCTGGCGACGGTGCTGGTGTGGCCGCCCAAGATGGGGCCTGGCGTACCCGTGTGGGCGTCCCATAGACGGATGGTGCTGTCAAAGCTGCTGGAGGCGAGCTGGTGGCCGCTCGGGGAGTAGGCCACGCTCATGACGCCATCCGTGTGGCCGCTCAGGACAAGACCACAGGCTCCGGTTTGGGTGTCCCAGAGGCGGACGGTTTTGTCCTCTGCACCGGAGGCGATCTGGTGGCCCGTCGTAGGGGAGAAGGCTGCGCTCCAGACCGCACCGGAATGACCACGCAAGGTGCGATCCAGATGTCCGGTGTGTGCGTCCCAGAGACGCAAGGTGTGGTCGCCACTGCTAGAGCAGAGCTGATGGCCCGCAGGGGAGAAGATGACACTCCAGACGGCGCCTGTATGGCCGTTGAGAATAAAGACCGAAGCGCCGGTTTCGGCGTTCCAGAGACGGACGGTTTTGTCCCTGCTTCCGGAAGCGATCCGATCGCCCGTGGGTGAATAGACCACGCTCCAAACAGCGTCGGTGTGCCCGATCAAGGTATGGGCCGAGGTACCTGTTTGTGCGTTCCAGAGTCGGACCGTCTTGTCCTTGCTACCGGAGGCGATGTGGTGACCGGATGGTGAGTACACCACGGCTGTAACCCGCTTGAAATGTCCATGCAAGACGCGAGTCAGGGTCCATGTGGTGGTATCGTAAACCGCAATCGTGCCATCTTCACGACCCAATGCAAAGCCTTTGTCATTCTCTTCTGGCGAATATGCACAGCTGTACACGGCGCTTTCCTCTTGGAGGTAGGGCCATTCACCAAAGTGCACCCCTGTCATCCGTGCGTTGCTAAGATCGGCTCCAAGCAAGCCAATGTTTCGAAAACTGACACTCCTCAAGTCGGCGCCTTGGAGTTGTGCATGCTCAAAGACACCCCAGCTCAAGTCGGCTCCTGGGATCTGGATACCCCTCAGGTCTGCGTAGTTGAATTGTGTTCCGGCTCGGACCAGGATCGTGATGGCGTTTGCGGCGGCGATGCGTGTTGATTTGTCGGTCTTGGAGTGTTCGACCATCTGGAGCAGCTGTTGTTTGAATGCGGGTTCTTGTTGCACGCGCTCGGCTAGGAACTGGAGAATAGATGGCTCGTCCACAAAGCTCCTCCAGGACAATGGGCTGTCGCTGGCTGTCTGTTGCTGAAGAGTGAGCTCATGCTGCTCGACGGATGGCTTCCGCTGGTAAAAGCTGAAGATGGAGCTCATGCTGCCTCGACGACGACCTACGACCTTCATCATGGCGGCTGGATGCTGAGGATCCAACATGGTGTTGTGATTCTCTTGTGGATCAAAGACGGCGAGCGTGAAACAATACTCGAGAAGGGATCTGTGAATAAACCGATGTTGGTTGCCACTGCGTGCTAACGGACAGGCCTCTCGCAAGAGTCGATTTTCTTCCTCACGACTAAAAAAGGCGGCTTTCCAGGTGTGTTCGTCTTTGAATCGAGAGTATTCGACGATGGGATGTCCGCCTTGCTCTTGGTAGATGACGGCTGAGAGGCGCTTTAGATAATCCATCCCGTTCGCTGCGAACCCTTCGTCCACGAGCGTCTCAAAGGCTGCCCTGGCCTGTTGACTGAGGTCCTTGCTGCCGAGTCGTTTCTTTTCTCGCTCAAGCCAGTGTTCAACGAACCGATCATAGAGCCCGACACGGGTGATTTTGGCGTCCGAGAGATCTTGGATCTTGTCGACATCTACCACTTTTGGGAGGACATCCAACGAAAGCGTTAGCAGGAAGGGGTTCTTGATCAGGTCCATGAGGTTGGGGACTCGATCCAGTGCTTCAAGGTACGACTTGGCGCGCCATGGTGGTTTGGTGAGGGCCACGTATCGATAGATATAGTCGTGGATCTGCTCTTTGGTGAAAGGTGCAATGACGGCCTCTTGCAGTTGGCTAGAACTGGACGAGGAGGAGGAGGCGACAAGGGTCTTGCTGGTGGGTTGAAAGCGATCTCTATAGTCTGGGCCGAGGTGCTCACTTCTGCAGCCGATAATCATCTTGACCTGCCATTGTCCATCCCCATTCAATTGGTTGCTGGCGTAGAGGTTGTAAATGTTTTGACACTCGTCATAGGCATCACAGATGAGGATGAAGTGGCGGGAGCTTCTGAGCTCGCGGATCTGAGAGTCTGAAAAGTCGTTTCGCCGCAGATGCTTGGCAATTAGATCCTGCTCGGGCTTATTGATGGAGGACAGGTGAATAAAGAGTGGGATCGGGCTGTCTTTGTTGCTGTTGTAACAAGTCCAGAGGTCGTACTCAAGTTCTCGGTTGAAAGTTGATTTTCCAGCACCCGAGTCGCCCAGCAACAAAAATACTCGTTGATCGCTCTTTAAAAACTTTTGGACGTTCTCCATCAGAGGGAACAGGGTAATGTCTGGCGCTTGAGGACTTGATTTCGCAAGAGGAGGGATGTAAATGGCCTTGCTCCGATCCTTGAGCCGTTGCTTCATCAGTTTGCGCAGATCGTCCTCGACATTGGGAATGTCCTGAACACGAGTGAGCAGTGGTGAGGTCGTCAGTAGTGGGAGACCAACGTCGAGTGGATAAGACCTCCTTGAGCGCTCTTTTGAATATTCCTGAAGTTGGCCCTGGTTTTTGGAAACCAGATTTGGTCTTAGGTCCTGCAACACTGTCCGTACATGTACCTTGAGTTCACTGCTGGGTGTATCCGAGAGCTGTGTTAGAGTGGTGAGGATACACTGCTTGATACTGGACTCTTGGCCCCACGCGTCATTATTTGTGTACAACTCGCCAAGGAAATCCACGGCCTGTTGCCTAATACTCGCATCCCACGACGGATCCGCTGCCATTTCTCCAAGTCGCAGACAGACCCCAAGCTGGAACCCGGGATCACGACGGCACGGTGCCTCACAGACAAGTGTCCTAAACTGATATAGCTGTCCACTGCGGATATAGACATCTGCGCCACGAAGAGCCGGATACCAAGCACTTTTGTTGTTGAAACTGAATCCTTCCTTGAGGCTGTCCACAAGTCCCACGCCCTTGTCGACCAACTCTACAACCGCCGCCACGCCCTTGACCCCGGCTTTGGCTATCTGAGCTGCTCCAGCGAGGCCATCCTGAATCTGCTCCAGTCCCTCCATGAATTGGTTCAAGTCGAGACCCTTGACAGCACTGACGAGTCCTGAGATACCTGAGACGACGGCTCGCGTGCGCCGCATCACTGACTGCAGCGGCGATTCATTGTCGGGAATGTACTGAAGCGCCTGGTACGCATAAGCGGCGTGGTAGACCAGATAGGGATCTGAATCCTGTCCTCGTAGTCCATCCAAGTATGCACACAGTGGTTCATGAATCTCCACCCGGTCGAGACCTTGGACCGCACTGTCGGCCATGGCATCCAGAACATTCGACACCGCCTTGACGAGCTGATAGAGGTCTTCGTTTGATTGCTGATGGGTGCGTTGCAGTCTTAGGCTGAGGACGCGCAGGATGCTGACCAGATCACTTTGACGGAGGTAACCTGTGTGACCTGCTGCACTCTGGATCAAGTGCGAAAGTCCGTTTAACAGCGCAAACTCGAGCATGGTCGAGTTTTCGATGGTGTCGATGAAATGTCCAAGGAGTCGACGATAGTGCGGTTGTGTAAGGATAGGCGCGAGACAGACGATTTCTGCGACGGTGGAAGAGTCCTTGAGGTCGTCATCCATGAACTCTGCAATAAGTTTTGACTCAAGGGTCTGGAACCGTTCCTGCTCGTTCGTGTCCTGGGACAGCACTTGAACCCATTGTTGCTCTGCTTCGCAGAGATCGCCGTTGTCGTCGTTGGATGTGGAGGGAGTGTGGGGTACCGCGGGTGTTTGAAGTTTGGATAGAAGGCCAAGGCAGTAAACGAGCTGAGGGGTGCTGGTGAAGGGTACATCGGGCTTGGGCAACTCATTCTTTTGGTAGGATCGCACAGCCACATCTTGAGGAAATATTTTGGCTGGGAGGTGGGCAATATCACTGCGGCTCCCTTGGCTGTTGCGTTCTTGAGGGTGGACTTTGCCTGGCAGGGACAACAATGCGCTGCATCACAACAATGGGTGAACAGAGAGAATGTTAACTTTATGGTTGTGTGTTGTGATCGTGTTTTATGATGCTTGCTCCCTTTGGTTTTGAAGCAGTTGTGTGCAAAAAACAATAAAATAAAGAGGGACAGGGGAAAGAAAAACGTACCGCCATTTCTGGGCTTTGCGATGACATATCCGCGCGCGCTCCGATTTTCCCGTGCACTCCAACAGCTTCCCGTGCTCGGTAAAAACATCGGCGATGGTGTTGCAAATCTTTTTGTCCTCGGCGGATAAGGAAGGATTCAGCGTCCTGCGAAGTCCTCGCTTCATCCCAAAGAGAATAGAGTCCACCATGGCGATTGACAGGGCGATGATGCAGGGTTTGTCTGTTGTTTGGGCCGCATTGAGAAAGAAGCTGGCGCTGTCGGCAATTTCCTGTGGAGAAAGGGTGTTTCTGAGCGAGAAGAGACCGTCCAGCACTCCTGCAATCGTTTTGCCAGTGTCTGTATGGTGTTTTTTTTTTGAGTGTGGTAGTGTGGTAAAAAAAAAAGGTGAGGTGTCAACTTCTTTTGATGAATCTTTTGACCATGGCTTTAACACAAAGTAAGGGAGAGGGCGAGTGTTATCGCACCTACACAAGATGAACGGCCGTCGGCTATCCAGGGAGGCCTTGATGTCTTTGCTTGCCATTTCTTTACCGATCTGCGAGTCCTTTTTGAACGAAGGGTCTGTCGTGTGAGTGAGGTTAGGTCCCAGGTACTCTAGATGGGAAATCCTTACTCTCGTGTCTATTTGCAAAGGATCCTGGAGGGGTAAGCGCGGTACAATGCTCGAGAAGATGAGCAGAGTGAGAAAAGAACAAAACGACAAAAGGGCAATATGGAAAACGCAAGAGGTGGAAAATGCACAATAAGAAAGGCCATTGAAAAGGCATGCAATGTGTGAACCCCTTGCTTGTGATTGACCCTTCTGTATAACAGACTACAATCGAATATTACTGTATGTACGGCATTGAGGGATCAAAAAGGCAGCGTTGTTATGAAGTCTATCGTCATCCACCATTACACTCCTTCCTTCTGCATTTCTTCGATACGAACGCTAGCCTCTGCCCATCCTGCACGTTTCGCCTTAGCGTACCATTCTAGAGCCTCGCATTGATCTTTCAAAATGCCTCTACCATAGCGATATAAGTCGCCAATACTGGACATGGAAGAAGAATCTCCAGCGTCGCTTGCTTTGAGGTACCACTCCATAGCTTTGCCATAGTCCTGCTTAACACCTTGTCCATTCAGGTACATGTAACCGATGTAGCGCATAGCAGAAACATTTCCAGTGTCGCTTGCTTTGAGGTACCACTCCATGGCCTTGGCGTAGTCCTGCTCAACACCTTGGCCATTTTGGAATATGTAGCCGATGCTAGCCATGGCAAAAGAATCTCCAGCGTTGCTTGCTTTGAGGTACCAATCCATAGCCTTGCCATAGTCCTGCTCAATACCTTGGCCACGGCTGTACATGAGGCCGACGTTGCCCATGGCAGAAGCAGCTCCGGCGTCGCTTGCTTTGAGGTACCACTCCATGGCCATGTCGTAGTCCTGCTCGACACCAAAACCTTTCCTGTACATGAATCCAATGCTATTCATGGCCGTGGCATTTCCAGCGTCGCTTGCTTTGAGGTACCACTCTATAGCCTTGCCATAGTCCTGCTCAACACCTTGACCAGTCTGGTACATAACACCAATGTTTGCCATGGAAGAAGCATTCCCCGCACTGATTGCTTTAAGGAACCATTCCGTAGCCTTGCGGTGATCTTGTTCGACACCAAATCCATTCTTGTACATAAAGCCGATGTAGCGCATAGCAGAAGCATATCCAGCGTTGCTTGCTTTGAGGTACCACTCCATGGCCTTGGCGTAGTCCTGCTCAACACCTAGGCCATTTTGGAATATGTAGCCGATGCTAGCCATGGCAAAAGCATCTCCAGCGTTGCTTGCTTTGAGGTACCACTCCATGGCCTTGGCGTAGTCCTGCTCAACACCTTGGCCATTTTGGAATATGTAGCCGATGCTAGCCATGGCAAAAGAATCTCCAGCGTTGCTTGCTTTGAGGTACCAATCCATAGCCTTGCTATAATCCTGCTCGACACCTTGACCATGATGATACATAGAGCCAATGTTTGCCATGGAAGAAGCATTCCCCGCACTGATTGCTTTAAGGAACCATTCCGTAGCCTTGCGGTGCTCTTGTTCGACACCAAATCCATTCTTGTACATAAAGCCGATGTAGCGCATGGCAGAAGCATCTCCAGCATCGCTCGCTTTACGGTACCAATCCATAGCCTTGCCATAGTCCTGCTCAACACCTTGACCATTGTGGTACATGAAGCCGATGCTGTGCATGGCGAACGCATTTTCAGCGTCGCTTGCTTTGAGATACCACTCCATAGCCTTGCTATAGTCCTGCTCAACACCTTGGCCACGGCTGTACATGAGTCCGATGATGGCCATGGCAAGAGCATTTCCAGCCTCACTTGCTTGGAGATACCACTCCCGAGCATTCTTGTAATCCAGATCCAGGTCTGTACCATGGCGATACATATGACCAATGTTGTACATGATGACTGCTGACCTGGCACCCGCCACGTTGTCGAACCATTCCATCGTTCTTTTGTGATGTTCTGAAACGCCAGAATCGTGGTGCACTATGCGATTGTTGAGCTTTCCTTGCCTATTCACTGCCTCCTTCGCCTTAAGATACCACGATGCGGCCTGGTTGTCATCGTGCTCTACGCCGTGACCACGTTGATACATCTGACTGATCTTGAGCATCGCCACAGCTACTCCAGCCTCGCTTGCTGCAAGGTACCATTCCAATGCTTTGCCATAATCATTCTCCACGTTACGACCTGAATAGTACATGGCGCCCATCTTGAACATGGCCATAGCTGATCCCTGGCCACCAGCAGAACTCTCAAACCAATCCATGGTCTTGCCTTTATCAAGCATCTTATCATCGTTCTTGAGTATATCCTGGAACCCGGCGGACTCGCTCATCGTGAAAAATTGCTTTAAGGCCTTGAGATAATGCACCTTCTCGCCAGTATTCATCACACGTCTCTGTTGTTGCTGTTGTTCTTGATCGATTTGTCGATGGGGAGATTGCACAATATCTGGAAGCACATCCATGGCAGCGGGTCTTTCGTCGGGGTCCATTGCCCAGCACATTCGCACACAGGCAGCGTAGGCTTTTGGAGTGAAATCTGGAATCTCCTCGAGAGTACCGTCCAAGATGCAATACATCACTCCATCGGGAGTGTGCCCTCGGTAGGGCATAGTGGATTCGGATGCCATTTCCCACATGACCATTCCCAATGCATACACGTCGGACTTTCTCGAGTATTGCGGCGGATTCAGCAACAACTCAGGTGCCATCCATTGAAGAGTGCCTCCTCCCCCATTCTCGCCGACTCTCATCGCAAGTCCAAAGTCGCATATCCTGGCCTCTTTGTGCTCGGTGAGAAGAATATTGGAACTCTTCATGTCACAATGGATGATGCCCTGATCGTGGAGATAGGCAAGGCCGAGAGAGATATCTTTGGCAATTTGAGTCTTGACCTCCCAGTTCTTGAGAGCCTTTCCTACTATGGCCTTTGCTAGATCGCCACCTTCGACGTACTCCATGACAATCATATCGTGATGACGATGGTAGAATTGGACAATGTGCTTGTGGGTGAGTTCCTGACTGAGAGTGATCTCCTGCTTTGTGCTCTTGTGTTTAGAATCGAGGAATCGTTTGACCACAACATCATCGAGTCCGTACTTGGCTTTGAAGATCTCTGCTTGCGCACCACTGCCAATCTTTTTCCCCAATTTGATGTGGTCTGTCTAAAATGATAGAGTACGCGAAGGAGTTGTTGTATGTTAATGACCAGACTTTTCAAGCAGAGGGTCATTGAGGACATGTATGCTTCAGCTGAAGCGTACCCTGTAGTTAAGAGACCAAGAGAACATAGTTACTCAAGGATATATGAGGAGCCGCTTTTATTTAAAAGTTCACACTTCAACGATGCTTGTGATCGACCAGCAGCAGACGTGGACGTATGAGTGGAAACAAGAAGTTGGAGCGGCGAGGGGAAAGAACAAAGGACAAAATAAAATAGCGTGGGAGCAAACATAAAATCTTTGCCCTCGGTCAAGGGCGTGGCTCGAGCATAGGTTCGACTCTATCTTCACCAGGGGGCTGGAAGGGGCACGGTTCAGCAAAATGCGAACATGGCGGCTTTCTGCTCTTTTAAGAATCAGGTTTGTTCAATTGTCGCGGAGGATCAAGATTGCAGGGCACGGTAAACCGAATGGACTGAATAGCACGTCGTAAAGTCATTCAACAGATGTGGTATTGACCGGAGCACTATGTTGGACCTGGAGGTCTGCTCATATTCGACTAAGAATCGAACAAAAGTAGCTGTTGCGGTCCAAGTATGAATCCTGACTTGTAAGCGTTCAGCCGTAATACGCAGATCTCTTCGAGCCATTTCTTGTTCGAATTGCTCGTACCATATGCCTAGTTTGGAAGATCATTGGGATTAGAGACTTTTTGAAGGGGTAGATCTTACTGACGAGCCCCCTTTCTTGGTGTGCCCTTGATCTTTTCTAGCATCCAACACCTTCCCTCCCCTTGCCCCAACTTTTACGATGCTCATCACTTGTATAAAGACGTCGCACATACCAGTGTTCCTCTCTCACACATACACCTTCTGGAATCTCAACCCCCATTTCAAAATACTACAACTCCTCTCAGGACACTCAGAACCGATTCATCCAAGTAAGAGGAAGCCATTTCGGCTGCAAATGTTACGCGACAAGTTGGCATGCTCAGTCAACTAACGAGGATGGTCCCAACAAGTGATCTTTTTGTACTCTCTTGCGATAGTGCCGTATATGTTGGCCTCGACATTGGTATCGGCCAGTGACAGCGGAATTACTTTGCAGTATACAATTGAGGGCCACAAACACATCTTCTCGAACGTGCCTGTTCAAGAATGCCAACCGGTACCCGAATCGGACTGCGGTGTCATCCTCGCAGGAGCTTCTAACGTGACTGGAGGCATATGCTACTTATTCACTACCGACAACTGCACGGCTCCAGGTGATGAGGATATGGAAGATGTACCAAACGAATATGAGATAGAAGTGCGTTCTTATGGATGCTTCGAAAAATAGTTAAGATCAACATCGATAGGTAGCCCTTTACTAATACACCTTCCAAGTGCAAGCTGTGTGCTTCTTTCACTCTGCTGTCGTTGCCCTCTGACAGCCATTGTGCTCTGAGCCATCCTGATTGCGCCTTGGCTCGGATGGCGGAGGTGGTATGCGTGGCGTTCACGAAGTGGGGTCTGTCTTTGATATGCCCAGGTGTGGACATGAAAGAAAGCCAGCCACCGAATGCTTCATTGCTGCTGTCATGAGCCCAGCTTGAAACTCGCAAAAGTCACATCTGATTGGGGGAGCGATGCCGCTATTTCAAGTGGAGCACATTATGATGACATGCTGGATGGGGTGAAAGGTCTGGTGCGAATCAAAGACGTGGATGGCATTTGCCATAGTGTGAGATGGAGTAAAAAGAACACATTCATCATTCCATACTGAGAGAGAAAAAATTTAACTGCTGTGCATACACGATGGATGTGGCTCGTGCATGGTGAATGGCGCAATTGCTTCCCTTATCCACGGACGTGGCTAATGACGATGCCCTTTGCGCGCGTCGAGCGCCAGGGTGTGAGCTGGGCGACAAGCCAAATGACGAAGTGGCCCCTGTCCTGTCAGTAAGATTCGGGTTGCTTGCCGGTGTGCGATATGAACCCGTCTAGCCACGCATTGATTCGCGTGTGGTGTGCGGCCAATGGCGCTCGGCGCAGAGAAAAAGCTTTCCAGCATCCTGGCACCCTGGGGTCCTTGCCTCTCTTGTCGACACCCCATTGACACACATCCTCACAACAGCACACAGCAACTAGTACGCACTCTCTTCTACATGACAACACAGCACTCGCAACTGCACCTCCACCGTTGAACACTCGCTCCCTCGTCCTTCCACTTTCACCTTTGACAGCAAGAGCACACCCCCTGTATATAGTCCCACTCCTTCGCAGACTCACTACACGCTTGTCGACAACCTGTACATATCTAACCGACAAAAACAGCAACGAAGAAAAAGCAAGGAAACCGAACATGAACACCAACACCAACCAGAACAACCAGGCCTCCCAAAAGGCCGATCGCATGGCTGGAAATGGTCAGCGCGCTCGCACTGGCCGCGAAGATTCGACCATGAAGTCGGAGCAGAACGAAACCCAACCACACCAGTCCCCCATGCGTGTCGCAGCCTCACGTCCGGACAGCCACGAGTTCAAGGTGGCCGGCGAGGTCTACGGTGGCTCTATGCGCCAAAAGAACCAGCCTTCCAAGTCGGGTCCCATCACTGACGACAAAGGTTTTGTTCTGCCTTTGGGTAAGCCAATGTGCGAATATGCCTAGTGATCCACTATGACCTCAACGTAACTGATACTGACTTGCCTATCGCACCATATGATTGACCGTCCACAGACAGCGCCGTCGCCAAGGAGATGCTCGCTGACCGCAAGGAGCAAGAGCCCGTCAACCACTTGCACCAGACTCTGGAGCACAACGTGCGCGTTGGCCTCAACAGGCCATCCTTGACTGTCTTCAGCTCCATGGGTGGTGGCCGTAACGGATCGAGCACCGAGATTGAGTTTGGGGGCGCAGGCAAAAAGATTGCCGCAGGAAATGAGGCTCCCAAGGAGTTTGAGTATCGCGACGAGGACTTTCAGCCCCTCTCGGCACAGGGAAACGCTAAGCAGCGGTATGCAGCTTTCCTGTCATTTTAAAGCATACGGTAGGCCAATTGCTATCGAAGACGAGAGCGGTCGACTAATAGCCCAAGGATCTTGATAGCGCATCCTCTAGCATCTCCAAGGGACCATCCAGCACTGGCCAAACCGCAGCGCACTCCAGCAAGAGCCGCCTTGCCAACAAGTACGTAGAATGAGTTTATAGCGAGCACCACCCTGTCCATGTTTCTAGAGGAAGCAGTCTAACCAGAGTCTATTGCAGACCAGCAGCATCTCTTGAAGGGCCCCATCGCCAGCAGGCAGGGCATCACTTGCAGCGCGATGTTTCCCCTGAGCCCTCTCTTGGAGCCCTCTCTCACGACGAGCAGCAACGGGGCTCCAGAGTGTCGGGCAAACCGAGCAGCACGCTGCCAATGGGGAAGCACGGCACTCCCTCTAGAGCGCCGCCTGTAGCTCCCCAGCAGAAGGGTAAGCTCTCGCATGCCTCCTCCCGAGCAGCGGCACCCGCGCCCGCTGTGGCGTTTCCTTCGACGAATTTGAGGAGGGACGCGCCCGATCGAGAGCAGGATCACACGCCCGAGATGAACCTGGGCTCGCTGCTCCAGGAGGACGAGGCATCCTCGCAACAACGCCGCTCTAACGAGCAGCAGCAACAGCAGCAACAGCAGACCAAGGCGACCCCTCGCGTCCAGCGATCCGGAGTGTCGACCGGCCATCAAGACGGCCCTGCGCAGCCTGCGTCGTCCAGGCTCGCGGTGGTGCCGCCGTACCATGCATCGTATGGCCCCAATCGACATGTGCAGCACGCCGTCCCGATCCACAGATCAGCCATGCCGCCAGTGCACCATGCCTCCCCAGCGCACCATCCGGCTCCGGAGCTTGGATTCGCCGACGTTCATCGCGCAAGCGAGCACCAGAGCGCGCCCAATGCTCATGCGCATGATGACCCAATGCACCATTCCAACGCGGCCCCCGTCTACCATGCCCCATCGGCATCTACTGGATCACATCCTGGAACGCATGTCGAGGTGATCCATGAGCCCTCCCGCGCATTTGCTTCCGGCCTCCAATCGTCATCCGTTGGGGTGCATGATCTTCAACATGCCGCCAACGCCACTCCAGATTCTGCACCTGCACCAGCTCATGAGATTCCCTTCACAAAGCACAAGCCCATCCAGGTCTTGGGCAAGAGCCATGACGAGCCCAATGCCCAGATGCATGTTCAGGGTAACGCGGCACACATGCAAACAGAGGCTGCGGGACTGCATGCTGCATCGTATCCCTCCTTTGTACGACATCCTGCTGAATCAAACCAACATCCTGCATCCACGCGCTCCACTGCTCTATCAGGCAATAACTTGAACCGGGAGAAGCGTGAGGTCCATCCTGCGCACCCAAAGAGAATGAGCAAGAGGGAGCGAAAGGCAGCCAGGAGGAGTGAGGCAGCCAAGCAGATGAGTGTCCTCGACAGCATCAGCTCTGCACTCGTTGGCCGCAGAAAGAACTCGGTCTCGACTCCTGTGATGCGACTCAACGAGCTCTTTGAACCCTCGGAGCAATGGGCACCCCAAACAGAGGAGCATCACCCGTCGGCAGCTGTGGCCGCCGGCCTTGGTGGTATTCGCTCGATGCTGGGATCCATTCACATGCCAGCTTTAATCACTCGGCAACCCTCGGATGCCAACGCCGTGCATGCACAGGGATCATTCAGATTAGGTGCAGCCTCCAGCCACGCTTATGGCGCAGCCAGTCAACCTCGCCAAAAGTCATTGCCTTCCAAGGCTGCTGCTCTAAAGGTTCCTAGAATCAACTTGGCCCTCTACCCAGAGGAACAGCCCGATTACTCCCGTGGTGCCAACATCAGGCGCGAAAATCCACGCCCAGCAAAGCTGTCTGCCCATGTTCGAAACATCACCGAGATCCCGTACCGTGGATCAAGTGCATCTGGCTCCAACACTCGCTCGACAGTTGCCTCAGCTGGAGTCCGTGGGCCACCCCTGGCCCATATGATCCTGGACCTCCACGCCCGCCATGCTGGTCCCTTCAAGGCGCAATCTCAGTCAGCCAATGCCTCGACCACTGCTCGGGCTCGTAACCAACAGACGCGACACTCGACTGCTGCAGCCTTGAAGAAGCCCAAGCTGAACCTGTCGCTCTTTCCAGAGGAGGAGGCTGGCTACCCCCGAGGAGAGGGATTTCATCGCTCGAACCGACCTGCTACCCATGTCAACTTGGTGGAGGTCAAAGAGATTCAGCTCGACTCGGCTCACAGACATGCACACCATGACCTGCATCCAACCATAGCCGAGACTGCAACTACGGCTGTCAACCAAGGCATAGCAGGCCTTAAATCAATGTGGGGAAGCATGCACTCACCCACATCTGTTGCGCCTGAGGGCGGTGCTATCAACAACCCTGCGGCCGCAGCTGTGCTCTCAACCATGGCCGCAGCTGCTATGCACCACGTCCCCTCTGTCCCAGAGGTGCATCGCGCGCCCAAGCAGTCGCTCGATATGAGCTCCACATCCGCGAATAATTCGCATCTTGATGCGTCCCACCAACAGCAGCATCGAGATCCTGCTGTCAAGTCCAGGAAACCGGACGCTTCACACCTGCCGCTGATGTACGGCACCTCTGTCCACTCGCCAGCGAGCCCCGACCATCATGCACCTCCCGTTCCCCCAAAACATGAGCAACATCATGGTACAGATTTTTTTTTCGCTGCGATCCGAATTTCATGGTGGGTGCCCCATGTTACGATAGCTTTCTAACACGCTCCTTTTCTCTTGATTCATGATAGCAACCTCTGATGCATACATGGCATCCGTGATGCATTCTAGCACAGCTCCTGCAGCTCACGCTGCGCCTGCAAGCAGCTCTGTCTACTCAGGTACGTAATATCAACTGCCTGCGCCCTTTGTAAATGCCGCTGAAAGCGAATTATACCAATTGACTTTCTCTCTCATCTGCAATAGCAGAGCCTGCCGCACAATATCACAGTGTTGCTCCGAAGATTGTGTCGGCACCCGGCCAAGGTTACTCTTCGCACAAAGCTGCTGCTGCCACAGCTGCAGTCCCACTTGCGGCAGCTGCAGGCTCGATCCACGCCAACTCACTGCGCCAGCAACAGCATCAGCAACCACATCAGCAACAGGGAAATCATAGATTCACCGCTTCTGAACATCACGCTCGACGCATGGAGATCCACGCAACAACAGAAGATGCGGAAGAACGATTCTTCCCCGCGCATGACTGGCAGTCACCAGCAGTGCGCCAGACTCAAAGGATGAGCACCAATGGTACAGCGTTGAAGCCCAAAAATGACCCCTCTCTGCTGCTAGCTAGAAGAACGGCGCCAATGTCGGTCTTGCCCTCGCCCAGTAATAGCAGTAAGGGCATCATGATTGCAGGCCCCCCTCAGCATGCTCAACAACACCAGCAGCAACACCAGCAGCATCATCATCAGCCTCAACAAAAGGTATCGAGTGGTATCAATTCTGCTTCCTTGCCCGTGGCTGCCGCTGCCGGTGTCGGTGTCGGTGTCGGTGCCGCTGCCGCGTCGCACGGTCTTCATCAGCATCAGCAACTGGCTCCAAAGAATGTCCCTGTGGCGAAGATCCCTATTGCAGAGCCTCCCGTCCAAATACCCCTCCGTCCTCACAGGGTTCCAATTGCCCAGCCGCCAGCAACGTTGTCTCCTTCCCATCGACAGCCTGATGTGAATACTGAGGCATCAGCGGTTCGCTCCACAGGTTCGAGGAATTCTGGACAGCATGTCCGTTCGAGGTTGTCGCATGATTCCTCTGCCTCAGAGGCAGCCCTCGCAGCCGCGCCATTGATGGCAGCTTCTGCGATGGCAGTCAAGTCGGACAACGTTTTGATGATGGAAAGCGGCAATTCACACCCCGTCGAGCACCAAGGTGATCGCAAGCACCAGCACCACCATCATCAACAGGAGTCTATCACAGGGGCACTTCCTCGCGATTCGCACGCGCACGATAATCAGTCTGCCGGATCGGCGACCCGTGTAACCCCAGTCTCCGGACAGCATCAGTCTCATCAGCACCACACTGGTGCTGCCATGGCTGGTGCTGCGGTCCCCATCTTAGCTGCTGCGCCCAGGACGGCACTCCCAGCGATGAATACGACCCACACTGGACAACCGGCGCTCGGACCCGGCGAGAAAGTCGTTATGATGAAGACGACTACTACGAGCACCGCCCCAGTGGGAGATCCTGTTGCTACCTCGGCGGCTGCAGTGGCTCCCTTGAGAGCAGGTGATCCGGTGGTGATCCCAACCCAGCGTGCTGGAGAAGATGTTGTCATCCAGACTAGAACCGTTCCTAAGGGCTCTGAGGCTGAACACCGTCCATTGCAGCAGCAGGCTGTCCCCAAGCAGCAGCTGCAGCAGCAGCAACCAATGACGCAGCCTCATCTGAATGAGGCGACCATCATTCCAACACAGCGTGCAGGCGAGAATATCATTGTTCAAGCGAGGACAGTTCCCGCCGATGCAAAATCGGCGGTTCACTCTTCACCGCATCTGCAGGATTCGCACAAGCCATCGCACCATCATGGCATCCAGGATTTAGGCGCCTCGGCAGCCACCACGGCCGCTGCTGCTACCGCTATGCCGATCCATCACAACTCCCTCGACAGATCTTCAGTCGAAGGCACAAAGGGTGCAATGGGCTCTGGGGCGATTGGCTCGACCCTTGCGTCTAGATCATCGCATCGCGACACTCCGATCATCTCCAATGTCGCGGCACCCACTGCACAATCGATCCTGGCCTCCTCGGCATCGTTCGATCCAGCCGCGAATGCCAATGCTGGAACCGTCAAGCCAATGCCAATGGCGGTGCACACGCCGGCATCTCCCCAGTACCAACAAGGTGCTGTCCGCAAAAGTGTAGGTACCACCATGGGTACTCCCTCAGCCGCAGCTATCCATTCGACCCACTTTCCAGTCCCCGCGCCTCCCCCTGCTGCTTCCAACACCACTGCGGCGGCGGCGGCTACTGCTGCTGCAGTGCCGATCGTTGCAGCGTCGGCGCTGCATAAGGACGTTCATGGATCAAACCTCGTTGGCACTGCAACAGATCGTCAAAGTATCGACCATCAGCGTCATGCCACCACAAGCGTCCCTGTACTCCCCAATGTGAATCGCAAGTACAATGGGCATTCTGTCACGTCTGGTGTTACCCCTGTCACCACCTCGATCCACTCGCAATCCGTGCAGCCCACTGCTGCACATGCAGCCCATGTTGGAGCTCTAGACACCTGTCCTATCGCACACTCTCATGCCCAGTACCAACCCTCTGGAATCTACACCGCCAGCACTACATCTGCTTCTGTACCCGTTGTATCAGCAGCAGCAGCAGCAGCGGCCGTATCCGCTCGTCCTCCAGGCTATGATGGCCCTGTGCCAGCTGTGAACCCGGGCGAGGAGGTGGTGTGGGTCAAGAAGGTGCGCACGACGCAGGAGTATTATCACTCGGATGAGGAAGGCGGGGATGAATTGGACTTGGACGAATTCGGGCATCGTCGAGACCGGGATGTGTCGCTGCACTTGCCCGTCAAGACTGGAACGAACAGCCAGCCCGTGAGTCGCAGTGGGTCAGTCTCTGGAAGCATTGGTAGCACTGAACTAAGGCAACAACAACAGACCTCTCAACATCAGGAGACGAACGCCGCTGGTGCAACTCGACATGGACTTGCTCAGTAGATGAATGTGGATATTTTTTCTCTATTCTATAAGCGAAAACGGACAAACTAAATGGCGTGAATTGGGTACCACAAATAACGTAATATGAAGTGCCTTGCTGAGCTTGAAAGTTATGGCGGTAATGGAGTGATGGAGACCGGTAGAGTGGGTCACCCTGCTCTGATCCCCCTTTTTTTTTTTTTTTTTTTTTTTTTTTTTTGGCTGGAAAAACGGTTGGCTCAAGAAAGATGATCTTTGACCTACCCCCAATTCTCCGTGTGCCTTTCCCAGTATCGACATTGCAGTCAATTGACCCAGTACGTTGTGCTCTCATTATTTATTTTGGGGACCACACCCCAGTAGGTAGCCCGCCATTAATCCTACGTTCACCTTATGATGCTTACGATGAATTGACTAGATATATAACTTCAGATTCTGGTAGTATTGCAGTTTCCAATTGAATAAAAAAGTATGTTATTCTTTTCATCTCCCTCCAGGTACGATATTGCAGGTTAGAACAGAGTTACGGTATCAGATCATCATCCAAGGCGAGAATGACGAGCCATGTTCTAGTATTGACTCAGGGAACGCGACCGTGACGAGCGCAAAACTAGAGCTGTTTGTGTAACAACACAATGTAGTTGAAGGTGGAAAGAAGTTATGTTATTATGAGCGGGGCGACCGAGTTACCGAGTCTGTCTGGTTCTATAATAATGTGGATCGGGGAACTATTCTAGAAGAGCATGATGAGAATGTCTGTTCCAACTTAAAGCCTCATCTTGTTACACCTTATGTCGGGGCATGACATAACGGAGGCCAAATCTACGAGTTGCCCTGCCACGTTGTTTACCCATCCTTGCCTTCATCTTCTTGAGCTGATCTTTGGCACATTTGGGGGTTATTATTTTAACTTTCCCTGACGATGTAATAGCACCATGTTTCACCATTTTGCAAGATTACGCTGTCGCAGCTGTGATATAGTGGGCAAAAGTTACTATTCGCTTTTTACGTGGAGTGTCGCGAAAACGCAACCACCGTCCGTTGACTTAAAACAGCGACACGTCCTTACTGGTTTGATGAGGTGAGTAGGAAATAGTCGGAAAGCGGAGGCTCGTCTGACGGTCAGCAGCAATTATTTGTGTGGGGAAATTGCCAAGAATGATAGAGAAGTTTTCGTGGAGGATGTATAAGAGTTCCTACAAATCTCAGTGATTGTTGCAACGGTTCTTATGACGGTTCTTGTTACAGTTCTTGCGAGTATTGAGTCCTGGAGAAAGATTAATAGAGTTTGGATGTCAACAACTGGAATGTGCGATTCCTTTATATACGCGATGCTATCCCCACTCTACCATACCATCTATTATGCATTTTCGCTACAGTCTCATATTCAGCATGAATTCCAAAACATATCTGCATGAATTCCAGCAAGGATTCCAAAACAATGCAGCATGAATTACGAAGGTAGAGACTCATCGCGAGAAAAGATGTCAGATGCGACAGCACTAAATGAGAACACCAAGCTACAACCAAGGACAACATCAAGAGAAAATGATCATGAAGAGGAGATAGAAAAAAGGGGAGGGATGCAACAAAAATGCCTAAAAAAGGCAGGGGTAGAAAAAAAAGGGGAGGGATCCAAATAAAAATGCAGGAAAAAAGGAGGGGTATAAAAAAAGGGGAGGGATACTGAGAGAATGGGGAAGCGGAAAAAAGAGGAGGGATGATGAACGTACAAAAATCGCAGCAAGGTGATACTCGGTATCAGACAGTCGAGAACAAGTAGATGTGGTAAAGACGAAAACTGCATCCTTTCGTATCTGCGATTGCCACGACAAGCATACCATCCTGACGATAAGCTGCCAGTCTCAACATCATTAACCGGTTGTTGCCTGAATGCATCGTCCGAACCATGCTCCAAAACCGTTTCATCTTCCACGCGTACTGTGCAATTCGCGATGTTAGGAACCAAGGAGTCGTTGAAGTTTTCCTGCGTGACATGTCTTGGCGATTCAGCAGACCACGAGTGATGGTCATATTCCACCGCCTCGTGAGGTTGTGGACAGTGAGTGGAGGAACAATTAGAAGAGAAGGTTGCGGGCAAGTGGGTGAGGTTGGACATACATCCCAAAAACACATCCTCCACTGAGCCCCATAGATCGTGGCTCCCCGTATCTGGTAGCTGAAGGACTCGTGTGCACCACAGCTAACTCGCTCTATCGGCTCGATATCTCACTCAGGACACTAGTTTATTTTTATTTTTCTTTGTCCACTATGTAGTTTTTTGTTCACGATTGCAATAAAGTATTTTCCTCTCGCTATCACAGCCCCAACCCCAAACCCGAGTCGTCATCCTGGCATTTCTCTGGATTTGCTGTCTCTATGGCCACCACGCTCGCTGGCGGGACGGGAAACTCGTTCAGCATCTCGATCCGGCTTTCCAAAGACGCTACAGACTGTCTCGCTCTTCCGCCTTCAGTGACCTTAGTGTTGCAGCAATTGGGCTCTTCGAGCTCAATCTCATCCGTCGATGTCGGCGGCTGACCAACCTGCTGTTGCCACCCAGACCCAGGCCCAGACCCAGGCGCACGAATGACCGGCGGCAATCCCACATCCTCAAAGATAGTCTCTCCGCAGAGCGCGTAATCCTCCAGCTCCTCAATCGTCGTGATATGTCCCAGCTTCTCCTCAAGCGCCGCCGGTTTGCGCCAATGCCGGACTCCGACGTTGAACCCTTCGCCTTGGAACGATTCAGAGATCCCGCTGCTGTGGAGGATGGGCAAACTGAAGTTCCTCTGGTTCGCATGACGACGACCGTCACTTCTGCTATTGCTGTTGTCATTGCCGTTGCCGTTGCCATTGCTGCTTCTGGCGTTCGGGAACGGTGTTGCTGGTCGCGTGACGGACACGTCTAAGCGGTCGACGCGGACTGGGTGGGCTCGGTGTCGACGGGCAATGGGAAGTCCTGTCAGACTACGCTGTCGTTGTGGCACTGGAGAAGATGGCAAGTAAAACGAGATGATGTCGTCGTCGCTCAGGAAGGGCGGATCTGCTGTAGAGGACGACACCGCGTCGCGTGGGTCTTGCTGAGGGGGCTGCTGTGGTCGGACTGTGCTGGCGGTGGAATCAACAATCACGGGCTTCACACTGATGTCGCTCTCGGGTATCGGCGATAGGGAAGACATTGTGGTCGTGATGATAGGTAGAACGCTGCTGACTCCCACGGTGGGCGAGGCTTCGACGATCTCCAGGCTCGACTCTGCGAGCTGGACCGCCGGGGATGGAGGAAGAGGACGAGGTGACGGTGATGGTGGTGGTGGTATGAAGTCGAAGCACACGCCTGCCACCGTCGCGACAGAACCATCCTCGCTTATCACAGCCTTATTGAACGAGGACTCCTCGACCGAATCTGAGGCATGGACTCTTCCTGCGGCTGATGATGCTGTTGTCGTGGCTGCCTCGCGTGGTCCTGAGACGACGATGCCTTGGCCTCCTTTTGAAAAATGAACCAAATGGGCTTGAATGTGTTGCGATGATGGAGCGTTCGTCGGCCTATCCGCAGTGACCGGAAGTGCTGGTGCGGACCCGGACCCACCACTACCACCTAAACCACCCACACCACCATGCCGCACTTGTCCGGCATCGACGCGTTCTCCTGCCGCTGCGGGTCGAACGAACGTGGCAGAGTGAGCTGTCGCGACCCGCACGAGCTCGAACCCCATTCGCATCGACCCATCGCTCTTCACCCTCGTGTTCGGACTCGTGCTCTTGCTTGTTGAAGCCCCGAGATGTGTCGCTGAAGACGTCGAAGCCATGGCAGGCATCTCCTCGATTGCAGAGTTGGTCTGTGGCTGGGCTCGTCGAAGTGTCGTTTTGCAGCCCACGGGTACAACTCCAACTCCAACTCCAACTCCAGGATCTGACCACGACTCGCTCGGGACCTGATGGTGATAGAATGCTCTTCGCGCCATATTTTTACGGTGGTTGCTGCTGTTGCTGTTGCTAATGCTGCTAGGGCCTGGATCGCTTACAGAGCAGTATCCGCGTGGGTGCAGTTGGACAATGCATGCACGAGAGGTCTCAGCACTGGCGCCGGCACTTGTGGTTGTCGCAGTTCCTCCTTCTCTGCGTCTTTGTTTTCCTGCAGATGATGGATCTTCACTACTTTGGTGGGTACCAGACCCCGTGATAACGTCGGTGGAGAACGAAGAGGACTCGAAATCGGACTCTGTTGGAGAAGAAGTCCGACTGCGACGACGGCTTTCATGGAACCGTCGGAGGCATGAAAGCACGGCTAGAGTGAAGGCGCTGCCAAGGCAAAAGCAGATTAAAGCGACTAGAAAGTATCCTAGCAAAGACTCGCGATCTATGGCAGCAGTGTCACCACCAGGCATGGTGGGGCTAGGTGGTGGAAATGAAGTTGTAGATGGCAACATCCTTGTCGTTGCTGTTTCATGGGTAGGCTGAGAAGCGGCGGGGTTTGAATTGCTGATGCTGCTGGGAAGCATTGAGATAGTAGAGCCTGAGGTAGGGGAGCCGACTGGGTCCTGTGGAACAACATCCAGCGTTGCAGAGATGAAGAAAGGTCGAGAAGTCATGGCAAGCACGTTTTGAGTCCACGATTGCAGCTCTGGTGTGGAATCAGGACACGGAGCAAGTTTTTTTTTTTGGTCAGCAGCTTGCGTGTAAAGTAGGATGGGTTTGCGGCGCTGTGGACTGAGAGGGACTGAGAAGTCAATTGAGGGAGAGGGAGGAGCTGTAAAAAAACGCTGCCTTACCAGTGTTGTTTATAAACCCGAGGATCAAGGTCTATAGACGACCACAGTTCGTTAGAGAAAAAAAGGCGGAAAAGTAATGAGATATCAAAATAAAAAAAAAGGCCCAATGCCTTGCCCATTGTCTACTCAAGAGATGATTTACATTCGGCTCACACCACCCACGCGAGCAGGCATCCACAGGGATATACCAGGAAAAGTGTGCCATGTCGGGGTCCACCTTTGGGCTTTGGATCACCACCACTAGGTCCGCCCTCATACCACGCAAACCACCAGCGGTCATAGCCCTTCCACCAGTGCTACTAATATCGCTGAGGTCGCGTTTGCTCCTGCCCGTGGCTGTAGATGTGGCTGTTAAAGTGGCACTACTGTCGTGGATGAGGACGAGAGAAATGGGACCGACGTGGTCTGAGAAGGCGCGGTTCTGGTACTCCCATTGCATTCGTATGAATGTCCCAACTTGGAATCGAGGTGGAGAGACAGTTGAAGCGTTTGTAGGCAGGGAGACATCTATCCAGATGGAAGAGCTCATAGATAAATCGCTTGGCAAAATGTGGTATCTTTTTCGGGGCGGGTGAAGATGTAAGGATTAACAGATGTTCTCTAGCGCGAGTGGGGTGTCGACTAGGGCAGAGCGATCAAGAGAGCGACGACTTGTTATAATAGTGATTATGATGAATGCCTCCTCGTCTTTCACAATGAAAAGGTCAAAAAAAAAAAGAGTGAAGGACGATGAAAGAGACGTTGGCTGCTTGATTGTCGATGCAAAAGACCATTGAAAGACCAAGGATAATTTCTTCTTTGCGCCGAATTGCGCCGAATTGCTATTGCCAATGCAACTCTCACACTGTCGAGGTCGTCAAAAGGAAACAAATGCTGAATACTGTTCACTGCAGCGCCGTGTTTTTTATTATTAAAGTCATTAGAATCACACACACATTGCAGAAGGCGTAGACTGGCTTGCCTGCTACCTCCTCATGTTGTCTAGATGGTTTTTCTTCCAGCGTCGCCATTGACCCATCACCTTCCAAATATGTTCGTTCGCCCTGGGGTCGTCCTTTTCACTACTGCCTACCATTTCCCCTTCATGGTCTTGATATTCATCATAATAATCTTGCAGCTCTTGTGGTCTGTGGCCACCTCTAATAATCCAGTCTCCGTCCTCTACATCCTGATAGTGGCCATGATGACCACTGCCGTTGTCGTGATAGTAGACCGTGCGATCCATCTCCAGACTCTCTCGCACGTCACTCATTCCCTGCTGCGTGGCACTGCTGTTTGAGTACGGAAGCGAAGCAAGTGAAGACAACGACTCCATGCTGAGAAAAATCTTCTTGGCCTTCTTTCCAAACAGTTTCTCGTGAAAGCTCTTCTTCCTCCCAATACTGGATCCGGCAATTGACTTTGGCGACGATGGGGCTGATCTCGTGCTTGTATGCGCATAGGACGACGGTGTCGGGTCCTTGTTGAATGCCCCATCACTGGGTCGCCGCTGCTGATGCTGTCGGATAAAGGACGGTGTCAACGGTAGTGGTGCGGACCAAGGCAAACGGATAGAGTCCAGAGGCCGTGTCATGTAATCTTTTGGTAGAGCGATGGCCTCGATGGGACAACCCAATTCTGGAGATTGGGGTCTCGATTCTACGGGGCATAGACTGACGGGAGCTGAATAGAATATAGTACCACCTGGCTTTGTCGCTGTCATCGCCGTTGTGTCCGAGGCTTGCTTGTCAGCATCGACGCCAATGGTTCCTGCGAGCATGTGCATAAAGGAAGAATCCGCGCTTCTGCTGTGGCTATGTCCTCGACCCCTCGTTACGGTCCTTGTCCTCGGCGGCTCCAATCCATAGGGCGATGGTGTTATGGGGGTTGAGGGAACCACAGATATGTTTGAAAAATAGAAATTGAGGGGCGAGTTGACGTTGCTGGCTGGGAAGCTACTGAAGTTTGAGACGGTGGGCGACGCTGCAGCGGACGAGGCGCTGGACGACGAGGCGATGCTGGACTTGAGTTTCGGGATCAGTCGACGATGGTCCCATATCCGGCGATTTTTCTTGCTGCTCTGCCGGTCTTGTTCCTCTGGATCCAGCGGCGTGTGAGCGCCCATCATGCTGGTATACGGCCCGGGTGTCAAACACGGCTCTTGCAAGGGCCTAGTGCTGCAGGATATGGCAGTGGTGGGGGTCATCGCTGTCGTAAACATGGACTTTGCCAGAAAGGATGAACTCTGCTGGCTCTGGTGGCTAAAGTTGAATGGTGGAGGCCGTTTTTTTGGTTTAGTGACGCCGAGCAAGGTGCTTGTATCCATAGAGTCATGCGAGAGAACACCATGAATGCGTGGTCCATTGAGAATCGTGCCATCGGAGGACACCGTGGGACCGAAGGTTGGCGACTGGGGGTTCTGCGTATGATCCACTTCAGGCTCTGGTACCTTCCTAGCTGGTCCTGTTGAGGGTCCAGCGGATGTTGAGGTACCGTAAGCTACCGTAGACTGCGAGGCAGAAAACTCAAACAGCTTGGAGACCGACAAGATGCGACGAGGGGCTTTCTCGGGGGCTGCATGGTCCAGTTTCCCAGCTACGACTGGGGCAGCTTCCTGCGCTGGAGGAAGGTGCGGTTGAGTATCCAGCTCGAGGACTGAGCCTGGGATTCGGACAGGTGGTAGGAACGGACGCTCCTGAAGCTCGAGCGAGCCCTTGGGGCCGAGGTTGATGTTGATACGCTCTCGCGACCGGTGCTGCCAGTAGGAGCTCTTGTAGTTGTATGGCCGTGGCGATGTTGCTACTGAGCGCGGTGTTAGCCCAAGCTGGTATGCTGTCGGCCGCTGCGTGAGCTCAAAGGACGAGAGCCGAGGCTGTGCGGTGTCGTTGAGCGGTTCAGAGGTGGCCGGGGTCGGCGGGTTGGGCATGGTAACAAGCGCTGATACTAAGCGGGAGGGTATCGGGCATATCGGCGTTGAAGTAGACCAGAGTGGCACTAGCGACGACCAGGATGATAATGAGTGCAGGGAGTCAAGATGCGAAGGCGACTCTGTAGCGCGACCCAGTTAAATATAACGTGGACGATATGATCAGTGACTTTGTGCGATGTGTTGTTCATGACAACGGCATTTGTCTCGCAAAACAGCTGAAAGTTACCTAGCGGGCTTTGTTCAGGGTTCGCGCAGTACTCGCGTGCATAGTGCTGTGCCAGCGTCAGGTTGCGCTGTCGAGCCATGCGCTTGAGCTGCTGGGCTTTGCGGCGGCGCAGATCCACAGGCTTGTTCTTAAGCCAAGGAGGCAGCGAGAGCGAGCGAGCGCCTGTGGCCACACTGCAGTCGCATGCATCCAAGCATGCATCTGCGCCAGCGAACTGGGAACAATCATGATGTGCAGGGGAATGTGGTTCGATCGAGGTCTTGTCTGCAGTGTCCATGGCACCTGGATTTGCTGTTCTACTCGACGGCTTTCCTGTTTTGAGACTCCAGTTCAACTCATGCGAGAATTGGGACCAGGTACCGGTGGACGATAGCGAGGATGAAATGGAGGATGGCACTAAAGACTTGCGTCTGATGGGCAGACCTTGCGGTTCACACCCCTCCATTTGGGTAGTAGGTCGCGCCTGCTGCCGCAAATTGGAGGCCGACATGGATCCTTTAAGCCGGTTACGCGCAGGAATATTTCTGGGGGACGAGCTCGTTGCAGAGAATGCGAGTGCCTCGTTCGAGATACTACGGTGAGGTAAAGTGTGCATATTAGTTCCCCTTTGTGTTTTTTTTTTTTTTTTTTTTGTGCAGGTGGAATCGAAGAGGTGTGGTAGACACAGAAGCAAGGAAATTGTAGCGACTTGGTTGAGATGAACAAAGAGGGAGGAGACAAAGTGGCAGCAAAAAGGAATCTGCAGACTGGATATACATACGAGGGTGGCAATCTCAAAGACGCTCTGACCAGAAGGCGATGGTTCGCGGAACAATAGCCAGACGACATGCCAGTCGAGCATAACAAAAGGCTTCTGGAGGAGTAGACCAGTACATTAAAAGGGGCGGCACACTGACTGGTGTGCATGTGGCATGCCTGAAGGTCATGCCATGCACGATGTAACAAAAGAAAAAGAAAGTGGCAAATTAGGAGCAACATGGAACACTCCGTGCACACAAGGGGACACCATGGCAAGATTGGTTTGAAGCAAGATCATGGTCTATGCTTTGAACTTAGCCCGCGAGACCAACTTCGTTTCAGCATGGCGGCTGTGTTTAGAAAACCGCTTCCCCATTCGGCATTCGAAATGAGTGCACAATTGGGCAAGCGAGAGATGGACAGAAAAAGCGTGCCATGTAGCAGCACCTCTTGGCCGACAGTTATTACGCATGTAGCCCTCTGCCTTGTAAAACAAAGATGGTGAACCCCAAAGGCAGTGCAAACTGCCTCAGCCGTCCTTCCTCCAGCAAAGGGAACAATAGCTACATCATGGTACGTCCGTCCGAGCCCATCTAGAATACGTGAATGCGCGCTTTTCCGTGCTGCGCAACGTTGTGGAGATACGTGGCCCGATCGTTTTTTTCAGCGCTGATCCTAAATTCAAAATAAAGCTATGGTATCAGATGGCGACAACAGTCGTTCCTAGCCCAAGCGATGATTTGGACGTTGCAAGGCAGTTTGCGCCCGACCCTCCCCTCATACCACACTGTATTCAGCCGATTGGAGACACGAACGCTTTCGCTTTACCCTTGCCGCCTTGCTGAGAATGTGCTACCCTCAGCAATTGCAGTGCACCATAGGTCAATGAATGCGGCCATCAGAAAAGGATACGTCGACAAATCGTGTGCAGTTTCCGCACGGCGTCTTTTTTTTTTTTTTTTGAATGTGTCTATGGCTCTCAATTACACACCAGATCACAGTCCAACTTTGCAGTTTTCAAGGTTGAGGGCCATTGCTGACAAATGCACAGCCCTCTTTTGATATTTTTTTCCTGCGGATCTTGAAACCTCCCACGCTGGACAAGTGCGTTGTGCTTGTATCGTGCATGCAACCATACGCGCGTATTATTCCTGTATGTACAACAATGCACTCTCCCCCACTCCTTACATTGAAGGCTAAAAGATAAGCCGTGCGTGGTGGAGGGAGAAGGCTGAAAATCTGCCAGGATCGGGTGATGACCTTACACCGCCATGATGATGGGGATCTAGGGCGTAGACTGTCTGTTGGCTACCCAACAAGAGAATGCGCCAGGTGTGTGGGGATGGCAAATCTGGTGAATGTATCCCTTGCAGTGAGAGTGGAGCTCAATTTGCTTCTGGATTTCTAATCGACTGAACCCCTTAGCAGCGTCATTAAACTATGCTACGGTACGCCGGCCCGCCTTGATCGCACGTTTCAATGGAAATCTTTGTCGCGCCATTTGACGACGTAAAGCTAGACTGCAATAAGCGTATGGAAGGCGAAAGAAGGAAGGCGGTTTTGCTTGATTAATAATGCCCATGTAGGCTAACACTTTGACGCGTCCGACCTATGCCCCTGCGCACTTTCAATATGTCCTTCAGGGTACTCTGTCTTGACCCTTCCCTCCCTTCCAAAAGTCATATAAAAGGGACGCATCCTTCCACAATCCAAGGTCTTATTCTCCATCTCAACAATAGTCGCCAGATCCAGCAACGCAAAAAAGTCACTCTTTCAACAACCATCTCAATATCCAAACATGGTCCACGCATATTTCGATCCCGCTCAGGCTACCGCCTTCAACGCCGCCGCCTCCAAGAAGGACAGCCAGTTTGAGGTCCGCTACTTTGCCCTCCACGGACTCGGCAACATCACCCGCGTCCTGCTCGCCTCCAGCGGTGCAAAGTTCACCAACTTCAACCCTGAGAACTGGCCTGCCGTAAAGCCCGAGGCTCCCTTTGGTGTGATGCCTCTCCTCAAGGAGACCACCTCGGACGGCACCATCATCCAGATCGCCGAGTCGGATGCCATTGAACGTTACCTGTCAAAGAAGTTTGGCTACTATGGCGACAACATTTTCGAGGAGACCGTCATCAACACTTTCGTTGCTAACGACAACGACATCTTGGGCAAGATCTTTGGATTCCTCATGATCAAGGATGCAGAGCAGAAGGCTGAGGCCAAGGAGAAGGTCTTCACGGGTGCTGTCGCCAACTGGATCAAGAACCATGAGTTCCACCTCAAGAACAACGGCTCGAACGGCCATTATGTTGGAAACAAGCACACGTTGGCGGATTTCAAGACTGCGCAGTTGATTGCGATCATCGTGGGTTTGTCGGAACAAGAGTTGATCTCGGAGAAGCTGACGCCTGCTTTGTTCCAGGTCAAGGCGACAGTCGACAAGATCCCCTCGTTGGCTGCCTGGAGGGCCACGGACGAGTTCAAGGCCTTCGCCGAGAAGAACAAGGCCGTCATTGGCTATTAGATACCAGAAAGATGATCATCTTTCATACACACACACAAATATACATACACGTACATGATACTCAGTTCCCCTTTTTTTTGTTCTAGCCAGCAGGCCTAGTAGCCAAATAAAAAACGAGAATCCATGATCTGTGTAGTACGCTCGATTGCATGCCTGTAATGTAGACGAGAGCAATTGGCTATTTGTCATTGTAAAGGTTGTTGTGCTTTCCTCTCATCCTTGAGGTATAATATCCGATCCATACATAGCTCGGACGCCCGGATGGATTGCTTGCGTGCTGATTTTTGTGGCAGGTGAGTAGATTTCTGCTTGCATAAGAAGACAGCACGTTGAGTGACCAAGGGAGGGGGAGGGGGGATCTACCAGGATCGAAGGACACCTTGCACCGCCATTATGATGGGGATCAAGGAGCGTAGACGGTCTGTTGGCTACTCAACAAGAGTATGCGCCAGGTGTGTGGGGACTGCACATTTCCTAGGAGGAGCTTTTGGATTTCTTATCGACTGAACCTCTTGAATTACGCTACGGTACGCCGGCTCGCCTTGATCGCACGCTTCAATGGAAATCTCTGTCGTGCCATTTGACGACGTAAAGCCTAGATTGCAATAAGCGCATTGGAGGGCGACCTTGATTAATAATGCCCATGTGGGCTAACACTTTGATGCGTCTGACCTATGCCCTGCGCACTTTTAGTCTACCGTTCAGGGTAATCTGTCGTGACCCCTCCCTCCCTTCGAAAAGTCGTATAAAGGGACGCATCCTTCCACAGGGGTTTTTGTTCTTCATCTCGACAATGGTCGCCAGCAACGCACAGAAGTAACAGTAGCCCCACAACACTCCCAACAACTCTCTCACTCTCGCATTCAACCATGGTCCACGTATTCTTCGATCCCGCTCAGGCTGCCACCTTTAATGCCGCCGCCTCCAAGAAGGACAGCCAGTTTGAGGTCCGCTACTTCGGCTTCCACGGACTCGGCAACATGACCCGCGTCCTACTCGCCTCCAGCGGTGCAAAGTTCACCAGCATCAGCCCCGAGGACTGGGCTGCCGTAAAGCCCGAGGTTCCCTTTGGTGTGATGCCTCTCCTCAAGGAGATCACCACGGATGGCAAGATCATCCGAATCGCCGAGTCGGATGCCATTGAACGTTACCTGTCAAAGAAGTTTGGCTACTATGGCGACAACTTTTTCGAGGAGACCCTCATCAACACTTTCGTTGCTAACGACAACGACCTCATGGACAAGATCTCTGGTTGCTTTAGGATCAAGGATGCGGAGCAGAGGGCTGAGGCCAAGGAGAAGGTCTTCACGGGTGCTGTCGCCAACTGGATTACGAACCATGAGTTCCATCTCAAGAACAACGGCTCGAACGGCCACTATATTGGAAACAAGCACACGTTGGCAGATTTCAAGACTGCGCAATTGATTGAGACCATCTTGGGATTGTCGGAACAAGACTTGATCTCGGAGAAGCTGACGCCTGCTTTGTTCCAGGTCAAGGCGACAGTCGACAAGATCCCCTCGTTGGCGGCCTGGAGGGCCACGGACGAGTTCAAGGCCCTCGCCGAGAAGAACAAGGCCTTAATTGGCTTTTAGAAACAGAAGATGACGCATCTTTCTCACACACACACACAAAAACATACATACGCACACAGTAGTGTAAAATACGGCGCAGAGTAGCCCGAAGTACCTAAGCAGATGCAAGGGCCGCTTTTTTCCCGCTTCCCCTCAAATACGAGGCACTCAGAATATTCCCTGACATACACAAATGATCATTTGCATAGTAAGAACAGTGGATGGGGAGGACTAAAATATGGAAGTTACAGGTGGACGTGCGTTGAGACGTGTAAGGGATGAATATGCTGTCTAGTGGGTGGCCCAACCGCTTGATATCTTACATACAAACGGCGATATGAATACCCCTACCTTTTATTTCCGCGACGCGTGCAGCCTCTGACGGTCCATGGTTGATAAGTTGCCCAAACGATATTGAGATTGCTACAGTACTTGTTTCTGCTGTCCGTGGTCCCTGTAGCAATTTTCTGGGCTCATTTGTGATTGGAAGAAGAATGTGGAGAAGGAGGGTTCGTTCTGTAGTAAAAGGTTCGTTTTCCATGCCCTCGTCTTTCAGATTATACCCCCTACTTTCATCTATCTCCTTGATCCTTTCTTCCGACATCCCCTTGACTACAGCGCTCGACAGTGATGATTCACATGCTTTGCTGAATTCGACATTCTGTCACTCTGCAACTCCATCATGTCTCCATCATGTCTCCATCATGTCTCCTCACAACTTAACAAACCAAGAGCATAGTCCCCTCTGGTACAGCTTTGGAACGCGATCGCTGTTTGATTCATTTAATCAGTTTTGCAATGGCATCGTGATGAAGGAGCTCGGGTCATGCAATCCACCCAAATCCAGTATTCTGCCCTCGCTCCTCCCTGCCCTTGCTTTTCCATGCCCTTGATTTTTTTTTTTTTTTTTTTTTAGGTCATCAGCTTACTCATGCTCCTTTTTTCTTGTCCCTTGGTGTTGTCGGAATTCCTCACCTGTGAGAAGCTCAGAAAACTGTCTTAAGTATCCTTAAGTCGACACTCAGCTTCTGCACTCTTGCTAGCCTCTTTATCTGACACTCCTCACTCATCCTCCATAACTTCTATCCAATCCTGTCCCCCTTTCACGACAAAAGAAAAGAACAATGAAGCTCACCGCCGCTGCTGTCCTTGCGTCATGCGCGCCTTCACTAGGCTTCGCCCTCGTTGGGATCAATTAGTCGATACCTTCTCCCGGAAGTGGGCTGACTGACATCACGTTCCCTTTCAGTATTGCCAACGCACCTAGAAAGACTGGCTACTTCTTTGCCCAGCAGTTCAGTTTCAATGGTCGATCCGACGTCGGATACACCGGCCTCCAGCCCCGGCCAGACGCAAATGGACAGCCTGTCATTCATGCAGTTTTTTCTTCATTCGTGGCTGGCACTACGACTGTTGACGATAACTGCTCCACTGGGGGCGGCCCTGGCGTGAGCTGTGCTATTGAATTTAGCGCACCCTACGCTCATAGCTATGCGTTGGAAGTCCGGAACACCCAAGGCACGACCTGGCAGGGAACTGTGGTTGATACTACCACAGGTATGAGAATAAATATCGGCACATGGACACTGCCGGCTGGAACTGGAGGAATCAAAGGCAGCCAGTCCGGTTTCATGGAATACTATCCTTGGAATGACGGAAGTCGACAATCTTGCAAAACTCTGCCTTATACGTCAGTCGTCTTTGGCGTACCCACAACGACCACGAGTGTCACAGCCGGTCTCGGGAATGCATATGAATATGGAGACTGTGTTGGCATGGTAGCATTCAAGACAGGCAGGACATCAGATCAGGGCGTGGATATTTCGGTCGGGTTTTAGGTTTAGTTCGCAAATGTGGGACCAAGCAGCTACCGCCAGCTGTTGGTCAACTCAGAACCATTTGATACATGTAGCAATGAACACCGCTCTACGTTTCTCTGCGTGAATCGCTTGCCTGTTGTCCGTTGGTGAGTGTCGTCGCGAGTTAAAAAGTGGCCATTTGGCACCAAGCTTCGCTCGACGCGCAGATTGTCCTTGATTTCACGTCGCATTCGTCCACCTTTTGTTCTTTTATTAGACCGTACTCCTTAAAACGGTCGACGACAGAGTATTCATGGATGACATCCTGAAGGACTCGGCTGGACGGTATTGAGAATTTGTTGATAGTCATTATCGTCCGCTGCTGCTTCAGCCTCCTCCCAAATTGTGTTCTCTTTGCGCAATCGTCGCTGGTCTGCCTTGTCCTAGCGCCTCTCTCTTAGCAGAACCCTCTTGCACTTTAATGTCGAAGAGGGGTATATATTCCAAGTCTGAACACGCAAGCATAACAACGCGCGCCTCAATCTTACCAAGAGCGTTGCTTATTTTCCATTACGAATAAATGGCCAGGAAGGACACTTCCTAATACCGGCCTACGAGTTCAACGCTTGTTACTGGCCTATTTAAAGTGGTGTCTGTGAACAAGACCTGGAGATAATATGAGACTACGGTGCTGTGAGAAAAACGCTCGCTGTTCCACTAAGTAAACCGGGGCTTTTCAGGAGAGTGAGGGGATGCGTTTTTCAATTCGCTTGCCCAGCGTCGAGATGGCGTGAGATGAGGTGACCTTTACAGGGATGTAACTCAGCAACGATGAGGGCTAGAAAGAGTCGGAGAGTGAGGGCCTGAACAGCATAGCATCGTGTATTGAGTAGCGTCGTGGAAAAGAAGGCGCGAGTGTTGCAGAGTTGCCTTTTCACGTACGCGGTGGACGAGTAAGGGTTGTCGAGCAGCAATGCGGATTCTTGTCACAAAGTTACTCAATGAAAATCTTTATGCCGTTGGACCGCGTGTCGCTGGGCTGCAAGAAGCGCATGGAAGGCCAAAGAAGGGAAGGGGCGTACATCTTTGTCGCGCCATTTGACGATGTGAAGCTAGACTGCGCATGGAGACAAAAGAAGGGAAGGGGCGTACTGTATATCTTGGTCGCGCCACTTGACGACGTGAAGCTAGAATGCAAACAGCGCATGGAAGGCGAAGGAAGGAAGGCGTTGTGCTTGATTAATAATGCGGGTGTATGCAAACACTTTGACGCGTCTGGCCTGTGCTCTGCGCACTTTTAGTCTGTCCTTCAGGGTACTCTGTCTTGACCCTTCCGCCTCTCCCCTCGACGTCATATAAAACGGACGCATCCTTCCCACAGTCCAAGACATTGTTCTCCATCTCAATAATAGTCGCCAGATCCAGCAACGCAAAGCAGTAACAGTAGCCCAAACAACACTCTTTCAACAATCATCTCAATATCCAAACATGGTCCACGCATTTTTCGATCCCGCTCAGGCCGCCACCTTCAATGCCGCCGCTTCCAAGAAGGACAGCCAGTTTGAAGTCCGCTACTTTGCCCTCCACGGATTCGGCAACATCACCCGCGTCCTGCTCGCCTCCAGCGGTGCAAAGTTCAAGTTCACCAACGTCGACGCTGAGGACTGGCCTGCCATGAAGCCAGAGACTCCCTTTGGCGTAATGCCTCTCCTCAAGGAGACCACCTCGGACGGCAAGGTCATCCAGATCGCCGAGTCAGATGCCATTGAACGTTACCTGTCCAAGAAGTTTGGCTACTATGGCGACAACATTTTCGAGGAAACCGTCATCAACACCTTTGTTGCTAACGACAACGACATCATGAACAGGATTTTCATTCACATTCAGATCAAGGATCCGGAGCAGAAGGCTGAAATGAAGGAGAAGACCTTCACGATTGATGTCGCCAACTGGATCAAGAACCATGAGCTCCACCTCAAGAACAACGGCTCGAATGGCCACTACGTTGGAAACAAGCTGACGTTGGCTGATTTCAAGACGGCGCAGTTGATTGAGATGATCCTGGGTATGTCCGGACAGGAGTTGATCTCGGAGAAGCTGACGCCTGCTTTGTTCAAGGTTAAGGCGACAGTCGACAAGATCCCCTCGTTGGCTGCCTGGAGGGCCACGGACGAGTACAAGGTCTTGGCCGAGAGAAACAAAGCCCGGCTTAACTATTAGATACCAGAAAGATGCTTCTTTCACACAAACATGATACACCCATCCCCCCCCCCTTTTTTTTTTTTAGCCAACGAGCCAAATAGGAAAAAAAGTTCAATACATTCTTGTTGCGTCCTGAACTATTTGCCATCATTCTAAGCGAGTCCACAGATCGCGAGCTCTCTCATCTGCTTCAGAATCCCATCCGTCTGCTGCTCCAGTTCATACCCCTGTGGCTCTGGTGGGAAGTATTGCCTCAGCCCCTCCAGAGTGTTGTGTGCATCCTGCGCAAATGAAAGCTGTGACTTGACAACAGCCTCGAACGACGGATCCAGATAAGCGACTCTGGCATCAATGATTTTAGGCAACTCTGTAGTCAACTGCGCGTTCATGGCTTCGTACATGTCGCGCGCCAGGTTGGCTTCGTGCTCTGCGCGAGGCAACTTTGTCGAATCCTCTGAGGGTCGTTCCACTAGCTTGCGAACTTTGGACCGTGCACTATCATAGTCGATCAGCTTTTTGTTCCTTTTCCGGATCGCCTCATTGATCTCGGGAAAGTAGGCGTAGTAGCGACCAATGGGCTCTAGTACTGTTGAGCGGTATGCAGCTGCCTAAATTCAGGGAACCGATCGAAAATAAGTCCTCCGATGCCTTGCTACCGCAACAATAAAAAAAAAGAAGCAGATGCAGACGAAGACGTCTGTGCTTACAACTTCTTCGTCAGCCTGTGTTTCCATTTTTGTCACAGCCTCCTTGTACTTTTGTCCTGATGTACCCATGGGTTCGTTCTCGTCATAAAACTGCTCGAGCGTAGTTGCGATCCTAACCTGCGCCGCCGTCATTTCTAAGGGGAGGGAGGTTACGTAAAAATGGAGGGATGGTTGAGTATCGCGTGCAGTTCATTTGATACGTCGGAGGCTGGGCTGTAGGGTGTATAGTTTGTCCGAAAAGTGACTGGACAGACAGACGCTAAGAACGACTATTTTTGTCGCACGCCTCTATTGCGGCACTAATCTTTACCTCGCAGCGATTTGGCGTATCCGTTGGCCTCCTTGTGCAGCTTTTCGGCTTTTGACTCTAGTCTGTCAAGACCACAGAACGAGTGAGCCACCTTCTGTAACAACGAAGGCCCAAATCAAAAAAAAAAAAGAACACTGCTTGCTTACTGCTTTGCTCGCCGCTGTTCGTCCTCAAACTCTTTGTCCGTGGTGCGGTCCGAGTTTTTTGAGAGGACCGACGTGGTGGCCCTGTTAAGGTTCTTTTTGAATCCGGCCCTGCAAGAATGAATTCCAGTGCGCATGAGATTGAGGGGTCATGGCATCCAGGTGTGTTGACGAAGAGAAAAAGGAGAGCGCGGTCGCCGTTAGAGTTGTGTGGTTGTGTTTGTTTGTATGACCAAGGACGTTCTGCGCACAGGCAGTAGCAGACACGAGGAGCACGTTCCTACCAGCTCATTGTTGGCTCTCTTGCTGTTGCTGGTTGCTGGGTGTGCGAGTGTGAGTGCGGGAGTGGATGCCACAGTGTCTGTGCAGCGAATGTGTGTGTGTGTGAATGCAGAAGAGTGTCGCTGAGGAATGCAAGGTTGCAATGCGGCAAATGGTCTGCGGCGATGACGAAAGGACGAAAGGACAAAGGGAGAGAGGACAATGTGGAACTTTTTTTTTTTTTTTTGTTTCCGCCGACGAGTAGCGATCCATCACATGATAGCCCCGAGCAAGAGAGCAGGAACAGACCTGGGCGCCCCTATGCTCCTCCGCCGGGACAAGGACACTGGCACCAGGATGCACCCCAGCTTCACCTGCAACTCGTCATCAACAGCCCTCCACTTTCGCGTGTCCTGTGCGCGCGCGTGTGTGTGTTTGTGCAGAAAGTGAGCTGCGAGCGTGTTGTGGATTAGGTCAGACAGAGCACCGCACAACAGCCGTTTGTGTTCCTGTCACGCGCGTGGGGCACACGCAGAATGACGCTGGGAGAGCACAAAAGCACTTCCCGCTCTCACTTCACCCTCACCTTCACCTCTTCCTTCACCCTCACCCATCGCCCCTCTGCAGTCTCGCTGCCGAGAATGCTCTCGACCGTCATGCTGTCCACAAGGCCTGCACCCTCCTGCATCGCATTGCTGCGAACCTCTGTTCGCCAGTCTTCCATCGTCGCTGCACCCACCCAACCAACACCATGGACCACCCTGACAAAAGGCCCACGGACCCTTCATGGCCACCATCACCAGCGCTTCCTCTCCACCTGCACACAACGTAAGACTCGGTCAATCTTGTAGTGCCCATGAAGGAGAATCTCGATGCCTTCTTTCTTCCTCCTGCATTCTAACGCGCTCCACATCCTTATAAATGCCCACAGCCACGCGTTCAAAGATGACTTCAAGAAGCTGGATTGCCGCGGGAACAGCCACGACCTGCATTGTTGGACCTATGGTCTGGGCAAGACACTTTGTTAGCAAAAGGAACACCGCTCACTGTGCAAACGACGCCAAACCCACCCCAGTCGACCCTACCGCAAACTCAGGTTCGTGAAGCTTTATGTAACAACGGATTCCATCAGCCCTCGGCCACGGAGACTAACACAGCTTGTCTGTCAAACTCATACCCAGCCGACAAAAAGTCGAACCCACCAAGCATGCGTAAGTCGTGGGAAAAATGTTTACTGGTCAAAAGAGACATGGCGACCAGCAAAAAAAACGATTGGTATGTTTACACTACTTGTCTTTTACTGTATAGCTGGCATCCCTGATGGCAAGGACTCGATGGTGAACACAAAGGAGCTGTCTTTTGGTACGGCCATGGGCGTGTGCTCTGGCTTTCTGTTCAAGAAACTGGGCAAGATGTTTTTGCTTGTTGCAGGATTAGGCTTTGTGACCCTGCAGATGCTCGCCAATGCAGGCTACATCCAGGTCAACTGGATCCTGATCGAGTCGCGGTTCAAGGAAAAGTTTGACCTGGACCAGGACGGCAAGGTGACAGTCAAGGATGCGCGCTTTGGACTCAACTGGATCATCGACCTGCTGACCAGGAACTTTCAGTTCAAGTCGACATTTGCAGGAGGCTTCTATCTCGGGTTCCGCTACGGATAGGCAGCATCCACGGACGGGAGTGCGACGACACGACACACAGCATGGCATAGAGAGCGAGAGAGCACAACCATGGGACACAGACATCGGTATAGAGAGCGAGTGGACACCGCACCAGCCAGCCTCTCGACACCACCCTTTGCCGCTGCACGGTATCAAAAAGGGAGGAAAAAATAAAAAAAAGCCAGTCGAACAGAGAACTGATCGGACATGCCACCTTCTCTCCTTGCTCTCTCTTGCATTTTGATCTGCTCGCTTTCCATCCACACCATTCCCAACTTGCTCTAACCACTGCCAACAGCAACAGCCATGTTCAGCAAGAAACTGGTCACCCTCGCGGATATCCCCACACTGCTAGCCTGCTACGACACCTACCCCGAGCCAACCGAATGTAAGCCATGCCTCTTGCATGCATGCAGCCTGCTCAGCTAGCCCCAATGCAAGAGAGGAGTACTGACTTTCTCTTTTCTCTTGGCTTGTTGGGTCCAACTATGTCTATATGATGGTGCGCACCAGTGCACTCGCAACCCAGCACGCTCTGGAGCCAAAAAATCTCTCTCTGGTAACAACAGGACACGATACGAAAATCCTGTCAAGCAGCCATGTAACTTGGAGCTGGTCACTGACCTTATTATGCTCTGCTACGAGCATATGTACTTTTTTGCTTGTATAGGCACGGCGATATCACGACCCTTCAGATTGACGCAGTTGGTACACATCAGAGCGGCTGTTCATAATGATTCTTGACGATGCAGATGGGGCGACACTGATCTTACGGTCGCTATCGCTTTTTTTCTAGTGAATGCCGCCAATGAATCTCTACTCGGAGGAGGAGGAAGTATGAACCCCTGTTCTCCTAACTGCCTCAACCCCGAGAGCTGCTGATCTGTATAAGCGATCGTATTGACCATGGTCCACATCCCTCCGTGATATTCCTAGTCGATGGCGCGATTCATGATGCAGCAGGACGGGAACTCGTGGCGGAATGCAGGACGCTGCATGGATGCGACACTGGAGTACGTTAGTCTATCCGTTGGGTCAATGCTGCAAGCAATCAAGTGGATTCTCGGCAATTTTTTCTAATGCATGCGCATTTGCACCACGATAGGACGCCAAGATCACAAAGGCGTACAAGCTACCCTGCAAATGTGCGTCGCGTCAAGAGATCTGTATTGTGTACAATCCCCATGTGAATGTCTGTCTAATTAGTTTCTTTCTATACTCGTCGCTCACTTGTAGACGTGATTCACACTGTCGGACCACGAGGCGAGAAACCAGGACTTTTGAGAAGCTGCTACAAGCGTGTTCTGGAAGTCGCGCGCGAGAATGATGTCGGCTCGGTGGTATGGAGTGTGCTGTCACCGTCTCGTTCATCCAACATTGCATTGGATTCCGCCAACTCACTCGCGCCGTATTTGTTCCGTGCGTGTGTGTTTTCTTTTTTTATCTTTTGACGATCCATGAAATAGGCATTCTGCTGCGTCTCGACTGGAATCTATGGGTACGACAACAGGAAGGCCGCGAATGTTGCACTTCGAACAGTTCGAGACTGGATGGATAGTAACCCCACAGAGACCAATAAGGTATGCGGCAAGGAATGGAAGGCTCTTATGTTGGCGCCTAACTTGTATCAGCCATGGCGTGCGTTCTTTTGTAACATCCATCACTCCTATTTGAATAATAGATGACCAGGATCATATTTTGCACATTCTTGGAGAAGGATAGGGGTATCTACGAAGCATTGTTGCCTGCCTATTTTCCAAGAGCAAGCAACGTGGATAGCACTCCGGTAGAAGAGCCCTAAGCAAGAGTTCAGGAGCAACAAATCTCGCCAGCTGTTCAAATAGACGCAACGAGAAAGGCCGGGGAGTATGGCATTCCGACCACAGGCTTGATCACTTCAATATTCCATTCAAAACACCTTTCTACATCGTTAATGTGAAACAAGTTGTCCACCAAGAAAAAGGCACTTTCAGATTGAGAGCAATAATGATAAAGAGAATATCTTGACATGCCCTCATGCACTACCAAAGTATTCGCTCCGCCGAGTTCACGGCGGTGCGGTAACCTGGACTTTGCAACGAAGGTTCACATCTGGCATTTGGAGAACCTATCTACGCCAATTGAGGACGCCGATAGTGGTTGCAAAATGCATGGATCCAATGTCTTCAGGTAGTATACACTGAAGCTCAGTTCCTTCACGGCAACTTTCAACGTCGGCGCGACTAAAATGCAAATAGATGGTGCCTGATGTTCCCCAAGCTGCCTCCCGTAGGCCATGCAGTGATGCAGATGTTTGTCGTTAGGAAGTATGGTTATGAGGCTGTCGCACACCTCCTTGACCTCGCGCATGGAATGATCTTGGCTCCAGCAGAGAATATCTTCACTACCTGCACGTTCTTGGCGATTTCTACGGTGGCGAGGGCGATTTCATCCTGACTAGCGTCCCACGATAGTCCTATAACATATGAGATCATTCAGGAAGAGCAAAGTGTGAGAATAAGATATAGAGCCGTCAGTGTATGTCTTTCAAAGCTGATTTCAAAAATGTCAAAATGAAGCACTGGTCAACGTACCTCGACAACCTGTCTCCAGTCTTTGAGACGTAAAATCGACTCATCATGGCTGCTTTCATTATTCACGCTCTTGGTGTATCCAGCTGCGCTGCTTTTGGGTGTTGTCTAAAAAGTACACACTCGATTGCTTCTTCCAGAGCTACCCTCGATGACTTGACGACGTCCTTTATGTTTCCACGGCAGAACTTCGAGTGAAGAGCGATAAGAAGGTTCTCTGGTGCCTTTTTGCTTTGTGGACTCGTGCCATTGGTGTATTCGTGTTTTTTCCTTGCTACTTCGTTGGCGGTGATGTTTGCAGCGTTTTGTTGCCATGAGTTTTCTCTGCCCTCCATATCTGATGACCACGCACTCGCCTACGGTTACCCTGTAGTTGCCTCACTCTATAGGCAACTGTAACGAACGCTGGGGGCTTTTGGAGTTCATTGACAAGGTCTAGGTGTGTGAAAAAATAACATTCCTTGGCGCGAGCGACTTACAGGGTATGGTATGATTCTGCACCACAAGAACACAAGCATGATGTTAACGCCTCGCCTTATATTCTTTTTGTATGGCATAGATGCGTGCGGAGAATGTCATTAGTGTCTATTCGAATAGGATGATACCGTGAGGTGATCAGCATCCCGATGATCATGACAAAATCATCACACGCGACTCGCAGCAACTCCTGTATGATGCGGAAGTGCCATATGTGAAGGTGGAGGATGAACAAATAACAATGGTACCTTGGTGTTCTCTGGCCGGGGACGAGTTGGATGGTCTTTAGTAGACTATTGCAACAGGGGTCTTGACGGAGTTGAACAACTTCGCGATAGAGCCGCTTCGTCTGGGGTTGTTTCGATGCGAATGCTCTCAGAAAGCAGGGATGCACTATGATGATATCTTCATGAGTAGTACTTTATAGGATAGAGCCAGGAGAGTGGCAAGTAAGTGGACGTAAGCGGAGAAACAAAGAAAGTAGCAACAATAGCTGATAGCAGCAGAGGTGCAAGGAGTGAACCTACCAATTACTACCAAGTAGCAACGATGACCCTACTAGAAGCGGGTGATACGGTGTAGAGGAGCCGAGCCAATGCACCTCACAGCCCTCCCGATCAGCATGGATACAGATAAACAGGAAAGGGTCAAGAAACACGAGGCATGCAAGGGTTCAAGTCTTTCCAATCGCCGTCCTGTCCACCGCACATCCCACCCGCGACTGTTTTTTCAAGTATAAAAATCGCGGGGACTTGCGAGGGATTATTTTTTTCATCCTTTCCAAACCGTTTGGGCATGCCACTTAGTTGTTGTCCACCTACCGGCTTATGCTGGGCGTGGTGTCCAACTCTCAACCTGGCTTGTTGTCCACCTACTGGCGCTGGGCGCGATGTCCATCTACTGGCGTACTGCTGGGCGTGATGTCCATCTACTGGCTTAATTGCTGGGCGTGATGTCCATCTACTGGCGTACTGCTGGGCGCGATGTCCATCTACTGGCATATGCTGGGCGTGGTGTCCAACTCCCCGACGATCCAACTGGCTTGTTGTCCACCTACTGGCTTGGTTGCTGGGCGTGGTGTCCAACTTCCGGTTGGAGATTGGATCACCTTTTCCAACTTTTTCAACATCAATCAAATTAAAACTTGGGTCCAACCTGTTATTGATTCCATTTTGCATGTCATCATCTTGGGAACTTGAGGCGGTCAATCATAACTATTTTCGTCTTCTATAGCCAGCACAAGGATCCAACTATCTCCGGACTTACAGCACGTTCGAATATGGGCAAGGATCATCACGGATGTAGTTACACGTTCTTGCACGGTTTTTAAAGAACTCTTGTCTGAACACACAAGGAGTGCCTTCTCTTCCTTCGATGTGAAAGAAACATCAATCAATGCATAGTACCTGTTATCGTTCTGGTACCTTTTGGTGCTGTTTGTTAAGCTTGCTGGCGTAGAACTTGGAAGCTGTCTGCTGCATGATGCGATTCCTGCGGACTAGTCAAAATACCCTGCTCAGCCGAATACGCAACTGCAACTGCCGAACATATGCCTTGGATGCGTAGGAGTAACTTTTCTGGTCATTGGCAGAATCCTAAATCGAGGACAGAATCGAGGAGAGCGTAGTCGAAAAAAGGTGAAGGTCGCATGTATCTCATATATGATTGCTCGGCTTGATCGCTACCCATCACGCCAGTCAATATCACCCGATGCGTTCCTTGCCTCTACAGCCCGCGCATATTGCTGCCGCTGCTCAAAAATGGAAAAGCATTCTATGAGGACTATTGAACTTGCTCGGTGTGGACTTCCCGCGTCCCCTTGCAAAGCACTCGGTGCGGATATCGTAGCTTCTGCCCGCTTCGGTGCACTGTAGAAAGTATATTCGCAATTCAAGGAACGAGGCAAGAAATGGATCTGTTTATTTGCCCGGAACCGGTATCTAAGTAGGTTCGGTTGCTGACGGGCTAGCTACTCATGTGATATGATCCATGGTGCACTTTCCTCCCCTCTTAGTGGACGAAGTCCAGGGTAAGAATAGCAGCATGTGTTGGAGGATCATGGTGAAAGTTCAGCCGGCTAGTGCAGCGTGAAAGAGCCACATAGATAGGGCTCATCCCCGTATGACCATAGTTCACGCGGTGTTGTCCGGATGCTTCCATTGGCTCGAGCTATTCTGCTATAGGGGTTACGGTGTTGCTCTCAGATTGGATATTGAGTGCGTGAGCATGAAAGCCCAATCCGTCTTGAAACGTATAGTGGAATTGTGAGAGTCAAGGAGACAAAGAGATGATGTTTATTCTTTGCCGAGGCAGGACTATTAAGTAGGCGTCTTGCCACAGGCTAACTATACACTCAATGAACTTTGATAAAAAGGGAAGTGGTCTCCAATTTAAAGAGGTACACTCCCTAGACCAAGGTAGGTCCAGTACGTTACACGTCTCTTTGATCATCCTTTCCCTCGCATGGCTGCTAAGGACCTCTTTGAATAGATCAAGAACATCTTTGAACATTGTTCTTGTGGCGCCCATACTCCTCCATGACGCCATCTCCGCTCTCATCTTCATACCCTCTGCGTCCTTGGTGAACTTGGTACGATAATACTCTCTCACTGATACATCCACTGTTGCGGCTACGACGCTCTTCAGGGTGGCACTGTTGTCCACAGGCATCATCTTCACCAGATGGTGGGTTTTCTCAACGCGTTGGATTGATTGGATCCCTGCAGTAAACTGCGTTCTAACCCAAGTCTATCCCCATTGGTGTCGGTTATCATACAGGCGTCGGAGATATCGGTCAATTACCCCATCATCATCGCCAAATTGCTCGCACAGTGCGCCCCACCTTGAATCAAATTCGGATGGCGTCAAAGAACGACAGGGCTCAATGAATGAACTCTCGAATCTCCTTAAAGTGTCCTTCAACGGAGATTGTAGGCGCAACTGTCGATTCTTGAATGCATGCCATGTACAGTTAAGTATGCGGGTCTGCGGGATAACACTTGCGCAGGCGGCATCCATGACTAGATCTTTGTCAATCATTACGGCTTCCGGAGCGATGTTCCCAGTTGCAAGAAGAAGCCGACCCAGAACCCATTCATAGTCCTGAGTTGTTTCGCCTGCTGTCAAGGCGCATGCAACGATTCTGGTCTTGAATTCGAAGTCGACCACCTCGAAGCAATGGAGCGACACGTTTAATCGATTTGTGGACGCTGTTGCCTCGTGCATCAGCATGTCGCGGTACCGATTGTAGAGCACTCTTTACTCCACACTCATCCAGAAATGGTCCCCGAATCGGTCCTGCTGATCGACGGCGTGCCTGAAGAACAGGCGACGCAGGTCCTTTTCCGGAGGCTGACAGTTTCGAGAGATATATGGTCAACTGAGCAGCTTCATTCAGTGGGGTTGTTTTCTCATCCTTTCAACAATGAGCCAGGAAATTGTTGAACTGGTATGTCCAGGACAGTTCCGGAAAACTCCTGGGACAGCAAAGATCGGATATCGCGGGTGATGAAGATCATCTCGACGGCCTTCAGAATCAAGTCTTTCACCTCTTGATTGAGCGGCGAGATTCTAACCGTCTCCGCATCCATTGGGTGGTTGTGCTCCGCTGCAATGTTGATGATGTGTCATGCTGGGGACATGGCGACGGTACTTGACAACTTGATGCGGTATTTTTTTTTTTTTACAACCGCACTTCTTGGAACCAGATCGCGTTCGTAGCTTGACTTGCTGCTCCTTTTTGGGGTGTCGCGGGATCCCCGACAGTTTGCACTCTACCTCAACTAGATGTTGCAAGGTATGTGTTGGTAAGAGATGTACTACAAGAATATTCCATATCTCTCGCCACGTCTTCTATCAATGTTCGTCGTTTGCAGTGACATATCATTTCGATTCTTTTCGTGCGGTGAGGGCGGCCAGCACTAACGCCAAAACCGACGTGACGAGCGTATGCCTTGACAATACTTATTGCGGCTTCGAGATCCGGAACTTCGTCTTGGATTGCAGGAGCCGGTGGAAGTTCTTTGTATTAATAGAGCGCTGACGATAATAGCTGCTAGTATCCGCTGCTCAATGGGTTGTACTCTGCCGTAACAGTATCTTCAACATTCTCAACCGTAAGGTATTCTGACTTGAATGTCAGAGTAATCCATCATCCTGAACAAGCTCGATTGCATGTCAGAATATCTTTTTCGAAAAAAAAGGCTTTCATCCTTGATGAAAGGATGAGTACTGGAAGCAAAAAGCAGAATTCCGGGTTTGAACCGGAGACCTGCCGATCTGCAGTCGGCTGCTCTACCGCTGAGCTAATCCTGCTGGTCAATCATCTGATTGGTTGAGAATAACAAACCAATTTCATATCAAGAACCATAATCTATAATTCCACTACGTCATCATTATATCCATTATTTTTGGTTATTTCCTGCTCTTTATCTCCCGTATATAGTGATCGTTATTTCCCTTTGCCTTGCCTCGCGGACAAGATACTCGGCGTCGCTTGCTTGAGGTTTGAGTTCGATTGCGTGGAAGGAGATGGAGATCGATCGTGAATCGAATCACGATGTTGCGGTGGCAAAGGCATTGGCTGTTCTCGATCGGTGGTTACAATTGCGGTTAAAGATTCAAAGAGAGCCGTGGTGAAATGCGTGTGCCATATATCGTGTGCAATGTTGTCGAGTGATATATGTTTCCTTCGCGTAAGGTACGCGGCGTCCGTGTTAGCAGGCGTTCGACAGCGACGTGCTTTGTTAAATGAGTACCGCTACTTCCTCGGGCACTATTTCAAAGCAGCCAAGACTACATCGGCTCAACCACGGGGCGGCCATGCCCTAAGAGCATGGCGGTTGTCCGGGATTGAATAGCCATCCGAAATCCGAGAACTTGGACATCGTCCGAGATTTAATCTTCAGCTGACTTGGTAGTGAGGCATGTTGGCTAGTTCGAATTTCCCCCTACGAAGCTGGCCACAATGGGCAACGCACCGCTGTCGTTGGTCAACCGTGAGAGCATCGCTCGAAGGGCGCCTGCCTGCTAGGACGTGCTATTTGTGCTGCTCAGCAGTAACAGGCACATGTATCAAACCATGTCATAAGCTATTTAAAAGCCCACTCTGGATGAACGTAGTATAGCTGGCATGTCAAGGACAAGGCGGCCCCGGAGGACCGCCTGAGCTTTTGCCCCATGTCGTCCTATTGAGCTTTTGCCCCATGTTGTGTTATTGAGCTTTCGCCTTACAGTATGCTGTCGTGATGAGCTACTGCTCCATGTCGTCCTATTAAGCTTTTGCCCCATGTTGTCTCATTGAGCTTCGCCTTACAGTATACTGTCGTGATGAGCTACTGCTCCATGTCATCCTAGTAAGCTTTTGCCCCTTGTTGTCTCATTGAGCTTTCGCCTTACAGTATGCTGTCGTGATGAGCTACTGCCCCATGTCGTCCTATTAAGCTTTTGCCCCATGTTGGCTTATTCAGCATGTAGTCCAGTGCTGGACATTATGCGCGATTGCAGCTCATTCAGATTAATGGAGTTGGTAATGGCATCGATATGAATGGGCTCAGGTCATGCGATTACTTTTGTCCCTGATGGGGCACTATGTCGTATTAGGTACCATTCAATCTCTCTATTGCTCCACAAAGTTGCTACCGCATAGAAAGTCGTTCCTGATTTGTGTTTAGAAAAATCGCATCAGAATGGTATGTAATGTATCGACTTCTCCAGTGCTCACATTACATGGCATTTGTGCGCAATACAACTTCACCGTCCTCTGAGAGTTACATGGCGCGTTGGATCCTCAATTTGAGGGCCGACACCGCTAGAAAACAATTAGACGGTTTCTGAATTAAGGTTTGAAGCAATAGCGACGCGTAGTTGAGGTACGGTTGGTAAAAGAACAAAAAACGCAATTTTACTAAGTTTTCGCGCGCTACCCCATACAGAGGATGAGCGCGAGGCCTTTCAAGTCCAATGACTGTTGGTTGATCACCCAAGAACAATGCTATACGATAATCTACCCTTGAATTGGCGTTTAAGTGAGCCGTTCACCTGCCAGAGTGTCATAAAGACGTGTTGCGCACAAATCTCATGTAACTTTCGTACTGGTCAAGTCGATATTTTACACACCATTCTGATTCGGTTTGTGATAACAGCATTAACATTGAATGCTGTACCTAAGTTACTCACAGGATTGTCCTGGGGCCTTAGATGCAACCTTGATGTGTCTCTCTGTTCCATCCTTCCAGGGATTCAACCCGGTGTTCGTCGTACCAAGTCCTTGACACACCGCTAAACATAGACGCATCTTTGAACCTCGACCCGGCCCTTCGTCAATCAAGTTTATACACACGGCTCTTACGCCTTTTCACCATCCTTCTATCTGTTCTTGTACTGTCGCTATCTTTGTGTAGGCTATAGTCTTTACGTGCCTTGTTCTTTTGTACTTTCCCTGGCTAGGCTTTCGCGCTCGTCTCTCAAACATATAAATGGTATCCCATCAAAATCATTTTTCCCTAAGTTGACAAGAAACAATCACCTCTCTTTCTTCTTGACTTCTCACTCTTCCTTACTCCTCCCAGTTCGACCACTCACTCTTTTCAGTCCCTAGTCCAGCCGTTGACATCTACTGCCCGAATTCCATCCTTTTCTTCTTGTTTCCTCTTCACCCGTAGAAAACCCGAAATCATCTCAATGAGAATCAAAAGCCTTATTTCGCTCATGGCATTGACTGTAGCCATCCAGATTTGTGATGCCAGAGTCCGCCCCGGCTTTACCAAAGGCATCCTTGACGTGATCGGAAATTGGCTCGAAATCGGAAACGGTCATGGGGGCGAAGGGTTGTACGACATGTTACATCAGTGCAAATGGCCTGGCTTCAAGAATATCATCAAGAATTGTCCATCATACGGCCCTGGCTCTGACAGCAACAAGAACAATGAGGTGGAGCCGGTAAATGAGCAATTGGCCAAGACCGCGTTGGAGATTTTCACGGAGGAAGATTTTTCCCCCGAGATATCGGCGTTCATGTCATTTGAACAAAGGAGCCGCCTATTCAAGCCATGTTTCGATAACGAGGTCAACTTCCTGCTTTGTACTGCACGGGCATCGGCTAAAGCGGGATTGGACATGTGTCAAGTCTGGAACCATGCCTTTAACTACAAGGATTTTTGTAATGTAAACGCTTGTTATTGCTTGAGTCACGAATGCCTACCCGAGCAGCTCCAGCGCTACAACCAGGCTGTACGCGAGGAATTCAAGATTGACCAGTACTCGAGGCTTCCTGACAAAGACTGGTTCCCACACTGGCCTGACCAAGTGTCGAAGGCTTTTTGTGACAGGAATACTGTTAATCCAAGAGGATGAGGAGTACATGTACGAGCAACACCTTGATTGCCCCAAGAGTCTTGTTGTGTATGTGCACAACATGTGTGAGATGTTTTAACAGTTGTGGGTCGCGACAACTGTATTTTACTCACACGATTAAAAATATAATATATTAAATAATAACTGAAAAATAAGGAAGCATGTTTTTGTCCAGCTTACATACCTTCTACAAGCATTCATACCATTCATTGATACAGCAAGCCCTATGTGTGAAACACAGACCATACCCAAATCCATTTATTAGCAGTATGTCACGGTCAGACAAGCAGATTTCAGAAAAGGGTGAAGGAAGGGACAAGGTTGTGATTGTATTGCAGACTGATGTTCTATCTATGTTGGCTACGGACTATTTACCCGGCCAATGGACAGAGTGCGGGGGTGGACCACTGGTGACAGAAGGGCAAAAGAAGTTTATGGACGATGATGGCAGTGGGGTAAAGGTGCAGACTGGTGTGAAAAAGGCGGATGGCAGTAAGGCGAGACTGTCTTATTCACATTTATTTCCTTCACCTAGGAAATTAATTGATTGATTCGACTGCTCTTTTTACACGCGAAACACGTCGAACAAGAACGGTGGTCTGTGCTTTGAGGTGTGGGGACCTACCTCTTGGTGTGCGTTTGAGTAACGTATCAAGGGCCTGAGAATCAAGGGGATTGAGCAGGGAATCATTTTCGGCAGCATTGACGGGAGTGATATCTGATAGTTGGGATAGTAGGTACGTGGTGGCATGAGGGCAGGTACGTGTGGGGTTATAGAGATCTGAGTAAAACGTGGTGGCCTAGGTGGTCATAGCAGTGGGGCATGAGGTCGTTTGGCCAGTGGAAGGATCCATCATTTGGACGACAGATGATATTGGACGTGGCCTCCTATCACACCCAATCCCCCACCCCGTACTCGCTCTTCCTATGCCCGGCAGTAAGCCATTTCACGAAAATGACCAACTACTTCTCGGCAGTTCAAAACGTGCTGGTTGCGTGTCAACTAGTACCTTCTGTGTCTCTTTCTCCTCGCTCTCCGGGTGCCTTATTGCCCCCGTTTCAACTATTATTAGAGACCCCGGTGACCCAGTGGTTGACGACGCCAGCCGACGCGCCACCTAGGGCAGCAAGCCTGACCTCACCACTGTGGATGGCGGATGTCTTCTCGTTCGATGACAGGACCAGGCTCTTGGTACCACGACCACTCGATACTCTCACGGTCAAACGCCAGGACGCACAAGCGCTTTGGAAACGAATTAAGCAGGACAAGGTCTTCTTCAAGCCGGAGATCGATTGGGCCACCGACAGCCCGAGTCTCGAGTGCTCCAATCGTGATGGCAGAGCCATGCTGTCCACACTTCCAATACCCGCGCCAGAGGCGATAACACTGCTCCAAGCATCCAAGCACCAACTGCGAGCGGTTCTGCATCCATATGCTGAGGCACGATTCCAGTTCACTAAAGCTCAATGGACAGCTTTCTGGAAGGCTCGAATTAATAAGACAGCGCGGAACGTTTGGTGGCGCTACCTGAACCATGCTCTTCCCACCGCTCACTTTAGGGCTACAACTTGGCGACTCACCGGAGCTAACTCAGCTTGCCCTATATGTGGACACCCAACAGAGGATTATCTGCACTACCTCGCGCTTTGCCCGACCAAGCGAGCAGCCTGGTCTATGCCGCTGGAAACGTACACTACCTGTGCAAGCTGGACCGATGATAACATAACATCACTGTTCCTCCTGTCCTCCCACCCCAAAGGGTTTCCCATGTCCCGAGTCGCTGATATCTCCTCCTTCCAGCTTGTGGCAGCCGGACTATCGGCCATATGGTCCTTTAATGTTACGTATTATGTTGAGAAACGAGTTATACCGCAACACATCCTTGAGACCATGATGCTGCAAAACGCTCGTCGCACCCAGCTCCTTACTACGTCACAATAAAATCTTGCATTCAAAAAAAAAAAAAAAAAAATTGTGGTGTGAGCTGTTGACCTACTGTATGCTGTCGTGATGAGGCGGTTGTCCGGGATTGAATAGCCATCCGAAATCCGAGAACTTGGACATCGTCCGAGATTTAATCTTCAGCTGACTTGGTAGTGAAGCATGTTGGTTAATTCGAATTCCCCCTACGAAGCTGGCCACAATGGGCAACGCACCGCTGTCGTTGGTCAACCGCGAGAGCATCGCATGAAGGGCGCCTGCCTGCTAGGACGTGCTATTTGTGCTGCTCAGCAGTAACAGGCACATGTATCAAACCATGTCTTAAGCTTTTAAAAAGCCCACTCTGGATGAACGTAGTATAGCTGGCATGTCAAGGACAAGTCGGCCCCGGAGGACCGCCCATGCAGAGCTTGCATACTAAGGTAGATGATAGATACCTGAGATGTCCTTCTCTCTCTCTTTAAAAAAATGGTAAGTGTTACTATCCGCAGGTGGTCCCTCCTTTGGCTCATCTCTGTCTCCCCTTGATGTCGCGTTTGCCTTTTTTTCAGGGGCGAAGATTACCTGTAATAGACGAGCAGATATCGCAGCAACTGGCTTGTCCACCACGGCAAGCAGGGGAGAGAAAAGGGCTCTGGTAATTTCTAAATCAGGGTGGGAAGGGGGGCTCTGGTAGGTCCAAGGACCGACTGGAAAGGCGTACATGTATTGCACTGTCATGCTTGTCGTGAAGACAAACGGAGAGGCGGTATCTGTGAGTATAAAAGGCATGTACTTTTGACCCTTCATTCAATCGCTATCACAGACGTTCAAACCAAAACCCAGCTCAAACAATCCCTTCACCGCATCTCACGAAGCACACACCCCATAACCAAGGTGCGCTGCTAATCTCTATCGATTTTGTTATAGCTAGAGACCAGCGTATTTGGTCACTAACAACGAGTGTACTATTCTAGATGAAGCTGAACTACGCGTATTTTCTACTTTTGCTCTTGGCTTCTTCAGCGTTAGTGAAGGCGGACGAGAAAGAGGATGAGATGGCGTTGGCGAAAAAAATTAGAAACAACATATGCATGGACGGCGATCACACCCAGGAATGGTTCGACTGTATCATGTGTTGTCAAGGACTGAGCCCGCACAAGAGACAAAAAGAGGAGGACCATGAGAAGGTCAAGAGTGATATGTACAACAAGATTTGTGGTGCTGACACAAACTATGCCACCGAGCTCAAGAAGATTCTTGATGGGAAAGACGACATAAAAGATAGTGACACCACTGAGGACGCAATGAAGGATTTCTTTGAGAAAAAGATGAAATGTTTCCTGGGTTGTGAGGAAGACCCCGAGTGTAGACCATAGCTTCAGCAACAATAAATGGCGACTATTTGCTAAGGACTTGCTTGAGCCAAGATGATCAGGAGCTCAAAATGAGATTCGGCAGCCGATCGCTGCGACGTTTCTGCCTTTCAATCAACGCAGTCTAGAACGGGAGTTGGACAGGACGCTCAGCAATGCCAGCAGGTTAATAGCGATGAAAAATGAACAGGGTCCAGATTAACACAGTCATCATCCATACTGCGTGGGCCTGTTGTGGCTCAAAAGAACATACCATCAGACTCGGGCCTACTCAACTGGACATCTTTTCCATCAGCCAAGGTTCAAACGCATGCGTCCTCAGTTGGATCAGACAGGTCCTCCAAAAGCCAACAGTGCACGTTTCGGTCGCCAAAGAAAACTTTAGCATGCTCGGGCAAATGTATGGGCGACTAGGCAATCTGTAGTCGCAAAGTCGCACAAATGTGAATATCCGTTGTATTGTTTGTCAAGCAGGAGCTAAGTTAATGCGCTTTGTACAACTAATGTTCTCAAGGCATCAGCATCTCCACTATCGCTTGCTCTGAGAAACAACTCCATGGCCTTGCAGTGGTCCTGCTCAACACCTTGACCATTCAGATACATGTTGCCGATGCTGTTCGTGGAAGCAGCATGTCCAGCGGCGCTCGCTTTAAGGTACCACCCCATAGCCTTGTGGTAGTCCTGATCAACACCTTGACCATTGCGATACATGTTGCCGATGCTGTTCATAGAGGCAGCATGTCCAGCCTCGCTCGCCTTAAGATACCACTCTAATGCCCTTCTGTAATCCTGCTTAACGCCATGACCGCTATGGTGCATGATGCCGATGTTTCTCATGGACGTGGCATGTCCAGCGTTGCTTGCTTTAATATACCATTCCATCGCCTTGCCATAGTTCTGTTTTACACCTTGCCCACTGCGATACATGTTGCCGATGATGTTCATGGAAACAGCATGTCCAGAATCGCTGGCCTTAAGGTACCACTCCATCGCCTGGCGGTAGTCCTGCTTCGCACCACGGCCATCGTGGTACATGCCACCGATGTGGCCCATAATAGTGATATCTCCAGCATTGCTCGCTTTAAGATACCATTCCATAGCCTTGCTGTAATCCTGCTCAACGCCCTGGCCACTATGGTGCATGATGCCGATATTTCTCATAGAAGCGGCGTGTCGGGAATCGCTTGCTCGAAGATACCACTCCATAGCCTTGCTGTAGTCCTGTTCAACGCCCTGACCGTTGTGATACATGTTGCCGATCCTGTTCATGGAAGGAGCATGCCCAGCGTTGCTTGCTTTAAAATACCACTCCATAGCCTTACTGTAGTCCTGTTCAACACCTTGACCATTGCGATACATGTTGCCGATGTTGTTCATAGATGAAACATGTCCAGCGTCGCTTGCTTTGAGGTACAGCTCCATCGCCTTGCGGTAGTCCCGCTCAACACCACGGCCATCGTGATACATACCACCGATGTGGCCTACAATAGTGGTATCTCCAGCACTGCTTGCCTTGAAATACCATTCTATAGCCCTGCTGTAATCCTGCTCGACGCCCTGGCCACTATGATGCATAATGCCGATGTTTCTCATAGAGGCAGCATATCCGGAATCGCTTGCTCGAAGGTACCACTCCATAGCCTTGCTGTAGTCCCGTTCAATACCGTGGCCATTCTGATACATGTTGCCGATGCTGTCCATGGAGGCAGCATGTCCAGAATCGCTTGCCTTAAGGTACCACTCCATTGCCTTGGTGTAGTCCTGTTCAACACCTTGTCCACTGCGATACATGTTGCCGAGACTGTTCATGGAAGAAACATATCCAGCGTCGCTTGCTTTGAGGTACCACTCCATCGCCTTGCGGTAGTCCTGTTTGACACCACGGCCATCGTGGTACATGACGCCGATGTAACCCATAAGAGCGACATCTCCAGCATCGCTTGCCTTGATGTACCACTCTACAGCCCTGCTGTAATCCTGCTCAACGCCCTGGCCACTATGATGCATGATCCCGATGTTTCTCATGGAAGCAACATGTCCAGAGTCGCTTGCTCGAAGGTACCACTCCATCGCCTTGCAGTAGTCTTGCTCAACTCCTTGACCGTTGTGATACATATTGCCGATGCTGTTCATAGAAGCAGCATCTCCAGCGTCTTTTGCCTTGAGGTACCACTCCATGGCCTTGCTGTAGTCCCGCTCAACACCTTGACCATTTTGATACATGTTACCGATGCTTGTCATGGAAGCGGCATGTCCAGCGTCACTTGCTTTAAGGTACAGTACCATCGCCGTGTGGTAGTTCTGTTCGACACCACGGCCATCATGGTACATGCCACCGATATGGCCCATAATAGTGATATCTCCAGCATCGCTTGCCTTGAGGTACCACTCCATAGCCTTACTGTAATCCTGCTTAACGCCATGACCACAATGGTATATGATGCCGATGTTTCTCATGGAGGTAGCATATCCAGAAGCACTCGCTTGAAGGTACCACACCATAGCCTTGCTATAGTCCTGCTCAACACCTTGGCCTTTACGATGCATGTTGCCAATGCTGTTCATAGAAGCAGCATGCCCAGCGTCGCTTGCCTTAAGGTACCACTCCATGGCCTTGCTATAATCCTGCTCAACACCATGACCATTGTGATACATGTTGCCGATGCTGTTCATGGAAGCAGCATGTCCAGCCTCGCTTGCTTTAAGGTACCACTCCATCGCCTTGCAGTAGTCCTGCTCAACACCGCGGCCATCGTGGTACATGCCACCGATGTGGCTCACAATAGTGACATCTCCAGCTTTGCATGCCTTGATGTACCATTCCATCGCCTTGCTGTAATCCTGCTCAACGCCATGGCCAATATGGTATATGATGCCGATGTTTTTCATGGAGGTAGCATGTCCACAATCGCTTGCTTTTAGGTACCACTCCATAGCCTTGCTGTAGTCCTGCTCCACACCTTGACCAATGCGGTACATAACGCCAAGGCTGAACATGGCGGTGGCATCTCCACCATCGCTGGCTTTAAGATACCATTTCATAGCCTTGCCGTAGTCTTGCTCAAGGTCGTCGCCGTCATGGTACATTCTCCCAATTTGACGATTGGTCTCTGCTGCCTCGCCGTCGACACTGTTGCTGAACCATTCCATGGTCCTTGTATGATGTTCAGAGACGCCTGCACCATGATGCACCATGCGATTATTGAGCCTGCCTTGCTCCTGCAATGCCTCTTCTCCTCTACAATCCCACAATTTTGCTTCCTCGTCATCCTGGTCCACGCCAAGGCCATACTGATATATCTGACTGATCTTGAGCATCGCCACGGCTATTCCAGCCTCGCTTGCTGCAAGGTACCACTCCAAGGCTTCGCCATAATCCAACTGCGCTCCACGACCCCGATAGTACATGTGGCCCATCTTGAACATGGCTTTTGCAGATCCACTGCCGCCAGCCGAGCTTTCGAACCAGTCCATAGTCTTGTTGTCGCCAAGCATTCCGCCGCTCTTGAGCAAATCCAGGAACCCAGCGAACTCGTTCGTCTTGAATGACTTTTCGAGAGCCTTGAGATAATGTACCATCTTGCCATTGTTGGTCGCACTTCTATGTTGTTGCTGGTCTGGCTCATCTTGTCCGTGAGAAGACTGCACAGCGTCCGGAAGTACATCCATGGCAGCGGGTCTTTTGTCGGGATCCATTGCCCAGCACGTTCGCACACAGGCTGCGTAGGCCTTTGGAGTGTTGTCTGGAATCTCCTCGAGGATGCCGTTCAAGATGCAACATATCATTCCATCGGGAGTGTGCTCTCGGTAGGGCTTGGTGGACTCAGATGCCATCTCCCACATGACCATTCCTAACGCATACACATCCGACTTGCTTGTGTACTGAGGCAGTTCCTGCAGCAATTCGGGTGCCATCCACTGAAGGGTGCCTCCTCCTCCTCCATTCTCGCCAACCCTTATCGCAAGGCCAAAATCACATATCCTGGCTTCCTTGTGCTCAGTGAGGAGAATGTTGGAACTCTTGATGTCGCAATGGATGATGCCCTGATATTGGAGATAGGCAAGTCCTAGAGAGATATCTTTGGCAATTTGAGTCTTGACTTCCCAGTTCTTGAGAGTCTTTCCTACGATCGCCTCTGCCAGATTGCCTCCTTCGACGTACTCCATGACAATCATCTCATGATGGACATGATAGAACTGAACAATGTGTTTGTGGGTGAGTTGCTGGATGATAGCGACTTCCTGCTTGGTGCTCTTGTGTTTCGAATCGAGGAACCGTTTGACCACAACATCATCGAGTCCGCACTTGGCTTTGAAGATCTCTGCTTGCGCACCATGACCAATCCTTTTTCCTAACTTGATGTTGCCGGTCTAGATAAGAGAGTTGGTTGCGTAGTTCTCATACTGATCAGCTTTGGAAGCAGACTGTCTTGCAAACAATGTGTAGGCTTGGGTATGACTTCTGACATACACTGAAGGAACGACACCAGGTCAGCATGGCAATTTGAGGATGAGACGATGTGTGTGGCGAAAGTCAGGATGGGCGTGCGTTTTTATCGAGACAAGAAGGGGCAATGTGTACAAGGAGAAGAACAAAAATAAAAGATCCCACCCCTGTGGTGTTACCTCAACGTGCGATCTTATTGGCAGTCTTCGGCACGGATTCAAGGCACAATGCAGGATTCTCTCAACGATCCTCCGTGCTGTATTTATTCAACTTCCTTGACTCGTCTCTATTCTCACTTGCACCGATCCCACAACCAGAGCCCGCCGATCGCCACTGCCGCCACAGCAACTGCCATCATCGAAGAGGCTGACACGGTCAATGCACGCTTCTTCTGCTGCTCTTGTTCTTGTTGCTGCTGATGATGACGATGATGCGGACGATGGGGGTGTTTTCGAAGCAAGGTGTTCGCCTGCTGCAATGCCTTTGTCTGCTCCTCCAGTGCCACCGCGTCTAAATCTCCCTCGTTGACTTCTATCCACAAGTGAGGCGGTAGCGCCTGTACCGTCTGACCCCACTCCAGCCGCCTCTCTCTCCACCACAGATACTGCTGCTCCTTGGAGGGTATCACCCACTCTTCCAGTTCACCATCATCCACTCCTCCGACATCAACAGCAGCAGCAGCAGTAGCAGCAGCAGCGGTAGTACTGGATCCTGCATTTTCGAGCCTGGTCTTGAACTTGCGTTCGAACTCCACCTCGACCAAGAGCCACTTGTGATCGCTAGCCGAATAGTCATGGTTTCCCATCTCTCTGCCAACACAGCGTAGATTCTTGAGTAGCGAGTAATCCAGCTTTGCCTTCAGGATCCCAAAAAAGTTGGGGTTGTGGAGCGTCAGGTCATTACGTGCACACCAAGGATCGTAGAAACCAGGATTCCGTGCCTGGTGGAGAACCAGCGGCGTGAAACCTGACCACAGTCGTTGTGTCGAAAAGAATGCGTGCGAGGACTGTAACGCTGACAGAAGGAAGGGGGGCTGAGGGTCTTGAAATGCTGATCCGCCGGCATATGTTCCTGTCATGGTGGAGGATGTCGATGTTGTTTTAGTGGTGGTGGTGGTGAAAGTCGTGGCAGGGTGGTCATCAATTTGTGAGGTCATGGCAGCGTTAGGGTCATTAGGGTATTGGAGGTCATTATCATGAGGTTGGGTGTTGGTGAAAGTGTGGTATTGTCGAGAGTGCCCATCATCCTGGTTAGTCCTGCGCCGCTCCTGACGGTGACGGTATTCAGTCTCCCCATCAACTTGATCATAGTCATCGTTCTCGTCCCCGTCCTCATATGGAAGTGGGATACCTCGCTCTTCATCATCACGGCCATTAAAGTCGAGGGTATCCTCTCTACCCGTCACAGTCCCAAACATAGTGTTGGGCCGACTCTGCTTTGGGGTCGGTGGAATCAACCTAAGCGTGGGCGAAGGCGTGGATGGTGTAGATGCCAGATCACGAGTGTCCCGCGTCGTGTCTGCGCGCAGTTTGAACTCTCTTGAATGGCCATCGCCGTCCTCGTCCTCGTCGCTTTCTCCATGCAGTTCGTAGTGATGAATAAAAGCGGTTGTTGGGCTAGACCACGCAGAGGACGAGGCTGGTGACATGTATTCGGATCTGTCTATCAAGCTCGACTCCAGTGTGATGATGCTGGAACTCCGAGGTCGGCCCACCAAGATGATGCTTCCATCCTCTTGATAGCTCCTGTAGCTCTCTGCTTCTTCGGTAGCCATAGCCGTGCGGTGCTCCTCCTGCAAGATGCTTTCGTCCATGGCATGCCGTAGATGTTCTTGCTGTTGCTGCAAAGACGACTGAGATTCGAATGGAGGCTCACAGGCAGCGGCGATAAATTTGTCGCTCAGGAGCTGCTCAAGCCGAGCTTGCTTTACCGCCTCCAGTCCTGCTCCGACCAGTTTCCTGAGCCATCCTGTGTACTTTGCTTCCGATGTCCAAAATGCAGACCTCTTATTCTCAGACTCGTCCTCCTTTGTACCAATCCCCATCCCCAAGAACCCGAGTCGCCTTAGCCAGTGCCATCCTCCAGTCGCCAGCGCCAGGTTGAACTCGCCGTCCTGGACGTGCCAGCTCCATAGGTTTCGATCCCACCATTCGGCTTCCTGTGAGCCGACAGAGCCGATCCGGTACTGGTCAGATGAGATGGTCTTTGCAAGTCGGGCAATCGAGTGTGAGATGGTATTCAAGTCGCCAAAGAGGATCTGGTAAGGGTATCGATCCGAGTACAACTCCGAGTCTGCCAGTATGTCGCTTAATGCCGAGATGCGCCCCACAATTCCTGTGAAGACCTCAAGGTGGGCGCAGTAGCAGAGTAAGGGTCCTGAGGGCGTTTGAATATCCGCCACTATGGTGAAGCGCCTAAACACATGATTTCGAGCATGGTCGTGTCAGCCAAAGTACTTTCGATACATACAGTATCTGCAAAAATGACGCAAGCATCTGTTTTTTACCTTCCCAGCCGCGGCTCATTCAGCTTCATGCCATCTCTCTCCCACTCATATGCATGATGGACATGATCCAGGACCCTAAAGCCGTTGACGGGCCACTTTGACAGGATTGCATTCCCGTGCACGCCTCCTCCTTGGTCCCGATCCTTGCGACCCGGATGCTCTAGCTCCCAGAACTCGGGCACAAACCCACCATAGAGTCCCTGGGACCGACATATCTCCAGGAAATGGTCTCGTTCATGTCCGGACCGATGGCAGCCAATGTCAATTTCTTGGATGCAGAGGATATCGGCGTCAATCTCGGTTAGCGTGGCGAGGATCTCGGCCGCTTTGTAGTTGCGCTCGATATTCCACTGCAGACACCGGATCGGCCTGTCCTGATGCGCTGTAGATGGTTTCGTCTGGGCTGTTGGGGTCGAGGTGTTTATAGCTGGGGTGGATGCTGACGATGCAGCAGAGGAGCTTGATGGTTCTCCTGAATTTAATATCACAGCACTTGGCAACGGAGACGGTGGTCCTGGATCCCGCGTTCGCAGCAAGGGGGGATAAAAGAGAGAGCGCGGAATGTGAGGAACGGGACAATGGGAGATAAAAGAAGTGTGAGCCATGGGTTCTTTGGCTTGCTTCTGTCAAAGAAAGGAAACAACGAAAGAAAAAAGTGGGCGTTTGGAGCCCAATATGCTTTTGCTGTATGATATCAATGCAAAAGAGCTATTATACCTCTGGGCGACGGCACACCATGATCCCCCGCTGATTCTTGCTCAAAGACAGCATGCTGTTGTGCTGGCATGGGCGTGGGAGGCGAGGACGGGTGGGCGGGGTGCTGAGCGAGATTCTGCTGCAGGTCAGGCACGGTCGCACGAGGCCGACAGTCGTATATCAGCAGCTCACCGGGCCGAGGCCGGGGCACATTGTTCGTCGTGAATTCGGGCATGCTGCTGCTGCTACTGGTGGTGTTGCCATTGGAGGTGGAGGATGGCGAAGAGTAAGAGGAAGGGCCATTGGCTAGGGATCGGGAGGTGGTGCTGGGCTCTGCATGGCCGGTGCTCATGGCTTAGGCACAGAAGGTGAATGATGCTGGCGCAGGAGTGTTCGGGTCGCGAATGCAAGCAAGACAAAGGGATTCTGAATAGCCGCAGCCCCAGCAGGCAAGGTCAAGGCAGAGCGAGCGGGAAGGGGAGAGAGAGGGAGACGGCTGTGGATTGCAAGGGACGACGAGCGTGGGCGTGTGTTGCTGGAGCGAGAATGAAGAGAAGGAACGAGACGAATAAATAAAGAAAATGCGGTGTGCCTTTGCATCCCCCATATATGGCGATTTTGGCAGATGTGCGCCCGCTTGATCCGATCGATCTGGCTGGCCCGTTCCGCGCACGGCTTCTTGTTCTGCTGTTTGCTTCCGCACTTCGCCAGATCGCTTGTTTTGGTGTCCCCTCCCAACACACCTACTTCACACAGACTACATGCCATTGTCCTGTCGTCTTTATATTAAAACCACTATCGCGTGCGACCACTTCACTCTCGCGACAGGAACATGGGATCCGCCTTGACTTTCCTGAGCACATTCTGGTACCAGTCATTGAACGCCTTCACGGGCAGATAGCTCGTTTCGGCTCCGGACGAGGGCCCGCCTGGCGCAAGCACGCCCATCGCTGATCCCGGTCCTCCTGTTGGCACCAAGGCAGTCGAACCTGGAGGCAGGACAGCCGTGGCAAACGAAGTGACATGGTTGTAGAGATGAGCCATGACCGCTTTTGCCACCGCTGCGACCGAGTCTGGAGATGCACTATGGCCGCCCATTCCGCCGACTTGCGACAGTGGCACAAGCGCATTGCTGGGTCCCGATGATGATGATGACGCTGATCCTGCAGTGTTCGATGTGCCAGCGCTGGGAAGGTTGGCGATCTGCGACATGACCACATCAATGGGTTCCATGGAGATTCCAAGTGTTGCAGTGATGGGTGCGGACTGTGTCGCTGTGTTGTCCATGGCCATGTCGTTTCCTGAAGAGGACGCAAAGGGTGATCGTGACGCCGTGGCAGCCGATTTCAATCGAAAGATGGCGCTTGCCTTGTCATTCGATAGCCTAGAAGAAGAAAGAGGATGATCATGACGAAGGTTGTTTGAGAAAGAGAAGGTCGGTACCAGATCAATGGCTATACAAGGTGGTGCTCTGAACGATCGCATCGTGAAAGAAGATTGGGTTTCCATCTCTCGTACATGCCGAGAAGCTGCCACGTCTTGTTGGGCCAGAGCAAATGTACGGTGGCGGCGTATCCAGGCTGGAAAGGGATTGTGCCCAAGAGAAACACGACAATGTGGTTGATATTCTCTGCATCATCTAGTTGGAACGTAAACTTGTTCACGTCTACCTGCTGCAGGTTCGTTTGGACCTGCACGCACAGACAGAATGCAGCATGTGGATGTCACAGATACACAGGTGAGTGATCCGTCCTGTCCAACACAGATCCCCCTTTTCTCGTCAGCCTTGATCCCTTTCTCTCAGTTTCTTTTTCGACGTATTCTTTACCAGCCGACCTGCGACAATGCAGCCAAACATGACGAATGTCCTTCTTCAACTGAGTGAGTAATAAGATACTGAAGGAAGTGCAAAGGAGCGCGAAGGAGTGCGAAGGAGTGCGAAGGAGTGCGAAGGAGTGCGAAATGGAGAATGCAGTTCCGCTTGTCCTGGCGTAAAGTGTCGTATTTGTTGATGCTAAAAGCAAACAAAAAAAAAAGAACAAAAAGAAAGGCTGTGAATGGAATGTGGGAATGTTAGGGAGCAACGAGAAGGAAAAGGAGAAATACAACAAGCGAGCAGGAGGAAAAGAATAGAAGAATACGATCAGGAAGAGATCAAGAAACGGATTCTCGCACCTTCCATGTTCAAGAATTCACTTGATCAAACTCAAAAAAGGTGAAGGAATCAAAAAGAGCAGAATTCCGGGTTTGAACCGGAGACCTGCCGATCTGCAGTCGGCTGCTCTACCACTGAGCTAATCCTGCTGGTCAACCAATAATCTGATTGGCTGAAAGTGTTCTCGACTAAGACTATGGTAAATATTATGCCATTTACCGATGATTTGGAGTACAGTGACGTCATGATGCACGTGCTGCTGAGCTAAATCACGTGCCGACATCTCCAGCGATCGTAGTTGTCAAAAAGACTCCTTGGGTTACTTCTGCAGCGACTCCTCGGGTCGGGTTAGTGTTTCTCCAGTGATTCCTTAGCTACTTTTCTGGTTATGCATGGAGGAAGGTGATCTCGGTCGGTCATGATCCTATCCTTCATTTCAAAGGACGCGTGTCTGGGAATGATATTGCAGCACTTTTGAGAAAGCCTCTGCTACCCTGACACTCATCCTTACGACTCGTATCACCCTCCTGCTCACCCCTCTCCCATCAACAGTGCCGTTTCTCGCGTATGAATATTGCTCTATCGTCCTAGAGTCCTGGAACAAAAGGCTCGACCGCAGCAAGAAGCAAGCTCTCCACAGAACGTTCGCCGATCCGGATCGAGCCTACTATTTTGGGAGACTCGAGTCTATGTACGTCCAAGCCAAAAGGTTGGAGAGCATGTATGAATTCGAGCAGTACTTCCACTTGTGAGGCTGGCCAAGGAAAAAAAAAGATTCGTCGTCCTTCTTCAGCAACACGCACCCCTATATGATTGCGCTGGTGTAGAGTCTAAGGTAACTTTCTTCGTGTCGGGTGTTTGTGCGTCAGTGTGTCGCTGACGGTTTCACGACTTTTTTTTTCTTTTTTCTTTTCGCTGATCATGTTTCTTCTCTCCTCACTCACTTTCTCACTTCCCCCCTCTAACCCCCACACTCACTCCACTCCATACAAGCCAGACAAAAAAGACGGTGCTCCTTGAGAGTACCATGGGTTCGGAACAGCCGCCATCATAGCCACAAATGCCACCACGACTGCAGGTCAAGTCCACCGATATTGCACAACAATTGAGCACCAGTGCGCAGACAGGGCCTCACCCCGCCCCCGCAGCGTGTCTCCATGGCCTCCCAAACGAAATCATCTTTTGCCTCATGGACTCGCTCCTCCCTCGCGATGTCGTCATGCTGTCGCAGGTCTCGACTCGTCTCCGTCCACTCGCGATCGCACACCTCGCCTCAGAGTGGGACATCATTATCATGGACCATCCAAAGGAGCCTTCTGCAGAATCATGTCAAGGAGACCCATTGCAACACGGATCCCATGGGTTCAAATGCATGTCTGGATTTGAGCTGTTTGCCAGGATGCTGCTGGCAGAGATGTGCACTGGAGAGGTAGCGTGTCCAGCATGGACCGATGGAAAGGAGGTTGCCCAAGTTGCCTTGGGCTACTGCAAAAGAATCCTACGGCGTATTTATCTTCTCGATCCCATGAACGAACACTGGACATACGACAGCATTAGCACCCGTGGCACCGATCATGACACTAGGATGACTAGCAACTGTGCTACCGTCGCATCTTTGAACCCTTACATCACCTCTCCTTGGAACCTGCATGTCATTGCTCGGGTGATGGCGGATCTAGTCTGCCGGGGTCATTGTCTGCCCGAGACCGCCGTGCTCGTCTTGCAATTACTCACCAGCCTTCTCGACCAGGATCAGTTTCAGTATCTGTTGAATGCGCCAGATAGGAATCTGACGTTGCAGATGCCCCGTATCGAGGATCGAGTGTCTGTGGGCCAGCTCTGCTTTCAGTATCTGGTCCCCAATATCTTGGCGTTGCTCAAGCCGCCAGTTCCGATCGCCTGTATGCCGACGACTGTACCTGCGCAGACACCCCACACAGAGCCAGATTCTTCCAACTTGAACGACGACCGGATGCGTCGCCGTGGTGCAGCGATTCGTCTACAGCCGCATGTGCTGCCTCGTTTATCAGCGCATACAATCCACTCAGCGGCGACTGATCATCCAAAGAATTTGACAAGCAATGTGCTTGCATCTCAGCAGAGCCTACTTTTGCCCCTCCGTGTGCGATCAGTTGCGCACCTGACGCGGATGCTATGCTTCCTGCCGCTGTTGGGTCGGCATGTCAATGCTCTCCCTACCAGCACGTTTATCGAGACGTTCTTGGACCGGTCCAAAGGAGATCTGCCGATCGATCGAGCGGCCGTGATAGTGTATGGGTTCATGTGTGTGCTGGATCTGGATTCTGGCAAGGCAAATCTGGCGGCCGACAGCTACAAGATCTTTGAGCGGTCGATGCCGACACAGGGTGTGGTGCAGGCAGAGGAGATGGTGCGGGTGGTCGAGCGCCATCGGCTGCTGATGCGGGGGCTGCTGCTCTCGAGCCCGACGTTTTCGGCAGCACGACTCTCGTAGTTGCACTGCACGCCTTTTGCTCGCGTCCATGCCCACAGTCGGGCCACAGTTGGGCCAAAACTATAAAATTCAAAACTATAAAATTCCTTTTGTCCCTTTTGTTCCTTTTGTTCACAAACTCTCTTTGTCACAACTTTTGCCACGCAGCCGCACTCATCCACATCCACTCGCTCTCCAGCGTTCTTCCGCCAGTAATCGCATCCATGGAGAAGGCTACAGAAACCAGCGCCATGGAAAAGGCTCTGAGTCTGCCGGAACTGCTCACCTGCATCGGGAGGTACCTTGGCGAGGATTCCACGATTGTTGCGTGCCTCTGCGTCTGCAAGCAATGGAAGCTGCAGTTTGAGCCCTTGCTCTGGCGCCACTTCCATGTCGCCTCGCCCGACGACCTCGACTCTGTGCTGCCCAGTACTGAGCTCATGGAGCAGAATGCACCCTTTATTCGCTCACTCACCGTCCACAAGATTGCGCCCGATGTCCACGAGATCTTTTACAGCAACTGTACGCAGCTGGAAGACCTGAAAATCATTGTGGACCCGGTCTATCTGGACTTTCCTGTGAGATGGACGTTTATAGCCAACATCATTAGGAAGCTTCCTCGGCTCCGAAAGATCAACATCAGCAACCCAGGCGGCGAGCTCCCTCACGACTTGTTCAAGGCTATTGCAGACTGTCCTAATATCATTGTACTCGAGACGCAAGGCTACATCTTGAAAGCCGAGGACATGGAGGTTTACTTTCGCGCCAGTGCAACCCACATGAAGCGGCTATCCAGTACGCAGGACCACTTTGATCACATCCCAAAACTCCCAGACGGTGTCATGCTCCAGGAAGTGCGCTATTTGGATATCAGGGATGCGTCAGCACTTCCGGTAGAGGCGCAGCTCGACTGGATCAGCCGCTGCCCCAACCTGATTTCGCTCCGCTGGGAAGCCATGCGATACTTGTCCGCCAGCCAATTTTGTCAGATCATTCCGACGGCCTGCCCTCATCTTACTTCGCTGCATATGTGGACGGACATTTTAGACGAGGAGATTGCGTTGATTTTGGATGCGATTCCAAGGGTCGAGAAGCTGAACATGTCCAGGACCGAATTTGGCGAAAAGTCGATGGCAGCATTGCGGAGACATTTCCCATGGCTCAAGGATTTAAACTTGCAGTATTGCTACGACTTTACGAGCCAATTCATTCACGAAGCGCTGTGTTCTTGTCCAAACTTGCAGAGCATCAGTGGAGATGTACTGGATTATGAGGACATTGCGGCATCACCAGAACCCTGGATCTGCAAGGGCCTGCAGATGTTTGATGTCGGGTTAACGCTCGTCAACGAAGCGCAGGAAGAGGATACGAAGGATATCCACCGAGAGCCAGGCACCAAGGCCGAGTGGCTAGAAATCAAGAGAAGATCGATGAATGAGATGCTTTTTCAGCGTCTGGGCCAGCTGACAGAGCTGCAGTATCTCTCAATAGGCACTGCGGATGACGACGGGGTCGACGGTATTGATTTACCTACCCTCGATGTCCGTATTGCGCTGAATTTTCTGACGGGACTGAAGCACATCAAGTATTTCAGCTGCAAAGGCTTGTTCGATGAGCGGGTCCCGGTCGATGTGGAGGACGCGGCTCGATGGATGGTGAAGCACTGGCCCCAGCTGGAGACACTTGAGGCCAGGATCATACTAGGTATGGAGCACGAGTATTATGGGCCTGGCCGCCAGAGGGCGCTGGAGCTGCTGCGGATGCACGGGATCCTAGTTGAAGAGTATGATGGGCAGGAGTATGACGAAGATTATGAGTTTGACGAGTTGGACCATGATGACGATGAGTACTATGGCGACGATGTGGACGGATTCACGGATATGGAGGACGATGGCGATTACGACTATGACTACGACGAGGACGAAGATGAGCTGGAGGACCTAGCCTTCCTTATGCACGAGCACTCGCTGGACTGAGGTGTTATTTGCCCGCATTGCTCGCACGATGTTGTACTACATAGCACTCAGTTCCAAAATAAAATAGCGTGGACCTGATCCTCCACGCCTTTTTCCACACCACTCCTCTGTCCTCTCTGTCCTCTCTCTCCTCTCTGTCCTCTCTGTCCCCTGTCCTCTATCCTCTGTCCTCCCTGCGTCCACAGTCAGTTCCTCTGTCCTGTGTGATTCCCCATCAAGCATCTCGGCTGCACAGGCACTGTCCAATGTCGTCTCCAGCCGTCAACAATGCATTGCTCTTGCCCGAACTACTCGCGTGCGTTGCGCGGCACCTCGACCGCCGGGACATTCTCCAGGCCATCCTCGTCTCACAGGCTTGGCACTCCCATCTGCTCCCGTTGCTTTGGCGCTCACTCGTCCTCCCTCATCGATGGCACTTCATCATGGCCGACAGCAACACCCACATGGGATTCCCAGACTCGGCGCTCTTTGAAAAATACGGCCACCTTGTCCGGTCCTTCACTTGCGACAGTCTCCAGTACTATGCGCACTACCTGGTGCCAGCCTGCTGCCAGCTGACAGAGCTCGAGGTTCAGGACTGTGCCATCGACACGCTACCACTCCTCCGCCTCAACAGTGCAACCCTCACTTCGATTATTCTCAAGCGCAAGTGTCAGTTGCTCGACAACAGTAAGCCGTTCCCGAGCCTACAGTTTGTCCAGGCAGTCAACGCATGTCCCTTTTTGACACGGCTGCAGCTGGTTGATTTTCCAATCGAGGGCAAGCTGGATCTGGAGCCCGGAGGCGGTGCTGCGATTGACAGGAGGTTACGGCTCTCTGCAGTGGCCACACCAGGATCTGCAGCAGCTGGAGCAGCCATGGAGGCGGACAGGCAGGAAACGGTTCATCTGTTTTACGAGACCGTGCGTCGACTCGAGTGCCTTTCCGTCACCCGATCCAACATTCGACTGCCTCTCCATTACTCCACGGATGTGTTCTACCGTCTACGGAAACTATCCCTGATCGAGTGCACCTCGAGCTATCAAGAACAACTGCAGTTCGTAGGCCAGTGTCAATACTTGACGCATCTCAGATTACAGCTCAACCGCAGGAACGAGCGCTTGGATCCTGAGGATCTGGATGCTCTCGGACTTGCGACTTGCTGCCCAAGGATCACGCATTTGAACTTGGCTTATCTGAAAATTCAAGATCAAGAGATTGCCATGCTGCTGTCGCACCTTCCCAACCTCACCGATCTGGATGCACAATGGACAGAGTTCTCAGGGCGGAGCCTGGAGTACGTAGTGAGCCAGGAGTCGAGATTACGGGAGCAGCTGCAATCGTTGGATCTAACAGCAGCAAAGATGGCGGACAGCCCGTTGATCCAGACATTGTTGTGCGCGTGTTCCGGATTAAGGCGCTTCCGGGCTACGAGTATCAATGCGACAGACATGGTTTCTGGAGTGACCAGTGGCTACACGACCGAAACATTGGACTCGTGGGCTTGCCTTCGACTGTGGGAACTGCAGCTGAGTATTGTGGGCATTCCTGCAGGAGACCACACGCTCCAGCAAGGTGTTTATAGTCAACTCTCGAAACTGACAGAGCTGCAGGTGCTTGGCCTTGGCGGCAACAGTCTCTCGACCTGGTTCCGGATCGAAACGCTCGAGCTGTCCTTGGCCTCTGGGTTATCGGAGTTGCATCGGCTTAAGGAGCTGAGGGTGTTCAATTTCAGCTACATGTGCCATGATCTGGGGATGGAGGAGGTCGAGTACATGATGAAGCACTGGAAGAACCTGAAGACGGTGATAGGCACGATTCACGGCTATCGTGATGCAAAGCGGGACGAGGAAGTGAGCGAGGAGGGGCGTGCGCCGTGGAATCTGGCGGGGACGCGGACAAGGAATGCATCTGGAGGTCAGGACCTGTATATCCGCCGTCAGTGGCCCCTGGTGCGGTTCAATGCCGGCACGCATGCCGTTGTGCTCTCTGAGCTGGTGCCCGTGTAGCCCATGGCTGTTCAACGATGTATATGCAACTTTGCATTTGTGCAGACCCCATTCGCCCGAGCGGGCCGTGGCCACACGCGCATAAAGGATTTTTTTCCGTGGGTTTCATTTGGGATCGATCCACCTGGTGTCAGATGGCTCGTCCGTTGGCTATTCACTTTTTCTCGTCTTTTCGTATTCCGTTCGAGTCGCTCCTCACCCTTCTTCTTCTTCAGCTTCTTTCTTCTCTTCATATCCCCCACTTCTCATCGTCGTCGTCTTCACCTGCTTCCGCATCTCCACATCCATTAAAAACAAAAGGCGCCTCTCCACTGTTACCACGCAGCTAGTCCAAGATACCACACACACCATTACTTTCTTGCAATTGCAGCGCTAAGCACCTCCACGAAACATGAGCCATAAAGACACCGATGAGGCCGCAAAGGTCGTCACCGATACGAACCAGGATGGTATGCCCCTGCCTCCTCCCCCTTCTTACTCGAACTCAGCCGGTGCAAACTCGGCGTCAGCAAACGCCAAATACAGTCCGCCCGCTGGCGGCTATCCCCCTCCTTCACAGCCCTACTACCAGGCTCAGCCTGTGGGAGGCGTAGCCGGCAGCTCGCAACAGTATGCTCCGCCTGCGGGAGCCCCTCCCAGTGCAGGATACATCTCCTCGCCTCACCCTAGTGCGCAGTACATCCCCCCTCCCGCAGGCGGAGGGTACGCCCCCCCTCCAGGTAAACGCAGCCGCGATCGTGGCCCCTTGAGGTCTTCTTTTCCACACCTACCAGAATCAGTCATTGATCCTTCTTCTCTCTCCACGATACCACTCCCAAGGCCACACGGTAGTCTATGTCGTTGACAATGACAGGAACCGTATGAACAATGTAGATGGCATGGCACCTGGACCCGGCATCCCTGTAGCCATGATCTGCTTCATCTTTGGGTAAATCCTCCAGCTCAACGTACTTGTATCTTTACACCGGTCTGAACGTTGTTTTTGTATTCCAGTCTTTTGGGGCAAGTGATTTCTATCTAGACGGAATCCTGGCTACAAATGGAAGACCATCAAGGGTGAATTTGACCTTGTTTTTTTTATAGCACTGACGCCTTTCTTTTTTTCCGTCCATTCTTTTGATTATGATCGCGTTTGTTGATTGTCCTCGACTGGATCTTGCTCTCGTGCCTCAAAAGTCTTTGCACCTATCTCGGGTATCTCTTTGGAATGTGCTTCATGAACTCGCCGGACCCGAGAGAGCGCTGGTGGGCTCGGATGTGTGCCATAATGTGCATCATTTGGAGTCTGATCATCATCTTTGCTGCGATCTTTGGCAGATAATGGGATATGGGGAGCACCGTGAGTCTGGAACAGTCCACAACACGAAGGCTCGATACACATTTCTTCTACTTATCGGTATATCTTCTATGGTAATTAAAGAGACCATAAATGCCAGTTCACACTTGTATGGGATAGGATATCATGCGAAAGGCGCTTACCGTGGTTCATGATTTATGCGCAGGTCCATCTCGTTCTATGTGGCGATCACTGTAGTGGATGCACAGGCCATCCCACAGAACGTCAGAAAAAGAGAGCCCTGTTCCATGACACCACGCGCTCACAAGAGAAGTTCTTTCGAGTATTTCGTGTAACGAGAGCAGAATTGTAAAAGCATACTCACGAATCCGCACAACTTTTGTTGTCTCGCTCTAACAGGGGTATAACCCACCCATGCAATGGCCTCTCGATTTTCTCAATAATTTGCGCTAGTCGACATCACCTCCTTTCTTTTCACATCCTAACGTCATATCTCCTACGCTCGGTTAAGGCCTAGTTGTCTAGTGAGTTCTATCGGTGAAGCACACAGTGTCAGTGCTCTTACAATTCTTGAGACTACACCGATTCTAATGATGGCGACTTGACCCCACCCAAAACACATTCCAGGTAGTGGAAATACTACCATTAACCTTGCTGGTGGTGGTAATGACGATGTGGCAAACTCCCCCCCCCCTCCATCCGATAATCCTATGGGCTCTCGGTTGATCCTACGCTTCATATGCTGCGATCTTATATTACATTCAATCATTCGAATCTCTGCTAACAATCTCCTGCGCCCCACTTTTCATTTCGTTTGTCTATCATACCGCATCGCTTTTTTTCGATAGTTCTTTTTGCCAAGTGCTTCTTTCTAGTGCAAATGATGACAATTCATACCAGCGACACCCTGCGATACATCAGATTAACATGTCACCTCTTCCTCGTTACATAAAGCAAACACAAAAGGCGAACCGACAACTGGGCGAAAAAGTCTGGGGGACACATGTTTGTTGTGAGTACCTTGTACATCTCTGTACCTCTCTGTTCTTGTTTTTCCCTATGTAGATCCTTTTCTCTTCCCTTTTCTGTGAGCTCTTCTTACCCTGTCCTACTGCCACTTCAAGTCCACACCAAGAGCGTTGATCCTGTCCAACCATCAATTCAACTTCATCCACAAACCACGCGGGTAATCCTGAACAAACACCCCTCGCCTTTCGTGCATTGCCTATAAATACTTGCACAATACTCGGTGCAATTCACATTTGTGGTTTCATAACAAGTCGAGTGCACAACCGATGGTCACGACTCAGATCCAGGTCCTACTGTTTGTAGGATCACGTCAGGTAAGACAGTCAAGACTGTGCTCTCTCCTCTCTCTCTCGCGATACGACGCATTTCAAACACGGTGAGGAGGCCGCCAATCGGAGCGCGCAGTACAGCAGATGAATGAAAACGAAAGGGAAAACAAAGCAAGACAATGGGAAAAAAACACGTCCGGGCGTGAAGCCAACAGCCATGATGGATTCACTTTTCATGCTGCACCTTTTTCTTTTCCTTTTTCAACTCTAAACTGCATCGCACCTTGTTCATCTGTAAGGGATCCACTTTGCTGCATTTTGAACTAGACTGTAATGCCATTTTCTGCCTTTTTTTGTTATGCCAATGCGGTCGAGATGGCGATCCTGCCGACGATCTCTCTACTTGCGACTAACAAGCAATGCTTTCTTTTTTTTGTGCTGCTTTTCTATGAAATTCAGCTCGTGAGCTGTTCATTTTTCGTTCCTGTGCCAGCAATCGTTATCAAATCCCATCGACAACTCGAGTCCATACTCCCATACCTACCCATCCCTCCATCTCTCAGCTCTGCATTGAACTTCAAATCCGCACACCCTTCAGCCACTAAGACTGATTCTACAACAGTACCGACCAGCCCAACCTCTGTCACCATCCACCGAGGCAACAGAGTTCACGAGCCCGCCAAGGAGAGGAGCAGACATCGCCATCACTACGCACTTGATTGTAACGAAAGCGACCCGACAAGTATCCAATTGCACGACCCACAGTATCCGTTCTCCACAACGTGCATTCGCATCTCTCTCAAACCGAACCCAACTCTGCAGTTTTTGCGACTCCGATTCTCGAGAAAGAGTCTTCAGGGTCATCCTAGCACACATCATCATCAGCAACATCATCATCATCAGCATCCACACTATCTTTATCACGACCGCCTCGTTTACAACCGGTACGATAGCAACGACTACGACGACGAATCATACAACCTCCGCCATTACGATTTCGCCACCATGCCGCGCATAACGCCTGTGCTGTTTACATTTCCCTTCCCGCCTCAAGACCAGCACTTTCCTTCCTCGGTCCAAGTCACTGGCACGTTTGATGATTGGCAAAGGACCACCGCCCCCTTCACTAAAAACGACCAAAAGCGACGTTTCGAAGCCGAGATCCAGGTGGATCTTGAACGGCTCCCCCACATTCACGACGAAGAAGGAGCCACCTCCAATCCACGCGAGTCTTTGCAACCGAAACGGAAGCTACTATACAAGTTTGTGCTCGATGGACACAACTGGTTAACGGATCCTACACAACCCAATGAGCGCGATTATGAGGGCAACCTGAACAATGTTTGTTTTCTGAAGGACCGGACCTTGGCCGAAACGCGAGAGTCCGAGCAACTGGAGGCAGAAAAGAGGGCGAAAGAGGCAGGGGATGAGGCCACGATTCAGAAACTGGGTGGAGGGTTGTGGGGGACGCCGAATTTTGCTGTCAATGATCCTCTCCCCCCACCCAGCGATTTTGCAAACAACAGCAAGCGTGATATGAGCAGTAACAACTGCGGTCAGGTTGGAGGAGAGATGACCCAGTCTGCAACAACAAAGTCGCTGGTCGACCCTCAAACAACCACGGGTGTTTCTACTGCAGGAGATGCAAAGCCGTTGCAGGATGGTTCGATCACGACGACGATGGCAACTGCCGAGATGGTGCCTCATAGCCCCGGTCGAGCCAGAACTCACAGTACTGAAGCAGCTGCAGGTAACGCGCACCCAACTGTGGACGCGTCTGTAGCAGCACCAGCAGTAGCAGCAGCAGTAGCAGGAGGGGGAAACGCGCCTTTAAGCATCAACACCGCTACGTCGAACGCGTCCGCCTCGGTTTCTGCGCCTTCACTAGTGTCGTCCATGTCGTCGCACCCAACGTCGTTATCGAATGCTCAAACGCCGACCAGTCCGACTGGTAACAATAAGGGCACCGCGATGCCCAAGCTGTATGGCGAAGAGGCGATCAAGGACAATGGTACGATCAAGTCTGCGGTCCCGACAACGGCCATTTCTACCACGACGCCTCAGTTCCCGCCCACGACTTCGTTGGCGGTGCAGTCGGGTAAGACTGGAGGAGGGAAGAAGTCCTTGTGGAAGAAACTGAAGAAGGTGTTTTCTTGAATGAATGGATTTTCGCCATGGGGTTTTAAATGGCAAGAGGATAAGCGAGTTGGAACAGCGTCGCTTGAGAAAAAAAATAAAATAAAAAAAAGCCGATGGCATACAACGTCTTTTTTTTTTTTTTTTTTTTTTTTGCTTCCTTGCGTCTTCGGTTTTTGGTTTGCAGAAATGGCCAACAACGAGCATTTCACTTGGAGCAAACGCTAATAATCATCACAAACTCGTTTCGAGGGCTTTTTGGATCCACTGGAGAACACGCCGCGTCTAAAAGAGCGTGAACTTTATTCCTGAGCTACAAAGTGTAGTAGCTCGAGCTCAAAATCAAAGCTGTTTGGGTGGTTCAATCAAGAAGAACTGTCGCTCGGGGTCACCCAGTTGATACTCCACGTAGTCGCCGTCCAATTTGTAGTAGGCTATCAAAGGAAGATCACAGAGATCATCGCCATAAGGGACCCATGCGCTGATATCCTCGCTCGCGGGTCTGGTCGAAGTCCTTCTCGCATAAACGTGAGCACCGTTGACCTTAATAGTAGTCCTGGTCAAGAGGCGACTTGTCGAAACAGTAGCGCTCAAGTGCTCCTTGAAGTGCATAAAGTTGGAAAAGTCGACTGTAATGTACGCCATCTTTCGCTACAGGTTGAGGAGTTGTCAGCAGAGATCAGTTGCTTGTGAATGTGACAAATGTGTTTGACTGCAACGAACTGGTGTTCTTGCTGTTAGATGTCGAAGGAGTAGTAAGGGATTTATGAACAGAAAGAAAGAGATGGGGATTAGAAGAAACCTGAAAGCCGAGCGATTACAAGTGGTTTTATACGCTCGATTGAGAAACACACATGTAAATAAAACGTTCCTCGGAGCATGGTAGGGTGCCCAGTCCCTAGCGCTGCGTATGGTTTGATTTCATTCGGTGCATCAGAAAGAGACCATCATGGGGCAAAGAAAAGCGCTTACCGCTCTATTTTAATCCGTCAAGAAAAAAAGTGTACTAATTGCTCTAACCGGGTAGACTGGAGTTGAGCCTACTGGCCGGGTGGTGTTACAACTGTAGTCCACCATGACATATTGCCGTTACACAGATCCTCGCCGTCTTGAGAGCTGATGTGGGAAGAGATGCGGCGCGAAATTGCCATGCACAGCCCAAGGAATGGGAGAGGCAGACGCGATTATGTAGAAGTTATCTATGGAGCATCGCCTGTCATACAGTAATGACTAACTATCTATATAAAGTCAGGGCGTTCTAATGTCGAAAAGTGTTCTTTTTCCTCGCTCATTGTCAAATAACCCTTTGTTGGCGTCCACATTCATAGCAATACGCCGATTTTGACGTCGGCTGAGTCCGCGCCAGATGGGCTTCTTGTACCATGGTACATGACGGGCATCATTCTCGAACAATGCCATGTCCAGGTAATACATCCTCAGTACAGCCTCAATATGGTTGATCTTGGACTCTAATGCTAAAACATGACTGCTCTGCTGCTGCAGCGCTTTCAATTGCAACAGTGTTATCAGACTCTGATCTTTCAGCGGAATAGTCAGCTGCCAGCAGTCCTTGCTGTCCTTTGTCCTCGCCTGGCTCGTTTTCCGTCAAAGCAGGGTAATCGTGTGATAGTTTGTCCCTGTTCCTTTTCCCAAAGACTTACGTTCCCACAACTCCAAATGGATCAGCGCGACTAAAGGTCATGAGAGGTAAGAGGTGCTATTAAGATAGGTACAAGAAGTTGTGTCGAATCGATGTAGTTCCAGATATCAACCATCAAACAGAGCGCTTCACTCACGGAGATCAAAACAAGAAATCCAGCACACCATAAATGACAGAAATGGCACCTCCCCAACTCGAGAATGCGGTAGGGATCGTGGTGATTCTTGGTACGCGGTAAAGTTGAAATGGATCAGAAAACAGTTCTCTTTGGGACAACCAACGCCATGTCAGGTAAGATCAGAGCAAAGGAAGACTTACAACTTCTGACGACACACGACGTTTGTTGTCGGAAACACAACATTTAAGGCGCTGTGGCACTTCTGTTGATTGTCTCATGCCCCAAGGAAATGATCATCAGTCGCCCGAAATATGGCATCGATTCCGCAGCTCAGATTGTGAGGATGAGAAAAACAAGAAAAGAGTGCCTGTCAAACAATCCCAGGGTTCTTATGCTCAGGCGCCAAAGAGTGCATCGCCTTCCAAAGCTGAGTCAGATGACTCGCCATATCTCTACAAGAGAGAGCCCTGGGGTACTCAAAGGCTCTCGATGCCTACCTGGTGATCTGGGAGCAGTGCCAGACACTCACCGTGACCTGCGAGAACTCTTTGGCGCGCTGCACGGAGTTTCTGCAGCGATTTTTTTCATTCGCACGGCGCACGAACTTAAAATAATAGAAAAAGCACTGGCCACTGTGCCGGACATCCATGATTCCGTATGGGGCCATATCTATATATCTATCATATAACCACCCTCATCGGAGCCTCTTATTGGCCGATTAGGTTCCGCTGTTGCGGATGTTCATCGACTAGTGCCGAGATGGTTCTGATGCGGTGCGATCGGTTTGGTTGGCTTGTTCAGAACGAGCTCGATCGTCCTGCAAGATTCTCCATCGCAAAGGTCCCTCCTCACACCAAATGGGTCAATTCCGCAACTCAGATTGTGAAGATGAGGAAAACAAGAAGAGTGTGCCTGGCGTGATTCAGTACACTCCCAGAGCTCAGGAAAAGTGGATTTTTTTTTTTGATCATCAAAGTTTATGCCGAGTTGAAAGTCTAGCATAGCTCGTGGCGTGCACTCTTGCGCTTCCTCGGCACGCTCCCAATCTTTTCAGGGGTACTCGCGCCCCTGATCTTTTTGGTGCCTTTCCATCTCTCCATCTCCCTCGCATTTCTAAATATGACCATTCTTACTCTTTCTGCACTACTTACTCCCCATCCCAAGATAACTCCACATCCCAAGATCTACCTCTCCCTTCCAACACTCTCCTTGATTCATGTGGGACTTTGCTCACTTTCCTATTTTTGGCTGATATCCAGCGTTATCTTGAATGCTTTTGTGTTTCTTGCAAGGCGTTCTTTCTTTCAGTTCCTCGCCTAACAAATTTCCAGCTTTCAACAAATCGTTCACTCAGATCCATTCTACATTCTAAATCCTTCCGTTCAAAAAGGCAGGTCCGACTTCCGTTCATCGCGTGAGCACTTATGAGTTTCGCGGCTGCTGCTCCTCTCCCCGACATCTTGAACGACCTCGGCGGCGTCATCGGGAAAACAGTCGGCAAAGTCTGGAGAACAGTCATCCCGAGTGACCCTTAGGTCGGTCGCATGTTGGGCTGTCGATCCTATACTGTAGCCGTGTAGCAACGAGCCGCAACGTCTTAAAGTCCTATCCAGGCGTCCTTGCTAAAAAGGCTCTGCTGTAATTTAAAAATGAATACTTTTGTATGAACAAAACCCCTCCATGTTTGCTTTATGCGATCATGTATGGTCCTCTGATGAAGTAACGTCCTTAAGAGCGTGTGTGAGTGCGAGCGTGAGTGTATGTATGAGCGCGGTTGAGTGAGCGAGTGTGTGAGTGTGCGAAAGACATGTCCGGGCGCTGATTCGCAAGAATGAGAATGTGGGAGTTACTTCCTGGTACCAAGAGAATTTGCTCCTGAAGGTCAGGGGCGGGAGTTCGAAGGACATCAGTCCTAAACATTCAGCATGAGCAGGAAAATGGCGGAAATTGACCTGTAGACCTGGCTAGTTAATCGGTGAAAAAGTCTGGTCAACTTTCTGGTCAAACATCGGTCAACAAGGTTGCTCAACCGGCCAATGGGTCAATGGGTCAATGGGTCAACCGACTTAACCAGTCAACCTGGTTGCTGTGGTTGCAGGGATGTTCGGGATGATTCAGCGGGACCACTACCCTGGTCTATTTATACGAAGGCATAATAGCTACTGTAGTGGTACGACGTTCGTTCGGTCACAGGAATGGCTTCCGATGATTCATTTCTTCCGGTTATGTCGCGCTGATGAATGAAGACCTCCTGGCGACGTGCCTGGCCAGATACGCGTCGGTCAATTGGTTACATGGTTAACTGGTTAAGTGGTTGACGGTGAAATGGTCAAGATTAAGTCTCGTTTCTTGATTACGTCGCGCCCGAGACTTCGTGTCGCCATAGGTCAAATGGTTAAATGGTCAACTGGTGGTCAAACGGCGAAGATAAAATGACTGTACTTTCAGAATACTTAAAATGACATGTCATGTCAGTATATCTTTTCCCGTGGTCAAAGAATAATGGTCAATGACCTGCAAAAGAGCTGGTTAACTCAGTCAAAAAAAGGGAACAACATATGCGCACGGGGGCGTGTATGCAACACGGAAAAGCTGGATACACGGGGGGTGTCTGGCTGGATACACGGGGGAGTGTATGTAAGCGTGTCTAGAGAAAGTCCCTTTGGATACACCCCCCCCCCCCCCCCCATCTTTTTCGCCCAAAGTATGCCTCCATGTATTGGCAAATGGCTATCCCGGCTGTCATTGTTAATAAGAGCCCGAACGACTCTCACATATGTTCAGGGTTGGCAAGAGTTTTTACCGTGGAGAGCTATAACTCCAGAAGATCGATTTCCTTTTCCTCGTGAGATCCCACGCTTGAAATTGATATGGAGCGCCAGTCAGCCAGCCATTGAAGTGTTATAATGCATCCGTCGACCCACAATAGACCAGCCTGAAAGCGAAATGGCGACCAAAAGCAAGGTTGATGGATTCTTGATAGTAGCTACGAGCCCCCATGTCATGGACTCTTTGCTCCTGTCACTCATACCGTCACTCTTCGCGTAGGCTGTGAAGATAGCGCGCGCGCGTGGAAAGAGGAAAAGACACAAATGATGCAGAACGTAAGGAGCATTTCCTCCTTCCCTTCTCTCTTTCTTCTTGTCGAGCTTTTCCTGCTCTTCCACTTTATCGTCCTTCTCATCAGTCCTCTTCTCTTCTCTGATGCGCCCGTTCGAGGGCTACTTAACCAGCGCGAAGCAGGGAAGGGGGGTGTATCCAAAGGGACTTTCTCTGGATACGCTCCCATGCACGCCCCCGTGTGTTCAGCCATGCACCCCCCCGTGTGTGTATCTTTTGGGTGTATGCATTTGAGTTGACTGTCCACTCATGGTCAACTCATTTTGACCCTTAACGAGAGTCCACTCAAATTACAAAAAACCCCACTGGTGTAATAAGAATTGTCCACTCAAATCAACATTTTAGATTCGTCTCTTCCAGATCATCCTCTTCACTTTATTCACTTGCGTAAGCAACAAGCGCGGTGTCTACCTTCTCTTCTTCTTCTGTTCTAAGAGCAGCCTTGCTGATGCACGCGCGACTGAAGTGATAGAACCATACAAAGCTACGATCACGACTAGTCTTTCGATGAATAATAAATCGCCTCTCCCCTCTTCCAATGTTCTCATAACAGGTCTTGCATACTGGGAAGGGACCTTTCTTCCTAACGATGTCCGTGGAAAGCCCTTTTGCATAGGAGGTTCTTTTGCGCCGCGGTCGGACTTTTTGTGTTGACTCAAAAGGCATAGGATCCAATGAATTCTCTTCACCATCCTCGTCAGCTTCCACGACAGTTTGATCCCAGCCATTGCTCGCGGATATATCGACATCTTCCTTCTTATCCTCCTCACCATAGTTGTTGAGATTCCCCTCCTTTGTATCCTCTCTCTCGTACTCAGCTACGGCACCGTCCTCTTCCACAATGATGTCTTCCTCCTCTCCGCCATGACCAGCAATATCCAAGTCTCTGCTGGTGGCGTTCAGGTCATGTACAGCCCTTCCAGAGTTCTGACTCTTGTCCAAGTACCACAACGGTTGAGGCAGAGGAAGGAAAAATGTTGATTTGAGTGGACATTTCTTATTACACCTGTGGGGTTTGTCGCAATTTGAGTGGACTTTGGTTAAGGGTCAAAATGAGTTGACCATGAGTGGACAGTCAACTCAAATGTTATCACCCGTATCTTTTCACTTAAGAAAAAATTACATACACGGGGGGGCGTGTATATATGAATACACGCATGCGTGTGTGTATGTTCTTCCCAAAAAAAGTCAGTTAGACTGCACCTCAGATGTTCTGTTTTGAACAAAAAATTGTGGTCGGATTCAAAAAGCAGAATTCCGGGTTTGAACCGGAGACCTGCCGATCTGCAGTCGGCTGCTCTACCGCTGAGCTAATCCTGCTGTCCAATCTCAATTGTGATTGGTTGGAGACTTTTCTGAAAGTTTCTTGGTAAATCATAGAACATCTGTCCACGTGATTAGTCGCCGCAGCAGTTTTTGGGTTTTTGGGAAGCGTTTTTTTTTTTTTTTTTTTTTTTTGGAAGGTGCCGCTCCGGGCCCCTGGCGACCCCGAGGGGTTCCTTCGTCTGTATTGGTCTGAACTTTTCGAGCCGATACTCCGTTAGTAAACTGATACCATGTATATACAAAAAGGCAGCCGCACTACAGGGAAACACCTGTCCTGCTGTAATGTGGTTTGTGAAAACCTATCGTTCTTTCTAGTCGCTATCATCGTCATCATCGCTGTCATCGCTTCCACCACCAGGTAAATTGGGTGCGCCTCCCATGCCAACGACACTGAGATCCTCGACCATGCCAGTATCTTCCTCGTCTGCTGGTGCAGCAATACCTCCTGTCGATTCGCCAGCGGCAGCAGCGGCAGCAGCCGCGTCGTCCTCATCGCGCCTCCTGGCTGCATCCTCAATCTTTGCCTTTCTTTCCGCGACCTTCTTCAAAAAGTCCTTTGAGACGGTGTTGAAAATTCCTCCTGTTGGTGTTTGACAAGCGGCACATTTCGCCGACTTTTTGTACCGCGTCAAGGCACACTTTTCACAGAAATAATGGTTGCATCTATGCACAGGCAAGTTGACGAAGGAGTCGGTCAGTCGGTCGGTCAGTCAATCAGTTGATCAACATACGTTTCCTCCATGCGGACTTCTTCTTTTTTGAAAAAAAGATCCAGGCACTTACTTTGTAACAACGGGGTGCTTGAACTCCTCCCTGCAGATCAAGCATGCGAACGGGACCTCATCATCGTCGTCGCTTGAGCTCTCTGCATCATCGTCCAATCCTTCGATCAGGGCCAGTTTCTTGGCGCGCTGTTCTGCTTCCCACTCCTGATCCAGCTGCCATCCTGCTTTGTAATCGCCACGGTCGTGCATGTAAATACAGGAATCACCATAACCACAGAATCCCGTCTCTTTGTAATCCTTGCAAATATCGGGTTGGTAATCGAATCGATTCGTCACTCGGATGTTCGACGATGCACGCATGGGTCCGATCCTGTTGATGTTTGATTAAAAAAAGAGAGTACGAGAGTTCAGTCCCTTGAACCAGATTTTCATTTCCGCACACAAGACAGATACCCCCCACCCATCCATGAAATGGAGCTGGGACTTACTTGATCTTTGAGTTGGTCACCTCCGACTTTTGGATATGAGACTTGTACCCTGCCATACCCTTGTACAGTCCATCGTCCTGCCCTGTCGATTCGTCCAGCCCATTTTCAACAGCCCTCATATGCCGATCGATCACCGCCTGTGCGTCCCTGTCATGAGCGGTATCGATCTCATGCGTCCTAGTGGCGTCGTCGATCCTGATATTGCCCTCCAGCGTAGCCTTGTACGAGACACCCACTGACTTGTCATCGCCATCCTCCTTGGAGGCGAGACGGTTGGCGCTGCTTGTGGATGAGGCTTGGAGAATGTCGGCGTGTGAGGTTTGTGGGGCTCGTTTGGCACTGCGCTTTTTGGAGACGGAGGAGAGTGCGGTGTGGTTGAGGTTGGATGAGAGTTCGGAGGAGGCTGAGGTCGCAGAGAGGGGATCGGATTCGTCATCAGAGAGATTGCGTTTCCGGACGTTTTTGCCCTGCGAGCGCTTCTTGAAGAATGGCACGTTGGGCGCTGGGGATGTCGAGGCGGTTGGTTCTGACATGCCGAGGCTGAGATTCTGTGTTTTCGACAAAAAAAAAAGAGGCGGGCTTGCGCAAGAGATTGTAGATCGAGTCTCTGTAGATTGCTTGGGTGTCCTGGAGATCCTGTAGGTCCTGTAGGTACAAGTGATGTCTCGATTATTGCTGCGCAGAGAGGGGCGAGGCTGAGAAGAGAGTTGAGAGATGCGGCGGTGAGTTGAAGAAAGAGATCATAATTGCAGCTCCACTGTCGGTCTGATACAGCTGCTGCATTTGCACGTCATCTCAGCCACCGTTGCACTCTCTTCCGCACTGACCATTATTCATCAGACTGAGTTTCGTTTCCTTCCCCATCCACACGTCCCTTCAACCGAATACCCGCACCTTGAGTCGCCCATTTCACTCTCTCTCCCTCCTACACTTGCAATTCTTTCATTTCTGCCTTCATCCTTTAGCAGGGTAATGTCCAGGTCGTAGGAGCTATTCTCTTTGTGAATGTTGAGGCTCGAAAGGGCCGATTGCCAATCACCCTTTCTTCTTAAGCCGGTGCTCTTCTAGCTTATTCCGTTTAGTTCGTGGCGGAAGGGCGTAGAGTGGGGTGAAGAAGTGTGGTTGGCACAATATACATGTATGCTGCGAAAATATGTCCTCGTACAAGCCGGTTCTCTTCGCTAGGCTTTCGTTTAGTTCGCGGCGGATGGGCGAGAGTGGGGTGAAGAGAGACTCGGATCGACGTCGGAAGGATACGCACGTCAGTGCTGGTTCTCTCTTAGTGGGCCTCTGTGTCAGTTCGCGGCATAAGGACGGAGGGTGGAGCCTAGCGTGTTCAACACTTGCAGCTTTCATGCGTTATGATATGATAAGTGCCGTCTTGAAAGCGCCAACTCCTCTATATCCTCTATTTCTTTTCACGTCGGCGCATTCTGCAACCAATTCACACGATCTCATCTGGTCACAGGCGATCGTAACGAAAGTATACGACATGAACGCAGACAGGACGACAAGACGAGTGGGCGGAAACGATGGCAACAAGTGTGCCGGCAAGTGGAAGAAGAACTAGTATGGCCAGGAGGACTAGGTTGTTCCGAACAATGTTCTTGTATGGGCACAGAAGAAAATTGAACGCGACGAGGAGATCAGCATGGTCAGCTTCAGCAGTGCGTTTAGGTTGTCGCGTGAGGAGCATGCCCATGTAGCACTCATGTCTCTCCTTTCTTTGAACTTACCGCCAGCGAAGTTGAGGAATGCTATCAGCATGACATACGAGCTGTGGCGCAAGCACGAAGGTGTCGTGTTTTGGGCATGGCAATCGGCAGGACGCATTGTGGAGAAGCAAAATAAAGAGCTGGCCTGTGTTGTGCCCAACTTGATCTTGAAACAAAGATTATACAATATTAAGAGAAGGGAACGGGAGCGTGGACTACAATTATGTGTAAGATGATTAGCGAACAGACCTATGATGGTGGTAATGGGAGAATGAGGACAGGGACGACGGAGAAAAAATGTCAGCAGGAGGCGATAAGCGAGAATGTAGGAAGGATGCTCTTTATATTATAGTTGTTGAATACATCTTCCACTATGTATTTGAACTTCAAACGTCCTCCCTCTGTCTTGGTATTTGACTGATGTCCTTGGTGTGCTCACAAGCCCTACCAAATTAGAGCTGGAGGATCTCCACACAGGGCCAATGCTTCGCCGCCCAGACCAGCTCCTCTCTGCCAAGACCCCCCTTGTACAACCGCCCGGTTGCAAAGTGATCCAGCTTAGTCAGCGACTCCAACTTGCCAAAGCCCATGGCCAAGGTCAACTGCAGTTCATGCTTCGCTGAACGTGGGAGAGGTGTGGCACCGCCCAGGTCCTGTGCATACATCTCTTCATGGACCCCAATCCACATAGGATCGGCACCGCCCAGCTCCAACGTCGTCAACTCTGTCAACTCTGCCAGCTGTGAAAACATCTCTGCATGAAACCTTATCCGATCCTCCATCACAATGGCTTCTGGGCCTCGCCATGCATCAAAGTCAATGATGGTGATATGTAGCTTCTGCAGCCGCTTGCATACCCATGGTCCTTGCTGTAGTGTTCGGAGATCATACAGATCGCATCCAAAGGTCTGCAGATCAGGGCAATGAGACAAAATGACCTGACTCAAAGACTCGCCCACGCCACAACTCCGGATATCCAGTTCCTGAAGATTCGATCGGTGCTCAACTATCGCATTGACAGATTCCGGTCCTAGACGGCTGTTGCTTGCGTGGAGATTTACCAGCGCAGAAAGTCCTTTGATGATCATGGCAATTTCGATGTCATCCAGTGACGAGCTTGCGATTGCAAGTGTTCGAAGGTGTAAGAGGCGGTCCTGTAAAAGCTCCTGCACCAGTGGGTGTTGCGCTTCTGTCAGATGGCCTGTGGTCTTCCATTGGAAAAAGCGGACGTTGGAACATCGGCTCGCAAACTGGAGCTCTTGCATCGGCGTGTGCTTGTTTTTGATCATGGTGAGCTGTTGGATGTTTGTGAAATCGGCAGCGGTCGATTGCTGGTCTGATAACGGAGGCAAGGCCCAAACACAAGAGACCAAGTACAGGCTGTGGATTTGTCTGCAGGTCTTGATAAAGGCCTCGCTTTCCTCCTCATGGATGGCGAATCGCTCCAGTCGAAGGTCTTCGAGGAGTTCGAGCGAGGCGATGGCCGCGAATAAGCCCCAGTCCCGAGCGACGTTTCGCTGTGGCTGGTGAACACTTGCCAGCCGCGAGAGGACCCGCAGGGTGTGAGCATTTTGATACAATAGCGGGATGACGCCCCGTCCTAGGACCGAGAGTTCCAGTTCCCGGAGCTGGTTGCATCCGGGGATGAGCTCCTGCAAGAGCGGTGAGTCTGAGAAGATGAGGTAGCGGATAAAGCGGCAGCAGCGTCGGACAGTCTCGGCGGATGGGCAGCGGTGGGGCAGTTTCTTGACAGTCCAGGAGGTGGGCAGTTGGATAGAGGTCCAGAGGAGCGGTTGTATGGCCGAGTGCCAGGTCCGGTTGACGAGGAGCGCATTCACGCGGTCTGAGCGTGCGAGGAACAGGCCGATGTGGGCAATGAGTTCTGGCAGCTGTAAGGGGCAGAGCGGGTTGGCAGCGAAGGTGGGAGGGTTGTTGAGCATCTCTAGGGGAGTGAGTGGGGGAGAAGGCAGCGGACGGGTCGGAGGTCTGGCTGGAAAAAGGAAACGAGCCTGACTGCGCCTTTCCTTCACGGTGATTTTGCCACCATGGCCAGCAGCGGGACTGCGAATCGCGCTTATCACACAGCACATACAACACACACACACGCGCGCTCACTCCTGTTGATTCACTCCTTTTGTCACCCACCCACATCGCCGTCTGCGTCCCCATGAAGCGCACATTCTCCGGGATCTCGCTCAAGAGACCCGTCTCCAGAATCACGCCCGCCCACGCCGACATCCCGCTCAGCCTCACCAGCGTCGGCTCAGACAGCAGCTACCCAAGCGACACCAACACACAGACACCTCCATCCTCAGACCCTAATGCGGACACAGGCGCCACCAATCCAGACGACCCTGCCGTCATCGTCGATATACCCTCTGCAAACAAGTCGGGGCCCAAAACAATCCTAAAGGCACCTGGCTCAAAGTCACCCATCTCGAAAAAGGTCGAGTTTGTCGACGACTCTGAGGACTCGTTGAGCGATCCCGACGATTACGAGTACAGGAACGTAAGGACCAAGCCCCAGCCGGAGCCAGACGACGTCTCTCAGGACAAGGAGAATAAACCTTGGGAGGTGGAGCTCCTCAAGGCTCCATCCCTTAGTGCGACCAACAAAAGTGGCCTTGCCTCACCGTCAAAGCCAGTCCCTATGGATACGGTTGTCAAACCAGTGGCAGTAAAGCCCGCCCCTCGACTCGTTCCAAAGGTCACCGTCGTCGAGCTTAGTGGCGACGAGGACGAGGACGAATACGATGACGATGCCGGAGGAAACAGCGGATCGGACTATGACTCGGACGGTGCTAGCCGGAAACGTCTCAAGACCGGACGGACGACACAGCAAATGATCAAAAACTCTTTACCAGCAGCCACAACGCGCGCGACTCGTTCAGGACGGCCTGCTCTGGTGCCACTCAAAGTCACTATATCTAAGAAACCACTCCTGGCTGCCACACTACCACCCACAGCAAGGTCGATGATGACTCTAGGAAAGCGTTTCAAAGTCCCAACATTCACAGACCCGAGCAAGGCGCCGCTGCCTTCTCAAAATGTATCCTTTACGCTCGGAGTCAAGAGGCGACCACCTGTGGAGGCGCGATCTGCTCATGATTACACCATGGAGGGATCGATCATCCTCTATGATCCCGCCTGGGCGCTGTTGGATGAGGCTCAGAGGGAGGAGGAGAAGCTGCTCAAGGCATCGCAAGACGGGACAACAGCGGACGCAGAGGATACCGTACCTCAGGTCATCATCCCAAGAAAGGAGAAGGCCAAGTCAAAGTCGATTGCAGAGATGCTAGGTATTACAAAGGAGAAGGAGCTTCCGAAAGTGCACGTCGTCGTAAGTACAGCTCTCTTTTGCAATGTTATTGTGGTGCTATGGTGCAAGCGAACTTTGATCATAACAGTGTCATTGTTGATTGTGGTAGGCGGATCCTGTGTTGGGGCGGGTTTTGCGGCCTCATCAGGTCGAAGGAGTCAAGTTTATGTACAAGTGCACCACAGGAATGGTTCAGCCAAACGCTTTCGGCTGTATCATGGCTGATGAAATGGGTCTGGGCAAAACGGTAAGTCCAAGGCTATGAGCATGGTTGGACTTATGATATATGATGCAAAAGTAGCTAGACTCTAACCTGGTTAGTGCGATAATGGACTCTCTTTCCTAGCTTCAATGTATCGCACTTCTTTGGACGTTACTGAAGCAGTCGCCAGAACCAGGAAAGGGAACTATTGAAAAGTGCATCATTTGCTGTCCGTCGTCTCTGGTTAGGAATTGGGCGAACGAAATTATCAAGTGGCTAGGTCCAGGAAAGATTGGAGTCCTGACATGCGACTCGAAAGGCACCAAGGAGGACACAAATAATGTGATGCGACAATGGGCCTCGGCCAGGATGAGGATGGTAGTCAATCCGGTTCTTATCATCAGTTATGAAAGTTTGCGAATGTATGCCCCTATCCTGGCGCAATCGCCCATTGGACTGATGCTTTGCGACGAAGGTCATCGCTTGAAGAACTCTGGTAAGTAGGCCTCTTTGGTGAGAGATGTTTGTTGATAGCCGTGCATCATCACTTATTAACCCGCCTATGAATTTTACGTTTTAGGATCTCAAACATTTGTGGCCTTGAACGAGCTGAATGTACAACGACGCGTCATTTTGTCCGGCACACCTATTCAGAACGACCTCTCCGAGTACTTTTCATTGCTGAATTTTGCCAATCCTGGTCTACTTGGATCGACCGCAGAGTTCCGCAAGAATTACGAAATTCCTATCCTGCGCGGTCGCGACTCGGAAGCCTCGGAACAGGAGCAGGATGCCAGTAACCAGAAGTTGACAGAACTTTCGGGAGTCGTCAGCAAGTTTATCATCCGCCGCACGAACGATATTCTCTCGAAATACTGTAAGGCTTGTTTATTGCGGATTTATTTCTATTCTTCGAGTGATCACCTAGTCCGTTTTGCTCACTCTGCTGTTCTTCTGCGATGCACAGTGCCAACCAAATTCGAGCATGTTGTGTTCTGCAAGCTGTCATCGTTCCAATTGAACCTGTACAAGCACTTTATCAACTCAAAATCGATTCAGAGGCTGCTTCGTGGACAGGGGTCCCAGCCTCTCAAGGCAATTGGACTGCTTAAAAAACTCTGTAATCATCCCGATCTATTGGATCTACCGGACGACCTCGAGGGGTGTGATAACCTCCTGCCACCGGATTATCAGACGAAAAACTCCAAGAAACCAATGTCAAGAGGTGGCATCTTGGTTCAACCCGAGTTCTCTGGCAAGATGCTCGTTCTTGCCAGGATGCTGGCCAAGATCAAGAAGGATACCAACGACAAGATTGTGCTGATCTCAAATTACACGCAAACGCTGGACATTTTCGAGAAACTTTGCCGACAGAATCAGTAAGTTCCTTTTTCTTGATCGCCCCAATCATGGCCCTTGGTCTGCCAAGACTCCATCTAACTCATGTCCTTATTATGTGTCGAATTAGATATGGAGTCTTGAGACTGGATGGTACAATGACGATCAACAAGCGACAAAAGCTGGTAGATCGGTTCAACAACCCAGACGGCAGCGAGTTTGTCTTTTTGCTGAGCAGCAAAGCAGGAGGTTGCGGTCTAAACTTGATTGGCGCCAACCGTCTAGTTCTCTTTGACCCGGATTGGAACCCAGCCTCGGACCAACAGGCACTGGCTCGTGTGTGGCGTGATGGACAGAAAAAAGATTGTATGTACTACTTCCTGCCTAAACCAATAACCGCATTGTGCTTGATGTCAAGTCGTGTATGTTAATGTTTTTATCTTGATGATAGGTTTCGTGTATCGGTTTATTGCTACAGGATCAATCGAAGAAAAGATCTTTCAGCGTCAGTCGCATAAGCAATCGCTCTCGTCTTGTGTAGTTGATGAAGATCAGGATGTGGAGCGACATTTTTCTCAGGAGAACCTGCGTCAGCTTTTCCAGTTCAACGAGATGACAGAGTGCTGTGATACACACGAGACGTTCAAGTGCAAGCGTTGTGTCGATGGTCGGCAGGTGATGAAAGCTCCGCAGGTTTCATACGGAGACACCTCGACATGGAACCATTTCAAGGGAGACCATGACCTTTTAAAATTGACGGATCCGTTGCTCAAGGAGGAGGCCGATACGGACGCGATCTCGTTTGTGTTCCAGTATATTTCTCATTAGCCTCATTCCTTTCGACCCCTCTGTCCTCTGTGCTATCAGCTCTAATGCATTTGTTTGCTCTGCTTTCTTGGTGCCTCTCTTTTTACCCTGTATTACCCCCTTGTATAGTCTATTCCGAATAAATTCCCCGCTGCGAAGTACGCAACCTCAGCATGGTAGAAATGTCCTTGAATTGCGTCCACTGTTGCGAACCGTTTATGGACCACTTGTTACCGGGATGTATGACTGTCCTATAAACCTTTTCAGGAACAAGGTTCATGAGCCAATGGCTTGGAAATGGCGACCAAAAAGGCGTAAAGCCTTTCCATCGGAAAATTGACCCGCTCCGCCCATTTCAGTTCGCCTACACTGAACCGCGCTTCAATAATAGACTATGAAGTCTAAGCACGAGACAGTGATTGTACAGCAGGTCCACTTTACCAACTCAGTCCCATTCAACACAGCCAGAGTTGGAGACTGACCTTTACTGACTTTTCGCGTGCATGCTAGCGTTTATTATCACTACTATAGTTGGCATCGATCCTCCTCTTTTTTTTATGTTTGCTAGACTACTGTCCAAGTTTGATTTATGCGTCGTGACAAGAGTTGTAGTCGCGCCGTCCCCCCGACGTAAAAACGTACTGTACCTGTAAATGTATAGAGACTATTATACGTCAAATTTAAAGTCCCTACTCGGGGAATTGGGAGCGGCGTCCTTACTGTTGGCAGGATCGAGCATGAAAGTTGAAAGAGGCAAAAAGCTCTGTCGGCGTAGAGTGACGGGAAGTTCGATTTTCCACCACACAGCTACACTCATCACACATATAAAAGCCCATGGTTCCCCCCAGAAAAACATTCGATCATTACCTGCACTCGGATCATCTACTACATAAACAATCGCAAGCACCCTCACAAGAGCCGCCACGCGAACCGGAATACCCAAGACTTTGTACAGCCACCGAGCAAACCTTCATTTCTTCTTGTAAGGCTCCCCAGTTGGAGTTTGCATTCCAGCTCAGTGGTATTGATACCTGATATTTCCCTAGCTAACACGCCGTAACACTATCTCCTTAATAGATCCACCAAAGGAACCTCAAATGCATTTCCGACAGATTTCCGCAATTGTACTCTTCCTATGCGTATCCCAAGTCGCTATGGCCGGAAAGTACTGGGAGTGTGTCTGCTATAACAGTGGAACAGCCCATTTCCCTGGTGTGGGACCTACTTACGATTGTGGAGCAGGATTCGGGTGTTATTACAATGGAAACGCGAAACAAAAGTCGTGGTTTGCAGAGATGGGTGCTCCAATCAATGAATTCACTGGCTGCTGTGCCAGAGGTGGAAAAATTGGCTACTGCAGAGAGGTGAACGGATTTGGACTCTGCTAATTTGTCTGCTTTCCAATATGCAACATTATGAACATTCGCGTGTAAAATAAATACACGACCACCGTTAGGCATATTGAAAAGTCAAGGCGTGAGACGCTGGATTGTCCAGCAGTCTGAGTTAACTAGAATACTAGTTAGCATCGCCTGTGGTTACTTTCAAGGCATTGTTCGCGAGCGTTTTTTATCATGAAACAAAAACGGCCTGCATCTATGGACGCGAATATATTTTTCGCGTACTGAAACGACAAATGCGGGTCCCTAATCGAAAGATATTGTTATCCAGCGCGTCCCAGAACGCTTATGAAAGTCAGCAGGGGACAATGTGCCTGTATAAACACCAATACATGTTTCTATAAAAGGCCGCATCCACTTTGAGAATCCTCAGACTTTGCAGACCCACCATCTTGTGGAGATTAACCTCTAGAAAGCGTCAAATCATACGAGGAATCCCATTGTCTTTCAATCGAATAAGGGTCATGATTAGCGTCGAGAATCAACTGCTCAAGGTTCTCCAATCGTCCGATTTGTGCATAGAAACGTTTCGTAAGATGCCCAATAGCTTGATAGAGCGTTATGCGGAGCTCCCTTAACTCTGTACAGGCCCAGTCACCCCGCGACGGGTCCATAAGATCAGAGAGAGCAATAGGAGATGGTGCCGATGAGCTCTTGTTCGTTCCAGCACAACATGTTTGCGGAGCGTCTGCAGGCGTATTCCGACAAGCTGACCAAGATCATGCGATTCTCGGATGTGCTAATGGCCAAGGCTCTGGGACTGCAACTCGTGCAGCCAGACCTCGACCCAGAGCTGATTACGTTCTCACAGCAGTGCACGCGGGATGAAAGATCAATCACAATGACCACCCTGTTGACAGAGAAGGCAGATCCGACTTTCGGGTCAACAGCTCCATGGCAAGTTGATTCTGCGCAAGGCCTTTGATGACGAAACGTTTTTCGGCCTGGAGAAAGAAGGAGCCCGTTGAAGTGGGGTCGGGTAAGACGGTTCTTCCAACGATGTTTCAAGAGTCCATGTCGGCCGAGGATCTCAAGAAAGAGAAGGATCGCATTTTTGAGCAGGAGAGAATCAAGATCCAAGATGTTGAACAAGTTGGCGATGACATTAGCACCTACCCGGAGAAGATGAGGAAGGACGGCAGAGACCCTTGCCCAAGTTGTGGGTTCAATCTCTCGACGCCGCGCTAGACCATTTTGTGTCATCTGCGGACAGTGGCCAGCGCGTGTCCTCCCGCTCCGAGAAGAGATTGCAAAGACAAGCGAGAACTCTGAATAATCATGAAAATGAGTTGCAAAGCTGATATTGTAAGAGACAAGAGTGTAGGTCCTAATTCATACTGTTTACAGCTACGGCTCTTCCAGAGAACTCTGTCTGCTGATAGCGCCACGTTGTTCTAAGAGTTTCCTATTTGTACTGCTTAAACCCTGTGAGTTCAAGATGCTGGTGCCTGATACAGCAAGCTGGTCATGCCAAGAGCTCCAGACTAGGTGCACAGACACGGGATGGCAGGTTCCTTTGACCTTCCACATACGAACGGATTTATCGCCGCAGCCAGTTGATAAGTAGCTGCCGTGTGCGCTTGCGTTCCATGCGATTGACGAGATCCCACCATGGAAATCCTTTACAGTAGCCAAACAAAGGCCTGATTTCACATCCCAGAGTCGCACCGTGTTGTCGGAACTTCCCGAGGCAATCCACTGGCCGCTTGAAGAAAACACCACGCTGAGAACAGAGCCAGTGTGGCCGCTTAGGATGGCACCAGGTGCACCGGTTTGTGCGTCCCAGAGCCGCACCGACTTGTCGTAACTACCCGAGGCAATCTGCTGGCCGCTTGGCGAAAACACCACGCTGTAAACAGAGCCGGTGTGGCCGCTTAGGATGGCACCAGATGCACCGGTTTGTGCGTCCCAGAGCCGCACTGTGCTGTCGTCACTACCCGAGGCAATCTGCTGGCCGCTTGGCGAAAACACCACGCTGTAAACCCAGCCGGTGTGGCCGCTTAGGATGGCACCAGATGCACCGGTTTGTGCGTCCCAGAGCCGCACCGTGTTGTCACTGCCCGACGCAATCTGCTGGCCGCTTGGGGAAAACACAACACTTCTAACATAGTCGGTGTGGCTGCTTAGGATGGCACCAGGTGCACCGGTTTGTGCGTCCCAGAGCCGCACCGTGCTGTCTTCACTGCCCGAGGCAATCTGCTGGCCGGTTGGCGAAAACACCACGCTTCTAACATAGTCGGTGTGGCCGCTTAGGATGGCACCAGGTGCACCGGTTTGTGCGTCCCAGAGCCGCACGGTGTTGTCCTGACTGCCCGAGGCAATCTGCTGGCCAGTTGGCGAAAACACCACGCTTCTAACATGGCCGGTGTGGCCGCTTAGGATGGCACCAGGTGCACCGGTTTGTGCGTCCCAGAGCCGCACGGTGTTGTCTTTACTGCCCGAGGCAATCTGCTGGCCGCTTGGCGAAAACACCACGCTGAAAACCCAGCCGGTGTGGCCGCTTAGGATGGCACCAGGTGCACCGGTTTGTGCGTCCCAGAGCCGCACGGTGTTATCCTGACTGCCCGAGGCAATCTGATGGCCGCTTGGAGAAAACACCACGCTGTAAACATAACCGGTGTGGCCGCTTAGGATGACACCAGGTACACCGGTTTGTGCATCCCAGAGCCGCACCGTCTTGTCGAAACTGCCCGAGGCAATATGCTGGCCGCTTGGCGAAAACACCACGCTTGTAACATAGGAGGTGTGGCCGCTTAGGATGGCACCAGGTGCACCGGTTTGTGCGTCCCAGAGCCTCACCGTGTTGTCTTTACTGCCCGAGGCAATCTGCTGGCTGCTTGGCGAAAACACCACGCTTCTAACATGGCCGGTGTGGCCGCTTAGGATGGCACCAGGTGCACCGGTTTGTGCGTCCCAGAGCCGCACCGTGTTGTCGTCACTGGCCGAGGCAATCTGCTGGCCGCTTGGCGAAAACACCACGCTTCTAATCCAGTCGGTGTGGCCGCTTAGGATGGCACCAGGTGCACCGGTTTGTGCGTCCCAGAGCCGCACCGTCTTGTCGTCACTGCCCGAGGCAATCTGCTGGCCGCTTGGCGAATACACTACGCTGTTAACAGACCTTGTGTGACCGCTTAGTATGTGTATCTTCTCCCAAGTTGCGGTGTTGTACAAGCTAATAGTGCCACTGCCGAGGCCCACAGCAAGTGTCGTCCTGTCCGGAGAGTACGCGCACGACATCACTTTGCTTTCTTCCTCAAGATACGGATATTCGCCAAATCGGACGTCCTCCATCTGTGCGTTGCTCAAATCTGCCTGACGCAACCAGATATTGCGTAGGTTAGTGCTTCTCAAATCTGCTCCCTGTAGTTGAGCTGAATCGAACTGTCCACCAGTCAGGTCCGCCCCGGGAATTTGAATAGCTGCTAGATTGACCCCATTGAATAGCACACCGGCCCGAACCAAGATAGTGATGGCATTGGCTGCTGCCTGGCTAGCCGAAACGTCTGTTTTCGATTGCTCGACAAATTGATGAAGTCGTTGTCGGAACCCAGAATCGTCCTGGGCGTGCTCGGCTAGGAACTGGACAATCGATGGCTCGTTGACAAGGGTCCTTTGGCTTAGAGGGTGTTTGGCCCGATCTCGAGAAATATCAGACAGTGCATCTGATTCACTGGTCTCTCGTATGTGTCGAGAGTAAAAGTACTCTAACAACGAGCGATGGAGGAACCGGTGCTGGACACCTGAACGCGACAGTGGACTGCACTCTCTCAAGAGCGTGGCGAGGGGCTGCGATCCAAAGAACTGTACCTTCCACGTCCCTTTGTCACTCAGCGGCATGTACTGGACAACTGGATTTCCATCCTGTTCTTTGAAGATGGCTGCAGCGAGGTTTTTCAAAAACGTAATGGCGGTGTCTACAATGCCTTCTTCAAGTAGATCCTGCAGTGCGCTCTTCTCATCAGCGGCGAACTTGATCGTCCTTAGTCGTCGTTCGCTGATGTGCAGCCATTGATCGATAAAAGAGTTGTAGAGAGTCAGACGAGTCACTTTGATCTTGGTGATATCGGTCCCGTCCTTGACCACGCCAGGCAACGCTCTGAGCGATAGAGACAGGAGAAAGGGATTCTTGACCAGCTCCATCAAGTTGGGGATCGACCTCAGCTTATCCATATAGTTCTCAGTGCTCCAGACGGGTCCATCACCAATCAGCTTGTGTACCTCTGGATCTCGCACAAACTGATCAACGTATTCCCCAATCTGGTCTCTTGAGAAAGGAACAATGGCGGCCTCCGTGTACAGGTTAGCTGCAGAGGAACTGTAGCGATCATTCTGTTGAGGACGGAATTGGTCGCGGTAGCCCTGTCCAAGATAGGTGCTCCTGCAGCTGATAATCATTTTTGTGTCTGGTTGTCCCTTTTGATTGAGCATATTCTCCGAGTGCAAGTTGACCTTGAGTTGGGTTTCGTCGTAACCATCGCAAACCAGGATCATCTTCCGATTCTTCTTCAGCTCTTTGATCTTGTCCTCCTTAAATCCGTGCATCCGCAATTGTCTACCAATGATATCCTGGTAGCTCTCTGCCACAGCAGGCAGGTTGATGAATAGCGGTATGTGGCCGCCTGGCTTGTACTCGTTCCAAAGCTCGTGCTCAAGGTGTCTGTTGAATGTTGATTTTCCTGCTCCTGAATCTCCCAGTATCAAGAACACCTGTCCGTCGCTTTCCAGAAACTCTTTGATCGTCTGCATGAGCGGTAGAGCATCCTTGTCAGCAGCCTGGAGGTTGGCCTTGGCCTGAGGAGGGATGTACACGGTCTGGTTGTACTCTTGGAGTCGTATCAGCCGGAGGTCGTTGAGATCGTACTCAAGGTAAGGAATTTCTTGGACTAGAGCCAGAAGAGGCGACTTCATTGGGATAGGGAGGCGAGACCTCAATGGGTAGGGTTGTGTGACGATGGTAGAGCCATTGTTCATTGAGACCTGAAGAACATCAAGGGCCGCGTCTCTGACCGCACAATCAGGCACCTCCGAGATCTTGCCGAGAATGGTCAGCATCCAGGACCTGACGCTGTCGTCCTTAGCCCAATCGGCATCATTCAAGCACAGATCTTCCAGAAAACTGACAGCTTGCTCACGGATGCAGGACTCCCATTCATCATCAATCGCAATCTCGCCGAGGAGCTGGCTTACACCCCATTGGAATCGAGGATCACGACGGCAAGGAGCCTCTCGAACCAGCTTGCTGAAAAAGACAAATTGGCCTGCCCGGCAGAGAGCTGTAGCGCTAAGTACAGCAGGGTACCACGGATGCTTGTGGCCAGAGCCAAGGCCCGCTCTAAGACTATCGAACAGTCCACGCCCACTGTCAATCAACGAACTGATGCCTTCGTAGCTGGACTTGGCAATCCCATAAGTCTCCTCGACAGTCTTTTGCATCTGCTTGAGGCCTTCGAGTAGGCCGTCAAAGTTCAACTGAATGACTCCCGACACTTTGATAAGGCTCTCTGCGGCTCCTAGGGAGTATCGCATGATGGCTCGAAGAGCGGATTCGTTGTCAGGAACATACTGCAAGGCCTGAAATGCGTACATCGCTTGATACATCAGATAGGGGTCCGAGCTGGATTGCAATCCTGAAAGAACTGAGGCCAGAGGCTCCTTTTCCTCGACACGAGGTAGATCTTTGACTTTGTTCTCTGGCTCGGCCATGACATCAAGAAGGCGCGAGACAGCCAAGGTTAAATGGTACTGATGCTCCGACGACTGCTGATGGGTGTCTCCAAGGCGTTGTCTCAAAATACTCAAGATCTTGACAAGATCATCGGCGTCAAGATACGCCGGCGCGGCACACTGGACCAGCTGAACGAGACCTTGGAGAAGATCAATATCTAGAAGAACGGAATCTTGGAGCTGCGCAATGAAGCAATTGAGCAACTTGCGGTAGTGTGGCTGATCGAGGACAGAGCCAAGGAGAACGACTTCTGACACAGCGACCGGATCCTTGACAGCATGCTTGATAAATTCCTCAACGATGCGTGATCCCAACCAGCGAAGATGCTCTTGCTTGATCGGGTTCTGTTCAATGGCTTTGATCCATTCCTGCAGTGTATCATCGGACGGCATGGCCCACGGCGGCGCTTCGTTTGTGGGATCTGAGGCGTTCTCGAGACCTTCGCGCTGCAAGGGAGAAGTCGTGTTCCTTGGAAGACGGCTGATGCACAAGGCGAGCTGGGATGTGCTGTCGATACGCACGTCAAGTTTTGGCAATGTGATTCTAGTGGATGTTTTAGTTACGTTCTCCGAGAAGACATTCAAACGAGCCTCAGTATTGCCGATCGTGGGCTGTGACCCAGTTCCTGAGCTGCTGACTTCGAGGCTGAAGACTTCAGAGGCGATGTCGGTGCTAGCAGTTTGAGCGTGACGGATCTCTGTCTTTGATGGACCATCTTGAATCGTGACCTTATCCTCATGTTTGGTTGACCGAAAGAAGTTTCGAATTTTGTCCCGCGTTCTGGGTTTGTGGGATGAGACGGATTTGTCGTCGCCACCAGAACTCAAGCTGGCTTGCTGAGATGATACAGTTGCGGCACCATGGCTGACAGATCGACCATGGGCGGTCAATGACGGTGTCAAGGAGTTGTGGGCAGATCTCCCGCTGTCGGGTGGTGAACTATCGAGTGGAGTGCTCATGGCAGTTGTCTTGATGCTGCATCCATTGCAATAGAAACAATACAGTCAGCGCCTGCTATGAGCCAATGAAGATAGTGGTTATGAAAAATGACTATAGGTTGCTCTTACCTTAGTAAAGTCGAAGCTACCACACTGTCGACAAAAGGAGAACCACGAAGAGTTCAAAATGTCACAAAGAGGTTCAACGACAGTAGCACTAAGGCACGTATCAAGTAAACACAACTGATCTTGTTAGCGACCATACAGGTATCCATGGCTAATTCAAATTGCGTGTGTTCATGGGTCTTGCAATACCTGGAGATAGACACGAGAGAGCGTTCTCTAAGAGCGATAGCAGTATCTGTGGGTCTGAGATGGCTCAGGAACAATGTCTTTGTACGCGAGAGTTCGATTCCTTGATGGTCAAAGGCGGTCAAGTCACGGCAAGATATCAAAGGTCGCCATATGTGTATTAGCATGAAGTTTGTAGGGAGGTTCAACTCAGTATCACTACGCCCGACTCCATCCTTAAGCGAAATCTCACACTTACAGGTTCTTGATAGCAACTTTGGTGCTCTTTAGAAAATGGGTTTATCGATGGAGAGAAAGAAACAGACTGGTGAGAAGGGAAAGAACAAGGTGGGAAAATAATTATGAGCGTGGGAGCGGTGCATCTTCGCCCTCGATCCATCTTGTGTACCACGAGCATTGAGTTCCAACGGCATGAATGGCGTCTTGTATCAGCCACATACGGTGTGCTCGCTCTTGTAGTCTACAAATCGCGCCGGCTACGCTCCACATCTTGATCGACAGCGCGACTGGCTTCCAATGGGTGCGCTAAGCGCTAGCCCGAATTTCCAGTTGTGCCCACACAGCTCCTGTGTCCCTGTCCTACTGTCTGCTTTTGCAATCCTGTGGGAGCGGCACGCGATATGAAACTGTCGCGACCTGAAACCACTGTTAAGCCGCAGTTCGTAGCGAGACCAATGGCGCTCGCGCCAAAGCATAATTTCTTATAAGTAAGGACAGTTATCGCATTGAGCGGCGATCCCATTGATAGTGATACGCGTGCTGTGGCATATGGTAATGTTAATGCTACATTTATTGTGGCAAGCCAACAGTGAGATTACAGAGAAGTGAAAAGAGAGCAAGTGTTGAATGACTGGAAAGAGGCCATGCAGATATTGGCAACGAGACACACAAACAGGGGAACGAAGAAAAGGAAGTAGCAGCGATGAGACTGAAGCCGCTGCAGAGCCATTCCTTGCTCCGGAACAATCTAGTCCCGTTCCTGGAACAGTTTGTCCTTGACCTTGATTCGAATGATCTCCTGCAAGTCCGAAGTGCCATCTGCTGTCGACTTCCCATTCAAACCTCCATACTCGAAGGTTGACCTTCTGGAAGAAGCCGTGGACTCTCCGGTCCCGGTCGCTGCTGCGAGCTCTGCCAAGTGCGCGTTCTCGTCCAACAGCATATCCGTGTGCTGCTTCAGCAGCTCAAATTCCTTCTCCAGGAGCTAGATCGTCCCTGAGCACGCCTGCAGACGCTCTAGTTCCGTGTTCAAAATTCAAGTGTAATATGAAGGGGGCTGCGGCGGTTGGGATAGGTCATCTGCTGCTGACAACCTTTCCAAGTGCTGATCCAGCTGCTCATGGCTATCTGAGTTGGCCATGGTCAAGCGGTGAAAAATCGGACTCCGACCGCTCGCCTGACGACAACTCGTATTTGCACGACCAATCTGCTGTCTGAGCTACGCATTGTCCTTGTCCAGTTGCTGCCTATGTGCTGCCAGCTCTTTCACGCGCGCAATGAGGGCGTCCATGCTAAACCCGACCGCACCTCCGGATGATAGCGACGAGACACTGCTAGCAGGGCTCGCCTTCCCTGAGATCAGTGAGGATTGCCCATCGGGACTCGTCCTTCCAGGGCCGCCTCGACTTACAGCGCCGCTACTAGCGTTGTTGCCGTTGGCGATTTGCTGTTGAACAGAGGTTTTTCCAGTGGACAGGCCCGGCGTGATTCATCTACTGCTTGCACACACGCATACATTGAGTCAGATCATGTGGGGTCAGACTTGAATATAGCGTAAAGGCCAGTTGAGGAGTAGCAAAGACGGCGTGGGCGGCACTTTCAGGTTCCATGCTTGGAGCTGAGAGAGACGAGTTGATTGAGAAATGGAAAAGGGGAATGAGGATGATGCGTAAGGAATGATGTTGGACCAAAGAAGTCAACAGCCGGGCTCTCAAGCATGCGACTGGTAGACCAGCCAAGATCCAGTTCCCAGGCACCTGGAATTCTGCTGCGAGCAGGGAGGCAGGGCGAACACGCGGCAGATGATTTCGAAGCCTGCACAGCTCAGCCTTGCCCTGTGCGTTTTCTCATACGCAGACGCGATGCCTCCTTCACAAACCCAGATAGCATAGCAGAACTCCACTTTCGAAGTGCTGAAGTGATATGTTACAGTCAGTATGTACTACAGCACTGCGCACCAAAGTCAGTCCCAATGTACGCCCATTTCTTCCCACGTTGAGAATAAAAAAATGACGTTTGCCTCCTGAGCGGCTACAACGAGGTGCCAGCGCAGCAAGGGCATACATGAACACCGTCAGATTACCTCCATACTTCGGAGAATCTGAGAAGGGCTGACTTGGCACTCTCAATCCAGTTTGCACAGTCCATGCGATAGCCCGTCGTCTATAAAAACCCACTTTTTCTCACCCCTCGCTTTTGCATCCTTTCTCCATCACTTTCCCGACCACCACACCACTACACACCTCTCACAAGAAGCCATGAACAACAACAACACCTCCAAGTACGGTCTCACCTCGCGCCCCGCCGACCAGACCAAGGACAGACCCGAGAACCCCTCGCCCAAACCTGTCTCCATCTCCAGCTTGAAACCCCCCACCACTCCACTCGCAAACCGCATCAACGCGTACTGCAAGTCCAAGCTGCCCGAGGATACCTACAGACACTCACTCCGTGTTTACAGCTACGGTTGCGCCATCGCCCGCGAATGCTACCCTTCCTTCGGTCTGACCTCTGGTAGTCCCCTCGACGAAACATGGTTCTGCACAGCGATGTTGCATGACATTGGTACGACACCCGAGCACATCTCCAGCACGCGTCTCTCGTACGAGTTCTGGGCAGGTTATCACGCCTTGGACTTGCTCCAGGATGTGAAAGTCAGTGGAGGAGGAGAGGGCGTTGCAGAGAAGGATCAAGCAGAGAGTGTTGCAGAGGCGATCATTCGGCATCAAGATGTTCAACCCAATGGGAGCGTGAGTCTCATGACAAGGTTGATTCATTGGGGGACACTGTTGGATAACATTGGAGCAGGACCGGAGCTCGTGGATGTAGCGACCATCGAAGGGGTTTGCAAGGAATACCCAAGAAAGGGGTGGAGCGGATGCTTCAAGAGAACAGTCGTGGAGGAGTTGAAGCTGAAGCCGTATGCGATGGTGAGCAGGATTGAAAACTTTGAGGAGAGAATCGAGAAGAATGGAAAGAGTGGAGTTATGAGTCGGTGGGATTAGTTTTTAGAGATCCATGAAAGTCATCAAGTAGTTGGCAGGCAGCGTGCACAATCCCACAATGATATGAAGCATTTAAAAACATAGTCCAGAGCAGCGCGCTTCAGTTGAACTTTCAACACCTTTGCGCTTGCGCGGTGTATTGTCATGGTACAAAAATGAAAACCGGCTATAGATTATGCCTTATTTCCATCGTTTGGATATCACTTAGTACAGTGAAGCGCAAATGGGGTCGCTTGTCGAAAAGCCTTTGCCAGCGTTTCTTGGCGAGCAGTTTCTTCAAGCCCCTGCTGCCCATAATGGTGATTTCACGCAGCAGGGGCCATTCCTCCTCTAGAAACTCTATTTCGGCTTCACGCATGTCCTTGCATAACTCTGCCCCCAGCCTGAGGGTCTTCAGGTTCTTGAGGCCCGCCATATCATAGAGCGAGTTACTGGTAAGCCGATGGTCCATGTTACGACTCAAGTCATCAACCTCGTCTCCCCATATATCCCGTACCGGGATCCTGCGTCGATGAATGTCGAGGGTCAAGTGCTCGAGCTTCTGAAGTCGTCCGATTTGTCGATAGAAGCCGTGATTATAAAGCGAGTCTCGACCTAACGTTATCCAAAGCTCTCGTAGCTCTGTACAGACCCAAGAGCCGTTCGACGCATCCTCAAGGTCAAATCCAGCATCGCCGTCATGATGTCGAGTGTCCCTCGTTTCTGGATAGAGGCCACTCACATGGAATCGCTTCAGTCGCTTGCATCGAGATAGGACGGCCTGCAGGTCGCTACTGGATACCTGGTAACAATTTTTCAGTTCAAAATCCTCCAAAGTGTCGCAGTGATACCGAACCAAGTCCGATATGATATCCCGGGAGTCATAAGAGTCACTAGCACTATTGTAGCGGTTGTCCCAGATATCGTCTGAGGCAAAGCTTTGAAGCCCTGAACAGCCACGAATGAAAGCGCGCATATACTTGCAGTTGTCAAAGGTCCCCTTGGTAGAATTGCATCTCAAATGCCTGAGATTGGGGCAGCACTTTTGAACAAGCTGTTCATCTACGATCGGGTGCGAGTCGTCCCTGAAGGGCGGGACCGTGAAGGAATCAAGATCCAGCAGATCCGATTTCAGTAACGCTAACGCCAGAGGTCCACTGGCATCAGCAAGGCTCCGGAGTTGCAGTGCCTTGATCTTGCCTGGGGTAGGGGTTTGAGAAAAGCGAGCCATCGCGGCCTCCTTGAGAATGGTCTCCAGATCAGGAGCGTCCATGTCGTCCATCTTATCAACCAGGTATACGTAGCAGTTGATGCACAGCTCTGTCAGCTTGGGGAGGGGTAAACAGGCTCGGAGAAGTAACGACACTTGCCAAGTGGATACTCGCGACTCTCCGTTTCTGTTAGCGGCTAAATACTGGAGGCTCCTCAGGTTGGAGATTGCAGCAAGCACAGGGTCGCCGCTTTTAACACCGGGGAACGGGAACGTCAGGTGCGTCAAGTGCAGGTTGTGGTTGAGTAGTGTAACGATATTGGAAAAGGCGAGGGGAAAGTTGTAGATGATGTAAGGGTAGAAAAGGTAAGAACCCTTTCTCAACGTGTCGCTGTTGTCAAGCGTGAATCGCCGAAGTTGTGTACAATATGCGCTGGGATGGACGGCAGAATCGCCCGGCTGTGCGCTTTGGTTCGCGCCATGGGCAAGTTCCTGAAGGACGCCATGATCTTGTACAGTGAGCTGGACTGTCCGGATGTGCGGCAAATTCCTAATCAGGGCCGAGGTAGTTTCGGATGAAAGCCTTTTGTGGCAAAGCCCTCCTCCATTGGAAAAGTGTCTCCAGAGGACGGGCTCGGCGTGATGCAACCAATCTTTGCACACTCGGATGCATTGCGTCAGGTCATGTGGGGTCAGACTTGCGAACAGCATGAGGGCCAGCTCAGAAGTAGTAAAGGCAGTTTGGGCTGCACTTGCGGTCTTCATGCTTGTAACTGAAGAAAAAGAGTATTGATTGGGAAAAGGGAAAGCGTTGATTGGGAATTTGGAGATGGATGATGGAGTGAGAACGCGAAACGTAAACACGTCGCGTAAGCCCTAACAAGGTTCAGCCACCTTACATGCACCATGGGTGTGCGATTTTTCATTGGAACACACTGCACGATCTTCGGTAGAGTCAGGACCTGAAAGGCAGTATCTGCATCCTAGTCTAGGGATGCAAACGTTCTTGCGTATTGAACTGCAAATGGGGTCGCTTGTTGCGAAGCCATAGCGAGTGCGCTAAGGCACGCACTCGCGAAACATCCTTGCCGACAATGTTGATTTCTTGCAACAGGGGCCAGTGCTCGTGCATGAACTCTACCTCCGCTTGGCCCATCGCCGACCAAAGTTCAGCTTCCAGCATGAGACTCTTTAGACTCTTCAGACCCACCAACTCGCCGAGTGAACCGTTGGAAAGTGTCAGATTGCACGTATTGTTCCATTCATCCGAGTTCACGGCCCTGCGTGAGCTGCGTCGATTATCGTCGAACGCCAACAGCTCTAGTTTCTTGAGTCTTCCGATTTGTTGAAAGAACTTTGTCGCATGTATGCTTGAGTGTCGACCCATTGTTATCCGGAGCTCTCTTAACTCTGTGCAGGCCCAGTCGCCCTTCAACACGTCCTGGAAATCAAAGCCAGCGTCGCCGTCGAGATGGTGAGCCGTCACGTAAAATCGTTTCAAACGCTTGCATCGAGAGAGAATCGCCTGCAAGTCGCTACTATAAACATAGCCACAATGCTCGAGTTCAAAGTCCTCCAAAGTATCACAATGGCGCGAGACCAGGCTCGAGAGGATATGCTGCGACTCGTAGGAGTCGATATAAGCCTCAGATCCCCGTTCATGGAAATCGCTTGAGGCAAACCTTAGTAGGCCCGAGCACCCACGGATGAAGGCGCACACATTTACATCGTTGAAGAGATCATAGGACGGCGGACACCTTAAATGCTTGAGATTAGGACAATACTCTCGGACGATTTCCTCGACGATCCTTGACTCCAAGGACCCCGTGAACGAAAGGATCGTGCAGGACTCGAGATCCAGCAAGCCTGATTTAAGAAGAGGTAGCGCCAGGGGGTTTTCATCGCGTTCAGGACGGGCTGGGAGTTGCAGTGACTTGATCCTGCCCGGGGTAGGAGTCTGAGAGAAGCGTGCTACTGCGGCCTCCTTGACGATGGTCTCCAGACTTGGAACACCCATGATATTCTCATCAGGGCTATCCCAAAATACTGTGAGATCAATCCACAGCTCCGTTAGCTTGGGAAGGGGCAAACAAGCCTGGAGAAGAAACGAGAATGTTCCTAGCTTGATAGACGACCAGTTGTTCACAGTCAAATGCTGAAGGTGCTTCAGGTTTGAAATCGCAGCAATAATGGGATCATCGCTTTTGACATCGGGAAACGTGAGAATCAAGTGCGTTAAAAGGCGGTTGTGGTTGAGTAGTGTAACGATAAGTGGAAACACAAGAACTTTGTCAGCTCTGTCGATAGGGCGTCTTTCAAACTTGATTCGCTTGATGTCGGTACAAAAATTGTCGGTGGTTGAGGCATAGGCATCAGACCGTAAGGATTGAGGCACGCCATTGGCGAGTATTTGGAGGATTGAGGTATCGTGTAAAGCGAGCTCGACTGTCCGAATATAAAGCAGATTCTTGACAACTCCAGCGTATGGAGGACTGAGATAGCAGTATCCCAGCAGGCTGAAGTTCCTCCAGAGAACGGGCTCGGAGTTATACATCCACTCCTTGCAGACGCGGATGCATTGGGTCAGATCATGCGGAGTAAGGTATGCGAGAATCAAGGAGGCAAGTTCTGGAGTAGTAAAGACGATGTGAACAGCACTTTTAGGCTTCATTCTTCGAGAGGAGGAGAGCGCGCTGATCGATAAATGAGGATTAAGTAAGCAAGGCGAAGGGTGAGAGGAAAGGAGAAGAAAGAATGAGGAAAGAGGAAAGAGGAGGAAAGCCAAGACTGATGAATTTTTTCACCCAAGCTTGCTGAGCACAAGGGCATGCAGATGCAGATTATCAAAAAGCCAGGGCACGAGACACTGGATGTGCACTGTGCAGCAAGTCCACTTTACCGCCTCAGTCCCATTCCTCACAGTGAGGGTAGTCTGGTGAAAACTGGCCAGGATCGCTATGTGTTGCCCACATGTCAACTTCATGGCTTGAAAGTGCGCGTTTTTTCCCATGATTCAAGTGGCAGAAAAACCCCGCGACAGCATCAATTGTCATCTTCATCTTTGTCTATGGACGCGAGCGTTCTTTAGTATTGAAACGCAACTGGGGCCGCTTGTCGAGCTGCCATAGCCAATGTGTCAAGGTATACAACTGCGAGACATCTCTGCCAGCAATGTTGATCTCACGCAGTAAAGGCCAGTGCTCGTGCATGAGCTCTACCTCACCTCGACCCATCCTCATGCAGAAGTCTACCTCCAACGAGAGACTTTTCAAAACTCTTCAGACCCACCATCTCGCCGAGCGAGCCCTTGGAAAGCGTCAGATCGCACGTATGGTCCCACTTATCAGGTGCTTCGTCGATATTCAAAAAGAAGAAAACCATTCTCCCAAGCTATTGTTATTTTATATAGTACGAGTCAATGGAAGCTGAATGGAAACTGAATGGAAACTGAATGTATAATCTTGCACATTGATACGCAAATGGGGTCGCTTGTTGAGCAGCCATCGCCAGTGTGCCAAGGTATGCAACTGCGAGACATCTCTGCCAGCAATGTTGATTTCACGTAGCAGGGGCCAGTGCTCGTGCATAAACTCTACTTCGTCCTGACGCATCTCCCTACAATATTCTGCCTCCAGCGAGAGACTCCTCAGTCTTTTCAGACCCTTCATCCCGCCAAGCCAGCCGTTAGAAAGTGTCAGATTCCACGCATAGTCCTGTGCCTCTGTAGCGGTCCCATAATAATCTTGATGAGCGTCGAGCGCCAACAACTCCAGTTTCTCCAGTCGTCCGATTTGTGTATAGAACCATTTCGCAGCGCTTGGGGAGCTGGCAGAGGCTCGAGCAAGGATCATACGAAGGTCTCTCAACTCTGTACAGACCCAGTCGCTCTTCAGCACATCCTCAACATTGAAACCAGCGTTCCAGCTGGTACAGTTAGGTATGTCATGATACCGTTTCAACTGCTTGCAATGAGACAGGATTGCCTGCTGGTCGATGGTACGAACATCCACACACTTCTTCATTTCCAAGTCCTCCAAAGTGTCGCAGTGGTGCCTTGCCAAGTTTGAGATAGCAGGCAGTGCCTGGTAAGAGCCAAACCTAGTATGACGTAGAGGTGCGCTATAGTTGTCAATGACAAAGCTTCGGAGTCCTGAACACCCACGGATGAGGGCGCATAGATGGCGTTCAACAGGTAGCCTGCCGGAGGATGAAGTACATCTTATATGCTTGAGATTAGGGCAATACTCTCGGACAATCTGCTCAATGTCACTCGGGTCCAAGTCCCTCATGAATGATAGGGCTGTGCAGGACTCAAGATCCAGCAGACCCGATTTTAGGAGAGGTACCGCCAGGGGGTTTCCACTGTCTTCAGACCAAACTGGGAGGGCCAAGGACTTGATCTTGCCTGGGGTAGGAATTTGAGAGAATCGAGCTATCGCAGCCTCCTCGATGATGGTCTCCAGACTAGGAAGTCTCGTGTCCCTGTCCTCGTCATTGCTATTCCGGACTTTTGCAGTGATGTCGATCTTCAGCCCTGTTAGCTTGGGAAGGGGAAGGCATGCCTGGAGAAGCATCAAGACGGTCCGATTACTAATAGACCATAGCCCAAAGTTGTCAATGGTCAAATGCTGGAGGTGCCTCAGGTTCGCGAAGGCCGCAAGCACATCTGGAACATCGACTTCGAACTCGGGGAACGGGAGCGTCAAATGCGTCAAGCGGACGTTGTGGTGGAGTAGTGTGATGATATTGGGCAAAAGAAGGTAAAAGTTGTCTCTGAATTCGAACCCCTCGTAGAAGTGGTGCAGGTCTTTAAATATGAGTTGTCTGAGGCCGGTGCAGTGTGTGCTGGAAACGGCAGGAGAATCTCCAGGCTGTTGGCTTTGAGGGTCGCCGTGGGCGAGTACATGAAGGACGGCGTCTCGAAAAAAGAGAGCTCGACGGTCTGAAGGTAGGGTAGATTCCTGACCAGACCACAATTTGTGGTGTCAGGACAATAGTGCCGTCCAGGCGAGAAGTGTCTCCAGAGGACAGGCCCGGCGTGTTGCATCCACTGCCTGCACACGCGGATGCATTGAGTCAAGTCAGTTCGCGTCAAGTTTGCGAACAGCGGGAAGGTCAGTTCAGGAGTAGCAAAGACGATGTGAGTAGCGCTGCTAGGCTTCATGCTTGGATCTGAGAAAGACGGATTGATTGATTGGGGAACGGGATTCAGAACAGATGAAGGATTGAGAGACATGGTTGCAAAACAGATGAGGGCACGCTTTTTTTCCAGGAACAAGGTTCCGCCTTTCCATTTTTGCCTACATCATGTTCACGGACCACGTCTCAACGCGAGCAAGGCTTGTTTGGTGATGAATCTTTTGCACATGCGTTTCCCGATGTGCTCACCGCGTTATATTACAAAGGGTTAATTGCATCCCTGATATTGTTACATAAAGGCAAAGTACGACTAGTGAGGTCTATCGTCCGTCGACAGGGTATACCTACATTCACACATCTACATCAGCCGCGCTATGAGAGTTCTCCACCGACTCTGACGAGCGCCTCCCGTCCCCGCCTTCCATCCTCCTCCTCCTTGCTGCACAGCCCCGCCGATCCCCATCGCCACGCGAAGCTGCCTTTGCACATGAGCCATCACAACCATCGCTACAGGAGACCTTCGCCTGTACAGGACCACAAACACGACCAAGATGATCACTGCACTAATCACCCCTTGCTTGACCACCATTCTCACAACCCCAAGAACAGTGCGTCGACCCAGATCCGTGCGCCTGCGGGAGGAGACGTCCAGCGCTTGTTCAATTCTGTCCAGTCGTTGATGGAGATTCAAGAGTGAGGTCTGGAGGTGTCCCAATTCTGTTACCAGGGTCGCTGTAGGCGCAGTGGTAGTGGCTGCAGACACTCCTTGAGACGACAATGATGACGATGAGGAAGAAGGCATGGTGCTTGTTTCCTGCTGCACCTGCTTTGTTCCTGTCCCTGTCTCTGTCCCTGCGCTCAGTTGCTCAGTACCAACATCCTCTGCCGAGGCGAAAGTTGACGGCGATGATGCTGAGCCAGAACGATGTAGTAATGAGAATGAAACTACCCTGGCAGACGCAGCAACAAGACTACTCTTCAGACTCGTGAACCGAGGATACAGCAGTTCGTACCCAAGCTGATCACCGCCGCCGCCATCTCCGCCGCCACTGCTGCTGTCGTGATCCATATCCCTGCGTCGACTCAGGGGTTTCCCCACTGGCAGATTTCTCAATCCTGGTGTCTCCTTCCTGACCAGTCTTGAGGTCAAGGCTGTGTTCTCCGCCACACGCGTTTTCCGAGGTGGTACCGCATCCACGAAATCCTCTACTGACGATTTTTGGCGTAGCACACGATACGGCTCTATGGGCGGTGACAGAGTCAGCTCCAGCATCGGAATCTCCGACTCTAGATGCTGTAATGGATCACCCTTCCAGAGTTCTGATGGGTCTTCTATGTCTGTCAGCACTCTTGACTCCTGAACCAGCTCGTTCCTGCTTGCATCTTCTTCCTCCTCCTCTGGCTGGGGATGGTGAGCAACTGAAAAAGCAAGCGGGGTGTCCATGCCCTTGTCGACCTTTTCTGCTTCATAAAACACGCCCTCGTCGATCAGATATTGCGCTTGTTGTATGGTCTCTATCAAGGGTCGATCGCCAGTCTCCACAGATCCTAGATGCAATTCTTTTGAATCTGTATGTAGTAGACTGTCATCTTGTGGATTTTGATCCACTGTCGCCTCTTTCACAGAAATCTTCTCGGGCACTGCAAGCAGTAGTGCATCGCCTTGCAAGTCCTGATCCACCGCCGCCTCATGCTCTTTTTCTACATTGGGCAAAGCGTGCTGCTGCTGCTGCTGTTGTTGTTGTTGTTGTTGCTGTCCTGTAAAGTCATGGTCTAGCTGCTGAACTACAGGCACCTCAAAAACCTCTGTCTGTGGACTGAGCACGAGTGGCCCATGCGTCTCCAAACCCTGTCGAGTTCTCTCCTCCGACCGCCTTCCAAGACTTTGAAAAAAATCTCCGCTGCTGTTATGTTTGAACGCGTTAAAGATCTACAATATTAACACACCGAAGAGTTAGCCAGAAACATACATACACGATGAGGGTTCGCCACGAACCGTAAGAAGTACAAGACAGACAGAGAGATGGATAGGCATAGCACTCACCCCTAATCGAGCCGTGACCATATTCGGCGACGACACCGAGTTTGAAAGAATAGAAGCCGTCGATCCCGGCACCAGCGCTGACCTTTCTACAATATCGGCCACGACTTCCGCCCCTTCTTCTTCCTCCTCCTCTCGCTCATCCTCACCGTCTGCGCTACCCGTCTCGTCATCACTAGTCTCACCGCTCTCGTCCGTATCATCGATACCTTCCAGACTTTGCTGGTCTATCCGAGTTCCTGGCTCCAGGTTGTTTTGTTCATCATCGCTCACATCAATTCCCTCCATATCAACCAGAGCCGGTGCTGTGGTGTCCGTATCTGGCTTGACCATTGTCCTAAAGAACGCGGAGGATACATGCGCAGAGGTATATGATGTTCCGGCTGCCAAGGATAGGATCGAAGGGGACGACGGCGACGACGATGTGAACGAGGTCGGTCGGCTCTGACGGCTACCACTGCTGCCTTGAGGAACAGGAAGAGGGTGGAGGTGCAGGTAGCTCGAGAAGAATGAACCTCCAGCAGCACCAGTAGCAGAGGATCCTAGTCCCGGTCCCGATCCCGATCCTGATCGTGAACTGGATCTTGAGCCTGAGCCTGTACCGATAGATCCTTCAGGTCTGGTGCCAGGGCTGAACTCGGTTCTGAAAAGTGGGGACACCGGCATCGAAGGTGTCACCAGAGAGTGATGGTGAGCAAATGCAGGTGGGTTGGGCGTATTGTGCTGGTTGTGTGAGGGGGAATGAAGGTCGTTGGTCTGTGAGGTATGAGGGTGCTGTTGATGCATGGTCGTGGAGATGGGTAGGGGTGGTGCACGCGTGCCCATAGAACGAGGAGGATTGGCAGCAGGGCGTGCTACAGTGTCTGGTGCAGAGGGACGATGAGGAGAGGAGACTGTGGACGATGGATGAGCGGAAGCGGTGCTTTCGTGCATGCGAGGCTGATTGTGTTTCCGGACATCAGGCCTCGCATCTGCGAGTGGGCTCGGCGAGTGTTGCTGCTGCGTGTGGGTGTGCAGCTGTGATGGGGAATTCACCCGTGAGGGCGCAGGAGCGAGAAGGGATGCCGGCGGTGAGGATGAGCTCATGATGCAACGGGTCGACAGGGCAGCATGGTCGCAGTGCGTGAAGGACGTGAGAGTGCAAGAACAGAAGAACAGCGCAGGCCTGTAGGCGAAGGGGCGCCTATTTCTGGCGGCAGCTCACACGTGTCTGCGCGCTGGCCTTGCCGGGGCACGGATGTCTCCGGGATGATTCTTGGGCTCGCGGCGCGGGACTCGCGGGACGGACGCGTGATCGGAGCTCGGTGCCTACGTGCCGTTACATGCCAGAGAGCCGCATCCCTTGTATCTCGGCATCCCTTGCCTCGAACCCGAAGGCTCCGAATAACCGCCGCACACTTTTGCACTTTTGCACTTTTGCTCCCATGCAAATGGCACTTCACTCCCTCTTGACAAAAAGACGATCTTCAGAGATTTATTGCACAGAGAAAAAAAAAAAAAAAGAAAAAAAAAGATATCGAGGTTGCGAAGGTGAGCTATGTACTAATGTAGTTTTTTTGGGAGAGGGTGTCGAGGGAAGGAGTCTATACAAAGGGGGCGTCAAGAAGAAGGATTGAAACGCGCAACAAACCATAATAAAAAGCACTCACTCGGGAGATCCTAAAGAGATGCTTGGGCAGCATGGCCACCACCGCCGTGGTTGGGTACCACATACTGGTTCGTCGGCGGGTTCGAGTTGTTGCCGTGCGCATTCTTAAAGTCGTCAATGCTCTTGTACTGCTCCAGCAATGGCTTCAGCTCCGCCATGACATCCAGCTTGCGTCGTGCCTTGTCCTTGCGGTAGAACAGATACGCCCAAAACTTCTCGAGACCATACATATGCCCATTCTCAAAGTCTGCGTACGTCAGCGCCTCAAAGTCCAGAAACAGATCCTGTCTGAACTTCTTCTCCAGCCCATACGAGTAGAAGCGGAAGAGACACTCGAGTCCATACCGGTAGTTGGCATTCGCGTCCTCAACCGCCAACCGCTTGAACTCTGCATACATCTTCTTGTTGTAATTGTCACGCAGGAAATGCGACCAGAAGCGGAACAGCGTGTTCATCTCCTGGGAGTGGCCAATGCCCTGGCGCTTGCGCTCCTTCAGAGCCTTGTAGTGGTACTTGTAGTACTTGTGTTGAATGAATCCATTTTCGTGCAGCAGCTCATGCGACGGGTGCTGGAACGATGGGAATGAGTGAGCAACATCCATGGACGTCGACAAGAGCGAAGCTTCAGCATGAGATCCCATCGATGCACCCGCAGGAGAGTTGCCAAGCGACGTCGTGGGCAGATCCGATGGCAAATAGGCCTGGTCGCCCAGTACCCATCCAACCGCAGCCTGCGCATAGTGTTGGCGAGAGTCCGCGTTGCCGCCCTTGCCTCCTTGTGTTGCCTTGAGCGGATAGAATCGTGGAGCCTGATTCTTCTTGCCCTTGCCCTTGCCACGATTGATACTACTGCCCTCGCCAGTATTGCTATTGTTGTTGTTGGTTTGATTGCCCTGCTGCTGTTGACTGAGGCTGGAACCTAAGCTGGTGCTGACGTGACGAGGCTGCGATCCTGTAAGAGCCGCGAATTGCTCCTCCGAAATCATCCCGACCTTTTTGTTGAACGATTGAGCGACACTGCCACGACCGTTATTATTGTTGTTGTTGCCGCGCTTGTGCTGCAGATCACTTTCATACAGGTAGAGACCCTCGTTGATCATATCGTTGATGTCGTCGTTCATAGCCTTGCGCTCGTAGGATCCATGCGACCTGTCGCGCTTCTTTTGGGTAACAATCAAGATCTTGGCAACGGTGTCGTCGTCGAATTCGTCGTCATCATCGTCGTCATCGTCGCTGACATAGTACTTTTGAACGGTGCCTGTCCGGGTGCTGCCGAGAAGGTTGTCGTCGTCAAATTGAAACACCTCATCATCCTCCTCCGCCGAAGTCTTGACTGGCTTGACAGTCGGGCTGGAGTGGCCAATGGACAACCTCTTCTTTCGCTGCCCATGCTTAACATGCCATTCACTCTCGACTGGCAGCGTGAGAGTTGGTTTCGCTGGCAGAGATGCGGAAATGGTGACGGGATGAGGCGCTCTAGGAGGTGGCACATAGGAGCTGTGGTGTGTTGACATGGGGACAGCGCCATCTTTCGGGAATATCCATGTGGCCCAATCGCCTCTTCGGCGAATCTTGTCGCCCTTGGTCTCAATCTCTTTGCTCTTCTTCAGAGTTTCCTTGATCAAGGCATGGTCCGTCGTTAGATGCTTGACACGGTTGAAATTGGCGACAAGCGACAACGGGACGTATCCTTCAGAGTCCATCTGGTTGCGCATATATACGTCCTTGCAAAGGTTCTCCACCGAGAAATAATATTCCCTAAAACCCGTGAAACCAAAAAGGGTGAGCAAACAATAAAAAAAAAACCAAACAGTAGCAGATGACCGTAACGAGAGCTGCTAAGAGCGTGGGAAAGTTCTCCAAGCAACAATCAACCACTTACATCTGCTGAAGAATGAATGCCTTCAAGGCGTCCGTGTCGCTGAGTGCACCCTGCTGGAAGAACTGACCAGCATTGCCTAGGGAGGCGCGGTGGTTGAGACGAGAACCATTGGATTTGCCGCCTAGTAGTGAGCACAAAAAAAAATTGTACAGAAACGGTCAACATGATGTCAGTTGATAAGCACGGCTCTCTCACACCAAATATCCTGCGAAACACTTACGCCCTCGACCATTATGCTGGCGATTGTGTCCACGCTGGCTCTGAGACGGTTCATCGTCAAACATGGATGGCACAGAGGCCCGGCGGCCTTGATTGGGGGCGGAAGCGGCGTCGCCTGACTTTGAGGAGCCGGGCTGGTTGTCGTGACCATTGGCCTTGGCATCTCCTCCCACAGACGAGTTCTTTCGCCGACGAGGGTGATGTGAGTCGTGGTGGCCTTTGGAGCCGGGGGCGGGTGTTGAGTGGGTGATGTTAGGAGTGACTTGGGTCCATTTACCCTTGTCCTTCTTGCTGAGCGGAGCGGCCGCGGCTACAGGCTCTGGCTTGGTCTCCTTCTCGGCCGATGCGCTCGGATCGGGCCAGACATTAGGGTCGTCCAGCGCAGGGATGGGCTGCTGACGCTGCTTCTTGTTCTTTTTCGACTTTTTACCGTCTTCCTTGGCATCTGCATGAATGAGGATCAGAGAGATAAAATAGTCAGTCATCCGATCCATCTAGCGCTGCTTGTTCCACGTGTGCGAGGGTACATGTTCTCTTTGCTGCTGCTCTCGTTTGGCTGCCACATCTGCACCCCTTCCTATCCCCGTCCCACCGTCAACAGCGAACAAGGGATGCGATGTGTCTGCAGACCAGTATGAGAGGGTGGTTTGGCGTCGACCATCAATTTTTTTCGTTGCGCATGTTTCACCTGCGGCTGAATGCCTGGTTCTGAGAGGCCAATTGATCGCATACAAGGAAAGACCCTCGGCGATGAAGCTCTCTTACACAACACAGCAAAAAAGACTGCAGCCATGACATGCCACATCCATGAGCCTACTCATCGTATCCTTATCCTTATCCGCATCCCTGATCCTGATGGCAGCCATGGATCCGGTGTACCCATTCATTTTTTTGCCTGCACTTGTTTGATCAAGCTCATCAATGATCATCTCTGCATTGCATAAGGAGGAGCCAACGCAACACTTACCAAGGGTAACGTCCTTGATGTTCTCAATGATCGATTCAACACGCTTCTCTGCAACTGCCTCGGGGTCGGCTGCAGGCTGCTTCATAGCCTCTGTGCGCACCTTCCAGAAATTTTCTGTCGGCGCAGCGGCCTTCTTGGACGGGACGGCGGCATGTGCGGTGCCGTGCGATTCCTTGTGGTCGGACGCAGTGTTTCTGTTGTCGTTCTGCGAGCCGTGGGTCCCGGCATGCTGTTTGTTCTCTTCAACTGGTACGGTGGAGCTAACCATGCTGGGCAGAACGAGAGACTTTGTACGAAGCTTTTTTTTTTTGGGTTGTTACTTTGTCGCTTCTTTTGCAGCGCTGTGAGGTTGAGAACAAGGTGTGTTGTGAGTGCTGCTACAACCACAGGCCTGAGGATAGTGGAGAAAGAAGGGGGGATCTAGTGGGTGTGGTGGAGGAGATGTGGAGACAAGCTAGAGAAACCAGAATATGGTGGCGAGGAAAAGACTAGAAAAGAAAAGGGGGAGGTGGAGACGGGGGAGGGTAGAAGATCAACAGGCGACTGTAGCTCGGGCAATGCGAGAAGGCCAAGGAGACAGACTGTGCTGCTAGACAGGGAACAGAGGGGGGTTTGAGCAATGCAATGGGTGCAATGGGCGCAATGGGTGCAGTGAGCGAAAGCCAATCCAGCAGGGGGGATGAGATGGGCGAGAGAGAGAGAGAGTAAGAGAAGGTGCCAGCGGAATGGTGTGGGTCTCTTGTTTTATACATCCGCGGCCGCTCGTCTCGCCTGTGCGTCATAGGGCCGCGGACTGGAAAAAAAAGGTTTCACGCAGCAGCGCACCCACTTGGACTACATAAGCAGCCCACCCGGGGGCACGGCAGTGCGAGCATGTTGTCATGTTGTGCACCAGCCTGCTCCTCTCTTCGCTCGCTCTCTCTCTGTCTCTACTATGGAGGGTCTTCCTCAGGCCTGGAGAGAAAGCGCATTTGCGGTCATGGGCGAAAGTGCCGAGTTCGCGGTCAACTGCACCACGTGTGGTTCATAGCGCACAAGAGAGCACCAACCGCGCGCCAGGCGCGGTGTGCTTTTTCGACTGACCCAAACCATGATCCAGCAGCCGCGATCTGGATCAGCGCACATCTGCGGGCACAGTGTGCTCGCGATGCTTCAAAGGCCACGCCGCCATCCGTTTTCACGCCGCATGTAGACTGCTGCAGACAGCTCACGGAGACCTGATCTCGAGTCCATCTACGAAACCTAGCCTGCAAACGACCCGTCTAGTGATACGGATGATCCTTTAGCTTTCTTTACAGCACACCAGCCCCTTGAAGGCTATGACACTCCTGGATGCTTGGCTGTAAAGACGTTTCGCTTGAGGCAGCATTGTGGGTCAGTGCGACAATGCTGAACGACGCTGGTTGTATGTCCGACAGATAAAATTTTCTCAACTCCGTGGCCATCTCATCTCATCTCATCCCATCCCAACTCCATCCACACGATGGCTGCAGAGATGTTTGCCGCTCCTGAGCTGGCTGCTATGGTGGCCCAGCACTTGTCGCTTAAAGACATTGCCGCTTGCAAGTTAACCAGCAAGGTGCTCAACAAGGCCTTCAACCCTTACCTCTGGAGACATATTTCCACCACAAAGACCGCCGACAAGAGTCTCCTCGCAAGCACCTTCCATCGCGCACGAGCGTCCGGGTCCCTCCACAGGAATCGCCAGTATATCGAGACACTTAGCCTAGAGATCTTTGCCGCCGAGTATCTCTGCGCTCTCTTCAATATCGCCACTGCCAATGGCAGCGCTTCCACGCCTTCAGCCCCAGCCCCGGCTCCAGCCCAAGAGCCAGCCGGCACCTCAAGGCCTCCTGGATTCTCATCTCTACAGTCCCTTACCATCACCATTGGAGCTCTGAACGACATTTATTCCCATTGGGACGCCAAAGATAAAACCATTGCAACCGAGCCCTTGATCAGCCTGCTGGAGACTGCGCCCAACCTCACCAGCTTGACACTTTATCCAGAAGTCCTTGGGAGCTCTAAATTTGTCGCGGCGTTGGATGCCAACCTGCCTCACCTGGAAACATTCATCTTACGGCGTGCAAAAGGGTTGCCCGCCATGTACTTCTCCGTCAGCTGTGTTCTGCCTATTCTACAGCCACTGTTCTCCAAACCAAAGCTAAAGACCCTGGTGTTGAACTTTGTCATGGCGTACAAGAGAACGCTCCATTCGGCTCTGGTCACCAAGACGATGAAAGAACTGGCCAAAAACCCAAGAGTCAAGTCGGCCGTTACGTCCATGATCTTCCCAACCGGGCAGTATGACCTTCCCTCAACGTTCGTCAACCCGATCTTCAAGTTCTGCCTCCCTCAGTTGCAGATCTTGAATGTCCCCTTCATCGGAGATCAGGCCTATTCCAAGTTTGCAGACACAGTGCGAGACCACTGTCCGAACGTGCGTGAACTGAACTTGAGGAACCATACCTCGGACAGGGATGTTCAGGCGATGATGCAGGGGGTCGAACGCCTGATCAAAGCCTGTAAAAATCTGCGTGTCTACTACGGGCACTCTTATCCCTCTGACGGTAGTTATGACGTCGCGCTCGCGTTGAATCAGCATGCCGCTACTCTGGAAACACTCTTCCTCGACGATGGTATGGTAAGCTCCGCCATAGTGAATTTGATCCAGACCATGACTGCTCTACGGACCTTCGTTGTCTCGTCCAGTGCCCCTCTCAATGTCAAAGGTGCCATATCCGTGCGCTGGGCGCATCGCCATCTTCAAAGGCTCGAGTGGACGATTGAGGTCAAGGACTCAACTCTCGAATTAGTAAAGAGGCAGAAACTCGATCTCGATCCGGAATTCAATCCAGGTCTGCCTAGCGGAGAACTCGAGGACGAGGACCTCGCATATATGGCGATGCGTAAGTTCTTTAAGAACCTTGGAGAGCTGACAGAACTGGAAGATCTGTATATAAAGCACGCCAGAAACAGCGCATGGAATCTTAACGAGGACTGGACGCTTGGAGTCGGACTGGGCTTTCTGGGCGGCCTTGTCAAGCTGAGGAAACTGCGGCTGGATTACGGACTACAGCACATTGGGCAAGCCGAGGTCGAGTTTATGCACAAGCATTGGCCTAATTTGAAGGAGGTTGTTTTCTATGGCGAGCAGAGCCATGTGGACAAGTACAGGCACCCTTGGGCATGGTTAAAGGCACGCAGACCTTACCTCAGGTACACCTACCATACCTACGTCCAGCCTAGGGAGGTGTACAACCCATTCGATGAGTTTCTCTACTGCAATCTTGAGGGCTATTAAAAAAAGTGCAGGAGTTAGGAGGCTAGGATGATGAGTATGTTGACACGCCATCGCGTGGATATAGTCCGTGTGGATAGAGTTCGCAAGGAGCATGAGCGGCCTTGGTTTGACAGTTGCAGTGCCCACACGTGTCCCCTTGATTGCCACCATAAACAAAAAAAAAAAAAAAAAAAAAGAATTCAAAAACGACTTGCAACGCATTGGGATGTACACCCGGCATAGCATCCCATCACCAGTGCCATGCACCATGGCTGCATTCGCGGCGTGTCTCTTCGACTCTAGCAGGTACGGCAGCAGACACAAGTCCGTTTTGCGAGGTCCGTGTCCTCAGAGACGCTACCACATCACACTGCGGGGAAAGTGTGTCAACCATTATATATGGTGGCAAAGCATTTGCCACCAGACAGCATGCGGCCCGGTTTTGCGCACCATGGCTTGCTGAAAAGGTATAAAAGAGCTCAATTGACCCTTCTTCCGTCCCTCACTTCCCCACCCATCCGCCATAGTCGCTTTCGTTTGACACACCTTCCAATTGCTATTGCACCAAGCACTGTCTACACCAGCTTCATTCTATACCCGCTTCACTTTTATACCCATGACAGCGATGAGATGGTACCCAGATCCCACATTTGACCGCCAGGCTGCTGAGGATCGACGGTCGGGATCAGTCGATGTCTCTGATACCAGTGAAGCCTTCGAGGCGTACTATAGGCCGATGCTCAGGCCACGTCTTCTGCAGTACTACTCAGTCTCAAAGCGGGATGCCAGTAGAAGTAGGAAGACCGGCACCATCGCATCGGCAACTGACACCAAGGATTATCAACACTTGACCTCACCTACCTCACCTTGCGTACTCGAGATGTACGTCGCGTGCCTTCTCAAGAGGCTGCTCAACCGCCATGAGAAAAATGTAAATGTTCAAAAGAATCTGGATTTGCTCCGCTCTCTGAAGCAGCGCGAGCCAGTGGTCTGTCAACCCGACGAACATGGCTTGCGCAGCCTGCTGGCCCTCTCCATGATGGAGTTTGCACCCAACATCAGCTCCATCAACCTTCCAGTCTCAACAATCTTTGCTCAAAAAGAACATTATGAACGCTTCGCCCAGGTCCTGGAGTCCAGTCTGCCGCAGCTGAAGGACCTGACGTTGACATGCTCCAAAGACCAAGAGTGCGTCGTTTTATTCCAAAGGTTCCTGAGGATCCTCCAAGCCTGCTGTCTGAAGCCATGGATAATCGAGCTCACATGCGAGTTCTCGGTCACTTACTCGAGCAGAGCCGACACCACGGCCGTGAACCAAACACTGCGCTGCCTTGCCAGGTCCAACTCGAGCCTCAAAAGGCTGAGGCTACCCAGGAGCTCCAAAAAGGGCCTGCCCGCCTCATTCCTCATCCCTTTCCTCAAGACCTGTGTTCCCCATCTGGAGACACTGACAGCACCACACGTTGCCGAAAGGGACTGGCACAAGCTCGAAGCGACTCTCAAAGACCACTGCCCGAACCTGAACCATCTTTGCATCGACTTCTCAGAGACAAAGTACCCTACCTCACAACAGGACGAGTTCTATGCCGGCATCCTCCCGTTCCGGCACGGGTTCAAGGGAATCACGTTGGAGAACAACACACCACTCTACAACATCCCAAAGGCGCTTCTGCAACATCATTCACAGACACTTCAGCACGTCGAGTTCTCGAGCAAAGCCGTCGTCAGTAGCAAGGAGATCCAGCAAATCCTTTCCTCGTGCACGGCTCTAAAGTCGTTTATCGCCAGTGAGTCCATATCCACGTTCCTGAAGCTCTCGGACGCGCTAGAGTCGGACTGGGTCTGTCTCGGTCTTGAGAAGCTCCACCTGCGACTCCAGAGTGATCGGGCTTGTCTTCGACGGACGCTGGAACTGGGACTGGATCAAGACCCAGAGCTGAACCCAAAGCAGAAAACATATACCAAGGGCGACATGGGCGCAGGCTACTTGGCCGTGCGCAAGCTGTATCAACAAGTCGGAAAGCTGACGAACCTGGAGGAGCTGTATCTGGTGCAGTGGGGTGGGTTTTCGGGTATCCATGTCATGGACTGGACGCTTTCTGAAGGACTGCCGTACTTGGGAGGATTGCAGAAGCTGAGGCGCTTGGTGATGAACTATGGGTACGGCAAGGTCGAGCGAGCGGACGTCGAGTTTATGGCAGAGCACTGGCCTTTGCTGAACCAAGTCAAGTTTATGTTCTTGCAAGATATGATGTTGCGGATTGTTGGACAGAGCGCACCTTGGAAGTGGTTGAAAACGAGGCGGTCGACGCTGGATTTTTGCTGGAGGAACTGTGATGAGTGAGAGAGACAAAGCAAGATGCGTAAAGAAGGAGAGAAGCATATGAATAAAAACGTTGTTTTGCAGTCGATAATGGGGTGAGACATAATTGGCAGCACTCGCAGGGAGCACAACCGTGACTCCAACCAGCACAGGCCTGAAGACGTATAACGGCGAGTGAAAGACGAACTCGCAGCCAACAGCAACAACTGTGCTGTGGTTTCGTATTGATCCAAAAAATGCCCCAGTAGCGCCGATCTTCGATCAGTGCACATCTGCGCACGCGGGTTAGAGTGGGCTCGCAATACGATTTGCATCAGGTCGCTCTACCCTGCAGTAGACAGACGTCCATGCCTCTCGTCACTCTTATCGTAATCGCCAGGCAAAATGGGCCTTCGACGTCCAGAAGGCCGAAGTCCTACACTACAGGATCAGTATTTACTATCCTCAGCTAAATCACGAAATGGCCTTCCATAGCTCGCGTCGGTCCTCGTACTGCACCCTTCCTCAAGGCATGGAGACGTCGCACAAGAACTACTGTATGCGAAATAGAGGAGCCAGCAACAATCAGATATCACGGTCATGAGGGCAACTTTGACCATATTTTCATATAGTAACATTCGCTCACCACATCGGATTATGTCGATCGATCATGCCGCAACGGGCTTCTAGCACAGAAACATCCCCAAGAGCGGTTCAACATTGTTCGGATTAGGTTACGATCGGGATCCGGTCTGCTGATTCTGCAGCAACGACGAGGACGAGGAACGCGAGGGGACTAACTGCCATCAGAGGCAGTAGATATCATGGTTGTGTTGTTATCTTACTGCTAGGAATGGAGAAGGATCGTGTGTGTGTGATGAAGGACAACAAAGGAACGGAGTGAAAAAGGGACGTTCTCCTCTTCCTGATAGTCATCCGTGGAAAGGCAAATCTGGGTTGTCTTTCGTGCTTGGGGAAAACGGCGAACCAGGGCTGCCCTGAAGAAGCTTAGAGCAGCACACCTTTTTTTGGCATTTTTTCATGAAGTGCCTTTTTGAGTCGATCATTAAACCGCGGACACTTAAAACAACCACCTGTCCTCGGACCGCGTGTCTTCACGCGCCGCAACCTGTGCATCGAAAAGGACTCGCTTTCAATGCCACAATCGCGATGACTAAATCTTTGGATGTCTTTGTTCAGGAAACATTGGCGTCTTTTATTTTTGGACAAACATAATATTATTCCTTTCTACAAGATCGTTCGACCAATTGGCAACTTGCAAGAAGGCTTCCTTGACACCTTACATAATACAAGGTCGACTATGGGCTTGTCTCTTGTATATAAATAGTGGATGCTCCCGTGTAGCTTTCCAAGGCCACTCAGAGTCCCGCCCATCACTCTTTTGTTCAACTAATCGACCATCCATGCAAGCTATCACGCTGTTCATAACCTCGATCTTTAATCTCTTCTCTCTATTTGTCCCCATGCGAATGATACTAGAGTTACAACAGTCGCCTGTGCTGACGGTGGGATTAATCTTCGATGCGCATCTAGAGCCACTAATGGAAGCGACCCCATCATAAACTGGTACGTTACGGTATTTGCTGCGCGTGCTGCGGGTGAGAGCCTCGTCTAAGGATGTAGTTACCCACTTAGAGAGGGAGAGAACAACAAGATTTGTGCTTATCGACGGCGGGGACTTTCGTGAATTTACGAAAGCATGCTTCAATGCAACTGGTCAATTTGGGTCTAAGGGAATATGCTTCCATCAGGTAGACAGATTACTGCTTCCAATCTGGGATTGGCAAACGATTTTGAATAGAGTCCGCAGCCCCACCAGTACCAGAATCGATCACTTCGATAATTCCGGCGCCTCAAGCAGCGTGAATGCGAACGCAGAGTCCAGGAGTGGCTCGGGTACGATGATACTGCCAACGATGTTTCAAGAGTCCATGTCGGCCGAGGGTATCAAGGGACAGGATCGCATTGTTGAGCAGGAGGGGCTCAAAATCCGAGATGTTGAACATTTGCAGTACTCTAAGTGTTCAAGGACGTCTTTGGCGATGACATGATCACCCGCAGAAGCTGAGGAAGGACGGCAGAGACCTTTGCCCCAGTTGTGGGTTCAATCTCTCGACACTGGACCAGACCTTTTGTGTCATCTGCGAGAAGTGGCCAGCGCGTGTCCTCACGCTCCCAGAAGAGATTGCAAAGACAAGCGAAAACTCTGAATAAATACGAAAATGGGTTGCAAATCTAATATTGTGAGAGACGAGAGTGTAGGTCTAATTCATACTATTAACACCTACGGCTCTTCCAGAGATATCTGTTTGCTGAAAGCGCCGCGTTGTTCTAAGAGTTTCCTATTCGTACTGCTTAAACCCTGCGTGTTCAAGATGTTGGTACCTGATACAACAAGCTGGTCATGCCAAGAGCTCCAGACTAGGTGCACAGGCACGGGATGGCAGGCTCCTTTGACCTTCCACATACGAACAGATTTATCGCCGCAGGCAGTTGATAAGTAGCTGCCGTATGCACTTGCGTTCCATGCAATTGACGAGATCCCACCATGGAAATCCTTTACAGTAGCCAAACAAAGACCTGATTTCACATCCCAGAGACGCACCGTCTTGTCGTGACTGCCCGAGGCAATCTGCTGGCCGCTTGGCGAAAACACCACGCTAAGAACATCGTTGGTGTGGCCGCTTAGGATGGCACCAGGTGCGCTGGTTTGTGCGTCCCAGAGCCGCACCGTCTTGTCGGAACTGCCCGAAGCAATCTGCTGGCCGCTTGGCGAAAACACCACGCTGAGAACAAGGGAGGTGTGGCCGTGTAGGATGGCACCAGGTGCACCGGTTTGTACATCCCAGAGCCGCACCGTCTTGTCGTCACTGCCCGAGGCAATTTGCTGGCCGCTTGGCGAAAACACCACGCTTCTAACCCAGTCGGTGTGGCCGCTTAGGATGGCACCAGATGCACCGGTTTGTGCGTCCCAGAGCCGCACCGTGTTGTCGTGACTACCCGAGGCAATCTGCTGGCCGCTTGGCGAAAACACCACGCTGAGAACAGCCTCGGTGTGGCCGCTTAGGATGGCACCAGGTGCACCGGTTTGTACATCCCAGAGCCGCACCGTCTTGTCGTCACTGCCCGAGGCAATCTGCTGGCCGCTTTGCGAAAACACCACGCTTCTAACAAAGGAGGTGTGGCCGCTTAGGATGGCACCAGATGCACCGGTTTGTGCGTCCCAGAGCCGCACCGTGTTGTCGTCACTGCCCGAGGCAATCTGCTGGCCGCTTTGCGAAAACACCACGCTTCTAACCCAGCCGCTGTGACCGCTTAGGATGGCACCAGATGCACCGGTTTGTGTGTCCCAGAGCCGCACCGTGTTGTCATCACTGCTCGAGGCAATCTGCTGGCCGTTTGGCGAAAACACCACGCCGTAAACAGTGGAGGTGTGGCCGCTTAGGATGGCACCAGGTGCACCGGTTTGTGCGTCCCAGAGCCGCACCGTCTTGTCGTGACTGCCCGAGGCAATCTGCTGGCCGCTTGGCGAAAACACCACAGTTTTAACCGAGCCGGTGTGACCGCTTAGGATGGCACCAGATGCACCGGTTTGTGCGTCCCAGAGCCGCACCGTCTCGTCAGAACTGGACGAGGCAATCTGCTGGCCGCTTGGCGAAAACACCACGCTGAGAACAAGGGAGGTGTGGCCGTGTAGGATGGCACCAGGTGCACCGGTTTGTACATCCCAGAGCCGCACCGTCTTGTCGTCACTGCCCGAGGCAATTTGCTGGCCGCTTGGCGAAAACACCACGCTTCTAACCCAGTCGGTGTGGCCGCTTAGGATGGCACCAGATGCACCGGTTTGTGCGTCCCAGAGCCGCACCGTGTTGTCGTGACTACCCGAGGCAATCTGTTGGCCGCTTGGCGAAAACACCACGCTGTAAACCCAGCCGGTGTGGCCGCTTAGGATGGCACCAGGTGCACCGGTTTGTGCGTCCCAGAGCCGCACCGTGTTGTCGGAACTGCCCGAGGCAATTTGCTGGCCGCTTGGCGAAAACACCAGGCTGTTAACAGAGTCAGTGTGGCCGCCTAGTTTGTATGTCTTCTCCCAAGTTGCGGTGTTGTACAAATTAATTGTGCCACTGCCGAGGCCAACAGCAAGCGTCTTCCCGTCCAGAGAGTACGCGCACGACATCACTTGGTCTTCTTCCTCAAGATACGGATATTCGCCAAATCGGACTTCCTCCATCTGCGCGTTGATCAAATCTGCCTGACGCAACCAGATATTGCGTAAGTTGGTGCTTCTCAAATCTGCTCCTTGTAGTTGAGCTGAATCGAACTGTCCACCACTCAGGTCAGCGCCGGGAATTCTGATAGCTGCTAGATCGGCCCCAATGAATGACACACCGGCCTGAACCAAGATAGTGATGGCATTGGCTGCTGCTTGGCTAGCCGAAACGTCTGTTTTCGATTGCTCGACATATTGATGAAGTCGTTGTCGGAACCCAGAATCGTCTTGGGCGTGCTCGGCTAGGAATTGGACAATCGACGGCTCGTTGACAAGCGTCCTTTGGCTTAGAGGGTGTTTGGCCAGATCTTGAGAAATATCAGACACTGCATCTGATTCACTGGTCTCTCGTATGTGTCGAGAGTAAAAGTACTCTAACAACGAGCGATGGAGGAACCGGTGCTGGACGCCTGAACGCGACAGTGGACTGCACTCTCGCAGGAGCGTGGCGAGGGGCTGCGATCCAAAGAACTGTACCTTCCACGTCCCTTTGTCACTCAGCGGCATGTACTGGACAACTGGATTTCCGTCCTGTTCTTTGAAGACGGCTGCAGCGAGGTTTTTCAAAAACGTAATGGCGTTGTCTACAAAGCCTTCTTCAAGTAGATCTTGCAATGCGTTCTTTTCATCAGCGGCGAACTTGATCGTCCCTAGTCGTCGCTCGCTGATGTCCAGCCATTGATCGATAAAAGAGTTGTAGAGAGTCAGACGAGTCACTTTGATCTTGGTGATATCGGTCCCGTCCTTGACCACGCCAGGCAACGCTCTGAGCGATAGAGACAGGAGAAAGGGATTCTTGACCAGCTCCATCAAGTTGGGGATCGACCTCAGCTTTTCCATATAGTCCTCAGTGCTCCAGACGGGTCTATCACCAATCAGCTTGTGTACCTCTGGATCTCGCACAAACTGATCAACGTATTCCCCAATCTGGTCTCTTGAGAAAGGAACAATGGCGGCCTCCGTGTACAGGTTGGCTGCAGAGGAACTGTAGCGATCATATTGTTGAGGACGGAATCGGTCGCGGTAGCCCTGTCCAAGATAGGTGCTCCTGCAGCTGATAATCATTTTTGTGTCTGCTTGTTCTTTTTGATTGAGCATATTCTCCGAGTGCAAGTTGACCTTGAGTTGGGTTTCGTCGTAACCATCGCAAATCAGGATCATCTTCCGATTCTCCTTCAGCTCTTTGATCTTGTCCTCCTTGAATCTGTGCATCCGCAATTGTTTGCCAATGATATCCTGGTAGCTCTCGGCCACAGCAGGCAGGTTGATGAATAGCGGTATGTGGCCACCCGGCTTGTAGTCGTTCCAAAGCTCATGCTCAAGGTGTCTGTTGAATGTTGATTTTCCTGCTCCTGAATCGCCTAGTATCAAGAATACCTGTCCGTCGCTCTCCAGGAACTCTTTGATCGTCTTCATGAGCGGTAGAGCATCCTTGTCAGCAGCCTGAAGGTTGGCCTTGGCCTGAGGAGGGATGTACACAGTCTGACTGTACTCTTGGAGTCGTCTGAGACGGAGGTCGTTGAGATCGTACTCAAGGTAAGGAATATCTTGGACTAGGGCCAGAAGTGGCGACTTCATTGGGATAGGGAGGTGAGACCTCAATGGGTAGGGATGCGGGACGATGGTGGAGCCACTGTTCATTGGGACCTGCAGACAAGCAAGGGCCACGTCTCTGACCGCACGATCAGGCACCTCCGAGATCTTGCCGAGAATGGTCAGCATCCAGGACCTGACGCTGTCGTCCTGAGCCCAATCGGTATCATTCAAGTACAGATCTTCCAGAAAACTGACAGCTTGCTCACGGATGCAGGACTCCGATTCATCATCAATCGCAATCTCGCCCAGGAGCTGGCTTACACCCCATTGGAATCGAGGATCACGACGGCAAGGAGCCTCTCGAACCAGCTTGCTGAAATAGACCAATTGGCCTGCCCGGCAGAGAGCTGTAGCGCTAAGCACAGCAGGGTACCACGGATGCTTGTGGCCAGAGACAAGGCCCGTTCTGAGACTATCAAGCAGTCCACGCCCACTGTCAATCAATGAGCTGATGCCTTCGTAGCTGGACTTGGCAATCCCATAAGTCTCCTCGACAGTCTTTTGCATCTGCGTGAGGCCTTCGAGTAGGCCGTCAAAGTTCAACTGAATGACTCCCGACACCTTGATAAGGCTCTCTGCGGCTCCTAGGGAGTGTCGCATGATGGCTCGAAGAGCGGATTCGTTGTCAGGAACATACTGCAAGGCTTGAAATGCGTACAGCGCTTGATACATCAGATAAGGATCCGAGCTGGATTGCAATCCTGAAAGAACTGAGGCCAGGGGTTCCTTTTCCTCGACACGAGGTAGATCTTTGACTTTGTGCTCCGGCTCAGCCATGACATCAAGGAGGCGTGAGACAGCCAAGGTTAAATGGTACTGATGCTCCGACGACTGCTGATGGGTGTCTCCAAGGCGTTGTCTCAGAATACTCAAGATCTTGACAAGATCATCGGCGTCAAGATACGCCGGCGCGGCACACTGGACCAGCTGGACGAGACCTTGGAGCAGATCAACATCTAGAAGAACGGATTCTTGGAGCTGCGCAATGAAGCAATTGAGCAACTTGCGGTAGTGTGGCTGATCGAGGACAGAGCCAAGGAGAACGACTTCTGACACAGCGACGGGATCCTTGACAGCATGCTTGATAAATTCCTCAACGATGCGTGATCCCAACCAGCGAAGGTGCTCTTGCTTGATCGGGTTCTGTTCAATGGCTTTGATCCATTCCTGCAGTGTATCATCGGACGGCATGGCCCACGGCGGCGCTTCGTTTGTGGGATCTGAGGCACTCTCGAGACCTTCGCGCTGCAAGGGAGAAGTCGTGTTCCTTGGGAGACGGCTGATGCACAAGGCGAGCTGGGATGTGCTGTCGATACGCACGTCAAGTTTTGGCAATGTGATTCTAGTGGATGTTTTAGTTACGTTCTCCGAGAAGACATTCAAACGAGCCTCAGTCTTGCCGATCGTAGGCTGTGACCCAGTTCTTGAGCTGCTGACTTCGAGACTGTAGACGGCAGAGGTGATGTCGGTGCTAGCAGCTCGAGCGTGGCGGATTTTTGTCTTGGATGGACCATCTTGAATCGTGGCCTTATCCTCATGTTTGGTTGACCGAAAAAAGTTTCGAATTTTGTCCCGCGTTCTGGGTTTTTGGGACGAGATGGATATATTCTCGCCATCGGAACTCGAGCTGGCTTGTTGAGACGATACAGTTGCGGCGCCATGGCTGATAGATCGACCATGGGCGGTCAATGACGGCGTCAATGAGTTGTGGGCAGATCTCCCGATGTCGGGTGGTGAACTATTGAGTGGATTGCTCATGACAGTTGTCTTGATGCTGCATCCATTGCAATAGAAACAATACGGTCAGCGCTTGCTAAGAGCGATTGAAGACAGTGGTTATACAAAGCTATAGGTTGCTCTTACCTTTAATGAAGTCAAAGCTACAACACTGGCGATAAGAGGAGAACCACGATGAATTCAAAATGTCACAAAGAGGTTCAACGACCGTAGCACTAAGGCACGTATCAAGTAAACACAATTGATCATGTTAGCGACCATACAGGTATCCATGGTTAATTCGATTGCGTGTGTTGATGGGTCTTGCAATACCTGGAGGGAGTCACGAGAGAGCGTTCTCCAAGAGCGATAGTAGTATCTGTCGGTCTGAGATGGCTCAGGAACAATGTCTCTGTACGCGAGAGCTCGATTCCCTGGTTGTCAAAGGTGGTCAAGTCACGGCAAGATATAAAGGTCACCATATGTGTATTAGCATGATGATTGTAGGGTAGGTTCAACTCATTATCACTGCACCCAACTCCATCCTCAAGCGACATCTCACACTTACAGGTTCTTGATTGCAATTTTGGCGCTCTTTGGAAATGGGTGTATGGAGAGAAAGAAACGGACTTGTGAGAAGGGAAAGAACAAGGTGCGAAAATAATCAAGAGCGTGGGAGCGGTACACAATCTCAATCTTCGCCCTCGATCCATCTTGTGTACCTCAAGCATTGAGTTCCAATGGTTATCGTGAGCATGAATATGCAGGGGCATCTTGTATCAGCCACATACGGCCCGCCGCTCTTGTAGTCTACAAATAGCGCCGGCTACGCTCCACAACTTGATCGACAGCGCGACTGGCTTGGGTGCGCTGAGTGCTAGTCCGAATCTCCGTTGTGCTTATACGGCTTTACATCCCTGTCCTACTGTCCGATTTGTGAATCCTGTGGGAGCGGCACTCGATCTGAAACTGTTGCGACCAGAGGCCGCTGTTAAGCCGCAGTTCGTAGTGAGACGAACAGCGCTCGCCCGAGAGAGTAGGTGATACGGTGACAAGAAGGGCAAGGTGAATGAGTGCCCGTTTGGAGCTCTAGCTGGGTATTCCAACAGCCGCTGGTAGGTCGTCAAGTTCTTTGCGTGTACTGCCTGGACTACGTTAGAGAGGTCGTTGAGGCTAGCCTGATGAACTGTGTCCTGGTTCTCTCTGCTCATTGCATGCATCGAGCGCCAATACGACTAGAGTCTGCGCATCAGTATGGTTATTTGGAATGATGCCTGACGCCCACGGTTACCGGCTACCAACGATGCACCCTCTAGACATTCGCGATAAGTCGGTTTTGCTATACACTCACAACACTCCAAATCATCTCTATGACCGTACCACCCGCACATTTGATGTTTGAGCAATACCTTAAGCTCCTTTCATAATGCTTTGCTCAGATTCTGCTGTAAACAAAGGCACAGCGGCGATGATATGCACTCTTTATTCACCTGACGCAGCACCTGAGGACCTGCTACAGCTGCTGCAGGATGAAAGGAGCTTCCTTCCAGTCCCTGAGGACTAAAAGGGGCTGTTCATGCTGGAACTGTTGATGAACTACACGGTATTCAAGGCAATGATTCAACAGTGCGAGTAGTCCGCTTGACGTTCCTGTTGGGTTATACTATGTTCTTGCTGACTCTTGCTCTCATTCCCAGGCTATATTGCTCAACCGCGTTATCCGACCAGCGCAGGATCATGTCACTCCTCCGACATCCTAAAGTCACCCATCGCTCTTTGGCGAAGTGACATTCCTGGCGCCTTAAAAAGCCAAAGGAGGCGTCTGCCAGTTGTGGTGCTACTACTGCAGACATTATCTCCCTCGTGGGCGTGAATAAGGTCGTCCTGAAATTTCCTACCATGGTGCGTCTTTCTGGATATGATCCTTGCATCTCCACATTATAGTCCAGTGTCCTCTACGGTATTATATCTGGTGCTGCTGTTCACTAATGAGGTTTGTTGGAGTTGCGGCTGCCTTTGTTCAGCTGGGCCGATTCTCTGAAGTTAAGGTGCCATACAGTAGAAACACAAAATAAGCAGAGTCGACGAGAAGGCAGCGAACGACCTGTTTCGGTCGAGCATGAAAAGAGCAGAACTCGAGTTGGTTGACACGCCTTTCCTTTGCGTCTCAGACGGAGAAGGAAAAGACAACAGTGCATGAAGGGCAGTCTCTGTGACCCGCCCGCCATCCCCAAGTCGGCCTTTGCAACTGAGAAAAACGAAGCTCCTCTCGCCCAAGAAGGCTAGCTGGGAGTCGTTTGCTACTGGAGATCCTGCTGCGGACTACAATGGCCAGGGGTAGGTGAGATGGGAGAGGACCTTGAGCTTTATCTGCACACAGTGCACGGGCGCGCGATTTTTGGTTTATGCGTCGGCTGGACCATTAGTCGACTCAGCCTTTCCTTGTTTTTCTTCTCTCTGCTTCTTTCACCCCTGCCACTCTCCCCAACCAGTCTCAGGCACCCAACCCTTGATTGGCACTCTACACCTACTCCATCACCTTTCGAATCCCGTTACTCATTGCCTCCATCCTACTGGCAACCATGGCCAACGACTTTTTCGAATTCGTCTATGACTGCATCCTTTTTGAGTACGTCGGGTTTGGCCCCGTAAAGGCGACTGCCGTGTACCTCGCTGACCTGGTTCGCGCTTTTGCCTACATCGCCAAACTTTACGCCCTGAGCCCGACCGAGTTCACTGTCCAGCAAGACGTCTTCCGTCGATATACGAACCTCGAAAGCTACACACCCATGATCAAGGACGACATCCCCAAGATCCACCCACTCTTCCTAGCCGAAACCACGATAACCTATACTCGAGACCCTTACCTGTCCATCTCCGCATTGCCTCATGGACTTCGAGAGCAGTTTCTATGGCGCTATGCTCGTCAGGTTCCTGCCAAATACCAGGACGACATCGCGTTGCTGATACAGAAACTGAGGCGGGATGTCTGGCGCTCTTCTTACGGTAAAGGCAAGGGCAACGTCAAGGTCTATAGGCGAGCCCACAATCAGGCCAAGATAAACAGACAGCTAGGCATACCGAAGGCGGAAAGGAACGCGATCCCGATGCAAGCGAGGTTAGGGTTCGCGATCGCCCAGTGCGACGGAGCGGTCGCGACCCCTGAATCTCGCCTACGGATTCTGGACGACATGGTACTGAACAATCACGGGAACCGGATGCAGGGGATCAATAGGCTGATGATCATGCTTCAACAGGCAACCGTCAGTACCCCGACGAGAGCGGCCCAGATCTCGCAATTTATCTCGACGTTGCAATCACGCCTCAGGTCCCACTTTCGGATCCCAGGATTACAACTCCATATCACAGGATCGTATGCGAACGGTCTATGCGCACTGACGAGTGATGTGGACGTGACGTTGACGGGACCCACGCAGGGGATCGATGTGCGGCAGCTGGCTCAGAAACTGTCGCAGCACGATTACGAGAAAATGCTCACGATTGCAGATGCGAGAGTACCGATTGTGACCTTTTGGTATCGCAACTGGGATATTTCATGCGACATCAGCATCGATCAAAAACTAAGCATCCAGAACTCGAAGCTGGTCAAGACCTACGAGACGATTGATCCGCGAGTGCAGACGATTTGGTTTTCGCTGAAGCACCTGGCCAAGAATTACGGGATCCTCTCGGCCAAGGATGGGTTTCTGAGCTCCTATGCGCTCACAATGATGCTCATTACCTATCTCCAGACGAGGGACCCGCCCGTCCTGCCGCGACTGCAGCAACAACCCCTCCACAAGATGCCGTTGGAATGGGTCGATGGCATTGACTGTAGTTTTGACTCGAACTGGCGTCCACATATGGAGGAGGCTCAGCGAAACAAGGCCACAGCTGGAGACTTGCTCGTGGGCTTTTTGCGATACTTTGGACACCAATTTGACTACTCGACGATGGAGGTCAATCCCCGGTTGGGTCACTTTCGGCCGCAAGCTGCTGCTGCTGCTACTGGACGCGGTAATACCCTTCGTGCGGGGTATAAGAGGAGTGGGTTCTGGGTGATGGATCCATTCCTGGTCGACAGGAATGTAGCAGGGATGTGCAGAGGTCCCAATGTGCAGGTCATCAAGCGCGCGTTTCAGACGGCGCACCAAACCGTGATTGAAAACGGACTTCGCGCCCTGGGTGTAAGCGAGGTTTGAGTCTTCGTGTCAAGTATTAAGGGAAAAAGCAAGATACTTACAGTACGTTAAGCGCAGCATGGTCTTTGCTCCCTGCTATCCATGTTCTCACTCTGATTGCCTGTAGTTATGTTTTTTGCCGTTTTAATATAGTGGTTTGAAGAAAGAAAAGATGTAGTCGAAGAGGTCGTCGCGATCCAGCATGTCCCATTTGCGTGTCTAAACCAAGCTGAAATCGAAGGCTCTCCCTCTGTCTATGATTGATGAACCTGATGCAGAGTGCCGTCCTTCTCCCTGATCAAGGTGGCCTGTAGCAATGGTCAAAAAATATCAGAAACGTGTAAATAACAAATTATGCATGAGATCCGGGTTCCAACTGTTTTTTAAAAGATAACCAAGTAGCGTTTGTTACCTTCTTGGAGGTGTCCACGAACGTAAACTTGAATCGAGCACTCGTCTCTGCCGAGTTCCTGCTAACAGGTGTCGCCTGAGCAGGCTCATGCTGCGCAACACCCTTGATTGAATCCACAAGCTTAAAGGGCCTCTTCTGTTCCTCCTCCAACAGACGAGCCTTGATCTCCGCCAAGGGACGACGCTTCAAGACTCTGGCAGCATCCTCAGCTGTGAACTCCTCCCCCTCATCCACAGCCTCAAACTTGGGACTGCCGACCTGAGGCAGAATGTCCGTCAATGGTTCCGTGATTGCAGCTGAGCGCTCAGCCTTGACGCCCATCAACTGCTCCATGCCCTTTGTAAAGTTTTCCTGGGGAACAAAGCCCTCGGCGATCATCTCCGTTTCCAAGTGCTTGAGACGGAGAATAGCCTCGACACGCTTGATCGAGATGTTGTACTTCATTCCGAGTTGGCGGGGTGTCCATTTTGTAGTGTCGGAGCGGTGCAGCCTGTAGATTTCTTCCTTGGCAACGTTGGACATGGGTGGTGTAGGCTTGAAGAGAGGGTTCATCGGGAAAGGCTATTTGGGCATAGATCAAGGTATGAAAAGAGGAGCGTGTCAAAACGGGTTGTATGCCAAGTCTTTCAAAGCTGTATGATGGAGCGTGACGAATAGATCGCGGATCGGCTGGTAGCTTCACACGTCCCCTGTTGCTTTGAGGCGTCCAAAGCGTGAGGTTCCTGAGGACACTTACAGTCTCGCTGATGAAATTGGGTCCTGAGAATGAGGGCTTCTCGAAGCGAGAGCCCTCGCTTTGGAGCCACTGGTGGAACTTTCTCCGTCTGTAAGGGAGCTTCTTGGAGGCAGGCGCCTCTGCTGTGTCATCTTCCGCTGCTGCTGCTGTGGTGTCCTCGGACTTGCTCTCTTCAAATGCAGAAAGCGATGTGTGAATGAAGCGCTGTGAAGAGACGAAGGCTGGTCCTGTGAGAGGGGCCTTCACGGCACGGAGAGACCACAGGGCCCTGGTTGCCAGGCCGAAAGATGCCATTGCTGTGTGTGATGTAGGGAAGATGGCAGGAGAGCAATGCCGAGAGTAGCGAGGTGAGGACGAGAGGCGGGTCAAGGGCAGGGCGAGAGGTTGAATGGGGGACCCGGCTTTGTTTGTGAAATCGCACAAGCCACCAGGCGGTTTGCAACAAAGAGTGGTTGGCACAGCTCTTGCAGCCTGGCTGCATACCTGGCGTGATTTTTTTATTAGGCATCGCATCCGCTCGTCCCTTCACTTCATTTGTTCCTTCTCAGCTCCTCCTGTTCGACCACCACAGCAGCAGCCAGGAGACCGCATCACAAGCACAGGCGCAATGTCACAGCCAACCCATAAAAAGTATGTCCTGTCGCCCATCGTCTGCGTATGTCTCGAGGAGCTGCTCAGCGAATCATTGCAGGCAACAGCGTCGCGCGTGCTGATCAGACTGGCTAACCTCAAACATGCTCTCTGCTTGTCTGTCTCCATCCTGCCCATCTCACTCTCAGGAAATTCGGAAACGAGTTCCTCTGCAAGACGCGGTACAGGAACACGCTCCCACTCCCGCCCTTTGCACCAAAGCTTCTCGCCCTCCCTTCATCCTCCGACCGCTACATTAAATACCAATCCACAGGACTGAACGAGACCACCGCCAATGAGGTTATCCTCGACAACCAGTGGGGCATGCCCATCGATCTGATCGAGATGCGCGAAAACTACTTTGGCGAAGGAAGACAGAACCACGAGAACGGAGTCTTGAACACGGGACTGGACCAGACAGACGAGTTGTTGCTTACAGTGCCGATCAAAGCCGCACCTGGAACTGGAGGTGCTGCCAACGGAAAGGTCGCAGGACAGGGAATCTCCATCCCAAACAAGTCGAGGTTGCCAGCAGTGTCGTGGTTGCGCAGGACGGAATACATCAGTTCAGAGACACCTACAGGAGCAGGAAAGGGCGCTTACAAGGAGTAAGTCCCCTCCACTTGGCCATCGCGCGATCTTCCCGCTTCACGTTTACCTATGCCTCGTTGGTCCAGATCGTCTATGCCTTGCTGGTTCAGATCGACCCCATCGTGGACCCTTTTTGGTTAACATCATTTATTTTATCGCGCTGCAAAATAGCACTGGTGCCAAGAGAAAGACTCTTGCCGTGGACAGCTCCAGGGAGGGGCAGATTGCAGCGATCGAAAACACGTTCGAACGGTTCATGAAGAAATCACGATCGTCACCCTCCTCACCATCTCAGCCATACTCGGAGGATGATTTTTTGGCTGCATTGAAGCATCCTTCCAAGCCTGGAGTGAAGGCTGTCGAATCATTCCCCGTGTTTCCAGACTTTACCATCTGGGGCAATGCTTACACCTTGGTCACGTTTGATGTGGATCCAGAAATGAGCAACGATCGCCCAGTTCAAGTCCAAGAGCAAGGAGTAAGCACCTCTTCTTTCGCCCAGGGAATAGTGTTCGGACTATGGACATGTTGCGTTGTGTGCTGACCCTCAAGGACCTCATCCTGCTGCTAGACTTCCAAGCAACAGACAGCACAGCGCTCATCGAATGCTCTCATCAAACCAATGCACGATGCCTCAGATCCAGAGACATGGCTCAGCTACTACTTGCCGGACATGGAAACCGCCAAGGACATCAACCAGCGGAAGCGAACTCGTGCTCAGCGTGCTGCTGAGGGACTCAACCCGGACAATGACGATGAGGAAGAACCCAAGGAGGTGTCATTCAGTCACCAGCGTGATTACACTTACACCACCATCCCTTGTGCCATGTTATCACAGCTTGTGTTTACGTTCAGAGAAATGCCCGACTCGAAGCAGAAGGCGGCGTTCTATAACCCCATGCAGTCCAAACTCATGTTGCGCAAGAAGCGTGCTAAGGTAGAGTTCATCACCACCCTACAGCTTTCTGCCAGAGCATGTGTATGGCGCAATGTTCTTACAGTTTATCTTTCTGTTTTATTGGATATACTCTCCATTAGCGCTATGACGACCAGGATGCACCTATTACGGACATCGATGTCACTTCTCGCCGCATGAATTCGGACGAGTTGGCGTTTAAGCGTGATGCGCTGGATGCTATTGGGTTGTAACGATACGCAAGACTATATTTTTCCTCGGCTACCAGGAAGAACAACAATTGTATAAAATCACCGAGAGACCAGCGGCCTGTATTCTCAATTGCACAATCTCATCTTTCGGTTGGAAGAGACGTTCACTTTATTCTCAAGAAAGGACGTTCTTGAGTGCAGGACGATTGTTTATCTTATATATTTTTTTTTACAGTTTGGACTGGCCAATCGTGAGGAAATGCGATGCCTCGGGGTACATGTCCTCCTTGATCATGCCAACGATAGAGCCAGCCTTGGCCTTGTGGGCAATCTTCTTGGCAATAACCTTGGCGAGCTCAAAGGCTGGCTCGATACCGTCCTTGTCGGGGACGGCATCGACAATGTGTCCAGCCAGAGCCTCCTTGGCCGAGTAGCGTTTAGCCTCTAGGACAACGGACCGGTAGATATGATGAGGCAGCTTGAAGCGCAGAAGCGCAGACATGCCTGAAGGAAGAGGCGAGGGCAGATCGATCTCGTTCTATCGAAGCGGAAGTTACGAAGATAAACAGTACGCGCACGAAAAATGGTGAGTGGACCCGATAGTAGGGTGAATTGTGATCGCGGATCAAAAATGACAAAGAGACTATATGAATGACCATGAGAGGTTATAGCGGCGGCAACCACTTTCCCGTTCTTACCATGCACATAAAGCCACGATCGCTTCGCATAACTCGGTAGTCGTGAGCCATGGCCATCAACATACCGCCGGCGAACGCGTGTCTAGGTTCATCCGAGTCATAAGGAAGGATGCGAAGAGAACGCGTCAGCTTCTGAACCGAGGGTGAAAAATGGATCGTGTCGACCCATCAAGGAAAACACGAAATGGGTGGTTTTGTTTCCCCACGTGGTACACGGATGCCATTTAGCCGCGAGGACCAACGAGGAACCCTTTTGGCTTTTGCCTCAGTCGTACCAAACCAACAAAGTGAATTTTTCTCGGCTCGTCAAACAACGGTTGGGATAAAGAAGACGAAGAAAAAACAGGCAGCCCCCGAGAAGAAAAAGAAGCTTGAGAGCGTCTTACCCGTTCACACAGGCAACAGTGGGCAGAGGGAAGAGCAGGATCTTGTTGAGCATGGGCATGAACGTCTCCTCGGTAAAGCCAGGCACGGAGAAGGCCTTTTCGATGTGCAGACCATTCGAGTAGAACTTCTCGCTCGCTCCCCTTGAGATCAGGGCGGCCTCTTGCAATTCTTCAGCATCCACAACGCTCTGGACGTGATCGAGGGCGTTGCAGATCGCAGCGCAGAACTCGGTTGTGAAGCGGTTGTCGTTGTCGAGCATGGTGAGGATAAAGAGTGGACCCTCGCGGGTGATCGAGAGGAGCTGCTCCGAGGCAGAGGGGAAGTACTTGGCGTCGGTAATAGGGGACATGTTTTCTACTGCTGCTCTACTGTTCTGTTTGTTTGTGTGATAACCGTGATGCTGTGGTGCCGTGGCGTTCTTTTATATGTTGCGAGCCTGGAGATGGAGCGAGAATGGAGATGATGTGCAGAAGAGCAAGCTGCGATTCATGGCTAAAGGATAGTTATGGAGAACCGCGTGTGAAACTCCACATCCACATCTTCACGTGATAATTCCGAGTGTGGATTGTGGAGCGCGGCCCGGCCTGATCGAAGCCGGCGCACCCTGAGATCGGCGGCTGCAAACGCAACGAGGGGGTTCGAGACCGATCAAGAGCACCCTGTATGCTACCTGAAGAATGGCCTCTACCTCCTATATACACGCTTATGCAAAGGCCATTGAAATTTTATCCGCTTCTGGTATCGTCACTAGTGTGCCTATAATGCTAGATCTTGATCAAGGCAGCAGTTGTGATCCGATCCTTCCTACATCATAAAACGGCAGCGTCGCACAAGAGGGGTGGACAAAATCCCTTCTATGAGAACTCCAGTGGCACATCCGAATGATCCTTCTCGTTGAAAATGATAGATCTCGCTCCATGATACGCCTGCAAAAGCACGTTCAATCTAGGCAGCAGATGCTAAAATAAAGGCATGTGTCAGCGAAATAGTTCAAATACTTGTAGTCTCGATGTACCGTGTCCAACGGTACGCCTTCCTTGAAAGGTTATCCATCCTCAAACTTGACTGTCTGTGGTTTTACCTGAAAAACGACGACCATTTTGTCCTCGCCTTCGACAATGATGGCCAAGTACACGCGAATGTGCATCATGGTGATAGCCTCATTGATGATAATGTCCGAGATTTTAGATCGGTCAATGAACCGGGATGTACTCCTGCCTCCTAGATACACCGTCTTGACCTGCGCCCCGACATCCCTAATGACCAGTATAGTTTCTAATGTGGCCCGATGCACAAAATGTTGGATCAGACCACTATCCCTCCTTTTGACAATCACGCAGGAGTAACTGAGTAGGCGGCAGTGATCAAAGCGAACCTTCCGTGACCATGAACAGCTTCACGATTATCCGAGAGACGATCAAGAGTGTAATCACTGCGTAGCTTGTGAACGTTGGACCCTATTGAGAGTTCACAATGCGAAGGAAGAACCCAGGGTCTGGGTTAGGACTGAGGAATAACTGAGGCGGTCCAGTGAGGTATCCACCGCTTGGTGAAGCGAGCTGAAGCAAAGGAGGAGCAAGTCTTGGTCACTGTACTAGAAAGTAGACACATCCTGCGCAGGCTATGACGACCATAAAGTCGTACGAGTTGATTCGTGGAGCATCACTTGTCATGATGTACTCGCGCGTGTTGTCTGCATGCGCATAGCATTGAAACGTCATGACATTGGCAAAAAGGTGGATCCTGTGCTGCTTCTTTTTTGGTCCTGCCGAGTAGCGTCTGCTGCCGAGATTGTCCTGTGGGCTGATTCCGTCCTGCAGTGCAACGAGACGATGAGTTGCAGCCGCCTGCAGCTCGCCAAAGTTCTCTCTCCAACTATATCAGGTGACGCGCGCGCTCCTAAGGTTGTCAGGATAAGATCCTCAAACTGAGTTCGTTCTCGGTCAAGCATGGCAATATGGTAGGCACTCCTTGGGACCGGTAGGCCGTCGCCCAGAGGTGCATGTCGTAGAGTATGCAGGCTTGCACGGCGAGTGTGTGTGGATGTGATATGTGTTGCACCAGCCCATGGGAGCGAGAGGCGAGGATGATCTTTGACGCATAAAAGGTAAGACTCCAGACTTTTCTTCCTGCACGTTTCCTTGACCTCCTAATCGCTCTGGTAGTCAACGCTTTGACATTGTCACTGCCCATCCTTCTGCCTCTGTCTCGTCTACGCTCGCTCTTGCTCTCGCTCTCACTCTCGCCCTCTCTCTCTCTCTTTCACAAAGCACTCTCTCGCGACTCTCTTTTTCGATACTCAATAAGCTCATTTGCTCGGCTGTGGCACTTTTAGCTGTCGACTCTGCATCATTTGCTCTCTCTACCGCTCTATCTTGTCGTCTTCTTGACATCCCTCAGCTCCTCCGCCCGTCTCTTCGCTCCACAGGAACTTGGGCTCCTCGTGTTGACTCTCCCATTTCTTGGGAAAACCGTGAGAGAGAAAGAGATTCACCCTTTGATTCTCAAGTAACATTTCGCAACATGGGCAAACAGCTTCTCAAAGTCGTTCTCATTGGCGACGGAGGAGTAGGAAAGGTACTTCACTCCGCTCTACTCCTGGGACTCTGGATGCAGCAAGCAGCACGGTGTAGTGGCTGCTCGTGGCTGCTCTCTTTCAATCCAGTGGCCGTTGTAACTTGCATTCCCTGCTCGTGTTCTTGTCTGCTCGTGGAACGAGAGCACTGCGTCAAGACATAAAAGTGCTAACCACCAACACTTTTTTTCTCTTCCTTGTATCCATGCAACCTTGGTCCTGACAAAACTGCCCACCTCGACGCGCCCAAATGGATCTTTGGCGACCTACGTTCGTCGCTCCATAACAACATAACGACGACCATCGATCACCCTTTATCCTCTTATATCATCCTGCATCCACCCTACCTTCAACCCAAACAAAACAATGTGTGGATCTCGCAGACGTCCCTACGTAATCAGGTAAGGCGGGTCGGACGACACATGCTATGCAGGAAAGAGAGCGTACAGTGCAGGATTGCACCCAGGGGGGGAGAAAATAGGGTGTCCCTCGCTCTTGTTCACCCCAACTCGCATGCTGCGTGCGTGCTCTTGAGAGCAGGAGACAGATTCCCGTGAACATGTGGACAGCCCACCCTTCAGGCGTGTTTGTGCCCAGATGACAGTGACGGAGTATCAACTAACACCACCATCGATGTTATCTGTCTCACTCCGATGTGTAGTTCATCCACAAGCGGTTTACAAACGCATACAAGGCCACTATTGGTGCCGACTTTATCACAAAGGAAATTGAACTCGAGGACGGCAAGCGAGTGTCGCTGCAGATCTGGGACACTGCAGGTATTGAACTTATCCAGCCTCTTTATAGACCGTACCAGGATGTGGTCATCTCTTTGTTAAACCCGTGAGCAGGGAACCTGAGAGATTGCAGGATTGCAGGATTGCAGGACCCCGACTCGACGAGCATTGCGAAATGGGAGAAGACAGGATCAGCAGGCACAAGGAAGCAAGGATATGTGGGACACCCTTCTGGAGAGAACCACGCGCACGCAGTCTCACAACGCGTGGAAGAACTATGGCCATAATCCTCCCATGGTGCTCGTACTGATCACATACCTTGTTTGATATGGTTGCTTTAGGCCAGGAACGGTTCCAGTCTCTCGGCATTGCGTTTTACAGGGGCGCGGATGCATGTGTGCTGTGCTACGATGTAACCAACTATCTCACATTCGAGCATCTGGCAAAGTGGCGGCGTGAGTTTTTGAATCAGGCTGGCATTGGCGACAGCAATCCTGACTTTCCGTTTGTGCTGCTGGGCAACAAAATCGACATTGACGAGCGAGTCGTCTCGAGACGCCAAGCGCGCGGGTTTGCCCAGGAGCACTCTACAGTCACTGGATCAAAAGTCGAGATGCCGTGCTTCGAGGCGTCTGCCAAGGATGGGATCCATGTGGAGGACGCGTTCCTTTACATTGCAAAAACAGTCAGGATACCGCAGATGGAATTAGACATGGTCGGTAATGGATCCATCCAGGGCTCTACGACAGCAAGACTAGACTGGGATGCAGAGTCTGACAGACGAAGGAAATCAAAGACATGTTGTTGATTGCCAAGGACGAGCCACTTTTCCTGGTCCTCCCCAAAACTAGGCTTGTTAGCGGCTGTCTCGTTACCCATCGCCTTTACCTCTCGTAGAGTCTGTACTTTTAAGATTATCCCTCTTTGGCCCACCATTCATCTACCTGCATGCTTCCGCGAGGAAGCAGCCCTGTTTCATTCTTCCAGGGATACTCCTTTGGCTGCAACAGCCATTGCAGCATGCCGCAGTCTGTGCAACATGCAACTTGTGCCGCGCAAAATGCGGCACGGTGGAAAGGTGACCCTAAACCCCCTCACATCACTAACGTTCCTCACGAGCTGCCTCAAAAAGGGCGGGTTTGTCAAAGGACGCACCCAGAGGTGCCTCCTTTTTTGCCCCTTTGTCTTTTCGTGCTTCCATCACTACTGCTAGTTCTGCCTCAACTCCCCTTGGATGTCTCGTCTCCTTGCCGCTCTGCCCCGTTTTTTTTTCCTCTCGTACCCGTGGGCGATAAATCGCATCGTGAAAGTGTGCCTGCCCCATTCATCTCCACCTTCTGGCGCTCTGTGGAAGAGGGCCGTCAGCAATCCACCCCTCCTGCTCACTTTCCTTTTCTCTCTCTCTTTTCTCTCCCTCTGTCTCTCTGCATTCTCCCATCCTCTCTTTCGTTCACTGCCTTGTCTATCTGCCTTCGCCCTGCACTTCGATCTCTTGCTATCAATTTCACCAGAGAGACAGCCGCCGCTCATGCCCTGTCGTGTGTAACACCGGCGTCGAGTTTTCTTGAAACACCCCAGCACTCTCCCTTCAAGGTGTACCTCTATAAAGCTCTTTGCTCGCCACACGCCTTCCTTGTTCTCTCGCCACCATCACCACCTTCCCACTGTCAAACCTGACTAATCGCATATTCGTCGGTCGCGGAGCGCATACTTCTCAACATGAGTTCCAAAAACCATACCACCCACAGTCCATTGTTCCCCAACTCCTTCTTCTCCCCCTCCACGTCCTCGCCCTCCGCCAATGCAACCCTCGGCACCAGCCCAACGGCTGTTAGCAGCAAGACCCCGCCAACCAGCAACAAGACCCCTCTCACTACCAACATGACCAACTTGACAACGTCGTCCTTCAACAACCTGACCTCTTCCTCCTTCTCTGCGTCGTCCTCCATATCCCCCAACAATAACCTCTCGGATGTTGGCACGATACCAAACCAGCGGGCCCAGGCTGGCTTTAACTCTCGGTCTACTGCATCTCCTTCGGCGGCGATGGGCGACGAGGATGACATGGACGAGGATACAGATGATTACGGAGGACAGAGAAATGAACAAGACCCATACACTCCTTACTCGACCTTTCCTTCCACTCCCGCACGGCAACGTCAGCCTGCAGGCCAGCAGCAAAGAGTAGCTGCCACCACAGGATACATTGAGCCAGCTTCAAAGTCCCCCGATATGCTCTTGCAGGTAGAGGATGCCCCTCACGATTTGGCTCAATTGCACGCGCAGGGTCAAGGGCAGGAGCATTTTCAGACTATTCCTTTATCTCCAGCTCGCGTAAAGACAGCTGTACGAGAGGAAGGCAATCGAGAGCAGCACCAACGACACCACTCTCTCCAGATCAGCTCGTCGGGAACTGAAGGCGCCTTGAAGCAACAGCACACGGCCTTCTCTGATGCCAATATCTACAGTAGCACCCGGGAGAGCTCTCGCAACCCGATTCCAAGCAATAAGAAAAGTAGCTACAGCGTGGGCAACAGCAAACAGCAGGGCTCTCAGATTCTGGATCCGGCATTTTCCACTGCTTCTGACGATGCGCTTGTCCACCAGCTACCCAGCTTGTGGCAGGTCCTCAATCGAAAGACTCTCCCACCAGTGTGTTTGTTCAACTTTTACTTGTACATGCGTGATTTCGAGAAGAGTAGCGAGGAGATCGATTTCTGGCTGGATGTGACAGAGCATGAGGTGCGCTGGCGGCGCTATGCCCGGGCGGCAAAGCGGAGAATGGCCATTGCGGCACAGGAGCGGGTGGAGAGGGAGGAAAGAGACAGACTGGCTAGGAGTATCACAGAGAGCCAGTTGGAGGAGCAAGAACGACAGCTGGAGGAAGGTAAGCAACATGTATTTTTTTCTTCTTCTTCTTCATACCCTTCTACAATCGAAGCTGGTGCTCACTGTACATATGCTCACCGTATGGCACGCGTCGTTTTTTTGATGATGTTACTAGAGAAAAAGAACCATCGACAAAAGCCAAGCGTCACCTTGGACATGTACGAGCCACATTGGTCGGCCGCAAACCGGTACCTCGAGATGTCAGACTCTGGTGGAGCGCCTACCAAAGACCACGATCCTATGAACGGCAGCAACAACAGCGGCAGCAAGATGGAAGCAAACTCTTATAACGACTATAATTACGCCCACAACACTAATCGTAATGCTAATAATCACGGAACTGAAGACCCCAGGGACACCAAGGAGGTTTTGCAGGAGGATCCAGCAGCGTCACCATTCCCCAAAAGTCCACTCGAACCCAGTCCAACTATCGGCCGAGTACAGATGGTGCACCTCAGTGGCGCTGTCCCTGACAATTGGGCGCATCCTGACGATGCAGTCAAGCGTGATCAGGCAGCGTCACCCAATAACGGTGTCAAGGCGCTCGGCATTAACAAAGCACCTAGCCTCCAAGAGTCAGTTACTAGCAGTGAAGGTCCGGTCCTTAGTACAACTGTCCATCGCGTTCCCACCAACACGACGGTCGCTACGCGGTCCACCGCAAATACTGGGATGATGAGACGAGGCGGGACTACAGCGACGGTAAGCGTGACCAAAGACGATTTGCTCCGATCTGCGGAGCGAATCTATTACAAGTACCTGATCCCTCAAGCCGAGAGTCCCGTTCGCATCCCGAGTGCGGTCCGTCATCGAGTGGCGCTTTTTATGGATGGATTGGTGTTGAGTGTCGCAGACCCAGGATCACAGGCGGAGGGAGCGAGTGCCTCTGGTGCCGCGGGTGTTGGACCCGCCCGGACGCAGTCCTCATCGGCATCGGCAGGAGCACAGAGGCGCAAGAACCACATTGGTGCCAACAGTCCTGCAAGTGCTCCGTCGGCTACGTCTTTGGCGGGCTTGAGCTCATCTCCAGGAAGTGCCAATGAAAAGTCTGGTCCGCAGCAGCCGCAGCAACTGCCGGAGCAAGGTTTAGGATTGGTGTTTGGAGAGGCGCGGGATATGGTGTTTGAGGGGATGGAGTCGTACTATTTCCCACGCTTCATTAAGAATCGCGCGTATGGCAATATGTGGCGGTCGCATCGGTTGGCGCGGTTGGTGCTAGGGCTCTTTATTTTGTTTATTGGCTTTACGGTCATGCTAAGCTTGATCTTTTTGAACGTTCGACCGCGTTCTCTCCGTGCCTGGGTAAGTGGTGATGAATTTTCTGCCGATGAAGGGGCGAACATGTACGAGTCGCTGTGCTGATGGTATTCCTTCTTATTATATTTCAAATGACACCTAGGCCCTGATTCCTATCTTCCTGGGCATCTTGCTGTGCACTACGTTCCAGTTCAACCTGTGTCCGATCATGGCGGCGCTTGGAGTGAGCGAGACCAAGTGGATGCATTTTGCCAAGATCAAAGAGCCCTACATCTTGAGTCTGCACCGCAAGCGAGCCCTCAAGGTCATGGTGGTTGCGATGCTGTACACGGCGTGTGTAGGGCTAGTTTTTGGACTGGTGCCTGGGTACCGCCTGTAGACGCGAAAAGCAAGATTTCTGTGACCTAGCAGACGGCGTTAAGGATTCATTAAAACCATGCTTTGTTGATGCCCCAGATACAGCAGTCCTCCAGTAGTGCTTGCCCGCCCCATTTTTCCCTCCGTCTCGCTGATCACTTTTGTCGCTTCTCTCCGCTTGCTCATCACTTCCGCCATGGCCTCTCCTTTAAAGACCCCTCTGGGATTCAACCCCATCCCCGCAGCACCCGCCCCTGCCGCACCCGTCGACGCTGCCCCTGCTGGCTTGCTGGCCCAAGTCAAGGGCGCATTCGCAAAGGTCAACCAGTTCCGCGATGACTTGAACTTGCCCAACCCCGGAACATACGAGGGTGTCAACCGTGAAGTCAAGCGTAAGAGCCCTTTCTCTCTCTTTCTGATTCTCTACTCTTCTTTCTTGTTCCTCTTGTGCTCCTCTGCCTTTCTCTTGCTCCCTTTTTGTCGTTACTTTTTGTTTTTTTTTTTTTGTGAATGGGCTACATATTGGCGTGGACCATTCCACTCGGCAGTGTCAATATCAAAACGTGGGAGTCATTTCAGGAATGGTCGCGGTTGAGCACAGGAATCAAATCACAATCAGGGAGTTCGGCAAAGTTCATGCACAAACAGCAGAATATGATTGGCGATCGTTCGACAATTCGCTCAAGGAAATTGCATCTCAAGAAGTAGAGAGAATATCGTTTATATTGCCCAGGCGGTCTCTTCCGATGGCCGTGTATAACGAGTCATCATATGGACAGCAACGGTGTCACCATTGCAACAAAAAATAACATATCTGGAAGAAATCAGGCGACGAAGCTTGTTTTCAGATTAATACGCCCATGTTGTAACGGCGGCTGTAGGATGGACGTGAGCATGCCAGATCTGAGGCGCAGAGCTTTGTGACGCACAGGACGATCGAGACACAATGATGCTCGATCCATAGAGCCTTCGCTCTCCATCCGGCAAATGAAGCGGAAGCTAATAGGACATTTTCTTATCGATTATCGATGCTGTATAGACACATTCTTGACCAACCATGTCTTTGATGGAGCTCGCTGCGATATCACCAAGGTCTTGACCCCCAACTTCCAGGTCACTCACTCCTTCGCCATGGGCTCTGCCGCATCTCCCTCGACCTACAACTTTGGCACTGCCTTCATCGGCCAGCAGGTATGAATTCATGCCTGCTGATCATGCTGTTTTGGACCATATCTTAACGTCGTACCAACTTATCTGATCAAATGCTTTGATGTACCCTTTTTTTTATTTGGCATTGGGGAATCAGTCTTTCTTGTCCGGCAACTTGGATACCGACGGTAACGTTCAGGCAAGAGCCAACTATGCCTGGAGCAACACCAACGTTTCCAAGGTTCAGGCACAGGTATGTCTTGCTGCTTGGCTCATTCATGCTTTTTAAAGTGATAAGGATATCGATCTCGCGGCTCTCAAGTGCTGATTTGCAACTTTTACTCCTTTCCTCCCCAGTTCTCCAACACCCCCGGCCACTCAATGTTGCAGATGGAGCAGGATTACAACGGAAAGGACTTCAATATTAACGTCAAGGGAGTGAACCCTTCGCCTGTCGAGGGTACCGGTATCTACATTGGATCATACTTGCAGTCTGTCTCGCAGCACGTCGCTCTTGGTGCTGAGGCTGTCTACCAGCGCCCCACGCCCGGTCAGGAGGAGACGACTCTCTCCTATGTTGCCAAGTACACTGGACGGGATTATGTCGCAACAGCACAGTGGCAAGGATTCGGTGCCTTCCAGGCCGCATACTACCTTCGTTACTCTGAAAAGGTTGATTTTGGAACAGAGATCCAGCTGTTGACTGCAGGCGGTCGCCGTGAGGCTGTGGCGACGGTTGGAGGAAAGTTCGAGTTCAGACGCTCCACCTTCAGAGGACAGGTCGACACGACCGGAAAGGTCTCTGCGGTCCTGGAGGAGAAGATCGTCCCTGGATTCTCGTTCTTGGTCAGCGGAGAGATGGATCACGGCAAGGTACGGCATCGGTCTGGAAGCGAATACTATGCTTCAGTTACCCTTTAGGAGAGGATGATGCTTTTCGATATGGATACCGGTATTGTGCAGTTACTGACCACGCTCTACCTTTTTTTTTCTCTTTTTCTTCTTTCACAGGGCCAGAGCAGATTCGGTGTCGGTATGATGTGGGAGGTTTAGAGAGGCGAAGAAAACACCAAACCAAGCAGCTCTGATTTAGAGATCAAGGTGCTGTGGTACAAAGGCGCTCCCCGATCAAGGTCGTGGAATCTTGCCCTTGAAAGCTGCACAAAAAAAGCGGAACAACAACATGATAGAGATTTCTAAAGAAGAGGCAACTGTGCATATCCATGACTACATAAATAAAAACTTGTCATCCTCACCTGTCCCTCCAAACGCAAGCTGCTCCTCTCTCTGCTTCGCTTCTCTCTGCGTCACTGTCCGTCCTCCACAGAGTCAAAAGGCAATCCCGCAAGCGGGGTGGTCACGTGCCACGATACTTTATATGCGGCGCGGCTTTTCCTGCAATTGCCCATTGTCACTCATCCCTTTTGTTGCCACCAGGACTCGCGACTTGCATTCAAGGGCATCAAGAAAAGAGACCATACCATGGTAAAGAACAGTAACAGCACAGCGAGTAATGGCAGTTCCAAGCATGGACATCGTAAGCGGGATGCAAGCGACAGCAAAGCTGATCAGGCAGTGAAGCGGAAAAAAAGCTCTAGGAGCAAAAACGCACTAGTGGAAAACAACAGGACCGGCGCGGAGGTTGCTCTGGAAGCCTCCACTGGATCAGCCCTTGTCAGTGAATCCGTATCCGCAGAACCAGCTGCATCCATAACTGAAGATGCCGCCAAGAAGACTGCGCTCCAACCCACGGAAGCGACCACCTTGCCCACAGCCGCTCCAAAACTGCTTCCAAGAGTTGTCGTTACCTCCGGATTCTTGCCTCGGAAAGTCTTGCTGAAGAAGACCGCAGCCTCGTCATCAATAGCCCGTGGCGGACCACAGATGGCCACAAGTGGCACCGCCGATGCTAAAACTTCCTCGACAGCCAGCACCATCTTTCGTGCCAAGGATATCGCCCGTAACACTCAACCTCCAACTTCGTCATCCTCATCAACAAGCCAATCATTCAATCCTCACCATGCATCTCAAGCATCTCATCAGCATTATCAATCCTCATCTTCGCACATGAATGGACACCTATACCAGGACAAGGCGGGAAACGACCAGCCTTCTTCCTTAGTCGAGGCAACTGCTTTCAAACCATTGCAGCCGATCGTCGTGATACCCGAGCAACATCCAGATCGTGTCGTTTTCCCATATGGAAACTACCCGACGTATTATGAAAAGCGCTCTCAAGAACAGGCGAAACCAAAGACAAAGGGTAAACAGGATTCAGCATCGTCAGCCAATGCTAGCACAGCGGCATCCTCCACTACTCCTCCAGTGCGTCAACAGGCGAAACCGCCCAAATGGAGACAGGAAGAACAGTATCCTAAACCCCAGCATTCTTCTAATCGCGGTTTGTCGGTTTTGCTACCACCCAACACTGCGGGATATGACGGGTCTAATAGTGGTGGCAAAAACAGCGCAGAGGAATCGACGGTGAGAGATCTTGCCAAGAAGGTGGATCTTCGGCTTGAATTCTTGGAGCCAAGCTGGTTCCGAAGAAAACGAGTGCTTGATATCGGCTGTAATGCTGCGCTGTTATCCGTGTTCATCGGTAAGTGAACTCTTGAATGTTCACAAGTTTATCTTTGTGTTTTACAGGTCCAAACATTCCCAAGTCCGGATCTGACATCGCAATATCCCTCTTTTTGGCGTGGTTTAGCAATGCATTACAAACCATGCAAGATCCAAGGCGTGGATATTGATCCGAGTCTGATTGTCAAAGCTGAGAAATTCGTCCGCCAGACCTACTCTCAAATCGCACCACAAGCCTATACACAGAAGTTGGAGACTTCATCTGGTCGGAAACAGAATCAGGGCAAGACACTCGAGCCGCAAGAAGTGCCATATGAGTCCTATTTTCCAAAGGCACTGCAGCTGATGCATGGATGGCTTCCCATCCCCAAAAAAACTGAGCAGACTCAGTCCTTGTTCCCACACAACATTGAGTTCCGGGTGGCGGATTGGGTCACGGAGACGGCGAGCAAAGGGGAAGGCGACTTGGAGCAATGGGATGTCATCATCGGGTAAACGTCTTTGCACAACGAATTGTTCTTGACCTATTGTTGTATTAAAAGGTGTGTGATCCATCTACTAATACTCGCTCGAAATCTATAGATTCTCGTTGACGAAATGGATCCATTTGCACCATGGCGACGATGGGATCAAGCGCTTCTTTCAGGATGTCTACAAAAGCCTTGCTCCTGGTGGGCTTTTCCTGGTAGAACCGCAGGCGTACAGCACCTACAACAGACGGTGCAAGATCCTTCCGGTATGGAATGACGCCAGGCTCTCCTTTTTTCTTGGATACACGCATGTGTAAGCAATGCCATCTAACGCGCCGTTTCTGTCCCCTCTCTTTGATTGTTTAAAACGAGTAGAAAATGAAAGAGCATTACAACGCCATGACCTTTATGCCAGAGCACTTTCGAGACTATCTCCTCAGCGACAGCGTCGGCTTTCGCGAAGGCGTGCTCCTAGGACATTCAGAAGGCAATGCCAAGAACTTCAATCGAGACATTTATTTGTTCCGTAAATAACCATCATTAAAGATTCTCGTTACGTTTCTTTTGTTAACCTAGACAGGTTCACTTCGGCAGCTATACTCGAAATGAGCAAAGGCGCATCTTATTGACGAAGGTACCCGTTCCCAGACCCATTGCCGTGTTCGTTTTTCCCATGTCCTTGTCCATTACTGCCCACCATCTCCACAGGCTGATAATATGGACCGTTCTTGCCACCACCCACGGGGTCCTTGTACTGCTTCTGCGTCGCTGCCACACCCACAGTTGCAATGTTCTCCTGAGCTGCTTCGACCTCTGCCTCCGAGACATCAAAATCGCCCTCTGCCAGACGCTCCTCGCGCGTGGACTGTCTCTGTCTGAAGGCTGGCATCTTGACCTGCATCCTGCCCTTGGTCACGGCATTGTTGTTCACATCTCCAAGTCCCGCAGGTCCTCCAGCTACTGCTGCTCCAGAAGAAACCCCGCGTGTGACATGGGGAGGAAGGGGAGTCTGGGCAGAGTCATCTTCCATTGACAAGGAATAGTCCTCCTCGTCATCATGCCCCTGCATCTTGTACTGCAGGTACCTTTCTCGATCATGGATCGACATCTTTGCAAACGTCAGTTCGGTATCTACACCCTCGAGAGGGGTTCTGATCCGGGGTGACCCAGGAGCGGATCTTGGATTGGGGACCTTGGGTCTCTGACCTTGAATCTGAAGCTGTTGCTGTGTGGCTTCATCCAACCCCAAGAAGTAATCATCGTCATCAAACGAATCAGGGTAGGCGCGTCGCAAGGCCAGCTGTCTGGCTTTGATGTATTCGAGCCCCATTCGTTTCCAATCCAAGAGATCTGAGAGGCGTTCGGTTCGGTTGCGTTGGTTGATGCGCTGACGACGCGACTTTTCACAGAACATGAGCATTTGGTCAGAGAGCTGTTGGATGGATTCTTCGACGGATTTCATGCGGCGGTCGACAATGTAAATGCCGTATTCGGAAGAGTCGACAATGTTGTCGTCCATGAAGCAGCCGAACCCGGAGAGGTTGGTGGTGATGCTGGGAACGCCCATGACCGTGCATTCTGCGGGGGTGTAACCCCAAGGTTCGTAGTAGGAGGGGAAGACACCGAGATGGCAACCACGGACAAACTCCTCATAGTCAAGACCAAAGAGTGGGTTGTTAGAGTTGAGGAATTCGGGGTGGAAGACAATCTTGACGCGATCGGAGGGATGGTTGAAGAGTCCGAGACGACGGAGTTGGTTCAGGACAGGGTCTTTGCCGTCGTCAGCCATGTTGTGGGTCACGATCGGAGGCAGGGTGGATCGCTTCAGCGCAAACGTCCGGCGCTTGAGGAGGACTTGGTCCTCGCTTGTTAAGAACTGGGTCGTGTTGATATCGCCTCCGCTATCATAGTTAATAGGATGTCGACCCAAGAAGGAGAATGACAGGATGAGAAATGGGCGCTGGAACGTGATGGTTGGCTGTATCAGAGATTGCCTCTTGTGGGTATCGTGCACGCATCTTTCAACCTACCGAGCTGCCTTCTCAAACAGGCGTGTTTCCATGCGTTTGGCAATGTCGTGGACGGTCTCTTTGAGCTGCTTGACGACTGCCTGACCCTTCAGGGTCTCGACCGTGAAAGAATGGGTCTCTGCAGGGGTGATCAGGAATGCGACGACGGTCATGGGTGAATTGGTGGCCTTGAGCTTTTCGTTGAGGCCTAAAAGGTTATATGTACCCAAACCGAGAGAGGCGCGATCCGTACGGCATTAGTTTGACGTGCTTTTCATTGTTCTTTGTTCAAGAGACGAACAATGGTAAATCACTTACGTTGGAGCGACTCAATAAACATGTCGAGGCCCTTATTGCGATATTCGTACCGTCCAGCAGTGAAGAAGTAGAGCGTGTTCTCGAGATCAAAGTCATAATGGCCATAAAAGTGTCCACGTACAAAGTCGTGGATGCGGTCCTTGGAGACTGCGTGCAAGTTCTGGAACTCGTGCATTGCAGAGAACTTGACCACGTTCAATCCGTTGGGTAAAACTCCGTCTGCTCACAGTTATTTTTCAGAAGCGTATGTGCAGATATACCAGAACGTGTTTAGAATCTTTCTCTTTTGGGCCTTTTCCCTTTCTTTGATAAACACTCTGTCCCGCACGCACACACACACACACACACACATGTACAATAGTAAATCATGGAAGGTGGCAATCTGTACCTGGCTTGCGCTTTAGAAGATGCTCGGCCTCGTAAGCGGTTATGTGAGAGACGGTCGTAAAGACATCGCAGCAATGGGTGGCTGCACGCTCGATACAATACCGATGGTAGATGCCACGCTTGCCTGCCTCATGGTCAACATCAAAGCTACGGAGGTTGTTGTAGAAATCCACCGAGCCAGCACAGAGGTAGCGGCCGAGGAGGGTGGCATGGGTCGTGAAGATCGTGGTCACGTCGATATGGCGCTTGCGGCAAAGCGCGATGCCCACGCCAGCGAGCCATTCATGGAAGTGAGCAATGACTGCCGCGCTGCGTTCATGCGTGACGAACTAGTCCGAGATAAAGAGCACGGCAGGTTGTGAGGGACTATAAAGGAGTGCCGAGTTACATGATACCATGTAAAAGGCGTTTGATAACAGAACTAGTGATGAAAAATGGTCCCAACAAACGACCATCTTTGCCCACAATTGCAGGAATTCTGCCTTTGATGTTTCCTTAGCGTACTCGACATCGACATCTGACCCACAAAAAAAAATAAAAAAAAACAATTGCGACCTCCCTGCTGGTTGACAAAGAGTTGTGCCCGCCCATGCCGTTCATTTTTGCTCTCAGTGGGTTGTGATCTGTATCAGTCGGCATACTCTTGTGTTCCCATACCTCTTTCTTGCTTTTTTTTTTGGGTTTCCCTTTTCGAGTCCGTCTTCCGTTATCCAGTTTCCAAAGTAAATCTCCCCCCCCCTTGTGGTCTGTGTTGAGCAACGTTGTGTTGCGTTCGGTTGGGGGGTTTTTGCAAGCAAGATTCGGTCCGATAACAGATCACGACGAATTGTTCAAAGGCGGATCCTTGTTTTCCCACGACATATCACCCTTTACCATCACCGCCCCGTACTCAAAAGAAAGCAATGTCTGTCCACACACGCCTTTTCGCCTAGCAGGCAACCCATTAGCAAGTGTGAAGGCTTACCTCGCCCAGGAACCATGCCACAAGGTATCCAAACAGAATGGCTTCGTTCGTCTCATGGTCGTTGGGTGGCGAAGGAATGCCAGCGACGTTCCATAGATCGCCCTTCCACTCGTCCAGCTTGTGATAGACCGATCCAGTGTCAAAGAGCAGCACCTTGGGTGCGCCTTCGATCAACCAGCGCCCATATAGAAACTTGACCCCGCGCTCCTTCATGGATTCCAAAGTCAGTCTGAGCTCGGGCGTGTCTGGCTCGAGCGTCTCGACCTCCAGGGGTGCCGTTTTGTAGGAGAGCGGACCGATCATCGTGTAGCGCTCGCCATACTCGTGGCAGGTGACGGGGGCCTTCGATTTGAGGACCGTATAGATGCCTCCAACTGCCAAAACACACACACACGCAGCGAGAAACACAGAGGGATTGATGAGTATGCAGTAAAAGGCCTCTGTCGTTCCTGTCGTCAGGACCGTGTAGTGATCAGGCTTACCCTTGTTGGCCACCTCCCATGCAATTTCAAAGAGGAGGGGCTTGTGGACATTTCTCGAAGGGTTCATGGCGATGTCCTTCTGAGGGTTAATGGCGAATGAGTGTGAGGACCTGTTGTGCTCCAGTGGTCGATTGCTGTGTGGGGGTTTCGCTTGTACGTAATGCGAGGGACGAGTGCGGACGTACGGGTGCTGCGTGAAGAGAAAGGAGGAGAGGAGCAGAGTAGAGAAGCAGAGCAAAGAAGCAGAGCAAAGAAGCAGAGCAAAGAAGCAGAGAAGGAGAGGGGTTGTTAGCGTAACCATGACGCGATACGTCTCACGTTGAGCAGCGCAACGACCTGCACTCTCTTCTTTCGTGTTTTTGCGCGGCGAGTTGACCCCATAATTTCGTACAGCACGTTCAAACTTACGCATCCCGAAAAAACGCTTCTTCTCACTTCGCACCAAGAAACGATTGCTTATCGCCGTCCTTTCCGACGAAGGTAAACTTTATATTCTATACTGCCGTATTTTCTTTTCTGGACGAGTAGCACAGGCTATATTTCATCCACTTCTTTCGATCCTACCATGATCAGGTACATGCGCTATCAACGCGTCTCATGCTTTGACGCAATCGCTGCGGTTGCAATTGCCGGCCCACCCTTTCTTACTGCCTTTTTTGCCTTCGGCTGAGCGCTTCGCTAGAGCTTCTAGCAACGGTATTGGATCTAGAATTCTCGCGTTGCGAGCATGTAACGTCCTTGTTTTCAGGACGCGTCCATAAATTGTTTTGCATAGGCTACAGCATAGCCAGACTGGCCTTGTGGCCTTCTTAAGGGTCCGATAGGCTAACCTCAATGCCAGAGCAAAAGCGTTTCTGGGCTCTGAACGGACAAGGAAATAAAAAACCCGAATGAGCAAAAAAAACATAAAAATGGTAACAGTAGCGTATAATGAAGGGTTGGTATGCCCTTTTGCATTTGATGGAGCGGAACCTGGCATGTGCTGACACTTAGTGGAATGGTACCATTGACAGAAAGAAAAAGAAAAGTGAGAGGGTACTTGGAGTGGTATGACAAGATTGTTAACCATGAGGCACACAAAGAAAGGGAGCACATGGGTAAGCATCTTACAAGACAGAGAGCGAGATAGAGCGACTGAATGAGTAAAAAAGAAACAGAGAAAGAAATATGGATTTGAGAGGAGACAGAGCAAAAGATTGAGGAGATTGAGCAAGGGAATGCTCTCATAGCACGCTCATTTCATACAACTTTTTTATAATTAGCGTGCTGCTGTATTACCTTGCAGCAAGCAAAGCTTCAGACCGAACGGTGCGATTCATTTTTACAGCCAACTTGCGAAATACATTCAACAACGAACGAGAGCGGACAGAGCGGGGAGAGCCAAGGGCCAGGCAAGAATAAGAATAAAAAGCCAAGAGAGAGCGCTGAGTAGGGTCGAGATCGAGTGGCTATGGCTGTAGCGATGGTGGCAAGAGTAATAAAGTGGCAACGGGCCATGCTATCGACTTTTATGGACTAGAGAGATGGACTATATTTATCAAGGTGTTCAGACGTTCATTGTGTATGATTTAATCCGAGGGTCAGTACCTTGTTGACAGAGAGACAGACAAAGAGTGAGTGAGAGAGATAGAAAGGGAAAGAGAACGAGAGCTTTGGCGAGCCATGGCCTTGACCCGGCCAGATGGCAGGCTGTTCCCATGCGGTACGATGCGATGCCATGCTCCAATGGTTTGGCAATATGCAAGCGTAGATTGCATTCAGTGTCACCTTGATTGGGCAAAATGAGCCAGAGCGCTGCAGAATGCGAGCGACGCATCTGAACTACTTGCATGCGTCAGTCTGATGGGATCTGAACGATCTAGGTAGCCCAGCCAAGCTGAGCCAGACGCAAGCTAAGCCAAGCAAGTAGGCTAAGCGTGCAAGCACAAGGACGAGCACGACGAGCACGACAAGTGGTAAGCAAGCACGTCGCCTGTCAGCAGCATGGCAGGATGGAGAGGCCGATGAGGGGGGCAACCTGCCGATTGTATGCAGCAGTGCGACCTTTGCTCACGGTGCGACTCTTGCTTGGCTGCTGCAGCAGCCTTGCGAAGGTTTCGTTCACATAATCCCCTTTGTCGACGGGTATTCAAAGTTCGCCTGTGGTCCCACAAGAACCATATTGCGCTCCGCTCCCTCGTTTTGCACCTTTTAACTTTGTGCGTGCCTGTTGTGCAGTTGTACAGTTCTCTTTTAAGTCTGCTCGCCGTGATGGGCAATAGCGCGAGTGAAAGTGAGAGAGTGTGAGAGTGACAGGAGTGAGAGAGTGAGAGAGTACTGGGAGAGTGAGAGAGTGAGAGTGAGAGTGGAGTGCAGACGTGTGTGTCCTGTGTCTCCTTGCACAAGCTGCTGTTCTTCTTTGTCTTCATCGCTGTCCTCCCCTTCTCTCTTCTCTTCTCTTCTTCTTCCTTCCTTTCCTCCTTCTCTCTCTCTTATTTCCCTTTGTTTCTCGCTGTCTCATCCCTTTTCTCCACTCCTCGCCATCACCCTTCGAGTCCATCAGCACTCCGTCCTTCACTCCTTCACTCCTTCGCTCCTTCGTTCACACTCTCCCACTCTCGTACTCTTTCACTCTCATCCTTCTCTCACTCTTCCCGCTCCACCCTCACACTCCCTTCACTCTCTTTCACTCATTCCATCATGCAGGCCATCAAGTGTGTTGTCGTCGGAGGTACCGCCCACCCCTTCATCTGCTGCTGCTGCTGCTGCCGCTGCTGCTCCACCTCGCGCCAATCTCGCTCACATCTTCACAGGCACCATCGTGTCCTCGCGAGGCCCTTCGCGTGTGATCCTCGGGTCCTCAGCAATCAGCCCCATCACCAACGCTCTCATCTCGCCACAAAACAGCTGTTCCTGCCTGTCTTCATCTCGCCCTTATGCTGTATCGTGAACTCTGACTAATCCTCCTCTCCATCTCTCTTCTGTGCTGGTTCGTGATTCCTACTCCATCTGATGTGATCATCGAATTCTAGACGGTGCCGTTGGAAAGGTACGGACCCTTTTTTCAGGATGAACACCCTCAGCTGTTCGGAATCTATGAATGAAGGAATCTGCTGCTCACTGAACCGATCTGCCTCGTGTGAATAGACCTGTCTTCTGATCAGTTACACCACCAACGCTTTCCCCGGAGAGTATATTCCCACTGTGTAAGGCCTTTTTTACCTTTACTCTGTTGGTTTGATTGATGCTAATCCCCGTGCCAGATGATGCGCTATTGCCAATTGACTCGCGGTCCAGGGAGCGCAGGAGACCTGAGAGCAGAGAGCCGGAGGTTTCTGCTGGGCGCAAGGAACACCTCTGATCCTGCGGGAACACGTTTGCCCGCTCTCCCTGCCCCCCTTGCTGCCCCTGGCCCCTATTGCACGCACGCGACCCAATGCCAGTGCGCGAGTTGTTCGCTAACCCTGCACTGTTCTGCCTGCCTGGCCTCAATAGCTTTGACAACTACTCGGCCAATGTCATGGTCGACGGAAAGCCCATCAACCTCGGTCTCTGGGATACTGCCGGTCAGGAGGATTACGATCGTCTCCGTCCCTTGTCCTACCCCCAGACCGATGTCTTCCTCATCTGCTTCTCCCTCGTCAGCCCTCCTTCGTTCGAAAACGTCAAGACCAAGGTAAACCCACGTAGTCAGAATTGCCAATGGAAACAACATCTTCTCCTTGCGCCTTCCGCCCAACACTGCGAACAAGTGCGCGGGACTGGATCCTCTCGTTTGTATTTTTTTCCCCTTCTTTCCCCATTGTCCGTGCAACACAATGCAGATTGGTGCTGCAGCGTGCGACGTTTAAGGAAGAAAAAGAAAAGAAAGGAAAACAAAGGAGAACTGGTTCGTGCGACCGTGGTCCATTGTTCCATGAGTCCTCGTCCTCTCACTCGCATCCTCTCTTTGTCTATCTCTCTATCTACCTCTCTTTATTTCTTTTCCTTGTTACATCCCATTTCTCGTTTAATGAAAAGGTTGATGGGCGGCGAAAGGGTCGTCAATGGATACATGCACTTGCGCCAGTACAGACACCTCGCTATCCAAGTGATGCCCCCCGTTCCTGTCGGAGGACGGACTTGCGGTCTTTAATGCCGTATTTGTTTGTGTCGGATTCTGCAAAATGAATTGATGCAGCAAAGGAGCCCTTTACCTTTCGCACTGTACCTCGGGGTAGACGTACATGGACTGTACGCATCGCACCAGCCAGCCATTGTCAGCCAACAATATTATGCGAAGCAAAAGAGAAAAAGCCAACGAGCGTCCACAAAATACCAGGAGTCGTATTGAAAGCGTTTCATGTTGGGATACCTAACGGACGACAGCACGGATCACTCCTTGACTACACAACGCAGCTTAATCCCCGGCGTTTGGCGTCTTTTGAAGTGGCACAACGGCGCCTGCCATCTTGTAACGTTCAAACTCATGGAATTGCACCATCTAACTGCTTTCTCTCGCCTCATTGATAATCCCAATAGTGGAACCCCGAGATCAGCCATCATGCTCCCAACATCCCCACAATTCTTGTCGGCACTAAGTTGGATTTGCGCGAGGATAAGGAGACTTTGGACAAGTTGCGCGAGAAGCGCATGTTGCCCATCACATACCCCCAGGGTCTTCAAATGGCCAAGGAGATCTCCGCTGTCCGTTACCTTGAGTGCTCAGCCTTGACCCAGAAGGGCTTGAAGAATGTCTTTGACGAGGCCATTCGTGCCGTTCTCTGCCCAGTCCAGCCCTCCAAGAGATCAAAGAAGTGCCTGATTCTTTAAACCCTGCCATGTAAGACCGCCATAGATCAGAAAAAAGAAGAAAAAAAACAAAAAAAATGCTCAGAAAAAAAAAGAATCGAAGAAGCGAGCGAGGCATGGATACCAAACAAGGAGAGAGAGGAAGCACAGTCAACGGATAGGATCTGACCTCAAGGTTACAAAGGAGGCAGCAGCGACCCTTTCGTCTGCTTGGCCGCTATTGCAAGCAATCTGCGAGCAGGACCTTTTAGTCTAGCCTTTCTCGCACTCTAGTATCTCACTCTCACCCCACGTTCTCAATCAATTTTCTTTTCCATCCCCATCTTCTCCTCATCCTCTCCACGTTTTGTGTCTACGTTCTGTACGACTTTTTACCAGGGTCTACATGAACAAGTCGCGTTCCTCAACCTCTTCTATCCCTTATTAGCGTACTCTATACTTATTCTATAAACACACACAAACTGACAGTTCAACTGCCTCGCCTCTGCTTTTGATGCGGCAGCGGCTTCATCATGACCTACACGCAACTTACGCTTCCCCTCAACCGTTTCCTGCATGGACACACTCACTGTTACATCTTGAAGTGAAGGGGGTGCTGAACCCATTTCAAGCCTCTCTTGGCCTCTTTTCTTCCCACTCTTTCTTCAAAAGAGATGATGGACCGAGCTGCCTGGACCAATACCGACATCCCCTCTCGAGTCCAGCTATTCGGGTAGCTTTTCAAGAGTATCTCCAAGGACAGATAATTTTCTCACCAAAGAGGGACGATCCTCGACGACCATCAGAAATTCAGAAAAAGGGAGAACGTCCCTATTTCACTCCCTTCTTTTGTTGACCCTCTTCATCCACAACACTACACACTCATCCTCTTCCACTCCTATCAGTAAGACAAGAACGCAATCATGAGGCCCATTCTACTACCTCTGATGACAGCTAGTCTCCTCGCTTTCTCCGTCGTCGTTGCCGTTGCTGAATCATCAAACCAGATCCCGATCGTCGACCCAGTCCTCAAGAAAACAGAGAACATCCGCATCCGCCAGCCCATCGGAACCATTTATGCCTACTGGCCCAACAAAAAGGAAGATGGCCCTTCAACTCGTATCATCGAGATTGCGACTGAAGATGGACTACAGATCCTGCCTTACCAAGCCATCTACAAGAACCCTCAAAACAACGCCTACAGTCTGTCCGACCCTGAGGAGACGTATGCTGGTCTCGCGGTCTCCTCGGATCAGTCCGAAGCCAGCAAAACCTTTGGAATCGTCAACAATCATATGGACGCTCATATCTTGTTCTCGGTATATTTGGACGCGCAGGATAAGCCGGTGTATAGACTTCCGGGGACAGAGGTCCCTTCGTCTTGGAGGGACGTGCGCACATACCATCAGGTGATGAGTCGACGGATGATTGAGCAGGTGGATCCATCCACGCCCGGGTATGAAAATATCAAAGACCCCGGTGCGGCTACGGCGCAGCTATTTCTGAACGCGATCGCAATGCAAGGACCGGGCGCTCTGGAGAGTGTGAAGACCAATCCGACGTATGTAAAGGCTTTGGATGCTGCGTTTGAGATGTCGAGACAATATGAGCAGACAATGGCGGAGATGGATGCCAAGGTCGAGGCTGAGGAAGCCAGCCGCCTGTGAAAATGTAACATCAGATGTATGAAACTCGTTCTTTCTTTTGGTTTTGGTTTGCTTTATGGTATTAATACGTCCACACATCTTTGCCATACCGCTGACTTTTTTGTTTTGGATGCCATCATTCATTCGGTGACATTCATGTGTCCTTTTGAACACGCTGGGTGGTGTAAAGGGGAGAAGGGGGGGGGGGAGGGGTAGACTTGGTGTTGCTTTACAACCCCCCTTCCCACTGCGAGAGAAAAAGAACACAAGCCATGGTTATCCTACCTGACAGGCGTAATCTGGTTCCCAGCAAAAAGATTGTCTCCTATGAACGCATTGTTTTATTACACACACATGAAGTGGCGCCAAACGCATCTGCCCTCATGGCAAATCTGGACCTCGCCAGCTTAAGCAAGACTTGGTTCTGCTTTATTTTCAGTTCCGCTATACGCTTGGCCTCTTTTGGTCCACGGCCAAACCGCCGCATTCGCTTCCAAGTTTTTTGAAGCGGCATGACAGTCGACGTCGTCGGTTCATCATATGGCGCTATTGGTGCTGGAACGGGTACTAGTCTGTGACGAAGTATACCCAAGGATGGTCTATTGCATACATCGCTTTTTGTACCTGCTTGGAGCATTCTCCAACCAACGCAGTCTGAGGATGAGCTATAGTGCGGCACACCTCCACAAATTTACCAACATTCCCGTCGCGGATGAGCACAAATCCTCCAGTGGTGTTGTTCATTTTCTTTCCAAGTGAGCAACTACACCCTTGGTAGGTGCCCTCGTTTGCTTCAATCGCAGCATATTGCGTAGCGACCCAGTCCACGATTGGATCGCTTTCAAGAGGCTGTGTATTGGTTAGGATTACGCATCGATGATATTTCCCATCGCCACAAGCGACTGTCGGTACAGCCTCAGGCAGAGCCTTGGTCGGTCTAGTATCAGTCACAGCTTTTGTCGGTTTGTCAATCGCATGGGCGGCAGCTGGAGAGAAGAGCCCAAGGCTCAAGGTCAAGAAAAGTGTGATGGCTTGTAGCGTGATGGCTTGCATTGGATGGTCGATTGGTTGAACAAAAGAGTGATGCATGGGACTCTGAGTTACGGGATGCTTCCACTATTTAAATACAAGGGACAAAGCCCATGGTCGACCTTGAAAGATGTAAGGTGTCAAGAAAGCCTTCTTAAAAGCTGCTAATGGATCTAACGGTCTTGCATTGTACAACAAGAGGGTGCGCTGAGGAGTTGTTAAGAAAGCATGAGTGACCCAGACAAGACTCGTCGAACTTCATTACTTGCAGCGAACACCTAGCGATGGTCTTTTTGGATCACGAAAATGCACTAAACAACGACATCTCGTGGCTAACGTACCTGGTTTTCGGTTTCAACAAAAATCGGTTCGACTTTTTTCTTCTGGTCCGCTGCACGCTTAGCCTCCTTCTGAGTCCCACCTCAATAGGCTCCTTCCAGGCCGAATAAGATTTTGTCATTACAGGCGCAGAATAAACTTGCCATGGAGCTGTCGACCCGAGAGTCGGTACTGTCATTCTCGGTCAACAGGGTGGTCATAGTAATTGATCGTTTCATCTCGTGTGCACTGCTGTGAGAACGCAATCAGCTTTGGGTTGAGGTAAGGCAGCACGACCTGCAGTCCCAGGGCCTTCGCCAATTGCACACCCGAGAATCGCATGATCTTGGTCAGCTTGTCGGAATACAGACATGTTGTGCAGGAACGAATAGCCCGCAAAAAGCTCATCGGCACCATCTCCCGCCATGACGGTTTTGTAACCCGGCGATTTGGCGACGGACAGACCCCTGAAAATGACGATTTCATTGATGGATCAATGGCCTGGAGGGTCTGGATACAGAACTCGAGTTCCTCAAGGACCGAGTCCAGTGTGATCTTGACAACTTTTTGCGTTAGACCTAAGCGAGCCGAGATCTGGTTCCCATAGAGCTCATCTGTGGCTTGATCCGTGCAGAGGACGGTGACAGCTCCTGAGAGAGGCTTTGGTGTTTTTTCATCCTTGCCCTCCTCTTTACTGGCGTTGTAGCCGGCAAAGGATGGAGGTGTCGACACCTCCCGGGAGGAGGATACAGTTGCAGGGGCTGAACTTTGCGAGTGACTTGAGGAGCAGGCCTCGCAACTCTTGTACACGGGTTGGGTCGCTATTGTAAGACAGAGCTTTGTCCTTTTCGGTCTCTGACATGATCTGAATCCTGTCCTCGAGTCCCAATGGTGCGATTGAGATGGTGTGGAGGTGAGACCAATTATATGATGCGAACACAACCGTGGTATTTTAAGGTTGGCGATGGATCTGTTTCCCCCCAGCCCCCTAAGACACATCTACGACACACCACCCGGATGCATGCAATAAGCAGAGAGAACCAGGACACAGCTCATCAGGCTGGCATCGGCGACCTCTCTAACGTGCTTCAGGCACTGCATACAAAGAACCTGACGACCTGCCAGCGGCTGTTCGAATACCCAGCTAGAGCTTCAACCGCGCGCTCATGCGTCTTGCCTTTCCTGTCACCTTGTCACCTACTCTCTCGCCCTCGTTGTCGTTGTCGTTGTCGTTGTCGTTGTCGTTGTCGTTGTCGTGCTTGTCTCGCATGAGGCAATTGCTCCTCGCTGATTTCGATGAATGAGCAGGCCCATGGGCCATGTCGCTTGGTCAGGAAAACATACCTCGGTGCCCACAGTAACAGGCTCAGCGGCACTCACCCGCCCACCCTCTTTTTTTCAACCAAAGAGGGACTGAGTCTCCTTAGGGCGACGAGCTCGGAATTCATATTCCATTCCTCATCTCCACTGGACCTCGCCTGCTCCTGCATGGCTATGAAAGCACGACTCCGATCTCTGACTCCATGCGATCTTTGTCCTTACTCATTAGAAACAATGCGTTGGCGCGAGTCTTTGTCTCACTACGACCTGCAGATTAACAGCGGCTTCAGGTCGCGACAGTTTCAGATCGCGTGCCGCTCCCATAGGATTGCCAAATCGGACAGTGGGACAGGGACACAGGAGCTGTATGAGCACAACTGGAGATTCGGACTAGCGCTCAGCGCACAGCGCACCCATTTTTTGCAAGCCAGTCGCGCTGATCCAGATGTGGAGCGTAGCCGGCGCGATTTGTAGACTACAAGAGCGAGCAGACGGTATGTGGCTGATACAAGATGCCCCTGCATATTCATGCTCACAATAACCATTGGAACTCAATGCTCGAGGTACACAAGATGGATCGAGGGCGAAGATTGAGATTGAGTACCGCTCCCACGCTCTTAATTATTTTCGTACCTTGTTCTTTCCCTTCTCACCGATCCGTTCTTTCTCTCCATCGATACACCCATTTTCCAAAGAGCGCCAAAACTGCAATCAAGAACCTGTAAGTGTGAGATTTTGCTTGAGGATGGAGTCTGTTGGAGTGATATTGAGTTGAACCTCCCTACAAACTTCATGCTAATCCACTTATGGTGACCTTTGATATCTTGCCGTGACTTGACCGCCTTTGACCACCAAGGAGTCGAACTCTCGCGTACAAAGACATTGTTCCTGAGCCATTTCAGACCGACAGATACTGCTATCACTCTTGGAGAACGCTCTCTCCTGTCTCTCTCCAGGTATTGCAAGACCCATGAACACACGCAATTTGAATTAGCCATGGATGCTTGTATGGTCGCTTACATTATCAGCTGTGTTTACCTGATACATGCCTTAGTGCTACCGTCGTTGAACCACTTTGCGACATTTTGAATTCTTCATTGATCTCCTCCTGTCGTCAGTGCGGTAGCTTTGACTTTACTAAAGGTAAGAGCAATCTATAGCTTTGCATTACCACTATCTTCATTCACTCATAACAAGCGCTGACCGTGTTGTTTCTATGGCAATGGATGCAGCATCAAGACAACTGCCATGAGCAATCCACTCAATAGTTCACCACCCGGCATCGGTAGATCAGCCCATAACTCATTGACACCGTCATTGACCGCCCATGTTCGATCTGTCAGACATGGCGCTGCAACTGTATCGTCTCAACAAGCCAGCTCGAGTTCCGATGGCGAGAATATATCCATCTCGTCCCAAAAAACTAAAAAGCGGGACATATTTCGAAACCTCTTTCGGTCAACCAAACATGAGGATAAGGTCACGATTCAAGATGGTCCATCTAAGACAGAGATCCGTCGCGCTCAACCTGCTAGCACCGACATCACCTCTGAAGTCTACAGCCTCGAAGTCAGCAGCTCAGGAACTGGGTCACAGCCCACGATCGGCAAGACTGAGGCTCGTTTGAATGTCTTCTCGGAGAACGTAACTAAAACATCCACTAGAATCACATTGCCAAAACTCGACGAGCGTATCGACCGCACATCCCAGCTCGCCTTATGCATCAGCCGTCTTCCAAGGAACCCGACTTCTTCCTTGCAGCGCGAAGGTCTCGAGAGTGCCTCCGATCCCACAAACGAAGTGTCGTGGACCACGCCGTCCGATGATACACTGCAGGAATGGATCAAAGCCATTGAACAGAACCCGATCAAGCAAGAGCACCTTCGCTGGTTGGGATCGCGCATCGTTGAGGAATTTATCAAGCATGCTGTCAAGGATCCGGTCGCTGTGTCAGAAGTCGTTCTCCTTGGCTCTGTCCTCGATCAGCCACACTACCGCAAGTTGCTCAATTGCTTCATTGCGCAGCTCCAAGAATCCGTTCTTCTAGATGTTGATCTGCTCCAAGGTCTCGTCCAGCTGGTCCAGTGTGCCGCGCCGGCGTATCTTGACGCCGATGATCTTGTCAAGATCTTGAGTATTCTGAGACAACGCCTTGGAGACACCCATCAGCAGTCGTCGGAGCATCAGTACCATTTAACCTTGGCTGTCTCGCGGCTCCTTGATGTCATGGCCGAGCCGGAGCACAAAGTCAAAGATCTACCTCGTGTCGAGGAAAAGGAACCCCTGGCCTCAGTTCTTTCAGGATTGCAATCCAGCTCGGACCCGTATCTGATGTACCAAGCGCTGTACGCATTTCAGGCCCTGCAGTATGTTCCTGACAACGAATCCGCTCTTCGAGCCATCGTGCGACACTCCCTCGGAGCCGCAGAGAGCATCATCAAGGTGTCGGGAGTCATTCAGTTGAATTTTGACGGCTTACTCGAAGGCCTCACGCAGATGCAAAAGACTGTCGAGGAGACTTATGGGATTGCCAAGTCTAGCTACGAAGGCATCATTTCGTTGATTGACAGTGGGCGTGGACTGCTTGATAGTCTCAGAACGGGCCTTGTCTCTGGCCACAAGCATCCGTGGTACCCTGCTGTGCTTACTGCTACAGCTCTCTGCCGGGCAGGTCAATTGGTCTATTTCAGCAAGCTGGTTCGAGAGGCTCCTTGTCGTCGTGATCCTCGATTCCAATGGGGTGTAAGCCAGCTCCTGGGCGAGATTGCGATTGATGATGAATGGGAGTCCTGCATCCGTGAGCAAGCTGTCAGTTTTCTGGAAGATCTGTACTTGAATGATACCGATTGGGCTCAGGACGACAGCGTCAGGTCCTGGATGCTGACCATTCTCGGCAAGATCTCGGAAGTGCCTGATCGTGCGGTCAGAGACGTGGCCCTAGCTTTCCTGCAGGTCTCAATGAACAATGGCCCCACCATAGTCACGCATCCCTACCCATTGAGGTCTCACCTCCCTATCCCAATGAAGTCGCCACTTCTGGCCCTTGTCCAAGATATTCCTTACCTTGAGTACGATCTCAACGACCTCCGGCTCAGACGACTCCAGGAGTACAGTCAGACCGTGTACATCCCTCCTCAGGCCAAGGCCAACCTTCAGGCTGCTGACAAGGATGCTCTACCGCTCATGGAAACGATCAAAGGGTTCCTGGAGAGCGACGGACAGGTGTTCTTGATACTAGGCGATTCAGGAGCAGGAAAATCAACATTCAACAGACATCTCGAGCACGAGCTTTGGAACGACTACAAGCCAGGTGGCCACATACCGCTCTTCATCAACCTACCTGCTGTGGCCAATAGCTACGAGGATATCATTGGCAAACAATTGCGGATGCACGGATTTAAAGAGGACAAGATCAAAGAGCTGAAGAAGAATCGGAAGATGATCCTAATTTGCGATGGTTACGACGAAACCCAACTCAAGCTCAACTTGCACACGGAAAATATGCTCAACCAAAAGGGACAAGCAGACACAAAAATGATTATCAGCTGCAGGAGCACCTATCTTGGACAGGGCTACCTCGACCGATTCCGTCCTCAACAAAATGATCGCTACAGTTCCTCTGCAGCCAACCTGTACACGGAGGCCGCCATTGTTCCTTTCTCAAGAGACCAGATTGGGGAATACGTTGATCAGTTTGTGCGAGATCCAGAGGTACACAAGCTGATTGGTGATAGACCCGTCTGGAGCACTGACGACTATATGGATAAGCTGAGGTCAATCCCCAACTTGATGGAGCTGGTCAAGAATCCCTTCCTCCTGTCTCTATCGCTCAGAGCGTTGCCTGGCGTGGTCAAGGACGGGACCGATATCACCAAGATCAAAGTGACTCGTCTGACACTCTACAACTCTTTTATCAATCAATGGCTGGACATCAGCGAACGACGACTAGGGACGATCAAGTTCGCCGCTGATGAGAAGCAGGTGCTACAAGATCTACTTGAAGAAGGCTTTGTAGACAACGTCATTGCCTTTTTGAAAAACCTTGCTGCAGCCGTCTTCCAAGAACAGGACGGAAATCCAGTTGTCCAGTACATGCCACTGAGTGACAAAGGGACGTGGAAGGTACAGTTCTTTGGATCGCAGCCTCTCGCCACGCTCTTGAGAGAGTGCAGTCCACTGTCGCGTTCAGGTGTCCAGCACCGGTTCCTCCATCGCTCGTTGTTAGAGTACTTTTACTCTCGACACATACGAGAGACCAGTGAGTCAGTTGCACTGTCTGACATTTCTCGAGATCTGGCCGAACACCCTCTAAGCCAAAGGACCCTTGTCAACGAGCCGTCGATTGTCCAATTCCTCGCCGAGCACGCCCAAGACGATTCTGGGTTCCGACAACGACTTCATCAATTTGTCGAGCAATCGAAAACAGACGTTTCGGCTAGCCAAGCAGCTGCCAATGCCATCACTATCTTGGTTCGAGCTGGTGTGTCGTTCAATGGGGCCAATCTAGCAGCTATTCAAATTCCCGGCGCAGACCTAAGTGGTGGACAGTTCGATTCAGCTCAACTAAACGGTGCAGATTTGAGAAGCACTAACCTACGCAATATCTGGTTGCGTCAGGCAGATTTGAGCAACGCGCAGATGGAGGACGTCCGATTTGGCGAGTATCCGTATCTTAAGGAAGAAAGCAAAGTGGTATCGTGCGCGTACTCTCCGGACGGGAAGACACTTGCTGTGAGCCTCGGTAGTGGCACTATTAGCTTGTACAACACCGCAACTTGGGAGAAGATACGGAAACTAAGCGGCCACACCTCCGCTGTTAACAGCGTAGTGTATTCGCCAAGCGGCCAGCAGATTGCCTCTGGCAGTGACGACAACACGGTGTGGCTCTGGGACGCACAAACCGGTGCACCTGGTGCCATCCTAAGCGGCCACACCTCCGCTGTTAACAGTCTAGTGTATTCGCCAAGCGGCCAGCAGATTGCCTCTGGCAGTGAGGACAAGACGGTGCGGCTCTGGGACGCACAAACCGGTGCACCTGGTGCCATCCGAAGCGGACACACCGACTGGGTTAGAAGCGTGGTGTTTTCGCCAAGCGGCCAGCAGATTGCCTCTGGCAGTGAGGACAAGACGGTGCGGCTCTGGGACGCACAAACCGGTGCACCTGGTGCCATCCTAAGTGGCCACGTCTCCGCTGTTCTCAGCGTGGTGTTTTCGCCAAGCGGTCAGCAGATTGCCTCGGGCAGTAAAGACAAGACGGTGCGGCTCTGGGACGCACAAACCGGTGCACCTGGTACCATCCTAAGCGGACACACCGACTGGGTTAGAAGCGTTGTGTTTTCGCCAAGCGGCCAGCAGATTGCCTCGGGCAGTACCGACAGCACGGTGCGGCTCTGGGACGCACAAACCGGTGCACATGGTGCCATCCTAAGCGGCCACACCGGCTTTGTTTACAGCGTGGTGTTTTCGCCAAGCGGCCAGCAGATTGCCTCGGGCAGTACCGACAGCACGGTGCGGCTCTGGGACGCACAAACCGGTGCACCTGGTACCATCCTAAGCGGACACACCGACTGGGTTAGAAGCGTGGTGTTTTCGCCAAGCGGCCAGCAGATTGCCTCGGGCAGTCACGACAACACGGTGCGGCTCTGGGACGCACAAACCGGTGCACCTGGTACCATCCTAAGCGGACACACCGACTGGGTTAGAAGCGTGGTGTTTTCGCCAAGCGGCCAGCAGATTGCCTCGGGCAGTGGAGACAACACGGTGCGGCTCTGGGACGCACAAACCGGTGCACCTGGTACCATCCTAAGCGGACACACCGACTGGGTTAGAAGCGTGGTGTTTTCGCCAAGCGGCCAGCAGATTGCCTCGGGCAGTGACGACAGCACGATGCGGCTCTGGGACGCACAAACCGGTGCTCCTGTTGCCATCCTAAGCGGACACACCGGCTATGTTCTCAGCGTGGTGTTTTCGCCAAGCGGCCAGAAGATTGCCTCGGGTAGTTACGACAACACAGTGCGGTTCTGGGACGCACAAACTGGTGCACCTGGTCCCATCCTAAGCGGACACACCGGCTATGTCAACAGCGTGGTGTTTTCGCCAAGCGGCCAGCAGATTGCCTCGGGCAGTTTAGACAAGACGGTGAGGCTCTGGGACGCACAAACCGGTGCACCTGGTGCCATCCTAAGCGGCCACACCGAGACTGTTCTCAGCGTGGTGTTTTCGCCAAGCGGCCAGCAGATTGCCTCGGGCAGTTTAGACAACACGGTGCGGCTCTGGGACGCACAAACCGGTGCACCTGGTACCATCCTAAGCGGACACACCGACTGGGTTAGAAGCGTGGTGTTTTCGCCAAGCGGCCAGCAGATTGCCTCGGGCAGTGACGACAACACGGTGCGGCTCTGGGATGTGAAATCAGGTCTTTGTTTGGCTACTGTAAAGGGTTTCCATGGCGGGGTCTCGTCAATCGCATGGAACGCAAGTCCATACGGCAGCTACTTATCAACTGGCTGCGGCGATAAATCCGTTCGTATGTGGAAGGTCAATGGAACCTGCCATCCCGTGTCTGTGCACCTAGTCTGGAGCTCCTGGCATGACCAGCTTGTTGTATCATGTACCAACGTCTTGAACACACAGGGTTTAAACGGTACAAATAGGAAGCTCTTAGAACAACGCGGCGCTATCAGCAAACAGATTCCTCTGGAAGAGCCGTAGGTATAAATAGTATGTATTAGGACCTACACTTCCGTCTCTTGCAATACAATATCAAATTTGCAACTCATATTCATGTTTATTCAAATCGCTTGTCCTTGCAATCTCTCCTGGGAGCGGGAGGACACGCGCTGGCCACTGTCCGCAGATGACACAAAAGGTCTGGTCCGGCTTCGAGAGATTGAACCCACCACCGGGGCAAGGGTCTCTGCCGTCCTTCCTCAGCTTCTCCGGGTGCTCATGTCATCGCCGAAGGCCTTCGTGAACACTTAAAGTACTGCAAATGTTCAACATCTCGAATCTTGAACGCCTCCTGCTCAAAAATGCGATCCTGCTTCTTGATAACCTCGGCCGACATGGACTCTTAAAAAGTCATTGGCAGTATCATCGTACCCGAGCCACGCCTGGACTCTGTGTTCGCATTCACGTTGCTTGAGGACTCTATTCAAAATCGTTTGCCAATCCCACGTTGGAAGCAGTAATCTGTATACCTGATGGAAGCATTTTCCCATAGACCCAGATTGACCAGTTGCGTTTAAGCACGCTTTCGTAAATTTACGAAAGTCCCCGCCGTCGATAAGCACAAATCTTCCAGTGGTGCTGTTCTCTCCATCTCCAAGTGGGCAACTATATCCTTAGACGAGGCTCTCACCCGCAGCACGCGCAGCAAATACCGTAGCATACCAGTTTAAGATGGAGCCGCTTCCATGAGTAACTCTAGATACGCATCGAAGATTAATCCCACCGTCAGCACAGGCGACTGTTGTAACTCTGGTATCATTCGCATGGGGGACAAATAGAGAGAAAAGATTAAGGGTCGAGGCTATGAACAGCGTGATAGCTTGCATGGATGGTCGATTAGTTGAACAAAAGAGTGATCGGCGGGACTCTGAGTGGTCTTGGAAAGCTACAAGGAAGCATCCACTATTTATATACAAGAGACAAAGCCCATGGTCGACCTTGTATGATGTAAGGTGTCAAGGAAGCCTTCTTGGAAGCTGCCAATTGGTCGAACGGTCTTGCAAAAAGGAATATTATGTTTGACCAAAACAAAAAAATGCCAATGTTTCCTGAACAAAGTCATCCAAAGATTAAGTCATCGCGATTGTGGCATCGAGATTGCGACTGAAGATAGACTACTGATACTGCCTTACCAGGCCATCTACAAAGACTCTCAAAACAACGCCTACACTGTCCGATTCTGAGGAGAAGTATGCTGGCCTCTCACTCCTCAGACCAGATCAAGACAACAAAACCAATGGTATCGCACCCGAATTCGCCAACCATCGCTCAGATCTTGTTCGGGTCGACTTTTTTTTTGCAGTGCGCTATACCCTTGGTCTCCTTTTTAGTTCCATGCCTGGACGCTGCGTTCGCGTTCACGTCTCATGGGCTGGCATGGCAGTCGAACTCGTCGGTTGTTCATATGGCGTCATCCAAAGATCGGAGCGGCTGGTAAATAAAACCGATCGGATGTCGGTGAGACACGTGCTCCCTCCGTGGTTGAATAGCTCCTCGGTACGCGCAGAGTTGTTGTCGGTAGGAGTAGCGCTGCTGAATCATTCATGGGCGTCTCCCACTCCACGATTGGAAGCAGCCTTACTTCCACCTGACGGAAGCACACTCCAATAAGCCCAGTGTGAGAAGTCGCATTGGAGCACGCCACTGCAAAATCAAGAAAGTTCTCGGCGTGGATGTGCACAAAATCTCCAATGGTGTAGTTCCTTTCCTCTCCAAGTGAGCAATCACATGTTTGGATGGGGCTCTCGCCCGCAGCACTCGCGGCAACTACCGTAGCGTTCCAGTTTATGATGGAGTCGCTTCCATTAGTGGCTCTGGATATGCATCGGACATTAAACCCATCGTCAACACAAGCGCCTGTTGGTAGTCCAGTATCATTCGCATGGACGGCAACTAGAGAGAAGAGACCAAGGGTCAAGGTTATGAACAGCGTGATGGCTTGCATGGATGGTCAATTAGTTGAACAAATGAGTGACGGACGGGACTCTGAGTGGCATTGTGGGGCAGGGATGTATCCATTATTTATATACAAGAGACACAGTCCATGGCCGACTTTGAATGATGTAAGGTGTCAAGGAAGTCGTCTTGGAAGCTGACAATGGTTTGAACGGTCTTGCATTGTACAACAAGAATGTGAGATGAGTTGCCAAGAAGTACTAGTGACCTGGACACGTCGAACTTCATTGCTTGCAGTGATCGCATTGCGATAATCATTTAGAGCAGCATCCTTCTTGCTGGGCTGGTCTAAATCCATGTCGATGCCTATCTTGGCAACATGCAGAACGTTATGCACGATATCTAATGTCCGGATATGCATTGCTACCTTCATTTGCATTCGAGGTGGAGGAAGACGCGGACACGGTTGTTGTTCATTTACAGTCCCGAAACCATCTTGGATGATGAGCAGAATCGTACTTGAAGCGAACATGCCCGTATCACGCCGCTTGTAAATTTGGCAAAGATAAAAGGCATGATATCATTTGTGAAAATACATATACACTGACAATAGAACACGTCTGAAAATACGACATGGACATGAGAAAGATTGTTTGATTGTATTCTCTTCTTGATCAACAGCCTCGTTCAGTTGCAATATCGTCAACATCGACCATCGACTATTTCAGTTTGAGACCAGCTGCAGTGTTACTTATATTGCTGATTCTCGTTTACGATGCCAGAATCGGCATCGAGAGTAAAATTAAAGCACCAGAAAAACAATGAATGGTGCCGCTGTCGACATGTCGTAACTACTCCTTATTTGGTCTCCAACGAAACGGCCTTTTCATGTTAGCCGTTCATAAATCTTGCAAGTTGCCATGGGTTCACTTTCAGGCACAATTTTGGCAATCTTCCTCGCTGCTCCATTGCAGATGACCCGGATGTCGCCCTCGTAGCCGTCATCATACACCAAACGCGCACTAGTGCAGTCTCTCGTCAATAATTCAATTACTCCATGTGGAGAGAAGAGTAGTGCGTTTGCGCCAAATTCCGGAGTGATAAGAAACACCCAATGTTTCCAAAGCAAAGTCATCCAAAGACCAAGTCATCGTGATTGTGGCAGAGAATTCAAGTTCTTTTCGATCTACATGCTACGGCGTGTGAAGACACGTGGACAGTGGACAGGTGGTTGTCCTAAGTGTCTGCAGGCTCATGAACGTCTTTAAAAGGCACTTCATAAAAAGTGCCACAAGCTGTTCTACTCTAAGCACTTCAGGGTAGTCCAGGTACGCCTTTCCTGGGAAAATCCTCCATGACTATCTAGAAGAGGTGAGCGACCTTTTTCACTACTTTCTTTTTCTTTTATTGTCCCTCTTCACCCACACACAGCACGCTCCGACGGGCTGGCGGTTGCGGATGTTTTCTGTTTTCATTTGGATTGGGTCGACGATCCGTACCTGGTTTGCTGATCCTGCAACGACGACGACGGAGAAAGCCAGGAAGCTAACTACCGTCCGAGGGAGTAGATTGGGCCTCATGATGCAGCCTTACCGGGCCATCTACAAGGACCCTGAAAACAACGCCTAAAACCTGTCCGACCCTGAGGAGACGTATGCTGGCCTCTTAATCTCCTCGGACCAGTTCAAAGCCAGTAAACCCTATGGGATCGCACCCGAATTCGTCAACAATCATATGGACGCTCATATGTTGTTCTTATGTATTTGGACGCGCAGGATAAGCCGGTGTGTAGACTTCCGGGGACAGAGGTCCCTTCGTATTGGAGGGACATGCGCACGCACCATCAGGTGGAACCATCATGCTACAGCAGTTTTTCAGCTCGATCACTTATTTTACTACTGTAAGCATGAAAAGGCACCAAACAACTATATCTGCCCTCATGGCTAACGTTCCCGTCTCTTTAGTTTCCAGCTCGACTTTTTTATTAGATCCGTAATACACTTTGACTTCTTTTTAGTCGCCTGCACTCTGCGTTTCGCGTTCACGTTTCATAAGGTGCCGTGACAGTCGAACTTGTCGGTTCTTCATATGGTGTCATCGATCCTGGAATGAGTGATGCAGACCTATCGGATGTCGTTGAGACGCGTGCTCCCTCCGTGGTTGAATAGTTGGTCGGTACGCGCAGACTTGGTATTGGTAGGAGTGGCACTGTTGACTCATTCATGGGCGTGCCCCACTCCACAATTGGAAGCAGTCTTACTTCTAGCTGACGGTAACACAGTCCAAAAAACCCAGCGTGAAGCGTTGCATAGGAGCACGCTTTTGTAAAATTACGAAAGTTCTCGGCGTGGACGCGCACAAATCCTCCCGTGGCGTTGTTCCTTTCCTCTCCAAGTGAGCAAGCACATCCTTGGATGGGACTCTCGCCCGCAGCACGCGCGACATATAACGTGGCGTACCAGTTTATGATGGAGTCGCTTCCATTAGTGGCTCTGGATACGCATCGAAAATTCATCCAATCGTCACTACAAGCGACTGTAGGTACTCTTGTATCATTCGTATGGGCGTCGACTAGAGAGAAGAGCCAAAAGCTCAAGATCATCAACAGCGTGATGGCTTGCATGGATGGTCGATTAGTTCAGCAAAAGAGTGATGGAGGGGACTCTGAGTGGCCTTGGGGAGCCATATGGATGTGTCCAATATTTATCTACACGGGAAGAAGCCCATGGTCGACCTTGAATGATGTAAGGTGTCAAGGAAGCCTTCTTGGAAGCTGCCAATGGATCGAACGGTCTTGCATTGTACAGCCAGAATATGCGCTAAAGTGTTGCTAAGAAAGCATGAGTGACCTAGAGCATGTAATCACGTTCGGTCTTTGCACAGTACTATGTAGGCTATGTAGACACGTCGAACTTCTTTCAGGATCAATATTGTCTTGGCGGACTGGTCTGAATCCATGTCCTGCCCATCGTGGTAACCTGCAGTACGTTATGCACGCACACTATCTAATGTCCAGATATGCATTACCTCTTTCGCATGCTTTCAAGGTGGAGAAAGATGCGGTTGTCATCTTCGACAGTCCCGAAAATATGTTGGACGATGAGCACGTTCGTCGTCTACACGAATATGCCTAGCCTGTGGGCTCTGAAATCCCCGTGTCGCGCGATTGCAAATTTGGCAAAAATGAGAGGCACGTCTATACCTGTCATTTAGAAAATACATATACGCTGACAATACAACGTGTCTGATATACGACATGGACATTGAGAATGACGTTGCAGCGTAGAACGGCATTGTTGTTTGTAGCACTACGGTTTGCAGCGTGACAAGTCTGTCTAAGATTACTGGCTGATAAGGGCGTCCGGTGCCTGCTCGAAGATGCATGCGGCTGTTTCAATAGAGCGTCCTGCGCAGAGCTTGGTTGAATATAATTGAAACAGCAACACTCTCGTAGTACCTGAGCAGCGGTTCTGGATGGCGCTTTTGATTTTTCTGTCACCAGGTCCGAGAAACAAAGCGTTATGGGGCGTGATTGGCCAAATGCTCACTCGCATGGAGCAAAAGATACCATTTCGGCATTTTTCTGGCAGCTGCTGTTAATGACCAGTACCATCTTGGCTCTTTTTATAATTTCATGCAGACTGGTATACCGCGTGGAAAAAAATACCCCTGACTCTTCAACAGAGACATCCAGGGCTGTATATACTGTTCGTGTGAAGGAGAGAAGCTGGTGCCTCGTCTTCGATTTCGTGAGGATATCACAATGAGGGCGTTGTAGAGACTGAAGTAAAAGTCCAGGATGACATTTTCCTGGTTATAAAGCAAAGAGGCGATGCGAGGATTCGTCTCTATATTCTCCAGTTACCGCCCTCACCTCGTCAATATTCTAACCTACCAAAAATTCATACATTCGATGACTAAGATTAACACCCTCGTGTGGTTGGCTGTTGTCGCCATGGTCATGGCCAACGTTCAAGGTGTTCCCACCGATGCAAAGTCGAATTCTACAAGCCCCGAAAACTCAAGCGTCGGTCAAACCCAACTCTCGGAAACGGCCAACAGCAATGAATCACTCAAAGAGCGCCTCAACCAGCTTTACGGGTCTCACGTCAGCAACACCACCGGGTTCAAGTCCTACTCACTGGTACGGAAGGACAAGTGGCAAGTGCGGAAACTGGACCATTGCGAAGCCAAGATTAAAGAACCTAGAGCAATCGGAACAGCGTTGTACTGCGACCGCTCGTCCACCAATGACTGCCAACTTTCTGTCAGGTACACCAATACACAGACACTCAGTAATCAAGATGGGGTCACGACCAAGATCTCAGTCTCGGTGGGCGTAGGCATACCTGGGCTATTTGAAGTCAAAGCGACCACGACCCTCACCACCTCGCGTACCGTCACCCACACCTACAGCGATGGCAAGGAGTTTTTGTACACGTTCCCTGTGAGAGCGGGGAGGATGTGTACGCCAAGCATAGTGTCATACTATCTTCAGTGTCGTGGGACTCACTGGAAGGTCAATGATGACCCAAAGTCTACACCATGCAGCGATGTCCTTGCTCGTTATGGGATCGACTTTACGGACCCGCATCGTTTTTTCGTGGATCCTGAAAATGACGATTGGTATCAATATATCTATGAGGACAAGGATCGTGGTGATCAGATGTGGTCGTTCCACGTCAGGAACAAGGCTCCACCTACAAGCTGCGACGATATCGTGCAGATCGTCGATATGAGGACCTTAGCAGATAAGCGCAACCAGACGAGCACGGATGCCTTCCTGGGCTTTGACAATGGTCAATCTATCAGCGTCGTCTCATGTGTCTACAGCCCATCGCCCGCAAAATAAAAATAAAATGGTTTTTTTTCCACATTACTGATCATGATTCGAGTATTCCACTTGCCTTTCCCTTCCCCTCCTGTAACTTTTGGTCTCCTGTCACGAAAAAGTAGTGACAATGCCACTTGTAGACGAAGAGAGAAGGTAGCATCGTCAGGCTAAGCATGCCTCCTGCGGTAGATGTGGTACGCAAAATGATGGCGCAGCGTGAGCTGTGACAAAGACAGGGAGGGGTGAAGCCGATCAGACCGCGCAGTTTTACGCGATTATTGCACAAGCACGCACAAATCAAAGATAGAAATCCGGCCATTGAGGAATTCTAGTAATCCGGAATCTCGTAGTGCCTGGGCAGTGGCTCCTGTATGGCGCCCTTGATTTCCTTTTCGTCACCAGGTCCGAGAAACAAGGCGTTATGGGGGGGCGATTGGCCAAGGGCTCACCCACCTCGAACAAAAGGTATCAATTTTTTGCCTCCCTGGTGTTGTTGACCAAACTGCCACCTCGGCTCTTTTTCACCAATTAAGGTTTCTCATCCAGACTGGTACACCACGTGGAAAAAACGCCCATGACTCTGCAAGACATCCAGGACTTGGTCAGCAAAGAGAGCCCTGCCCCCACGACCTATAGACTGTTGCGTGCGAACATGTTTAATGACGACAGGCTGGTGTCTTGTCTTTCTTGATTTCGTGAGCGTATGGCACTGGGGGTGTGGTAGAGACTGGAGTAAACGTTCGGGCTCACACTTTCCTGGCTATAAAGCAACGAGCGCGCTGCTAAGTTTCTGCTCTATATTAATCAGTAACCGTCTTCCCCCCCTTTAACCCGCTCACATCCATACCTTCGATGATCAAGATTGACACCCTCGTGTGGTTCACTGTCATCGCCATGGTCATGGCCATGGCCATCGTTCAAGGTGTTCCCACTGGTGCAAAGTCGAATTCTAAAGGTCCCGTCAACTCAAGGCTCGATCAAGTACAGCTCCTAGGAACGACCAACAGCAAGGAATCACTCACAGACCGCCTTCGCCAGCTTTATGAGTCCCAAGTCACCAACACTACATTCAAGTCCTATTCACTGATATTGACACACAGGTGGCAAGTATGGAAACTGGACCATTGCGAGGCCAAGATCAAAGCACCCACAGCAATCGGAACAGCGTTGTACTGCGACCGCTCGTCCGCCAATGACTGCCAACTCTCCGTCAAATACATCAATACGCAGACACTCAGTATTCAAAACGGGGTCTCGGCCGAGTTCTCAGTCTCGGTGAGCGTAGGCGAACCTGGGCTATTTGAGGCCAAAATGTCCACGACCGTTACCACCTCGCGTACCGTCACCCACACCTACAGCGATGGCAAAGAGTTTTTGTACACGTTCCCTGTGGGAGTGGGGCGGATGTGTACCCCAAGCATAGTGTCTTACTATCTTCAGTGTCGTGGGACTCACTGGGAGGTCAATGATGACCCAAAGTCTACACCCTGCAGCGATGTCCTTGCTCGTTATGGGATCGACTTTACGGACCCGCATCGTTTTTTCGTGGATCCTGGAAATGACGATTGGTACCAATACATCTATGAGGACAAGGATCGCGGTGATCAGCTGTGGTCGTTCCACGTCAGGAACAAGGCTCCACCTACAAGCTGCGAGGATATCGTGCAGATCGTCGATATGAGGACCTTGGCAGATAAACGCAACCAGACGAGCACGGATTCCTTTCTGGGCTTTGACAATGGTCAATCTATCAGCGTCGTCTCATGTGTGTACAGTCCATCGCCCGTAAAATGAATAAATTGGGGGTTTTTTTTACATGACTGATCATGATTCGAGTATTCCACCTGCCTTTCCCTTCCCTCCTATAACTTTTGGTCTCATGTCACGAAAAAATAGTAGTGGTGCCACCTGCAGACGAAGAGAAAAGGTGGCATCGTCAGGCTAAGCATATCTCCTGAGATGGATGTGGTACGAAGAATGATGGCGCAGTGAGAGACGTGTGGCGAATGACAGGAGGCGAAGCTGATTAGACCGCGAGAAATTTTACGCGATCAATGCACAAGCACGACCCTGGTAGATGAGTGTGAAGAGCACAACAAGGGCTTATAGGATAATTTTCTGCCATCGCATGGGCTGCACTTTTTCCATTCTATGGCATATGGCTACTGATTTTCAACTGATTTTCAACTACCATGCTCATCATGGTGGATGGGTAAGGGTCCCAGACCCTCCGCCGTCATGATCAACATGGAAGATTAAAATTAACCCATTGATCTGGAGCTCTGAGAATCCGGCACGCTGTGTGTGTAGTAGGACTTGAGCGATTTTGGGAAGACAAAAGCTCAAAGCAAAGCGGCTCTGGCGTTAATTATCCACCTGACCCAAAGAAACGTTTCTAGGCCAACCAAAACCCTGTCTCATGAAGCCTCGAGTGGGCATCATGTGTGGTGTGTCTCCTCCAACGCAAAACTCTTGCCGTGGCCTCAAAAATGCTTGTGAGCTGACACATCGATTGTATCTGAGTAAAATAAAACAAGGGACGCTGCCTTCTGTCAACATGTCAGTACATGGTCTTCACAACTTGAGCAGGTTAGTCTAGGTTTTGGGCGCCCCACACCAGCCTTTGAGGAAGGCATGCGGCTTTTTCGCGATAGCCATTGCATAGGTCTTAACCGACTCATGTTTATCCGTGGGGAACCCCCTGACGTTGCAGCCCGGGCAGCCATTACGTGATGGCGCCGTCGATGGTTCTATAACCAGTTATAGAAACAAGTTGCCTTGATCATGAAGAAGTGAACGAGCGAGGGTTTACTTCTAGACACACTTTTTGCAATCTCCCTCGCTGCTGCCCCCACTGCGGATTGCTCAAATATCGCTCTCGATGACCTTCATCATACGCGCATCATTGCGGTCTTTCAGTAATAACGCGATTACTCCACGTGGATATGTTTGCGCAAAACTTCCGGAGTAAGAAACGCCCATTGTTTCCAGAACAAAGACATACACAGACCGAGTCATCGCGATTGTGGCAAAGAAAGGAAAATCCGTTTCGATCCATAGGCCGTGGCGTGTGAAGACACGCGGTCAGAAGACAGGTGGTTGTCTTGCTGCCCACAGTTTCATGGTCGTCTCAAGAGGGTACTTCATGAAAAGTGAGAATTGGTGTGCTACGCTAAGCACTGCAGGACAGCCCCAGTTCGCCCTTCCTAGGATATAAGTCGGAGATAGCGGGGAGGAACGCAAGAGTTCTGCCGTTCACCAGTCAGAGATCCCCTCCCTCCTCCTTTTCAACCACCCAGCACGATCCATATCACCGATGGCCAAAAAAATCGCTACCATAATCTGGCTGGCTATTGTTGCCACGGCCATCGTCTACAGCGCACCTACCGGCTCGATATCAAACCTCACAAGCCTCAGCCACCCCAACCTCGGACCCATCCTGCTGTTAGAGGTCATAGAAAGCAACGAAACGCTCGAAGACCGGCTCCGTGAACGATTCGAGTCCACCATCGGCGACACCTCCGCATTCAAGGCCTTTGCCATGATGAAAAGAAACCCAGTATGGCACATTGGGAGATTCCAGCACTGCCAACCCAAGATCCATCCGGCCAAACCGATCGGAACCTCTTTGTTCTGCAATGACCAATCCGCCAGCAGCTGTCAACTCTCTATCACGTTCATTGATACACAGACCGTCAGCACGCAAGATGGGTACACGATTGAGTTCTCCATCTCGGCGGAAGCAGGCGAACCTGGGATCTTTATGGAAAAAGAATCCGTCTCCAACTCGTACTCGCACATTGTCACCCACACTTACAACAGTGGCAAGGAGTTCACGTACACGTTCCCGGTAGCCGTCGGGAGGGCATGCACACCCAGCATTGTGTTCTATTATTTGAACTGCCAGGCCACTCAGTGGACCGCCGTGAACCACCCGGTGCCGAAACCGTGCAGCTATTTCACAGGTCTTTATGAAATCGACTTTAACGACCCGCATCGGTGGTTTGTGGATCCGACGAGTGAGGATTGGTTCCAATATATCATCGAGGACAAGGAGCATGTGAACCATCTGCTGTCCTTCCACGTCGAAAACAAAATGCCTCCTTCAAGCTGCGAGGATGTCGTCCATATTGTCGATATGAGAACCTTAGCCGATCAAGGCAACCGGACTGGTTCTGAGGCTTTCCTGGGCTTTGACAATGGCCAGTCTATCAGCATGGTATCATGTGTCTACTAGTTTGCTCCTCCTTTGATTTTTAAAAAGAAAAAAAAGTTTCGATATGTTGGAGAGGCTTGTGGCAAAAAAAAAGGGGGAGGCGGAGCTGATAACGTCGCGTGAAAAAAAAAAGCAAACTCTCACCAACGGATACAATAAAGAAAAAAAGTCATATCGTCTCCTTTCTGTGCATTTATTCCACATGCACGGACGCGCCCCCTTCCAATTCAACTTCCTCGTCATCGTCCAAGCTCATAACCGAAAACATGTCTGCGTCTTCATCCACTCCTTCCTCGTCTTCCTCCTTGGCCTCTCTCTCGCCAGATCGCTTAGCGATCGAGCCCTTGTCCATTATATCCTCCAAGACAGCCGCATCCATATCTTCCATGTCCAGCAAGGATGATGATGATAATGATGACGGCGGTGAAGCTAACGGCTTCTCACGATCATCCACGATTGTCAGCAGTGGATACGCGCGCTCCATATCCCGATCCAGACAGCGAAGCAAATCATCCAGATCCTCCTCCGACTGAATCAAGAACCCCAATAGCATTGACGGATCCAGTTCCAGAATGTCCATTGAGCGCACCACGGAACAGTGAAATGTCTGTTTTTTTTTCATCAAAAGTACCCATCATACGAGAAGTAAAGAGGGATATTTAGAATGATAGGTCATCAGGTCAATGAAAGAAGGAGCGGAGGCCATTTGCGTGAAACTTACAGGCGCCGGGCACTTTCCAAGTTCCTCCAGAGCAACGCGCGGCTTGACAAAATGTGGATCATAATAGAAGAGCTCGTCGCCTGTTGAAAATCGATTGTGATTTTCACGAACGATAGGAAAGAAATAACGAAGAGCCATCAGCAAGAAGGAGCTTCTCATCCCAAGCGAAAATGAGAGAATTAAATACAGCAGCTGCAAGCAACTGACCTTGGCATGCTACAAAATAAAGTGACCGACCAGGTCGCCCGCCCGCAATGCCCAGGAACTGTGGGATGCGGAAGAGCTGTTTCAGATTGGTCGCATACTTTGCTGTTAACTTGTCGAGTCCAAATCGCGTTGGGAGCATGAGCATGACCGGTTTCCACTTGATCACTGCCGCCGTCACTGCCCTAGCAGACACCCCGTCCTGTGCAACCGGCACTGACTCGGATGTAGTCTTTGTTGTCGCTCCTGTACCATTGGCCGCACGCACAATGCTCGACACGCGTACCGTGCCATCCATGGGGACCTGGATCGTCAATGGGCACTTTTCATGTTGTTCCGAAAGCCTCCTAAATAAAATCAAGAACAGTTGATTGCATGATAATGCATGCACGAGAAATGAGACTCCGGCGCAGCGATAACGAAAAGGAGTTCCCATTCCAAAATGATATCTGCAACATACAGCATAATAATAGACACGCATAGTTTGATCTACATTCCCCATGCATGCACATTTCCCACCCTTAGAAAACCAAACCCAAAATACCTGAGAACATGAGCCACGGTCGAAGGGCCGAACCACTCCCCAATCCGCTTGTCAAGCGCCAAACCCTCCTTGGCAATCCGATGGATGCTATACTCGCGTTCGGGCTCGTCCAAGAACCAGTTCAAGATCCGTTTATACCGACGTTGAGTCTTCTCTGTCTGCGGAAGATGAGCTCTCCAATCTATATACAAAGTGTCAGACATGCATTAGTGTGCTGCAGCTTCCATGACTGTTGACTTGAATAAGGGGCGGACTCTGTTTACCTCGTTTGACCATGGATTGGAGGAACGCTTGTGCCAGCAGACTTTGTCCCGTCCGCATCATACAACCCCATCCAGAATCACACGTATAGAACGCGGGCTCGATCCGCGCCAGATCCTTGCGGTACGTAAACCAAAGCCGAGACTGGAAATCCATCATGAACTGTCGTAACGTCTCTTGCTCCGGCGTTAGTTGCATCAATGACGAAGAAACTCCTGGACGCAGGAGTGAGAGGTATGCTGTGGTCGAGGCCGGCAACGAAATGCGACCCGGTCTTCCTTCTTCTTCTTCCGTTGCACCCTCTTCTTTGATGCTCAGTTCTTGAAGTCCTAGTGTGCGCGAGAAGCTAGAGGACAGCGAAGGCGAGGATAGACCTAGAGGCAAGGCTGATTTTGCGGATGACAGAGACAGAGAGAGAGATCGCCAGGATCGTCGCAGTGCTGATCCAGATCCTGTTATAGGTTTTGCTGATGTGGGGGATGGGGGCGACGAAGACGATGAGGAAACGGACCGGATGCTGTTTGCCTTTGAATGTGTCATGGCGCTTGAATGAGGTGAGGTCAGCGAAGGCGGACTGTTCTGGCGCTGATTGCCATTTCCCCCATCGGCAACGCTGGCTCTCGGCGTAGGTGTTGTCGCCTTTGAGGGCCGAGGCGACGATGCAGCAGACAACATAGCCTGCTGCGGATATTCCGAACGAACGGTCTCATGGCTTCCTTGCATTAACAGAACCTTGCTAGTCCTTCGCCTTCTCTCGCGCTTTGGATCATCGCTACGATCGGAAGATGAGGACCCTTGGCCTCGGACCAGCGATTCGTCGTTTAACCTTGACACCGCGGCGGATAGCGACAGTTTGGGTATAAATTCCAACGACGATGCCCCTGTGCTGGGGGCTGTCATTGACGTTGTCGAAGATGAAGACGAAACTGACGAGTTTCCTATTCGCGGTTCGGCTGTAGGAAAAGAGGCGGTTGGCCCAGTCTGCTGCGTCGACCACCGTGCCTCGTCGTCTGCCATTCCTGTGTTGTTTCGAGCGGTTGGTTCCTCTAGAGTCTTGAGCGCAGAGATGTCCTCACCCTTACTGGTATGAATATTAGGGCCTTGCATAAAAACTCTCGACATCGTCATTCTTCGCCGACCAGACTTGCGACCACCAGCTGGAGGTAGCTGCTCTTGCTGCAGAGGCGGATGTGTCTCCCGATCCTCATCTGGACTCTCGGACACCACTCTGTCCAGAGAAGCATTGGTCTCGCCCCATTCCAGACTGAGATTCGATAACTCCGATGTTACTGCAGAATACCTAGAGTCTCTGGGCGAAGCTGATGCTGATGCTGGAGCGGACTTGGAGGAGGCCGATCGGAGTTGCGATGAGACTGCACACAAGCCGCCGCCCTGTAGAGCTGTAGATCGTGTGAGGTTGACGCTGGCACTATCGGCAGACTGATGCCTGGCATGTGAGTGTGATTGTGCTTCGTGGTTAGAGATGGACGACGTTGCAGCCGATCTCTGCGGTGACACGGCCGTGCACTGTGATATGGAATTCGACCGATCAAGGCGTCTTGTCCTTGTTTGCTTCAGATGCGAATGGGTTGAGTTGTGTGTGTAGTCAAGAACGTTCGCTGAACGGGTTCCTGCAGCAAGAGAAACACCCTGCTCATGACCCCCCTTTTCGTCCAATTCTTGATGCGACTGCAGCCTGTAGCACACTCCCAGCATCCAGATATCCTGTGCCGCAAAGGATGACTTTGTACGATTGCGCTCGTCTTTGGCAATGTACTGCACGACCCGCGAGTTGTATAGCCAGTACCTAATAGTGCGAGCAATGTAGTATGACAATGGCACAAGAGATAAGTTTGGTAACACGTAAAAGTAAGAAAAAAGTGTGGTATGACGAATAGTTGCAGCACCTACCCCATCTTTGAGAGGAACTCTGACGTCGCCTGCATGAAGTGTTCTCCTGCGTCTGGCTCTTCGGTAGCGATTGATGTGCTGAGCTCCATAGCAGGCTCCAGATACCCCTGGCTAATGTTCAAATCGTAGCCATCGTCAAATGCACCACGGCGTGCAGCACCTGGAAGCTGTCCTGAGGCCCATCCCAGCTCGGCAGAAGCGGACCCTGTCGCGACCGTACCCCGGCGTCTCGGTCTCCTCAACCAGTGTCCGCCTCTGTTCCCATCATAACCCCGACTATCTCCATTGCCTTGGTTATCAAGAAGAGTATAGGAGAGCTCTGAGAGGATCTTGCCCTTATGGTTATATATCCTGAGATTGAGCATCATCATTCTCTCGTCCCGCAGCTGGTTATAGTCGAATGTTTCGGTCTCGTAGATATAGAACGGCGCAACACCATTACTTCCAAGGCTTGCGGGACTGACTGCGAAGGATCCCATAAGCTCCCGATGTTCATGCGCTGTTCTTGTGCCTGCAATCGAGGAAGCATGCAACCAGAGTGTCTGCGCCGTCTCTTGTGTTCGGGAATCGGCCTTTTTTACTGCAAAGAACAAGACCACCGAGAAGGATCCTGCCTGGCTTGCAAGGGCAAAGGAGGCCGAACTCTCCGATGTGTTGTTTGAGAGACGTGCGAACTGAGGTCGACTCGATCCTGAGCCTCCTGATGCAACGTCGCCTGTAGTCAGATCGGCCTTGATTAGTACCTGCAGGACCTTGATCTGCTCCTGCTTCAAGCTATTCCTGTATCCAAGGGCTGCGATGGCAGATGAGGAGATGTCTGCCAGGGACAGCGACAGCGATGACGTTGGGTCCTGTTGGCTGTAGACGGGATGCTGAGCGTAGAGAGAGGCCCAAAACTCGACGGTGTCCCTGGAGTGGTGCTCGTCTGCCGTCACCATGTCTCTGACTGGTGTGGTGGGTGCGGTTGGTGTTGTCGGCGTTGTCGATGTTACTGTCATGGTCGATCGAGCAGATCTTATCCTTGCGAGCTTGTGATCATCAGGAGCCCCTGTCGGTGCGGCCACGGAGGGCTGGTGATGGCGTATTGGGATAGGCTCTTCCATGATGTAGCTCGCCTCGGGCGAGGATGATCTCGGTGCTGGGGCGTGTCCACGACGCGACTTGTTTCTCTGTGGCAGCGACGGGTCGTCTGTAAGGAGCGAGTGCATGAGCGGTGGTAGGGTATGGTGGGTGGGTGGGCGAGTGAGTGAATGAATGGATGAATGAATGAGTGGATGAACGAATGAGCAATGGGGCTCAAGTGGCAGCGCGGGAGGGTTGTCAAGGCGTTGAGGACGAGAGAGAGGCAAAGAGACAGCGACGGACGAGCAGGGTGCATATCGCTTATTCTCTTAGTTCATGCACGGATGGTCGTGCGCAAGAGCCATGCGCGCGTCTTTTCTTTTTGTTTCTTCTTTGTTGTATCTTATCTGCGCTACCTCGCGGGAAGCACGGGCTGGCAAGGGAACAAAGCAGGGCGAGAGCGGAAGGCGTGCCAGGCGGGTGGGTTGGAATGGAGGAGGGGCGGATGGACCTTGCGGATGGACGAGCACGGGAATGGGAGAATGGAACGAGAGAATGGGCGAGAGAATGGACGACAATGAGAGTGAGTGAGGGTCGACGGGCAGGAGGAGAGAGGGAAAAGGAGACCGAGAGACGACGAGATGAACGAATAGTCATTGGTACATGGCACGAGATATGCAGTAGCCTATTAGTGCCTGGGTGACCCCGCGCGTGCTTGGATGCGTTCATTTGCTGGCGCCTGCGCCTGAGCTGGGGCACCTGCCTGCACGCTGCACACCAGCCATCCAGCCGTACTCTCGTGCCAGGTTGCCTGCCACTCCCGTCCATCTCGTCACTCTCGCTACTCTCGTCAGGGCCACCTCGTCCACGACAACTTCGCCAGACCACAAACACGCCATTCTTTCCGCGTTCCCTTTGCTTCCTCTCTCTCTCTCTCTCTCTCTCTCTGCCCAGCCCTATCACACCTCTCCCCCTTGTCCTGGCCCCCCGTCCGTCTCAGCTTGTCTCCAACGGTCGCTGCTATTCCTGTCTGCATGCCACCCATATCGCTCGACACAACAGCTTTGACACATGAAAACGGCGCTGTGCTCAGAATAAAACTGTAATGACCACAACCCTTTTTTCCCGCCGCACAACCCCATCTGGTCACACAAATGCCCAGATCGGGTGCGTTCAGCCATTTTTCTGTTTTCTTGCATTCCCGCACCTTGGGCCATGGGCCATGGTTCGAGCAGGGCCACAGACACACGTGCGCGCAGAGTAAACAACCGCCCTCCTTTCTCTTTATCTTGCTTTTTCCCAGATCCTTCAATGCGCACCTGAGGTCTTTCTAAAAACATGAGGCAATGGATCCAAAATTGCGGCATTTGAGGGTGTACTGGTAAAAAAAAGGGGGGGGTGGCGGACAAGGCATAGATAACACCATCCCATGGACATGCATGTGAAAGAGACCATATCTACACGCGGATATCCGATGGTTTTCTCGAGCTCCTGTAGCGCCATTTCCTTCTCCAAGCAGCGCGTCTTTTTGAAACTCTTCTCGAGCGCTGTTCGAATCGTATCCTCAGCTTGGGATCGAGTAGATGACGGTGGTGTGCCCTTGACTCTGATGCTGTTGTTCCGGCTCGCGCTCAGGACCACAGAATATCGTCTCAAAGTCCAAGCTCACCTTCTAGGACTTGCATCTTTGATGGGACTCTGACACATGACTCTCGAGCGCGTCCAGAACGGAGGTGATCCTATCGATGGAGTAGTAAGGTGGCGAAGAAAACTTCTCTCCCGATCCTGGAACCATTTTGGGGTTCTTGGATCCAACGGCTGTGATTTCTGAGATGGTAGCTATGACTGTACCTGTCAGGTCAACGTCCGCTGGTGCGGACGACAAAGAATCCTCACGAACACTGGCTAGAGCACAAGAATCCTGACTTTGTCTTGGCGGATGGGGCTTTATGGGCCAAAGTTGCTTCTGAGGGCATGTTTGGGACACCCTCTCTCTTGATCCAGTGTTTCAAGCAATCGTAGTTCCAGAACTGTCAACTGGGCTCATACCCATTCTCCGATCCGATGATTCTTGTATGTGATGGTGCTTTTGCTGTTGTTCTTGATGAAGATGATGATGTTGCTTTTGGGACTGACTTTGTTCGGATATTGATATGCTTGATGCTTGATGCTGATGCTGTTGCTGTTTGTTGTTGAGGCTACTGATGCTGGGAAGGCGAATAGTACTGCTGGCTCACCTGACCGGGAGGCTAATAGCGCGATGGCGGCGGCATTACACGATGGCTAGGCGATTGGCGTGGCGGCAAATGAGACACTGGGGCGGGAGAAGTCTGCTTAAAGCTGGGCATGATACTCCTCAAGTGCTTCCGTGCTGTGGCCTCTCTTGATAGTACTCAGATGCTGGATTTGAATAGATAAGGAGGCAGCTCCTGAAGAATAGTGTCTGCCACGGCTTGCTGCTTGCTGCAGGCCTTGGCAATGTCCCTGGACTCGGTCCTTGAGGAACTCGAGTTCTGTATCCAGACCCTCCAGAGCTTTGATCCCATGGAACTCTGTAACAGAATCGCCATTACCAGGGATCTTTCTGTCGTCAAATCACTGGGTTACAAAACCGTCATGACGGGAGATGGTGCCGATGAGCTGTTGGCGGGCTATTCGTTCCTGCACAACATGTCTGTGGAGCGTGTGCAGGCGTATTCCGACAAGCTGACCAAGATCATGCGATTCTCGGGTGTGCAATTGGCCAAGGCCCTGACACTGCAACTAGTGCAGCCTTACAGTACCTCGACCCATAGCTGATTACATCCTCACAGCACTGCACGCGGGATGAAAAGATCGATCACTATGACCAACCTGTTGACCGAGAAGAATGACCGAATATCGGTTCGTCAGCTCCATGGCATGTTTATTCTGTGCGAAGCTTTTGAGGAGGACGCGTTTCCGGCCTGGAGAAATAAGGAGCCATCGAGGTGGGGTCGGGTACGACTGTTCTGCCAAAAATGTTTCTAGAGTCCATGTCGGCCGAGGATCTCAAGGAGCAGGATCGCATTTTTGAGTAGGAAGGGATCAAGGCCCGAGATGTTTAACATCTCCAGTACTTTAAGGTGTTCAAGAAAGTCTTTGGCGATGACATTAGCACCTATCCGGAGAAGCTGAGGAAGGACGGCAGAGACCCTAGCCCCGGTTGTGGGTTTAATCTCTCGACGCCGGACCAGACCTTTTGTATCATCTGTGGACAGTGGCCAACGCGTGTCCTCCCGCTCCGAAAAGAGATCGCAAAGTCGGGCACGACGATTCTGCAAACGACGTTTCAAGCCATCTCGGCCGCGGATCTCAGGGAGCAGGATCGCATTTTTGAGCAGGAGGGGATCAAGATCCGACATTTTGCTTTAAGGTATTCAAGAAGGTCTTTGGCGATGACATTAGCCCCTACCTGGAGAAGCTGGGGAAGGAAGGCAGAGACCCTTGCCCCGGTCGTGGGCTCGATCTCTCGACTCCGGACCAGACCTTTTTGTGGCATCTGCGGACATTGGCCAGCGCGTGTCCTCCCTCTCCGAGAAGAGATTGCAAAGACAATCGAGAACTCTGAATAAACATGAAAATGAGTTGCAAATCTGAGATTGTAAGAGACGAGAGTGTGGGTTCTAATTCATACTATTTACACCTACGGTTCTTCCACAGAAATTTGTTTGCTGATAGCGCCGCGTTGTTCTAAGAGCTTCCTATTTGTACTGCTTAAACCCTGTGTGCTCAAGATGTTGGTACCTGATACAACAAGCTGGTCATGCCAAGAGCTCCAGACTAGGTGCACAGACAGGGGATGACGGGACTCGTTGACCTTCCACAGACGAACGGATATATCGCCGCAGCCAGTTGATAAGTAGCTGCCGTGTGCACTTGCGTTCCATGCGATTGACGAGATCCCACCATGGAAATCCTTTACAGTAGCCAAACAAAGACCTGATTTCACATCCCAGAGGCGCAAGGTGTTGTCGTAACTGCCCGAGGCAATCTGCTGGCCGCTTGGCGAAAACACCACGCTTCCAACCCAGTCGGCGTGGCCGCTTAGGATGGCACCAGGTGCACCGGTTTGTGCGTCCCAGAGCCGCACCGTGTTGTCGGAACTGCCCGAGGCAATCTGATGGCCGCTTGGCGAAAACACCACGCTGAGAACATATGACGTGTGGCCGCTTAGGATGGCACCAGGTGCACCGGTTCGTGCGTCCCAGAGCCGCACCGTGTTGTCGTAACTGCCCGAGGCAATCTGCTGGCCGCTTGGCGAAAACACCACGCTGGAAACATCGGCGGTGTGGCCGATCAGGATGGCACCAGGTGCACCGGTTTGTGCGTCCCAGAGCCGCACCGTGTTGTCGGAACTGCCTGAGGCAATCTTCTGGCCGCTTGGCGAAAACACCACGCTGAAGACCCAGTCGGTGTGACCGCATAGGATGGCATCAGGTGCACCGGTGTGCGCATCCCAGAGCCGCACCGTCTTGTCATCACTGCCCGAGGCAATCTGCTGGCCGCTTGGCGAAAACACCACGCTTCTAACAGTGTCGGTGTGGCCGCTTAGGATGGCACCAGGTGCACCGGTTTGTGCGCCCCAGAGTCGCACCGTCTTGTCGGAACTGCCGGAAGCAATCTGCTGGACACTTGGCGAAAACACCACGCTAAGAACATAGGAGGTGTGGCCGCTTAGGATGGCACCAGGTGCACCGGTTTGTGTGTCCCAGAGCCGCACCGTGTTGTCGTCACTGCCCGAGGCAATCTGCTGGCCGCTTGGCGAAAACACCACGCTTCTAACAGAGTCGGTGTGGCCGCTTAGGATGGCACCAGGTGCACCGGTTTGTGCGTCCCAGAGCCGCACCGTGTTGTCGAAACTGCCCGAGGCAATCTGATGGCCGCTTGGCGAAAACACCACGCTGAGAACACGTGCGGTGTGGCCGCTTAGGATGGCACCAGGTGCACCGGTTTGTGCGTCCCAGAGCCGCACCGTGTTGTCGAAACTGCCCGAGGCAATCTGCTGGCCGCTTGGCGAAAACACCACACTGTTAACATAGTCGGTGTGGCCGCTTAGGATGGCACCAGGTGCACCGGTTTGGGCGTCCCAGAGCCGCACCGTGTTGTCGAAACTGCCCGAGGCAATCTGCTGGCCGCTTGGCGAAAACACCACGCTGAGAACATAGTCGGTGTGACCACTTAGGATGGCACCAGGTGCACCGGTTTGTGGGTCCCAGAGCCGCACCGTGTTGTCGTAACTGCCCGAAGCAATCTGCTGGCCGCTTGGCGAAAACACCACGCTGTTAACATCGGAGGTGTGGCCGCTTAGGATGGCACCAGCTGCACCGGTTTGTGCGTCCCATAGCCGCACCTTGTTGTCGTCACTGCTCGAGGCAATTTGCTGGCCGCTTGGCGAAAACACCACGCTGTTAACAGAGTCAGTGTGGCCGCTTAATTTGCGTGTCTTCTCCCAAGTTGCCGTGTTGTACAAGCTAATTGTGCCACTGCCGAGGCCCACTGCAAGTGTCTTCCCGTCCGGAGAGTACGCGCACGATAACACAGGGCTTTCTTCCTCAAGATACGGATATTCGCCAAATCGGACGTCTTCCATCTGCGCGTTGCTCAAATCTGCCTGACGTAACCAGACATTGTGTAGGTTGGTGCTTCTCAAATCTGCTCCTTGTAGTTGAGCTGAATCGAACTGTCCACCACTCAGGTCCGCGCCGGGAATTTGAATAGCTGCTAGTTTGGCCCCAATGAATGACACGCCGGCCCGAACCAAGATAGTGATGGCATTGGCTGCTGCTTGGCTAGTCGAAACCTCTGTTTTCGATTGCTCGACAAATTGATGAAGTCGTTGTTGGAACCCAGAATCGTCTTGGGCGTGCTCAGCTAGGAATTGGACAATCGACGGCTCGTTGACAAGGGTCCTTTGGCTTAGAGGGTGCTTGGCCAGATCTCGAGGAATATCAGACAGTGCATCTGACTCACTGGTCTCTCGTATGTGCCGAGAGTAAAAGTACTCTAACAACGAGCGATGGAGGAACCGGTGCTGGACACCTGAACGCGACAGTGGACTGCACTCTCTCAAGAGCGTGGCGAGGGGATCCGATCCAAAGAACTGTACCTTCCACGTCCCTTTGTCACTCAGCGGCATGTACTGGACAACTGGATTTCCATCCTGTTCTTTGAACAAGGCTGCAGCGAGGTTTTTCAAAAAGGCAATGACGGTGTCTACAAAGCCTTCTTCAAGTAGATCTTGTAGCACCTGCTTCTCATCAGCGGCGAACTTGATCTTCCCTAGTCGTCGTTCGCTGATGTCCAGCCATTGATCGATAAAAGAGTTGTAGAGTGTCAGACGAGTCACTTTGATCTTGGTGATATCGGTCCCGTCCTTGACCACGCCAGGCAACGCTCTGAGCGATAGGGACAGGAGGAAGGGATTCTTGACCAGCTCCATCAAGTTGGGGATTGACCTCAGCTTCTCCCTATAGTCCTCAGTGCTCCAGACGGGTCCATCACCAATCAGCTTGTGTACCTCTGGATCTCGCACAAACTGATCAATGTAGTCCCCAATCTGGTCTCTTGAGAAAGGAACAATGGCGGCCTCCGTGTACAGGTTGGCTGCAGAGGAACTGTAGTGATCACTTTTTTGAGGACGGAATCGGTCGAGGTAGCCCTGTCCAAGATAGGTGCTCCTGCAGCTGATAATCATTTTTGTGTCTGCTTGTCCTTTTTGATTGAGCATATTCTCCGAGTGCAAGTTGACCTTGAGTTGGGTTTCGTCGTAGCCATCGCAAATCAGGATCATCGTCCGATTCTTCTTCAGCTCTTTGATCTTGTCCTCTTTAAATCCGTGCATCCGCAGTTGCTCGCCAATGATATCTCGATAGCTTTCAGCCACAGCAGGCAGGTGGATGAAGAGCGGTATGTGGCCACCTGGCTTGTAGTCGTTCCAAAGCTCGTGCTCAAGGTGTCTGTTGAATGTTGATTTTCCTGCTCCTGAATCGCCTAGTATCAAGAACACCTGTCCGTCGCTCTCCAGGAACTCTTTGATCTTCTCCATGAGCGGTAGAGCATCCTTGTCAGCAGCCTGAAGGTTGGCCTTGGCCTGAGGAGGGATGTACACTGTCTGACTGTACTCTTGGAGTCGTCTGACCCGGAGGTCGTTGATATCGTACTCAAGGTAAGGAATATCTTGGACTAGGGCCAGAAGTGGCGATATCATTGGGATAGGGAGGTGAGACCTCAATGGGTAAGGATGCGTGACGATGGTGGAGCCATTGTTCATTGAGGCCTGCAGAAAAGCAAGGGCCATGTCTCTGACCGCACGATCAGGCACCTCCGAGATCTTGCCGAGAATAGTCAGCATCCAGGACCTGACGCTGTCGTCCCGAGCCCAATCGGCATCATTCAAATACAGATCTTCCAGAAAACTGACAGCTTGCTCACGGATGCAAGACTCCCATTCATCATCAATCGCAATCTCGCCTAGGAGCTGGCTTACACCCCATTGGAATCGAGGATCACGACGGCAAGGTGCCTCTCGGACCAGCTTGCTGAAATAGACAAATTGGCCAGCCCGGCAGAGAGCTGTAGCGGTAAGCACAGCAGGGTACCACGGATGCTTGTGGCCAGAGACAAGGCCCGCTTTGAGACTATCGAATAGTCCACGCCCACTGTCAATCAACGAGCTGATGCCTTCGTAGCTGGACTTGGCAATCCCATAAGTCTCCTCGACAGTCTTTTGCATCTGCTTGAGGCCTTCGAGGAGGCCGTCAAAGTTCAACTGAATGACTCCTGACACCTTGATAAGGCTCTCTGCAGCTCCTAGGGAGTGTCGCACGATGGCTTGAAGAGCGGATTCGTTGTCAGGAACATACTGCAAGGCCTGAAATGCGTACAGCGCTTGATACATCAGATACGGGTCCGAGCTGGATTGCAATCCTGAAAGAACTGAGGCCAGGGGTTCCTTTTCCTCGACACGAGGTAGATCTTTGACTTTGTGCTCTGGCTCGGCCATGACATCAAGGAGGCGCGAGACAGCCAAGGTTAAATGGTACTGATGATCCGACGACTGCTGATGGGTGTCTCCAAGGCGTTGTCTCAGAATACTCAAGATCTTGACAAGATCATCGGCGTCAAGATACGCCGGCGCGGCACACTGGACCAGCTGGACGAGACCTTGGAGCAGATCAACATCTAGAAGAACGGATTCTTGGAGCTGCGCAATGAAGCAATTGAGCAACCTGCGGTAGTGCGGCTGATCGAGGACAGAGCCAAGGAGAACTACTTCTGACACAGCGACCGGATCCTTGACAGCATGCTTGATAAATTCCTCAACGATGCGTGATCCCAACCAGCGAAGGTGCTCTTGCTTGATCGGGTTCTGTTCAATGGCTTTGATATATTCCTTCAGTGTATCATGGGACGGCGTGGTCCACGACGCCTCGTTTGTGAGATCTGAGGCATTCTCGAGACCTTCGTGGTGCAAGGGAGAAGCCATGTTCCTTGGAAGATGGCTGATGCACAATGCGAGCTGTGATGTGCTGTCGATACGCACGTCAAGCTTTGGCAATGTGATTCTAGTGGATGTTTTAGTTACGTTCTCCGAGAAGACATTCAAACGAGCCCCAGTCTTGCCGATCGTGGGCTGCGACCCAGCTCCTGAGCTGCTGACTTCGAGACTGGAGACTTCAGAGGTGATGTTGGTGCTAGCAGTTCGAGCATGGCGGATCTCTGTCTTAGATGGACCATCTTGGATCGTGACCTTATCCTCATGTTTGGCTGACCGAAAAAAGTTTCGAATTTTGTCCCGTGTTCTGGGTTTTTGGAATGAGACGGATTTGTAGTCGCCACCGGAACTCAAGCTGGCTTGCTGAGACGATACAGATGCGGCGCCATGGCTGATAGATCGAACATGGGCGGTCAATGACGGTGTCAATGAGTTGTGGGCTGATCTCCCGATGTCGGGTGGTGAACTATTGAGTGGATTGCTCATGGCAGTTGTCTTGATGCTGCATCCATTGCAATAGAAACAATACGGTCAGCACTTGCTATGAGTGAATGAAGATCATGGTTATGTAACGCTTTTGGTTGCTCTTACCTTAGTAAAGTCGAAGCTACCACACTGACAACAAGAGGAGAACAACGAAGAATTCAAATGTCGCAAAGAGGTTCAACGACGGTAACACTAAGGCACGCATCAAGTAAACACAGCTGATCATGTTAGCGACCATACAAGTATCCATGAATAATTCAATTGCGTGTGTTCATGGGTCTTGCAATACCTGGAGATAGACACGAGAGAGCGTTCTCCATGAGCTATAGCAGTATCTGTGGGTCTGAGATGGCTTAGGAACAATGCTCTGTGCGCGAGAGTTCGATTCCTTGGTGGTCAAAGACGGTCAAGTCACTGCAAGATATCAAAGGTCACCATATGTGGATTAGCATGAAGTTTGCAGGATAGGTTCAACTCATTATCACAATACCCAACTCCATCCTCGAGCGAAATCTCACACTTACAGGCTCTTGACTGCAATTTTGGCGCTCTTTGGAAAATGGGTGTATCGATGGAGAGACGGGAAAGGATTGGTGAGACGGGAAAGAACAAGGTGCGAAAATAATTAGGAGCGTGGGAGTGGTACACAATCTCATTCTTCGCCCTCGATCCATCTTGTGTACCTCGAGCACTGTGTTCCAATGGTTATCGTGAGCATGAATATGCAGAGGCATCTTGTACAGTATCAGCCACATACGGTCTGCTCGCTCTTGTAGTCTACAAATCGCGCCAGCTACGCTCCAAATCTGGATCGACAGCGCGACTGGCTTCCAAAAAAAATGGTACGCTGAGCCTGTCCTACTGTCCGATTTTGCGCTACAGGATAAATGTCGACAAGGCAACCATGGACGGTATTTTTTAATAGAAAAAAATGATGCAAAAGGGGGAGATATGAAAAAAAATATTGAGGGTGAAGCACGTTTTCTATGCCCTGCGGAGACGCGAAGAAAGTCCCTCCACAGACACTGCGTTTGCTCCACTGATCTCGGATGGCTTCTTGATGGCCTTGGGTGCCTTCTTCTGGACCACAGGAGGGTTGGCTGCTGCATACGACGACTTGGCCTCCTTGGCAGGTGCGATGTGCTTCTCATGAACCTTGCGCTAAAAAAAAAAAGAAAAGAAAGAACACAGCAGCCATCCGATGTCAGCTCAAGAGTGAATCGGGAACATGATCCATTCCGGCAATCAGCAACAGTGTGCACATACGCGCTCCTCGTTCAAGGCTTCGTTCTTGTCTGCAATCTTCTTTTTCCGGGCTGCGCTCTTGTTTCCACCACCGCCGGCTGTCAACTCCACATTGATGGGTCGCTCCTTGATCAGCGTCTTGTTGAAGTATAATGCTTTCTATAGAGTGTACAAGAGGTCAAAGTCTGCGTCTGGAAAACACCGCCAGTCCTGGACACCCGCTCTGTCGGCATCCAAGATCGAGCCTGAGGTCACATTTCGTATCCATACCTGCATGGCCTCAGCCTCTGGAAACTCCATGAATGCGAATCCCTTGCCCTTTCCGGTCACTTTATCCGTCTGCACGCGTACTGATGTGATCTTGCCTGTTGGATTGCCATGATCCATCGGCAGGAGGAAAGGAGTTGTGTTTAATACGTCTGGTCTTAGCATGCAGCATGGTCCTGTTGTGGTGTACTAATGCGCGCAAGCCGTCGCTCTTACCGCAGCTCTCAAAATGCTTCTCCAGGACCTCCTTTGTGATGTTGAAAGGAAGATTACCTGATCAGAGAGTGTAAGAAAAGTGAAAGATCTGTTAGCCTTGGATAAATCGGATCGACAAATATGATCCGGTCAAAAGCTATCAAGAGCAATCCAGAAAGAGGCTGTCACAGAAGCAGGTCGCTTGAAAGACCGAGTGTAGAGGAGACATACCGACAAAGACAATGAACTTTTGGTTCTTGGGCACAGCCTTGACCTCCTTTGAATCCTCAGCAGCGCCCTCCTTGGTCTCTGCAGTGTCTTTAGCCTCCTCTTTGGCAGCGCCCTTGCCTCTTCTGCGCTTCTTCTTTCCATCCTCACTGGTTTCCTTGGTGTTTTCAGTGCTCTTGGTGTCCTTAGCTTCCTTGGTGACTTTGGTGCGCTTAGGGCTGCTGTCGGCCGTGTCGTCGGCCTTGTCGCCAGTGTCTTCCTCGGGCACATCGGGAATGCTGTCGTCAAGCTTTCTCTTCTTCGTTCTGAACTCGCTCGACTTTTTCTGCTTCTTGGTCTGTTTCTCTGCTGCCATGGTGGAATATGATTGGAGAGGGAGAGAGGGAGGGAGGAGTGATGAGGTGTTGATGCAAAGGTGTGTTGTGGTCTATGGGCGTTACACTGGCACAAAGGGTCATTTTTGCTTGTTGTTGTACGGGTGGCTTTTTTTTTTTTTTTTTTTTTCCTTGCCTTGCTCTCTCCCCACACCATAGTTGCCATTGGCCCTGACACGCGCCCTTTGTCTAGAAGGAGACACTTTCAAAAGCTACAACGACGACGAATGCACTACTTTATCGCAGAGTCACTCAGATTCTTCATTTCTCAACCAACAGCTATATAGACAGTTTCCCTCCCATTAAGAGATTTGCTCCTTACCCAGGGTCTTCAGGATACCCTTCACGACATTATGAGTACAGTAGCCGCACATCTAGGAGGTACAACCTGTCCTTCGTTGAACACTATACACAGTAATGCGAACCTCGAACTGCACGACCTAATGGCTTAACAACATGGGGCCCTTACAGGAGGCCTTTAGACGATTCAAAGTGTCTGCGGAGTATAGAACGCTAATCAGACTCGGCTGTCGAGGAAACAAAACAGAACATCACCAGCACCGAGCAATAAAGGCATAGAAGAGAGTAAAGCCCTTGAGAAGTAAGGTTGCTGTGAAAATATGATCTGAACCGTGATAGTACATAGACGTCGGGAACCGATAATTTATTCGTCATCCTCCTCGGCATCATCGCCCTTGGAGGCAGCAGCGGCAGCGCGCTTTCTCTTGACACGGCCAGCACGTCCACCACCGTAGGGGGAGGTGAGCGAGAAGTCAATGTGCTTCTGGGAGTCGAGACGGACAACGAAGGAAGGAATGTCAACGACCTGCTTGCCGACGCGGATGTGGCGCTGACGGATCAAGACACGGGCGTGGTGGATGGACTTGGCAAGACCGAGCTTGAAGACCTGGGTCTGGAGACGACGCTCCAAGAAGTCCTCAATCTTCAAGGCCAAGACGTAATCGAGCTTCATCTTGTCCTCGTCCAAGACACCGATGCGCACCAAACGGCGGATCAATGCGTTACCCTCGAACAGGCGACGGGGGTCCTTGTCCTCCAAGGTCAAGAGCTCACGGGCAGCACGACGGATGTTGGACAGGGTGAAACCAATGCGCCAGATCTCGCGCTTGTTGCGGAGACCGTACTCTCCAGCGAGCTTGAGCTCCTGGTCGAGACGGGCGGCCTCGAAGGGACGACGGGGGACCTTGTAGGTCTTTGAGCAGTTCTTGGGAGCTCCGGAAGGCACTACGAGGAGTCGATGGAGATGCGTTAGTGGATGACCTTTCTTGTTGTCTGAAGTTCCATTGGAAAAGACACTTTTTCATGGCTCTTGCGAACAACCACAGGATGCTTGAGATGCACAAGTTCCCTGCGCAAGTAGCCTTGCACATCTCACACAGTCGTGAAGGTTGTCCACATGGAAGCGACCCAGTCATGACAAAAAAAAACCAGCGGTGGTGTCTCTGCCACCCAACCATGCAAGTCAAGACCAGTACTAGTCGAGTTGACACAGTCAGACAGCGAGAACCAGCCTCGGAGAAATCTCACTTACTGGCTAGGACTGATTAGAGAAAGAGAAGGATCTCGTCTGGATGCTGCACGGTGCGATCTCTTATGGCCCTGGGAGGTGGGAGGGGCAGAAAAAATTTAAAAAAACAGTAACAATAAACAAATGACTGCCATAACAGGAAGGAACCCCCGGTCAGGACCGGGGCTATTTAGCGAATCAGCGCACACTTGTCAGGCAACACGTACAATGGCTGCCAGAGTGGCCACTGAATTGGCTCTATGTACAGCGATGCAGCCAATCAGCGCACGGAATAATTTTTTCGCTGTTGCGTTCATAGCGCCCTCCCCGCCCGTTTGTTTTGATTCCCTCCTTTCTTTCTTGACCTCTTAGGGTACGGACTGGTTGAAATCACATCTCAACCGCACGGGCATGGGAACCGCCATCAAAGGACGGGACTGAAAAAACCCGCATCAATGGGAATTGGGGGGCGGACAGGATCCGGCACTCTGCAAGGAATTCAAATGCGAATCGACTTGGCAGCACTAGGAAAACAGGAGAAATTCAAAACGACTCTACAGAACATGGCGAACTTATGCCCGATTTCCTTTCTTCTTCAATCCTGGCAACAACAGATTTGATTCATCATGCCTCACTCCTATGGTATCCGTGCTCGCACCCGCCACATGTTCGCCCGTAACTTCAGGGAGCATGGTATGCCCATCAAGCTTACCACCTACCTGAAGACCTACAAGGTCGGCGACATTGTTGACATCAAGGCTAACGGTGCTATCCACAAGGGTATGCCCCACAAGTTCTACCACGGGTATGTTTCCTCACCACCGATTTCTCGACAGCATACAAGTTTTGCGTCTGCAGGATCAGGATCAGGATCAGCAGCAGTACTAGTAGTCATCACTGGCAGGATCAGAAGGCGGGCGATTTCTTTTGATTTCGGCCTAGGATTGGCAACTGGATCCTAGTACTTTACGAACGGCGATCAAGGATCAGAATCTTTCACCACATCAACTGAATCGAACCAGTGATCGAGAAGAGTCGGATTGTCACTTTGATCCAGCAATGCCATGATTCAACATTTGGGATTCGACCCAATTCAGCCCTGTCGAGTCGCCCATAGGCCATATCATAGCCTTTTCATCTGATATTGTTACACATCAAGGACGCACTGCATACTGCCACCCCCACCTTGAACTCAGAGCGCATAGTGCTTGTTATAGACACACTCATGGACTTGTCGACCTCTTTATACCACATCTGGCGCTCGGAAATATGCAGATACCACATTGAACACCTCAGGACGCAGCACTGAACTTGACGCTTTGGCATCAACCGCATATCCCCATTTGGTGTCGGCCCCTATTGACTAACTCTCCTTCTCCCTTTCCCCACCGTCGAATAGTCGCACCGGTATCATCTACAACGTGACCAAGTCCGCTGTTGGTATCATCATCAACAAGAAGGTTGGCAACCGTTTCCTCGAGAAGCGTGTCAACATCCGCGTTGAGCACATCAAGCACTCCAAGTGCCGTGATGACTTCTTGCGCCGAGTCAAGGAGAACGCCGCCGCCAAGTTGCAGGCCAAGACCGATGGTGTCAAGGTCAACTTGAAGAGACAGCCCGTCAAGCCCCGTGAGGCCCGCTTCGTCTCCATCAAGCACAACATCCCCACCACCCTCAACCCCATCCCCTACGACAGTAAGTTTCCTATTGCTGTTTCCTTGTATTTGTATGAAGATGTACTATTGATGTATCAAATATGTCTCCTACATAAGGCTTCTTGCTAACTTGCCTTGTTTTTTTCCCTTGTTTCTTTCGTTATTAGCCCTCGTTTAAATGGTCTGGCGGATCTGACTGTTGAGTGCGGAAGCGATGCAAATAAACGAGCAGAAATGTTTCCACCAAAAAAAACCTCTTCGCCAACCCTATTCATGTTCGTGAGAGTTTCTCACCAGGCGGTCTATGTTGCAGCTGTTTGTTGTTGTTGTTGGTTGTATCAAGCGAAAGAAACATCTGCAGAATTGCAGGCATAAAGACATTGTCTATCTGCAGGACTGCAGGCATGAAAGCATGAAAGGCGAAAGGTAGCAGGGGAAGGAAATCGAGAAGGAAAAAAAAGGGTGCATTAGCTTGCTCACCGTGCCCCAAAAGGGGTGCGAAAACACACGTAAATGCTGTTGTAGACGTCCTGTCCGAGAGAACAGAAAAAGCGCCTCTCTAGCTTGTCTCAATTGCCTTCTTGTCTCTTCTTACAGTACCTCACCCCCCTTGCAAGTTTCTGAACAGCCCACTCATCTTGGCAAAAAAGAAAGGTTCAAAAAGATGACAAAGAAACATCACAACTCGTCCAAAAAAAAGCCCAAGCCCAAGGCACAGCCCGCTGATGTCGGCGTCTCCGATCTATCCTTGCCTGCTGCGACCAACGAAAGCTCGGAGAATTGCGATCTGTACACTGAGAATGAAGGTTTTTTCTCTGGCTCGGATGGATATAATCTTCCTGACCACAGAAACGGCCACTTGGCGACGCCGCTGCCTTCGCGATCGTCGTCCTTGGCCTCTGAGATATCCGTGAACTCGCTTGCAGACCTCCTTGGCTCTGATCTGGATGATGACCATGACTCTATTCATAACCAAGATCAGGATCATGACTTGCAAGAGGGGTGCAAGAGCACAGAACAGATACCTTCCGTGGCCGAGAGCAAAGAGGTGCACGACGATCTGTCGTCGTGGATCTCGTCAGGTCATGAAAAAACACAGAGCGTGCCTGGACTTCAAGGACGCGACTGGGCTGCCATTGGCGTGCTCACATTCACGGCCATGGCTGTGCGTTTGTGGGAGATTGAAACTCCAAACCAGGTTGTGTAGGAACTACTCTGTTGTATTCTCCCATGGTTGTATTGACCAGTCCAAGAAGCAGAGTCGCACCCTCTCTCAGGAATGAAAAGGAGAGCGATCAGCTCACCTCCCTACGTATCGTCATTTCTTTTTATTTCTCTTCCATGCGCTCTCCCCTTCGGCCGTCGTGCTAAAAAAAAAGGCTTGATGAGGCGCATGTAGGCAAGTACGTCAACGGATATCTGACCAAGCAGTTCATGTTCGACACGCATCCACCGCTCGGCAAGATGCTTCTGGCAGGGATCAGCAAGATTGCCGACAACTACTCGGGCACGTTTCCTTTCGACGATATCAGCGAGTGAGTAACCAGAATGCAATGAAGGCAGCGAGGAGAGAACTCAAAATCAAAATAGTTTATGCACGACATTAATGTTCGCGTTCATGGCCTTAGCACCTACCCTAGCGATCTGCCGTACAAGACGATGCGGTCGACCGTGGCGGGCATGGGTGCACTGTGCGCTCCAATGGCATACTTCACCCTACGAGCGCTTGGCCAGGCGCCGTCAGCGGCCATTTTGGCTGCTTTCATGATCATCTTTGGTATGTACGACTTTGACTCTTGAGCTCACAGGCGGCAGTGCTCCTCTAACTGTCTCTACCTATTGTTCAAACATCCGAATGATTGTGTTTCGCTGCTAGACAACGCGTTGATAGCCAGCCATCGTTTGATGACTCTGGAGGCACCACTGCTGTTCTTTACAGCGCTGTCCCTACTGTCATGGGCAAAGTTCACTGAGCAAGAGTCAAGGTCAGTTTCCCATTTTGCCTCAAACTGTCCAGGACGTGGTGGTCTGTCATTGTGGAATCTCCGAGCAACAATACTAACGATGAGCTAACCCATTGCCCCCCCTCCCCTGAGATAGACCCTTCACTGGTCTGTGGTGGACGTGGCTCGTGATGACAGGCGTGGCAGTTGCGGGAGCGTCGGCGACCAAGACTGATGGGCTGCTCACCCTGCTGACCATCATTGTGCTGGCAGGATGGGACCTGATGCGCCAGGCGAGAAAAGAAGCGGATCAGCGGGTAATGAATCGCATTTGCCGTTTGGCAATTTTGCTCTCTCAGGTCTGCGGCTGACACACTAACTTTTTGTCTTCTCACTCACTCTCTCTCTCCCTCTCTTCATCTCTTTCTCGTACATACACACACACACACACGCACAACGCAAAACTCGTCTAGCTACAGTGGCGAAAGCATGTATCGTCACGGATCCTTGCTCTCCTCATCCTGCCCTTGAGTCTCTATCTTGCGCTCTTTTCCCTTCACCTCACCCTCCAGTCCCATCAGCCGCCCTACCGAAAGTCAGCGCAGGGCGAGTACGACCTGACGTTGTTGAGCCACCCTTTCCGACACTCGCTTCTCTCGCCTTACGTCGAGGACCGGAACCCGACCCAAGCCTGGAGTGATGTCGTCTATGGCTCTGTCATCCAACTCCACAGCGAGACCCGTCCTGCAGTGTTCTTGCACTCGTTCAAGCAGATGTGGAGTCACTCTGCTGTTACCGCCGCGATCCACGACCCTCAGCTTGATCAGGACCAGCGCCAGTACCAACAGGTCGCAGGATACGAATATTCGGATCTGAATACTCTCTGGATTGTTGTCCGAGCTAACATGACCTCTTCTGCCTCGGGGCCTGCTTCCGTTACTACTAAAGGAGCAGTCAGCAGCACCATCGAGCACCCCACCACCCCAAACACGAAGCAGGATGACAGCAACAAAGAGGAGGAAAACGAGATCCCGAACAGACTCCGATACCTGAGGGACGGCGACCTCATCCGTCTCAGACACGTCTCCACCCGCCGATGCTTGCACTCGCGCAACGTCCCTAGTATGAATGCCCGCCGCCGTGAGCGACCTGAAAGCCAAGAGGATCAGAATGAATGCGGTCAGCCCTGTGAGGTCAGCGCAGTAGGCGAAGCTAGATCCAGCAGCGAGAGCAACAGTGAAGACAGCGATGACGATCCTCAGGACTGGTGGACCGTTCAGGTTATCGAGAGCAAACCTCTAGGCTGGTTGTTTCCAGGAACACAGGGCAGTACAGGCTCGGGGATCAAGGCTCTGGAGACGACTTTTCGACTGAGACATAATGTCCTGGGATGCTACTTGCACACGACTGAGCGCGAGCTGTCAGAGGAGGATGTGCTGGGAGGAGCGGGCAGGAAGGAGCTTTCGTGTGTTCGGGACGAGAACATGCGGCCGAGTACTGTCTGGCGTATCACCATGAACGAACATGACTATCGCAAGTGTTTTGCACCAGTTTGGCTGTCGCGCAAAGACGACCTGTATATGTTGAGTTCTCGTACTCGTGGTTCGTTCTACTAACACTCCGAAAACACCATTCCTTTTTGAATTTTTTTCGGATCTGTTTGGTGTCGTAGTTCCAATGGACACGGCTCTGGCGGTGTATCCGAAAATGTCGACACTTCAAAAGATAGCCGAACTACACACGCTCATGTGGACCCGACCGCGAGCGTTTGATGCGTCTGATTCTTGGAAACGCCCAGATACACAGCCCAGCCTCTGGTCCTTGATGATGGGTACAACGTCTGCGCGAACCCTGTGGAGAAGGACCCACCATGACGATTCAGACGAAGCAGAGACACAGGAGGGATCGGGCGTTGTCAGGGATAACGGAGATGGCGATGAGGTCCGAGAAAAGGGCGGCACGATTCAGCAGAATTCAATCGTTGCCAATCCTGTTGTATGGTGGACAAGTGGCCTGGGTCTGGCTGTATTTGCAGGATTGCAAGTCTTGTTTCTGCTTGGTGGTCGGTTTGGTTACATGGAGAATGGGTCCTCGCTGAGTAAGTGTCCCGCTCAAGAAGTAAGAAAAAACGAACGGCTATTAATATGATGAGAATTATCACTCATCCGTATTTTCTTTGAATATCTCCACAAAAAATAGCCATTATGAAGCAGCAACTCTCCGCTTCCGCTTCACTCTTTGCAGCCTGGGCGCTCCATATCATACCACTTATCTTCCCGCTCCTTCCAGACACATGGAGTATCAATCGCTCATGGCTCGACCTGTACTATCCAGCCCTCTACTGCGCAGTCCTAGTCTCTTCCACTGTGCTTTCCAGCCTCCTCAGCGCGCTCGTATCCCGCAGGCGGCAATTCAGCTTCCTCCTCGTCCTGATCCTCATCATTACCTCCACCTCCAACCTCATCTCCCCCCTCAGCTACGGCACGCGGATGCCTCTGGTCATTGCCAGTCTCTTACACACTGGATCAACAAAGGCGCTGCACTGCTACAGTTTCCAATGCTAGTGCAACAGGATCAGATCTCGAGACCGACGACTGTGCTAGACTGTGGCGTATCACCTTCCTCTACTGGCCCATCGTTTTTTACCTCTCCTCTCCAGATCACGCCCGTTGTCCATCGAAAGCGAGCTCCAGTGCTCCAAAAGCATTATCCGTCCGTCGACGAGGCATTACCGATGCAGCATATTTTCATGACCCCAAGCCAGCGACCGCCTCAGCTCTGGTATGTGAATCGACAGGCGGGTGAACCAAACCCGTATCAACGACAGCAGATGCAGGCTATCTTTGAGAAGATTGAAAAGGAGGAGAAGCAGAGGAGGGTGAAAGAGAAGCTGGAACTGGAAGAAAAGGAACGACTGGCGAGACTGGAGAGACAGAGACTGGAGTTGGAGGAGAAACGACGAGAGATGGAGAGGGAACTGAAGCGAGAACAGGACGCCAAGGAGAGAGAGAGATTGAGACTGGAGGAGAAACGGAGATGGGAGGTGGAGCTGGAAGTGGAGGAGGAATTGAGGCGGGAGCAGGAAGCAAGAAGAGAGACGATTGCCTGGTAAAAACAGAAAAAACAAGCGTTGTGAAATAAGGTGGGATGCTTGGATCCTGTAGTTGGGCAAGAGGGTAATGGGCAAGAACAAGGGCAATAGGCAAGATTAAAAAAAAGTAAAGCTGGCTAGACGTGGGTCCTCCCCTTGACGATACCCGGATCAAGGATTACTAAAACTCTTCCTTTGTATACATACAATGTCGCAAAGTCGTTGTGGCAGTTTTATTCTCAGCAACGCGTGTACGAACGCGTCAACAACCAGTTTGACGCGCTTTCGTGATTCAAGTTGACAAAACATAAAAAAAAGTTCGTACCGTGAAGCAAAACTACGCGATACTACGATTGGCGAACTCGATGCAGGGAAGAGGCTATGTATTCAGACCTTCCGCTGTGCTAGGACGACCAGACTTGGTCGCTCCGAAGGGTCGTAGCTGAAGACAGAGGCAGCGGATGAAAAGATATGTTGTTTGTTCAATTTATTTTTCTTGAACCGTTGTATCCTTACTCTTCCCTTGCTCAAAAAAAAATAGAAGATCGAGATTCTACCCAAAAGGAATGAGAATGACAGATGTATGTATATAAAATCGCACGCTCAAAGAAACGCAGCAAATGTGCAAAAAAAAAGGAAAAGGCTCAAAGCTTTTACTATCTGCTTGATTTCTTCCGCGGACTTTGTGCTTCAATCCATTTTAACGCTGTCCACCACCTCCACCACCAAAGGAGCAGATGGTCGTGTAGGTGTTTCCATTGATCACAGCCTCTGCACGCACTTCGGTCAAACCTATCAGATTAGAAAAACAATGAAAAAAATGAGTTCCAAAAAAAACAGCCAAAGTATTACCAAACTATTTCTTAACACAAGAAAGGGTATTATGTGCTTACCAAAGTACATGTTCAGTCTAAAGACGACACGAGTACGGGGTTGAGCACCAGGAATCTCCGGCATAGGGATATGGAAATCGGCAATCTTTTGGACGCCAGGATCCGTGATGTACTTTGGCTGCGTTGGCGAGTTGCACACATAAAGCGGGGAGTCCAGGCCCTTGGGGTAGGACCAGGTAACGTACTCCTTGGAAACACACTCGTCCACGCCAATCTGCTGCCCAGGACGCACATAAACCGAGAAGCGCTCTTTGCAGCGTACATGGCCATCATGCGAAATGATCTTTTTCGATTCGGGATCGACACCCTCCTCGAATGGCATGTTGGCGTCCACACCATACCACCGACGGGCAACACGCATGTTGATCGTCTTGGTGTTCAGTCCCGCGTACACAGCTCCACGGACCACAGCCAATTCTGGCCGCTGTGGGACGGCAACAAGTCCGACAAGGTGCGAAAACTCTTGGCGGACACGCTCCTCCAGATAACGCGAGGAGCCGAATCCACCGACCATAAAGATGGCAGAGCATGTCTGTTGACTCTGGTGAAGCTGCTTCTGGATAAGGTCCAATACATCCGAGATGACAGGTTCAAAGACCTCCGACTTCATTTCCTCCACTGGCACGCAGAGTACACCTTCCTCCAGACCAATCTCAGGGTCGTTCAAATCCTCAAGACCTGTGGCCTGAGGAATCTGCATGAGTACGTCCTCCTGACCATTGAACATGGGCTTGACCATGTCGACAAAGGTGTCCATGAGCGAGGCCCATCCGCAGGCCTTGATACCCTTGCGGTATCTCCGGAACTTGCGCTCGAGCAGTCTCTCCATGTTGGCGTCCAGAAACACGGATCCACAGGATGCTCCGTGGCCTCTGGTGACCTCGCGCAGATGGCGGGTCTTGCCTGGGGGCTCATTGACCTCAAAAACGATCAGATCCACAGTTCCACCACCGGCATCGCAAATCATGAACCGGTCTCCGTGCTTGAGTGAGAAGCGGTCGACCATCCTCTCGCAGTACATAGCTGCAGCCTCGGGTTCCGAGATGAGGATCAAGCGGTTGGGTGGGTCTCCCTCCGCAATGAGACCAGCGCCAATGGCAGCCCGTCGCATGGTGTTCTTGGCGGCGTCGGACCACATGGCGGGCACGGTCAGACAGTACTGGAATTGAGACGGCTCATAGCTCTTGATGAAGCCCTTCATGAGCTCGGACATGACATGTCCGTGCAGCTTCTTGAGATAGTGGGTGACGGCCTCGAGGGCCGTGATGCCGTTCTCGAGAGGTGTGCTCTGCAGGGTTTCGTCCAGCTGCAGCTTGAACTTGCGCAGGAGGGTGTAGTCCTTGGCGGAAGGCTTGAGCATGGCCAGACGGGCAGCATGGCCCCAGTCCAGGATCTTTTGCGAGTCCTTTTTATACAAGCTGAGTGTGGGGGTCTTGGGGTATTGTGCCAAATGTCTGGGCCTACACAGTGGACAGAGCGATCATGATAGTCATTGGGGTTAGTCAGCGGTCTGCTAAAAGGGACATGTCGTTGGTTGATAGAACATGCGGCACAGCAATCGGACAAGTTGCACCGATGGCTGCCAACAGTGGCACAGGCACAGCATGAGTGGGGAGGTGGGAATGAGCAAAAAAAAAAAGAGAAGGCGCGTACCACTTGGTCATGTCATGCACCTCGCCGTCTGCCTTCAGAGCATAAGCCACGCCCGAGAACGTGGTTCCTGTTTATGGAGTGCGTGTGCGCGCACGGGGCGAGAAACGAGTGTTAGAAAGTGTTTGACTCGCGAACTAGCCTGTGGGATGAAGCAGGATGGTTGAAAAAGACGCGGTTTGTTTTACCAAAGTCGATGGCCATCACGACGGGATAGTCGCCCTCGGGCTGGGGTGCCTGTGCTCGGGAGGGCTGACTGGGCGTGGGAGGATTGGATGATGACGGCGACATGCCTGCAGGCTTGGCGGGTGGCGATGGGTTGTAGATGGTCTGCTGGTAGGTCAATCCGCCCGACTGGTACTGCTGGTTGGCAGGAGGCGGGCCATAGTTGACGGTGCCATTGTTGCTGTTGATGCCATTGTTCAGGTTGTTCATGTTGTTGTTGTTGTTGTTGTCGTATCCACTGTTGTTCATGTTCATGTTGTTCATGCTGTTGCTAAGGTTGTTCAGGTTGTTGTCGTACCCACTGTTGTTGTTGTTGTTGATGGGACCACCTACCATGCCTCCTGCATTGACGTTCCCGTTAGGATAGTTGTTGTTCATGCCACCGCCGCTGCTCATGCTGTTGCTGGTGTTGAGATGCATGTTGTTGAAGGCAGGACTGGCAGGGTATCCACCGTTGGCGTTGTTGTTGACAGGCCCACCCATCATGCCTGCTGCGGGTGGGTACGCCGAGTAAGGAGGCGCACTGCCAGCGGGGCCATTGTAGTTGGGGTCGTAGCCCTGGCTGTTGGGGTCATAGCCCTGGTTGGAGTAGTCCTGCTGCTGCTGCTGGGGCGGGTAGACCGAGGGATCATAGCCGCCGCCGTATGGGTTCTGCTGGCCTGGGTAGCCGCCGCCTTGTCCGTAGTTCATTCAGACGCTGTGCTGCGAGGAAGGACGTGTGATGGGAGAGAGAGTTGAGCAGCCACGACAGGAAGGATGAGAAGAAGGACGGGCGTGTTCCTCTTGTGGGTAGTGGTAGAGGTGGGTATGCACGGGGGGGTTGAATGGAGGACCGTGAGTGGGAGAAGACAAGGATGAGGGATGGATGGATGGATGGATGGGAAAAGAGAGAGAGATGACAAATGGGGAAGCAGTGCACAAAATATATGTGAGGGCAAGATGGATATGTGTGTGGGCTGTCAGTGTTCCTCTTCTGAGTCCGATGACACCCATTCCTCCATATGTCCATCGGGTATCGTACTGAGTACAGACACACCCTCGAGGGCCGTCGGCTGTGCAAGTGCGAAATCCAAAAAAAACAACGATGTTTCGGCGGACCTCTTCGCTCGACTCTATAGCTGTTGGACCGTCGACTCTTTGGCAGCTCTCTGTCTTGTCTTGTGCACTGGTCGCTTCAAGCATGTCAGCACAAGTGCGGATGTGAGCAAACAGAGACAAAAAAAAAAAGAGTCTTCACTCCTTAACGTCGCTCAGGAACAAGAGGCACGACCGCGGAAGAGGAACATATTTACACCAGAGGCAGCGACGTGCTATTCCCATGTAAAGCACACCAGCTTTCAAATCGCTGGCAACAAACGCACTTTTGCTTCCAATCGTACCCTGGATGCGACGATGGATCCGTTATTCTTAGCTCCATGGTTTCTGAAGAAAACGAGAGCCTTTAAATCACTTGATGAGCCTTGGCTGCAAAAAAAAAGCTGCTGGCGTCGCGCACTCCAAAAGCTGAAAACGATACATTCCTCATCAAGTCCAGCAAAAGATATTTGCGTGGTCCGGGAATCGAACCCGGGTCTACCGCGTGGCAGGCGGTAATTATACCACTAAACCAACCACGCATCTGTGAACGTGGAATTCTAAGAACTCCTTGGATCAAAGATACAGTACGTACGATCGCCACAATACGATGACGTCACGCAGCTTTGTACGTGGATGTGGCCCTTGTGTTTATATAACAGTAAGAAAATCTACGTTCACAACCAAATCATTCTGATTGGTCGATAGTCAACATGGCCGAGCGGTTAAGGCGTGAGACTAGAAATCTCATGGGTTCTCCCGCGCAGGTTCAAATCCTGCTGTTGACGCGATTCTTTTTTTGCCGTTTTTTGCTTTGGTCATGGTCGCACAGGCGATCAGCGTTTTTTTTCTTTTCTTTGGTCTCTCTTTGCTTTTTGTGCCTTTTGTTCTCCTTTTCTTTCCTTCACACTGTCCACGCCATCCACGCATACATGCAATTGCTTCCCAAAAGTCATCACTCTTTCAGCAACTGCTCATCTACCCCTGATTCGACGCTTTGCTTGCATGGAGGACATGGAGGAAACCTTGTCCACGTCTTCGCGTACCTCATCTCCCGGCTCTGTTGCGGGTGAGCAGGCCGGGGAGGCCACCTTTTTCCCTCCTCTCTGGCAGCAGCGCAGGACGTTTGCTCGGCGCATCCTCGAGGAGAACCACGCGACATCGGTACAAAGACAGAAATCACAGCAACAAGCAGGGCAGACAGCCTACAAACGAACGCGACGACTGACAACCACACACTCTCTCTTTCTCTCTCTCTCGCTCTATCTGTCATCCGCAATCTGCCTAGGTGATAGACTTTGGATGCGGGGAGGCTGCGTTGACCTCGGTTCTCGTGTCCGAATCCATGGGAGACTATCCCATTACGCGTCTGGCAGGGGTGGATATAAACAAAGGCCGTCTCGCGCTGGCTGCCAGCGACTGCCAGCCCCAAGAGTTTGAAATGGGTCAGAACTTGCGTGTCAACAACCTCGCCATTGAGCTCTATCAAGGATCTGTGGCAGAAACTGACGGTCGGTTGATGGGATATGATGCGCTGGCCTGTCTCGAGGTGTACGAAACCATCCTTAAATCGTTTTTTACACGGAATTGTTCGCGCGCCTCAAAAGCGAGCCAGTTGGGAAAAGACTAAAGACTAAAACTACCTTTGTTTTTTTCTTTTTCTTCGGCCCTGGCTTCTTCTGTCAAGTGTCGAACATTTGGATCCTGAAGTGCTGGAGAAGTTCTGGAGTGTTGTTCTAGGATCCTACAAACCCAAGGTCGTTATCGTGTCCACTCCGAACGCAGAGTTCAATATATACTTTCCCCAACTCAAGTACGGTACGCCAGACGCGATCTTGAGGAACGATGATCACCGCTTTGAATGGACGCGACAAGAGTTTGAACAATGGTAGGCGACATACTTTTTCATCACCACATCGCATCACATCACATCACATACATCCGCACACATACAAACACACGCACAACAACACGCCTTAGCCATCTCTCATCAAAAACACTCTTCCTTCAACTCCCCAGGTGTACAGCAGCTGCAGAGGAATACGGATATAGTGCATCGTTCACAGGCGTAGGGACCTTACCAAACTCTGATCTGGCAGTTGGTCACTGCACTCAATTTGCGATCCTCAAGGATGAACATCGAGATCAAGCTCCTCAATCAGAACCAAAACGCGACTGCTACACACTGTATTCAAAGATCGAGTATCCTGTCTACTCCGAGACGCACACCACAGAAGACAACCGCGTGTTTCTGCAGGAGAAAATAGCTCGGATACGACCACTTCCGCCGCGGCCAATGGTCGAGGATGAGTATTATGGGTACAATGGATATAACGAGGATCGGATCGTGCGAGGTGAAGGGGAAGCAGGACGAAGAGAAGAAGGAGCAGGAGAAGGAGGAGTGCAGGCCACTCCTGAACCCGAGATTGAACTAGGAGTACTGGCACTGGACGATATTTGGTCTGATCTGACCGTGAGACAGAGGTTAAAGACCAAAGGCAGGATGATTGGAATGCTGGAGCAGATTCCGCTGTTTAAGGTGGACTTGGACCTGGACAAGGTCACGTTCGATAATGAGGATCCGTTCTGGAAAGAGTCGGATGAGCGATATGATCGACAGTTTTTCACTGGCGCAAGTCTGGATGATGAGCTTGACGGACATGGCAGCAGTGATATCGGCAGCAGCAGCGGCAACAGCAGCAATGAAGACGATGACGATCAGTTCATGAATGGATATCAGGAGAGGGACGACTCAGAGGGTGGTCAGGAACCCGAGCCTGTGGATGAGAATGACAGGAACAATGGCTATTGGGACTCTGGATCCTTCACGGCAGGCAATGACATGGTCGAATGCACCTGGGAGCAGAGTAGCAGGAGCGCCTTTACGGAAGCAGAGGATGGCAGTTCGCCTTGGAACTCGCCAGTGTACGAGCCTCCTCCAAGTCCCTGGAACGCTTGAGGCAATAAGCGAAATCGAGCGAGTAGATAACACGAAGCGGAGTGGTCTTGATTCTCATGAACTTTTATCCCCTCTTCAATCCTTCTTCATTAACAGGGAAAAAGCGGAGGAATACAACTACCAAGAACAAAATGAAAAAGCAATATCGCAAGCATGATTCTTTCAGAGAAACAAGGCACCACCCCTCAGTATTCTCTCCTGCCGTCCCCCACAAGACGCATCGCGCCTGGCTACCTCCTTCCCTCCCTCCTTCTCTCTCTTCTATTACACCAGCTCTTCGGCCTTTGAGAGATGGCTGCTAAGGTACTTGTTCATTGAGAAGCAGTTGACCTGTTCCTGTTCAAAGAGAGTCTTCAGTTTCTCGTCGCAAGCAATGACACGTTTGTCTATTCACAGAAGGGAGGAAAAACAAAGGTTTTAAGCATCTGTTCCATAGTTATCCTCCCGAGTTTCGTCGGTTAAAGCTATCAATCTCGTTTCTTGTGTGCTTTTTTTTACCATTCTCAAGTTGAAGAGAGTTGGCCTTGATGTAAACCCACAGCTGCTTGACCACTTCCGGGCGCGACATCTAGGCGAGATTCATGGGCCGGATCGAGAAAAAAACATAGCATTTAGAAAAATGGGTATGCAGAAAGGGCCAAGACAAATGAGAGCAAAAACCTCCTTTAATCCCTGTCATGCTTACCTCGATCCGTCCCGATGGACCTATTGATCCAGCCTGCCCAATAACTTCTGCCAATTTGTCGCTGATGACCATGGGCCGATTGAAAGGGTTGACTTTGGGCGTACCATCTTCGTTCACGGGTTGCTTTCTCTTTTTCTTGGTTTTCGATTCCTTTTCTTCCTCCTTCACTTTTTTCTTTGCCTTTTCCTTGAGTTTCTTTGCCCGGGCCTTGGCTTGCAAGTCCCTCTTCTTTTGTGAAGCTGCTTTGGCAGCCTTGTCCTTCATCAGCTGTGGCTTCTTTCTTTTCCGTCCTGTTTCCTCATCCAGAGACGAGTAAGAGGCTTCAGATGCGTCGCTGTCGCTGTCATCGTCTTCTGACTCGTCACTGGTGCTCGGTGCAGGTGCAGGTGCGGGCGCTGGCGGTGGTGGTGGCACATACGATGTTGGTGGAAGAGCAAATCCTGACGCGAATCCAGCCGGCGGTTGATGCTGTTGCTGTTGTTGTTGATGCTGATGTTGTTGAGCTCTGGGTGCCTGAGTGCCGTTCAAAACAGCGCGTTCGATCTATAGAGCATGTACAAAGTAGCATGTAAAAAAAAAGAGTCAATTATATGTTTCGTAAATGGCTTTTTTCTGACAAAGGGAAAAAAATGGTGGTTGTGGTCTTTTTTTTTCGCGCTCAAAGAGGCTCCACTTACATCGTCTGTAATCTTTTCATAGATCTCCATAACCATCTCGTCAAAATCGCGCTTAACATGATCGAGGCTAGAGTTTGTGATGGCTTCGATCTGCTTTCGGATACTGCGCGCGGATACGGTTGTTATATCCGCCTTGGAGATGAGCTCTGGATACACGGTAGCGATGGAGTAGAGAGAGAGAGAGAGAGAGAGAGACGGAGAGAGGCAGAGGAGATACGGATCAGTTCAGCGAAAACAAGAGAAACGCACTGTCGGAAGTGTAGGCAACTGATGCAAGTGATGGTTGAAACACAAACAATCGAGCTGGATGGATGCCACTGCTGACACTTTGCTCGTAGTGTGAGGACTGTGATAGTCCTTCGCCTGTGAGTCCTGCAGGTGGGAGGTGTAGGAGGAAGAAAAGAGTTTGCATTGCAGCAGAGAGGCAGGCGACTCTGTGGATGGCCGTGTTCTTTCTGTTACCTGTCACCTTGGGGCGGTATATCTCTACCGACATTGTGTTGTGTGCAGCTTTTTTTTCGGGAAGCAGGAGTGGTAGGCCGGCAGTGGAGGGTGGATCAGGAGGGGCGAATGCTTAGACTGAGAGAAGGGCCGAAAGAAAGGGAAATGAACAATGGCCAAAGTGGATTCTGCATCAACGGGACAAAAAAAGACGTGGAGCTGTGATATGAAAAAAAGCTGCAGTTGGTTTTTTAGCAGTCAAGCTGTGTTCGCGGTGATGTGCTCAAGCTCCCTCTGCGATCAAACGGCCCATGCCGGGATATCATATACTGTATATCGCAGAACCTTGTCTTCATCAGCAGCTCTGGCCTTGGGAATGTCCGTCCAGCTTTATTCACGCTGTGGCAAGTTTCGTCGCAGATCAATTCACGCAAGGAGCGCGCATGTTTGAGGACAGCCCTTGATATCACCGCTGCCCGTTGCAGCTATCAATCGCATCTCGTGCTTAGGATCAAACTCTTGGTCTGTTCGCTGGCTAGCCTCGCTCTTTAGCGGATCAAATGTACCGATCTCAAGGAGAATAAAACGCTCGTCGAGCATCAGCTGAAGCGGCCCTCTAGAACAAATAGATGCAGCCTTTCCTTTCCCTCAGCCTTGGCGGTCGACATGGCCATGGTCTTTGAAGTCAAAGCAACAAAATGTCGAAGCACAAGTGTGCAGTGCGAACTATGCGCCAAAAGAGCGGACATAGTTACATGCCAGGCGTGTCTTTTTTTGAAGAAGCCATGGCAAGCATGTTGCAGGGTCAGTGGTAGCGTGGACTAAGTGGCTGCGGAGGAAAGGAGAGACAAGAGGAAGAGACGGGCGGGATGTTGATACATCGCTGCCCCCCCAAAGGTCGTTGTGCCCCCTGTGATTTCATTGTTGCACTGTGCCTGGTGTCCGTCAAGTCGATGGATGGGATGGGTAACCATAAAAAAAAAAAGATTTTTGCTCACTCGAATTTGAGTATTTCATTTCTTTCTTTTCCCTTTCTTTTGTTTTCTCTTCCTCACTCCAGCCTTCCCCTCCCGACGAGTCGCACACAACAGGACACAGGACATCCAAGCCCAAGCAGGAAAACTCTCATCGGACAGCCCTACCAACGCCACTCCTACTCTCGGAGGCAAAGTCGAAAGGAAGGCTATTTATCCTGCGTCAGGATCACGCTCAAAGAGACAGTGTTGGAAGCACCGGAGATATATACCCTTCGTCGACTCTTGTACCAATAGTGGATCCTTCTGACCCCTGCTCGGCGTCAACTCACTTCGAAAATCACTCACAAGAGAAGCTTCGCGGCAACATGGCGACAGGAGACTCTATAAACTACAGCGGCTCTTCTGTAGCAGCAGGTCCATCTGGTGAAAATACCAACAAAGGCGTCCTTTGTCCTTCACAGGGTCCTGCTCTATCCTCCAATCCGCACCAAGATGCGAGATCATTGCCATCCCAACAAAACCAGGACTTTCACTCCACAGCAAGCTCAAGCATGGGTTCATCGCCCGAGGACTGTAGAGGACACGGGGCCAGGATGCGACTGCACAGGCAAGGAGGCGGGAGTCAGGCTGCACCAAGGGCGGAGCAAACGTCATCGATTAAGCCAAACTTTGACCCTCCTTCAAAGTATCGAGTGCCTTGGCCTTCAGCGACAAAGACTCTCAAATCGGAGTCCCCCTCACCTTCGGAGCATGGTACGGAAGAGGATCCTCACCAAGGGCAAAAGCTTGTCTTGCGGCTACCAGCCTTATCGTCATTATCGGCCCCGTCATCAACATCGCCCTCACCCTCGCCCTCACCACCATTGCCCGCCAAAAAGCGCACCAGAAGAGCATCCTCAAAGTCGATATCGCCAAACCCAACTCGGCGAAGGACCTTAAAGACATCCACCTCACTCAGCCAGGAACTAGCAAACCCCATCGTCAGAGTTGGGCACGATGAAAAGGTCTTCCCTGATGAAGCTACAGGGAAGCTTCTCCGAGGGACCAAGCGGCCCAAAGTACAGGACCTTAAAGATGACCACAAATCTCTGACGTCGATTGCGCGAAGGTTGTCTCTTGGCAGAGAATGGTACGGAATGATCTCTTGGATATTTTTAGCATCCTCGTCCCCTATTGTTTATCTCACATTTCTCTAAAAGGATTTGTTGCATTTTTTTTCCGTTCCAGTGATAGACTGGCAATGGTGCCCAAAGGCCTGGTGTCTGTGACAGGAGACGAATATGCGCTCAAGGTAGGAAGCGTTGAATCAACGAGGGGCAGTGCTCCATGCACGGCTGATATACTTTTCATACTTTTATTTTGTTGGGCTTGCCATTCACTCCAGTATTTACACAAGACAGCTCTCATCATCTTTCAACCTTGCTGCTGGTATGAATAGCACAACAATGACTACTGCGAAACGTGCCTGGGGCTGGGCCAATTCATCTGCTGTGACACCTGTCCGAAAGCATTTCACTTTTCATGCTGTAATCCACCCATGGACCCAGCTAATCTACCAGACGAGTGGAACTGCAACGAGTGCCGAGCTCGATTGGTATGTACCGACGGGAATTGAGTGCACAATTAGTCAATTTTTTTTTTCCCTTTTCTAATTTGTTCTCACGATCATGCTCAAAATCTCTTTCCCGGATATAGTACCCTCCGTCCAGCAACGCCGAAGGGATGTTCAAGGATCTGCTCGACAATATTGTCGGGATGAACCCACGGTCGTTTGAACTGCCTGAAGAAATACGATCATATTTCAAAGGAGGTAAAATTTGTGTGCAACGTTTGGACCGTCCAGCGAACGCCCTAATGCAACATTGGATCGTAATTAAAAACAAAACCTTCCTTTCCCTGCCTTCTCTCTGATACTGTATGCCAGTCGAAACGAACAGCGACGGAGAATATGTGGATACACAGGATTACAAACCCACTCAGAAAAACGCTCCCGCGACATCGCTGTCTTCGCACACATCGCTCGCAGGCGAGGAGTCACTTCAGATGCTGGATAGCTATGGCCGCACGCGATACTGTTTCCAATGCAACAAGAGCGCGTTTGGTAGCAAGATGATGATCAGCTGTGACCACTGTCCCTTGCACTGGCACTTGGACTGTCTTAATCCACCGATGGCGTCCCCTCCGCCCCGAAACCGTCGCTGGATGTGTCCAAATCATATTGAACCCGTCCTGGTAAGTTTTGTTCCTCCCCCCTGCTCTCACAACAGAAAGAAAAAGAGTGAAGATATTTTATGACATGTCGTCACTGGTACCATGGCGTCCCTTTCTCATGTACGAACAGCATACTGTACCATCCATGTATTCATTTTTTTTTCATGCGCCTTTGTGTTACATATATATTTCTACCGCTAGCCCAAGCGCAGAAAGAAAAGGGACGCGGTGGCCATCGATGTCTCGGACCCCTTTGCGTTCAACGACGGCGATATCGAGATCCTGGACGACGACGATGATGTGCACACGGCGTCCTCATTTACGTCACCGTATGTCCATCATGCAGGAGGAGGAGGTATCTATAGAGTTCCAGAAGCAATGATCTTGCGGGGTTTCGTCGAGCAGTGCCAGAGGTAAGAAAGTTGGAAGTTGTCCCTTTTCCCCGTGTGAGGTTATTTTTATTTACAATTGCGAGGAGTTGTTGTCACCAGTAACCAAACGGGATGTTTGCGTGTTCTCCTCAGATCCAGAATTTCTGAGCAAATAGGGACTCAACACCCAACAAGGACAGCGTCTGGGGCGCACTTTGATCTGTTGACTGCGGCCATGATGGCTACGGAGGGTGTGGGGGATTATGGGGATGGCTCAAGTCAGGAGTATGAGGCTGTTCAGGATGCAGTTCAGAGCCGGCTCAGTCAGTATCAGCCAAAGGAGCGGCACTCGTACCAGCAGTACCGAGCCTTCCAGCGAGCGCTGATCGAGAACGGTGCAGTGGAGAGCGTGCAACAATGGATGTCTACTTGAATTTTTTTTTCTGTGTTACTTCAGGTACCGAAAGTGACAAAATGACTTTTTTTTTGCGCGTATTCGCGCGTTTTCGTTCCTGGACTTGAGGTTATTGTTTCCGTCATTATTGCGGCATTAGCCAGATCTCGCACACTAAGATCGGGCGATCAGAAAAGAGCGTTACGGTAGACTACTGTACAGCAGTAGCGGCATTTGCCTTAAAAAAACGCAAAAACGTGGTTTCTCCAGGCCTACTAGTCTGCACTCATTCCATAGTGCACTTGCGCTCGTCAAGTTTTGAAGTTTCATGTCTTTGAAGCTTCAACGCTGCATCATAGAATGATGACGACTTTGCCGTGAGCACAAAACAAGAAAGTTCTATTACGCTATCTCCCGCTCAGAGATCTAGGATCTTGGATCGGGGAAAGAAAACAAGGGACAGAGTAAATATGCACACAGTGTGCCAGCAGTCTGAGTTGGCTAAGGGGTGTTGTGCATGTGCATGAACACGTACATGCACAGTACATCTCTGTGAGAACTGCAGATGGCAGGAAGTTGGATTGCGAGGTAGAGTCTAGCGTAAGAGAGAGGGTGTGAGAAAGCGAGAGAGGAGAAGGGGCCAGGTGCTCCTGCGTCCAAAGGTGGAAAGGAGAGATGTTGCGATGGCCAAGTTGTCCATGTGCCGATATTGTACATGCGGTGGGGTATCCGCATGTTTGTGTGGACAAGCGTCTCTTGCAAACGGGTAAGGGTCTACTTGTAAGGTATGTATACCTCCCATCGGTATTTCATACCTACCAGCATCGGGACGCGGGCGATCTGGCGGCACCCCTGGGTGGATGGGCCATGCAGAGTGCAGACAGGGACCGAGACGACAGAGCGAGACGACAGAGCGAGACGACAGCACCAACAGAAGAGCGACCTTCGCCTCTGGTTGCTCTTGGACAGTGCTCTGCTCATGCCACTCTGTCGATGCTGCTTTGCGTTGCGCGGCATGGTACAGTACGCTGGTGTGAGTATGTCTTTATGCTCTTTGGCTCTTGTTTTTTTTCTTTGCTATTTCCCATTCGCTCCTTCCTACTCGTCCCCATTTCTCGTGTCATTGCCTCCATCCTTCCTCCTCTCGTTCTCTCTCTCACACTCTCTCTCTTACTCTCCTTTGCCAGCCATCATCATCATCACCCGTTGTCGCCCTTGCCTTTTGCTCCCATCCAGCGCCTTCCAGCACCTTCCATCCGCCATCCTTGCTGGCTGCTTGTTCCTCGCGACCCGCCCTGCATCCATTCCATCCTCCCTGCACCATGTCCCAGCCCGGCGACCCACCCGCGCGCCATAGACCTTCCATCACCTACAGCGACCACGAGGACAGCATAGCGCCCGTGCTATCATACCCAGCTTACCCAGCACACCATGCGCGCTCGCACAGCCAGCCCGCGCTGTCGCAAGAGCACCTGCAGCCGCTGCTCGTGCCCGACCGCGCTCTCGACCACGACAGCGACGCTGGGTCGACCAGTACGCTCAAAGGATCGCCGTCCACCCCACCCTCAGCACCATCGTCTCAGCACCGCCACCACCCGCCAGCACCACCACAGCACCACCAGCACCACCAGCAACAGCAACAGCAACAGCAGCAGCACCAGCATCAGTACAACTTCAACATGAGCCAGTTCCTGGAATTTGCTATCGAAGCAGCGGTCTTACTGGAGACCCTGCACCAGAGCGGTTTCATCCATGGCCAGCTGGGCCCAAACTCGTTCCGCTGGGAGGCATCGTCAACACACCAGCCTGCTCAGACCACCACAGACACTCGCTCAACCTCGGAGCTGGATCCCGTCTTTACCACTGCCACCAGAGCCTACGGCGCGCCCTCCTCACCGAGACACAGCTACCAGAGCCATCCCGCGCGAAAGGACAACCACACAAGTCCGAGCCAGCTGACGCTCGACAGCTCGGGCTCGCTCGCAAAGTCTACGAACTATCAGTCTCTCAACAGCAGCAGCAACAGCATCGTTCATTCTACAACCGTCAATAACAGCAACGGCAACATCAGCAGCCATTCTAATACAAACGCCAGCAGTGTCAGCTGTAAGCCGCCAACCCGACGGCACAGGCGGCATTCGTTGGTCCTGGACTGCACACACCTTGGTCTTGGCGAAAAGAGCTCTGAGCCAGCAAACAGCCCAGCACGAAAGGGACTTCGTGACCTCAGCCAGTCTGCAGCTAATCGCCGAAGCCGTTCACCCTCTGCACCCGCCCACGGAAACGCATCCTCCGAGATCCATGGTCCTAGCCATCCTGCTACGGGCACGCTGCTCGACCCAGCCTTGTTCATACCTCCAGATTCCAAGCCATACAGCTCCAACAACCACGCTGCAGTCATCCACGATGCCATCGCGACACGCGTTCAACGGCTCAAACGGTCATTCCTCCCTTCCTCCTCGTCCGTATCCTCACCAGCGCTTGGTCAAACCTCTTCTTCCTCCGCACCTTCACTCTCGACTTCACCCTCTGCAATACCCTCAATTTTATCATCATCTTCCTCAGCCACGAGCGGGTCAACCCAGCACTCGGTCCTTAAGCAGCACTTTCTGCTGCATGTACCCCAGGTAAGAAAATGGAAACGTGGGCGCACGTAGACCTTCCTCTTCCCCTTTCTTTTTTTTTCTGTCATTGTCATACCGGCCCTCCTGTTTTCTGTGTTTATCCTGGCACGGGAGTAAATGACGCGTGGCAGTTGAGTTTTTCCTTTCCGTTCATAGTGCATTGCCTTCCTTTCTGCACCCCCCTTGTCCCCCAGACTGATATATCCGTGCCTGGACCACGCCAATTCGGGGGGGGGGTCTGACCAACAATTAACACGGATACCACAGATGGAGCAGAGCAGAGAGCTGCCCTGGTTACTGTGTTACAGTACTTGCGGAGTTTTGGGCGAATTTCGGCTGGCGGGGTAGAGAAAGTAGACTATGTTTACCCCGAGACAACCATGCAGCCATGTGTATGCAATGGTCTCCTATTGGGTTGTGAGCAAATCCAATGCGAGCAGGCTGGTATTAACAGCGATCGTTTCTCTGTCTGGCGCATTTCATTTTCAAGGAGCTGCATTCGCCCGCGGGGTGCGTGCTGCCCGTACAGATCGATATCTACGCCCTTGGTAAGCAATATTTTTGACGAATTGAAAGGCGCTGGTTGGTGTGTTGACTGGCCAAAGAAACCTTGTTCACATTGGCAACCTTCTAATTAAATTTGCGTGTTGTTTTGGCTTGGCTAACTACACTGCTGAACAGGTGTTATGTTCTACTACCTGCTCACGTCGCACGCGACTCTTCTGCCCGAAGAGATGACGCCTGGATCCATTACAGAGGGACTGAACACAATGGCGACTGGATACGGGACATCCACAGCTGCAACCGGCGCATGCCTTCCAGGGACGTACGCCCGTGTAGCCGGCGTAATTCAGAGAATGGTTGCAAAGGTAATCTTATCTCGGCTAAATTTGCTCAGTTCAGCCTGCGCAGGTATATCTAGGTACATCATGTCTCATTCGATGTTCCTCTTCTCACGAACAGAGCTACAAGGATCGATTTCTTAGCATGATTCAGATCAGGAAGGAGCTGTCGCTCGTCAGGGACCATGAACAGGAGGCGCTCAAGGAAACCGAGACCAATGTATGTCTTTGAATTGTTGTCCTGATAGATGTGCTATATGCTATTTGTATTTGGTGCAACCTACTTATCATCGCCATCCAACTACATCGCCTCTCAACTCCACCTAGGCCTTGTCATCCAAGGGATACACTGATCATTGGTCATCAAGTCCAAGTGCTGCAAGGCCAACGCACACAGCCCCTACTCCGTCGTCCTCATATACCTCTTCCATTATACCCCGATCGTCATCACCTGCAAACTCGATGCACTCGCTGAAGTCGAATTCGACCCTGGCCAGCCAGGAACCGGAAGCAAACTCACAAACGACACGGCGTCCCGCGTCAAGTACGCACAGTTTTGAAAATCTATCCTACGAAGACCGCGCGTTCGTTCTGGAGTCGGTACTATCTCTTAGCCAGATCACAAATCTTCAGGAAATGCTCCACGCCATCTCCCACGCCCTGGACAACATTCTCGCTGGACATCCGCCAGAGGAGATGGCCATTATTCTTTGGAAAAAGGACGAGCATGCGCCCAATGGAGGCACATGGGCTATTATGGAGGACAAGTTCCGGCCTGGGACCAAGCAGGCAACGTTAACATGGACAGACCTTTCTGAAAGACGGGATCACATGCCTGTTTTGGTCCGGAAGGCATTGGACACTCAAGAGCCCGTTTTCTCAACGGCCGTTGGCAGTCGCTCCCAGCTACCCACGATCGCATGTGTCCCCATCCTGACGACGTTAATGCAGTCTGGAAGTAATGGAGTGACAGTACCTTCCACGCTGGTGGGAGCACTGTATTTGCACCATCTTCATCCGCGGTTCTATTTCACGAAGCGGGATCAGGAACTACTGATGCTGTTTTGTCAAAAACTCGCCAACCCACTACTGCATTGTGAAAAGATTGCAGGCGTGGAGAAGCAGTTGTCGTTGGCTACTCAACGTAATCAATTTCTGGAGGACACTATCGCGAGGATTCAGAAGGTATTAATTGGCAGACTTTACCTGGCGTGTGCAATCCTACACAACTTTTTTGTATTTTTGGCTGACATTTACCTTTTACTGAACTCCCTTCAACACACTCAGAACGAACACGAAGTCTTTTCATGGATGGAGGCGCTACCATGTTTTGTTTGGGTAGCAGAGCGTGATGACGGTACGTATTCTTTATGTTCTTCATTTGTACTGTCATTCATGCCGTGCGAGCCAGCAGGAAGATACTTACACACTTCCTTGTTCTTTAATAATGCTCGCAGTCGTAAGTCGTCGCTATCTCTCGAGGTCCTGGTTTGACTTTACCGGTTTGCCAGGCGATAACCGGACAGGCGACCGATGGATCAGTGCTATGCAGTAAGTTGGGGCTGCCTGCGTGTTTTCCATTGGTGAATCGACGTGTCCGACTCTAATGAACTTGCACTTTCGTATTTTGATAGTCCTGATGATGTCGTTGTCTTTCAAAAGGAGGTGTCGCAGAGCTACAAGACTGGAGTCTACAAGGATTGCGAGTTTAGGCTGATGCGCTATGATGGTGTCTACCGCTGGCATCTATCCCGTGCGATCCCAGTTCTGAACCATAGTGGAGCCATCTTGAAGTGGGTCGGAGTCACTATCGATATTGGTAACGCAAAAGGACATGGACGGAGATTATATTGCACGTATCACAAGGAAGACCATTCTAACCAGACATGGTACCTCTTTCTCCAGATGACCTGTATTTGGCACAAAAGGCTGAGCTCCACAAAAAGTCCAACTTCCTCGCCAACATGAGTCACGAGCTGCGGACGTAAGTATCAATCACTGATATTTGTTCACGGGCAGCAGCTTTTGGAAGATTGATTGCGGTCTAAAGCTCTGCATCTCTTGCTTTCAATAGACCATTTTCAGGATTCCATGGCATGTTGACGTTGCTAGGATATTCAGACCTAGACGAGGAGCAAAAGGAATTTGTGTACACCGCCAAAGCCAGCTGCGAAAAGCTGCTACTCATCATTGACGATTTGCTGGATTTCTCAAAGCTGGAGGCAGACAAGGTGATTTTGGAGGCATCGCCGTTTGATCTGGAGGAGGTCTTTGATGAGGTGGAGGATATTGTAGAGCCACTGGCGTCTCAAAAGTCTCTCGAGCTCGCCTTTATCAAAGCAGACAACGTGCCCGAGGTCCTTGTCGGTGATTGCAACCGATTGAAGCAAATCCTCCTCAACTTGGTTGGAAACGCCATCAAGTTTACACACTCGGGACATGTCATTGTGCGCTGTAAGGTGCTCGACAGAGAAGCTGACATGGCGACTGTTTCGAAGGGCTCGTCCATGGAGGAGTGCATTGATGACGACAAGTTTTATTTCAGGCACGAGAAGAACGGCGGGGGTCAATGTCAGTCCGAGATGCGTCCACCCAATTCTGGACGGTTTTCTTCGCCAGAGCCCTTGAGCGAGAACTCGTTCAAACTCATGTTCTCTGTCGAGGACACTGGCATCGGGATCAGTTTGGAGGAGCAGGAGGTCCTCTTCTCGCCGTTCTCGCAGGTCGACGGAAGTGCCACGAGATCTTATGGCGGCTCAGGACTGGGGCTTTCCATCTGTCTCCAGCTAGTAAAGCTCATGAAGGGCCGCATCGGTCTGGTCTCTCAACGGGAGAAAGGATCGACATTCTGGTTCGTTATCCAGTGCGAGCAGAACATTGCGATCGATAGCCCATTGCGCACAACAGCAGAAGCGGAAGTCGTGGACTCGACCAAGGAAATCAAACGCATCACTCGCACACTTGGAACGCCCCGGATTTTGATTGCCTCGACCAGCGAAATGACTATCTCAACCCTCCAGGCTTACCTGTCCGATTTCAACACGGAGGTCGCTAATCTGCCATCGACAGCGTCCAGTCGTCTGAAAGAGTCGGTTGCCAACGGCATTCGATTCGACTTTGTCTGCTGGGACTTTCCGACGCATGACCCTCAACACACCATCATGCTGGATCTGCAGGCGCGGCCGAATTTGAACAATGTGCACTTTGTACTTTTATACACTCCATCCTCCGACATCATCCGACGCGCTCAGTCTCTTCAGTTGCCACCGTCATACAGTTCTCCAACCTCCGGCTCCCCTCTTGGAGGCGGGCGAAAACGACCAATGTTGACCCAGTCGGTCTCGCTCCGACTAGACCATATTGGATCTACTGGCGGCAGTAATGGCTCTGCAGGATTAGTGGCACCAATTGAGGTGCCAGGACTGAGTCCCGAAAAGCTCAACAATTTGCGGATCACTTGCATATCCAAACCTCTTCGGCGGCTCAAGCTGCTGCGCGCCTTTGTCGAAATACTGGATGATTCAGCAAAGATTCACGATGCCCACAAGGGGGTTGTCAGCAATGGCTCGACCACCGTCGCGCCCTCTAGTCCCACGGTTTCCATGGCGGCTAAAAGCGCAACCGCAGTAGGTAGTCCACTCTCTCCACCACCATCGTCGACCGCTCACTCGCTTGGATCACCAGTCTTGCTGTCGCCCATAGGCATGACGCGCAGCACATCTACTTCTGTGGTATCGACACTTGAGGGTGCTCTCTTTGCGAAGGAGGCTGCAAGTTCAATAGAGAAGGAGCAGAATATGGCAACGAGACCGGAGCTATACACTGTTGACAGTGCGAACCATCTTCTTACGACACCCCAGGAGCAAAAATCGATCACTCAGAGTTTTTCAGCGGCAGGAATGATGACCCCTCTGAATGTTTCTTTTCCCGGCACCGACGTGACCCCGACCGCAGCCGATAGTGGAAGCGCTGACAAGTCCAATCTCGACAGTATGGAACTTGAGGAAGTGCTGGTTATCGAGCGCGGTTTGACCCCTGTCCCGCCCATCGCAGACGAGGAGAGGAACTCATTAAGCGAGTCGCCTGGACCGCTTCCGAGGACGAATGCAGAACCGGAGGCAGTTGTTGAGAACAGTGCGCAGGAACCCATCGCCAATGCCAACAACTTGGAGAAGAAATGCGAGAAGGAAAAAGCGACGGGCAAAACGACGTTCAAGAAAAAGTCGCTGTCCAATTCGACCGCAAGGAACGGAAAGCTGCGTTCGAATTCCCCAAAACCTGGCAAAACGTCCAAGCTGGTGACGGAGGAAGCTACCGAGTTCTCGCTCTCGCATGAGGAAGCCAAGAGAATCGAAGGGATGCGTATCCTCTTGGCTGAAGGTAAAAAAAAAAAAAGAATTGGATCAAGTCTTTATCTGTAACAGTTTGCGTTGGCTGCTGCTGCTGCCACTGGAATTATGAAGAATGCTAACCCATGGCATTTTGGATGTCGTATCGCTTAGACAATTTGATTGCGCAAAAGGTCCTGTCCAAGCAGCTCGCCATATTTGGCCTTGTCATATCCTGCGCAAACGATGGTGCTGATGCGCTAGCCCTCTTTAAGGCGCATCCCCGAGGATACTATACCATGGGCTTCTTTGACCATCATATGCCCAACTGTAAGCAACAGCGGATTGACCTTCCCCCCCCCCCCCCCCGTGCACGAGCCCGCTAAATGCGGACCAAATGATTTCACCTATTCATCATGATCCTATCATTTTCCCTCTAGGCGACGGCGTCCGTGCAACACAACAGATAAGAGCGCTGGAGAAGGAGCATGCAGCAGAGGTGAAGGGTCCTGTCCCGCGACTGCCCATTGTCGCCGTATCGGCCGACATTCAGGAGACTGCTCGTAAGGCGTGCCTCAACTCTGGAATGGAGCGATATGTGACCAAGCCCCTGATGCAAAAGGATCTGGTGGCCATGGTTCGCAATTACTGTGTCCAGGGTGATGCGGAGGCCAGCACACAGTCGTATGATCCTCCACCCGAGGGATCTGGGATGGGCAGCCTTGGGCCGGCCGAGAGTGTTGTAGTGACCTCGACGGTAGAGGCCATGGTGTCTGCGGGGCACGTCTCTGCTCCTATCGGATGCAGCCATTCGAAACTGGGGCCGCTGCACACTTGCACTTCTTCGTCCGCGTTGGGGTGTGGAGCTGTAGGAGGAGGTGGTGGGGACAAGATACCAGCACTGAAGCGCGAACTGGAACTTTCGCCTGCGGCCTTGCGTGGGCTGGCGTTGATTCGGGAAAACACGTTGCAGGATGAAAGCTCCCGTGTCGGAGGCGGAGGCAGTATTAAGCCAGCGGTATTCATTCCTGGATCACAGCCGATGCAGTACAGCAGCAGCCATTCGGGATTCAAGAGTCATGGATCTCAGACGCAGCTGAGGAACGTACCACTTACGATGGGCAAGTCGAGCTCGTCCACGTCGCTGTCGGCCAGTTACTTTGGACAGGACCCATATGACCACGGTTTGATATCGTCCCCATTGATCGTGACCTCAAGTCCTGCCTTTGGCAGTCCACCCTCGAATTCTGCGCTGACCCTGTCACCATCATCAGCGGGTGGTGCATCACCAAGCATGCCCGGACCTATAGCGTCCATGGCGGCTGGCGCGGCAGCAGCGGCGGTCGCTGTGGCATCGGCTGCCGTCAACACTATGAGTTCTGCGATTAGCGAGCACATCATCCATCCGCCATCGATCTATGCTGCACAAGGACTATCGGTCTCTTCCACCACCATTGGCAGCAGTTCTCATAGCAGCAGTAATGGCGGGCGTTTTTGTTCATCGCTAAAGAACATTGTGTCGGGAGGGCAAGCTGATACCCAGAGACATGAGAAACAGCAGCAGGACCAGCATGATCAGTTTCAACATCAGCTACAGCTGCAATGCCAACAACAGCAACAACAACAGGAGCAGCAGCAGCAGCATATACAACACGGTCAATATGTCCAGCTTCAGCAGCAACTTCAGCAACTGCAGCCAGACCAAGCATCGGAGCATGTGTTCCATCCTCCTCAGGAAGTATTTGCGACTTATCTGCACCCATGTGAGCCGTCGCCGACAGTGGAGCGGGAGGAAAATGCTACACTCAACAGTGGTGACTCTGTGAGTAGCAGCAGCAGCGCCGCGTGTAATACTGGTGGAGTTTTGTCTACGCCTGTGTCGGCTTCACTTTTACCCCCATCCACCTCTGTCACCGCCGCGATCGTGAGCACGAATCCCCTGCAAGTGGGCAGCTGGATGTAGATCCGTAGTTTTTTTGTTCGAGTTTCTCTGCAGGCCATAATAGTAGTTCTTGTCGCTCCTCTCATCGATCGATAGAGTCATTTTTGATTAAGTGGTAGTTTAGCAGGTGGTGCATGTCGTTTGTTGACAGTTGCGGAACTCGTTGTCTCTTTTGGGGATCTGTGCACCTTGTTGGATCTGTGCTTTTTGCACCTTGAAAGCGGCTCTTTGATCAGGCAGACCTTTCTTGCAATGGAGATATTCGCAATCGCCCCCTTTTTGTTGTTGCTGTTGTTTTGTTGAAGTGAGGGCAAGGTCTGGGTAACGAAAACAGAAGAAAAGGTGTGGAAGAGAAAAAAAGAAGGAAAAGAGCAAAGTCCAAGGTCTCATTATTTTTCAAAGTTCCGTTCAGACAACTCCCAGCGAGAAACAGAGGTCCTCATTCTCGTGCTCCCAACGGATACCGCGCGTCTTCAGCAAGCCCCCTTGATGAACAGACGCGTTTATGTGCCTGGAATGGTGCTGAGAGTATCAGGGTAACCGTGGTGAGGGTAGCGATGATCGTCCTCTGATGGCTGCACAGGGCGTATCAACGTTTTTTCACACCCTATACCCCTGAAAAAATATTGCAGAGCTTTCTGTCGGCACTCTCATGCCTGCAGCATGACAATTCTCACTCTCATTGACTCCATCCATTCATTGAAAAAGCAAGCACCGAAGCTGGATGCACATTATAATTCCGCTGACCTCTCTATGCCTACAAACATCTCTCTGTCTCTGTTGACGATTACCTGCGAGGGATGGCGCGTTTGCAAAGAAAACGTTTTTTTTTATTTCAGAATAACAACGTTCACTCTTCAACCAGGAAAGACGACAGGTTTTGTAAAGACAGGGGAATTCTCTGATGTGGGTGGAGTGCGATACGGGGCTGTGTTGTTGTTGTCATCCCCAAGGGCCATAATGGATCTTTTCAGCCTTGACTCTATGCTGTTTATCCGCTCTTTATTCTCCTGATGTTCCTTCTGTTGCGTCTCCAGGTGCGCCAATAGCGATAATCGTTCCACTGTCCATTCCTGTCGTTCCTCCTGATGCGCGGCTTGAGTCTCCATGAGTGCCTGCAGCGCCAGTCGTCTCGTCGATCGCTCCTCTTGCAGCTCCTGCCTAAGTTTTAGTATATGCTCCTTGGCTGTTTGATGAAGCTCCATGAGCTGCTGGATGGTCTTTTGGTGAAGGTCCAAAGACTGTTTCTGCAGGCACCGGGTCGTCTCCACAGCTTTGGCGAACTCGGATCCAAATGAACGCGCCGCACTGCTGATACTGCTACTGCGACTGCTACTTCTACTGCCGCTACGACTGCTGTGTCTGTTGGTATTGCTGGAAGAAATTGCTGCTTCATCTGCATCGTCCTCGTCTTTCTCGTCTTCCTCTTCGTCGTCTTCGTCTTCCTCGTCCTCCTCGTCCTCCTCGGCCTCCTGATAGTCGTCATGGTCAACCTGAGCATGGTTCCGGGTCGACGCGAATGATATCCCTGGATAGCCGGGAGGGATGGGGTTTTGTGCGCAATATTTTTCATAATGTCTTTTTATGGCGATTCTTGCCCAAAACTCTTTACCACAGATGCATGCAAACGCCATGTTCTTGTCTGGACGCCTGGAAAAGTAGGTGGACATGTTGGATACTTTTGTTGTGGGGCCTCCTCGTACTCGGACTTGTTTGGGTGAATGGTAGTTGAGCAGGTGGGACGTTTCTTCGAGCGATAGTTTCGAAAGTCGTTTTCGTTTCGGGATATTGACGCCATGTCGGATCTGGGCTTTTTGCTCCTTGATGGCGGTGGTCCGGTCTATCAGGCCTTGTTTGCAAGGAACATATCGACATTCGAGACGCGACATATTTTGCATTGTTTTTTTGTTGTTGTGGTTGTTGCTGCTGTTGCTGTTGCTGTTGATATGAGGGCAAGGAGCCAGAGGCAAAAAGGTGAAATTTGAAGAAAAAGGAAGAGAAGAAAAGAAATCAAAAAAAGGGGAGAGGGTGCCAGGGCTTTGTAGTCTTGCTCCTTGACAGTCACGCCGTGTCCAGGCTTCTCACACGCGCGCAACACAAGAGACGCGTGCCTTGACGAGAAGTTAGTACGAGGCACATGTACGCAACGACTCGGTGCCCTCATGGTATCATAATGGCAGGCGGCAAAAGAACGTAGATATGGAGGGGCGGGTGAACCTTGTTTGCATTTTCCTCTGTGGATCAGGTCTGGAGAATGGAAAAAGCACCTCGAGTGTTACCAATCAGTCTGCTCCTAACGTTCCGTCTGGATGTCCCAGTAGTCAACGACAGCCAAGTCATGGATGTGGAGCAACAGAAGGAAACATATTTCAGCATTCTAAGGTATGGATGCAGGTGCTTGCTGTCGGCGGGTCACACAGAGGACGAAGCCCTGGGACTGCAACTCGTGCAGCCTTACCTCGAGCCAGCGATGATTGTTCTCGCAGCAGCAGTTCACGCTGGATGATAAGATCAATTACTATGACCACCCTGTTGACACGGAATAGCAGGACCTACTCTCGGCTCGACAGCTCCATGGCAAGTTCATTCTGCGCAAGGCCTTTGGTGACGAAACGTTTTTCGGCCTGGAGAAAGAAGGAACCTATTGAGGTGGGTTCGGGTACGACGATTCTGCCAACGATGTTTCAAGAGTCCAGGTCGGCTGAGAATCTCAAATAGCAGGATCGCATTTTTGAGCAGCAGGGGATCAAGATACGAGATGTTGAGCATTTGCAGTACTATAAGGTGTCCAAGAAGGTCTTTGGCGATGACACGAGCACCTACCCGGAGAAGTTGAAGAAGGACGGCAGAGACCCTTGCCCCGGTTGTGGGTTCAGTCTCTCGACGCCGGACCAGACCTTTTGTGTCATCTGCGGACAGTGGCCAGGGCGTGTCCTCCCGCTCCCAGAAGAGATTGCAAAGACAAGCGAGAACTCTGAATATACATGAAAGTGAGTTGCAAATCTGATATTGTAATAGACGAGAGTGTAGGTCCTAATTCATACTATTTACGCCTACGGCTCTTCCAGAGGAATATGTTTGCTGATAGCGCCGCGTTGCTCTAAGAGTTTCCTATTTGTACCGCTTAAACCCTGCGTGCTCACAATGTTGGTATCTGATACAGCAAGCCGGTCATACCAAGAGCTCCAGACTAGGTGCACAGGCACGGGATGACAGGTTCCCTTGACCTTCCACATCCGAACGGATTTATCACCGCAGCCAGTTGCTAAGTAGCTGCCGTGTGCACTTGCGCTCCATGCGATCGACAAGATCTCACCATGGAAATCCTTTACAGTAGCCAAACAAAGACCTGATTTCACATCCCAAAGCCGCACCATGTTGTCGGAACTGCCCGAGGCAATCTGCTGACCTCTTGGCGAAAACACCACGCTGAAAACAGAGCCGGTGTGGCCGCTTAGGATGGCACCAGGTGCACCGGTTTGTGCCTCCCAGAGCCGCACCGTGTTGTCGTCACTGCCCGAGGCAATCTGCTGGCCGCTTGGCGAAAACACCACGCTGTTAACAGAGCCGGTGTGGCCTCTTAGGATGGCACCAGGTGCACCGGTTTGTGCGTCCCAGAGCCGCACCGTGTTGTCGTCACTCCCCGAGGCAATCTGCTGGCCGCTTGGCGAAAACACCACGCTGAGAACATAGTCGGTGTGGCCGCTTAGGATGGCACCAGGTGCACCGGTTTGTGCGTCCCAGAGTCGCACCGTCTTGTCGGAACTGCACGAGGCAATCTGCTGGCCGCTTGGCGAAAACACCACGCTGTTAACATAGTCAGTGTGGCCGCTTAGGATGGCACCAGGTGCACCGGTTTGTGCGTCCCAGAGTCGCACCGTCTTGTCGGAACTGCACGAGGCAATCTGCTGGCCGCTTGGCGAAAACACCACGCTGTTAACATAGTCGGTGTGGCCGCTTAGGATGGCACCAGGTGCACCGGTTTGTGCGTCCCAGAGCCGCACCGTGTTGTCGTCACTGCCCGAGGCAATCTGCTGGCCGCTTGGCGAAAACACCACGCTGTTAACATAGTCGGTGTGGCCGCTTAGGATGGCACCAGGTGCACCGGTTTGTGCGTCCCAGAGCCGCACCGTCTTGTCGTCACTTCCCGAGACAATCTGCTTGGCGCTTGGCGAAAACATCACGCTTCTAACATAGTCGGTGTGGCCGCTTAGGATGGCACCAGGTGCACCGGTTTGTGCGTCCCAGAGCCGCACCGTCTTGTCGTAACTGCCCGTGGCAATCTGCTGGCCTCTTGGCGAAAACACCACGCTGTTAACCCAGTCGGTGTGGCCGCTTAGGATGGCACCAGGTGCACCGGTTTGTGCGTCCCAGAGTCGCACCGTCTTGTCGGAACTGCACGAGGCAATCTGCTGGCCGCTTGGCGAAAACACCACGCTGTTAACATAGTCGGTGTGGCCGCTTAGGATGGCACCAGGTGCACCGGTTTGTGCGTCCCAGAGCCGTACCGTATTGTCGGAACTGCACGAGGCAATCTGCTGGCCGCTTGGCGAAAACACCACGCTGTTAACATAGTCGGTGTGGCCGCTTAGGATGGCACCAGGTGCACCGGTTTGTGCGTCCCAGAGCCGCACCGTCTTGTCGTCACTTCCCGAGACAATCTGCTTGGCGCTTGGCGAAAACATCACGCTTCTAACATAGTCGGTGTGGCCGCTTAGGATGGCACCAGGTGCACCGGTTTGTGCGTCCCAGAGCCGCACCGTCTTGTCGTAACTGCCCGTGGCAATCTGCTGGCCTCTTGGCGAAAACACCACGCTGTTAACCCAGTCGGTGTGGCCGCTTAGGATGGCACCAGGTGCACCGGTTTGTGCGTCCCAGAGCCGCACCGTGTTGTCGTTACTGCCCGAGGCAATCTGCTGGCCGCTTGGCGAAAACACCACGCTGTTAACATAGTCGGTGTGGCCGCTTAGGATGGCACCAGGTGCACCGGTTTGTGCGTCCCAGAGCCGTACCGTATTGTCGGAACTGCACGAGGCAATCTGCTGGCCGCTTGGCGAAAACACCACGCTGTTAACATAGTCGGTGTGGCCGCTTAGGATGGCACCAGGTGCACCGGTTTGTGCGTCCCAGAGCCGCACCGTCTTGTCTCTACTGCCCGAGGCAATCTGCTGGCCGCTTGGCGAAAACACCACGCTGAGAACATAGTCGGTGTGGCCGTTAGGATGGCACCAGGTGCACCGGTTTGTGCGTCCCAGAGTCGCACCGTCTTGTCGTAACTGCCCGAGGCAATCTGCTGGCCGCTTGGCGAAAACACCACGCTGAGAACATAGTCGGTGTGGCCGCTTAGGATGGCACCAGGTGCACCGGTTTGTGCGTCCCAGAGCCGCACCGTCTTGTCGTAACTGCCCGAGGCAATCTGCTGGCCGCTTGGCGAAAACACCACGCTGTTAACAGTGGAGGTGTGGCCGCTTAGTTTGCGTGTCTTCTCCCAAGTTGCGGTGTTGTACAAGCTAATAGTGCCACCGCTGAGGCCAACAGCAAGCATCGTCTTGTCCGGAGAATACGAGCACGACATCACTTGACTTTCTTCCTCAAGATACGGATATTCGCCAAATCGGACGTCCCCCATCTGCGCGTTGCTCAAATCTGCCTGACGCAACCAGATATTGCGTAGGTTGGTGCTTCTCAAATCTGCCCCCTGTAGTTGGGCTGAATCGAACTGTCCACCACTCAGGTCAGCGCCGGGAATTTGAATACCTGCTAGATTGGCGCCATTGAACAACACACCGGCTCGGACCAAGATAGTGATGGCATTGGCTGCTGCTTGGCTAGCCGAAACGTCTGATTTCGATTGCTCGACAAATTGATGAAGTCGTTGTCGGAACCTAGAATCGTCTTGGGCGTGCTCGGCTAGGAATTGGACAATCGAAGGCTCGTTGACAAGGGTCCTCTGGCTTAGAGGGTGTTTGGCCAAATCTCGAGAAATATCAAGCAGTGCATCTGAAGCACTGGACTCTCGTATGTGTCGAGAGTAAAAGTACTCTAACAACGAGCGATGGAGGAACCGGTGCTGGACACCTGAACGCGACAGCGGGCTGGACTCTCGGAGGAGCGTGGTATCTGGTTTTGGTCCGAAGAACTCGACCTTCCATGTCTCTTTGTCGCTTCTTTGCGTGTACTGGACAACTGGATTTCCGTCCTGCTCCTTGAATATGGCAGCCGCGAGGTTCTTTAGAAAGTCGATGGTGATCGCAGCAAAATCGTCCTCTAGTAGCTCCTGTCGTGCGCTGTCTGCCTCCACTGATAGTTTGATCGTCCTCAGTCGTCTTTCGCTGATGTCCAGCCATTGATTGATGAAAGAGTTGTAGAGCGTCAGGCGAGTCACTATAATCTTGGTGATATCGCTCCCGTCCTTGACCACGCCAGGCAACGCTCTGAGCGATAGAGACAGGAGAAAGGGGTTCTTGACCAGCTCCATCAAGTTGGGGATCGACCTCAGCTTATCCATATAGTCCTCAGTGCTCCAGACGGGTCTATTACCAATCAGCTTGTGTACCTCTGGATCTCGCACAAACTGATCAATGTATTCCCCAATTTGGTCTCTTGAGAAAGGAACAATGGCGGCTTCCGTGTACAGGTTAGCTACAGAGGCATTGTAGCGATCATTCTGTTGAGGACGGAATTGGTCGCGGTAGCCCTGTCCAAGATAGGTGCTCCTGCAGCTGATAATCATTTTTGTGTCTGCTTGTCCCTCTTGATTGAGCATATTCTCCGAGTGCAAGTTGACCTTGAGTTGGGTTTCGTCGTAACCATCGCAAATCAGGATCATCTTCCGATTCTTCTTCATCTCTTTGATCTTGTCCTCCTTGAATCCGTGTAACCGCAATTGTTTGCCAATGATATCCTCGTAGCTATTGGCCACAGCAGGTAGGTTGATGAAGAGCGGTATGTGGCCACCTGGCTTGTACTCGCTCCAAAGCTCGTGCTCAAGGTGTCTGTTGAATGTTGATTTTCCTGCTCCTGAATCACCTAGTATCAAGAACACCTGTCCGTCGCTCTCTAGGAACTCTTTGATCGACTCCATGAGCGGTAGAGCATCCTTGTCAGCAGCCTGAAGGTTGGCCTTGGCCTGAGGAGGGATGTACACTGTCTGGTTGTACTCTTTGAGTCGTCTGAGCCGGAGATCGTCGAGATCATACTCAAGGTAAGGAATATCTAGGACTACGGCCAGAAGAGGCGACTTCATTGGGATAGGGAGGTGAGACTTCAATGGGTAGGGATGCGTGACGATGGCAGAGTCATGCTTCATTGAGCCCTGCAGAAAAGCAAGGGCTACGTCTCTGACCGCACGATCAGGCACCTCGGAGATTTTGCCGAGAATGGTCAGCATCCAGGACCTGACGCTGTCGTCTTTAGCCCAATCGGCATCATTCAAGTAGAGATCTTCCAGAAAACTGACAGCTTGATCACGGATGCAGGATTCCCATTCATCATCAATCGCAATCTCGCCGAGGAGCTGGCTTACACCCCATTGGAATCGAGGATCACGACGGCAAGGTGCCTCTCGAACCAGCTTGCTGAGATAGACAAATTGGCCTGCCCGGCAGAGAGCTGTAGCAGTAAGTACAGCAGAGTACCACGGATGCTTGTGGCCAGAGACAAGGCCCGCTCTAAGACTATCGAACAGTCCACGCCCACTGTCAATCAATGAGCTGATGCCTTCGTAGCTGGACTTGGCAATCCCATAAGTCTCCTCGACAGTCTTTTGCATCTGCTTGAGGCCTTCGAGTAGGCCGTCAAAGTTCAACTGAATGACTCCCGACACCTTGATAAGGCTCTCTGCGGCTCCTAGGGAGTGTCGCACGATGGCTTGAAGAGCGGACTCGTTGTCAGGAACATACTGCAAGGCCTGAAATGCGTACAGCGCTTGATACAGCAGATACGGGTCCGAACTGGATTGCAATCCTGAAAGAACTGAGGCCAGGGGTTCCTTTTCCTCGACACGAGGTAGATCTTTGACTTTGTGCTCTGGCTCGGCCATGACATCAAGGAGGCGCGAGACAGCCAAGGTTAAATGGTACTGATGCTCCGACGACTGCTGATGGGTGTCTCCAAGGCGTTGTCTCAGAATACTCAAGATCTTGACAAGATCATCGGCGTCAAGATAAGCCGGCGCTGCACACTGGACCAGCTGGACCAGACCTTGGAGCAGATCAACATCTAGAAGCATCGACTCTTGGAGCTGCGCAATGAAGCAATTGAGCAACCTGCGGTAGTGTGGCTGATCGAGGACAGAGCCAAGGAGAACTACTTCTGACACAGTGACGGGATCCTTGACAGCATGCTTGATAAATTCCTCAACGATGCGTGATCCCAGCCAGCGAAGGTGCTCTTGCTTGATCGGGTTCTGTTCAATGGCTTTGATCCATTCCTGCAGTGTATCATCGGACGGCGTGGTCCACGACGCTTCGTTTGTGGGATCTGAGGCATTCTCGAGACCTTGGCGGCGCAAGGGAGAAGTCGTGTTCCTTGGAAGACGGCTGATGCACAAAGCGAGCTGGGATGTGCTGTCGATACGCACGTCAAGCTTTGGCAATGTGATTCTAGTGGATGTTTTGGTTACGTTCTCCGAGAAGACATTCAAACGAGCCCCAGTCTTGCCGATCGTGGGCTGAGACTCAGTTCCTGAGCTGCTGACTTCGAGGCTGTAGACTGCAGAGGTGATGTCGGTGCTAGCAGTTCGAGCGTGGCGGATCTCTGTCTTAGATGGACCATCTTGGATCGTGACCTTATCCTCATGTTTGGTTGACCGAAAGAAGTTTCGAATTTTGTCCCGCTTCTTGGTTTTTTGGGAGGAGATGGATTTATCGTCGCCACCAGAACCCAAGCTGGCTTGCTGAGACGATACAGATGCGGCGCCATGGCTGAAAGATCGACCATGGGCGGTCAATGACGGTGTCAATGAGTTGTGGGCAGATCTCCCAATGTCGGGTGGTGAACTATTTAGTGGATTGCTCATGGCAGTTGTCTTGATGCTGCATCCATTATCATAGAAACAATATGATCAGCGCTTGCCATGAGTGAATGAAGATCATGGTTATGCAAAGCTTTTGGTTGCTCTTACCTTAGTAAAGTCGAAGCTACCACACTGATGACAAGAGGAGAACAAAGAAGAGTTCAAAATGTCACAAGGAGGTTCAATGACGGTAGCACTAAGGCACGTATCAAGAAAACACAACTGATCATGTTAGCGACCATACAAGTATCCATGCTGATTCAATTGCGTGTGTTCATGGGTCTTGCAATACCTGGAGAGAGACACAAGAGAGCGTTCTCCAAGAGCGATAGCAGTATCTGTCGGTCTGAGATGGCTCAGGAACAATGTCTTGGTACGCGAGAGTTCGACTCCTTGGTGGTCAAAGGCGGTCAAGTCACGGCACGATATCAAAGGTCACCATATGTGGATTAGCATGAAGTTTTTAGGGTGGGTGCAACTCATTATCACTACACCCGACTCATTCCTCAAGCGACATCTCTCACTTACAGGTTCTTGATTGCAATTTTGGCGCTCTCTGGAGAATGTGTGAGAGAAAGAACGGACTGGTGAGAAGGGAAAGAACAAGGTTACGAAAATAATTACAGTAAGAGCGTGGGAGCGGTACTCAATCTCAATCTTCGCCCTCGATCCATCTTGTGTACCTCGAGCATTGAGTTCCAATGGTTCTCGTGAGCATGAATATGCAGGGGCATCTTGTACAGTATCAGCCACATACCGTCTGCTCGCTCTTGTAGTCTACTAATCGCGCCGGCTACGCTCCACATCTTGATCGACAGCGCGACTGGCTTCCAAAAAATGGGTGCGCTGAGCGCTGGTCCGAATCTCCAGCTGTGCTCATACAGCTCCTGTATCCCTTCCTACTGTCCGATTTAGCAATCCTGTGGGAGCGGCACGCGATCCGAAACTGTCGCGACCTTAAGCCGCAGTTCGTAGTGAGACAAACGGCGCTCGCGCCGGAAAGAGTAGGCGATAGGGTGACAAGAAAGGCAAGGCGCATGAGTGCGCGGTTGGAGCTCTAGCTGGGTATTCCAACAGCCGCTGGTAGGTCGTCAGGTTCTTTGCGTGCACTGCCTGAAGCACGTTAGAGAGGTCGTCGATGCCAGCCTGATGCAGTGTGTCCTAGTTGTTTCTGCTCATTGCATGCATCCGGGTGGTGTGTCGTTGAGGATGGGTCGGAAGCATAGCGCTATGGGGAAACAGATTCTTCGCCAACCTTAAAATACCACGGTTGTGTTCGTATCATATACTTGATCTCACTTACATTCCATCTCAATCGCACCATCGGGGCTCGAGGACAGGACACGAGATTAAGATCATGTCAGAGACCGAAAAGGACAAGGCTCTGCATTACAAGAGCGACTCAGCCCGTGTAAAAGAGTTGCGACGCCTGCTTCTCAAGTCACTCACAAAGACCACGTTGTGCGACTGTATCCTCCTCTAGAGAGGTATCGACACCTCCATCCTTTGCCGTCTACAACGCCAATACAGAAGGCAAGGATGAACAAACGCCAATGCGTCTCTCAGGAGCTGTCACCGTCCTGTGCACGGATCAGGCTACAGACGAGTTCTATGCGACCCAGATCTCGGATCGCTTAGGTCTGACGCAAAAAGTCGTCAAGGTCACACTGGACTCGGTCCTTGAGGAGCTCTAGTTCTGTATCCAGACCCTCCAGAGCTTTGATCCCCATGGAACTCTGCAATGGAATCGTAATTACCAGGGGGTCTGTCTCGCCAAATCTCTGGGTTACAAGACCGTCATGACGGGAGATGGTGCCGATGAGCTCTTTGCGGGTTATTCGTTCCTGCACAATATGTCTGCGGAGCGTCTGCAGGCGTATTCCGACAAGCTGACCAAGATCACGCTATTCTCGGGTGTGCAATTGGCCAAGGCCTTGGTGCAGCGCGATGAGTGGGGAGGTGTCCTCATGGACACACATGCCCAAACAAGCGCGCTTTGTCTCATTTTGATTTGGATGGCCCCTGGTTCAAGTGAACACAACCTTTTTTCTTTTTCTCTTGCCTTTTCTTACCCACCCACTCCCCTCTCTCTTCCTCTGTCCCACCCCTCTCTGCCTTTTTCTCCCTGGGCCATCCTTCCTCCTTCACTCCGAGTCGCTTCTCAGTCCTCATCAATGTTCTCGACACTTCGTCTACAGGCGCGAACCAAGAAGCTGTGCAAGTCCTACAGCAAGGACTGGATTCTGGTTCTTGTGGTCCTAGTTGCCTTCTCTCTCATTGACCAGATTGAGCCGTTCCATCGCCAGTTCTCTGTCAAGGACACGACCATCCAGCATCCCTTTGCGAAGAAGGAGACCATCCCCGACTGGCTTCTTCTCGTGAGTGAGGAAATGCAGTATGAAAAAGAAGGCTAAAAAGAAGCATTGGCCCACTGATTCGCATTGCTCATCTCTTTTTTACTTCTCTTTGCTCTACTGCAATGTCCGTCTCTCACGCTCCTTTAGGTCCTGTCGTTCGTCCTGCCGATGTCCGTCATTGGAATTATTGCAATTTTCCAGAGGCGATCGTACACAGACCTGCATAATGGCTTCTTGGGCTTGTTCCTGGCTCAGGCCCTCGTCTTGATTGTTACGGACAGCGTCAAGGTGAGTGATTGTTTAGTGATTATCAAAGAGGTTGGGAGTGTGAAGGATAAACGATGCTCCCGCAGATGGGATCTCGCTGCCTCTGCTCAGTTACCAGCTGCTGATCTCACAGTGCGCGGGAAAGCTGAAACTCAGACAGAATAGACTAACAGTCAACCAAGAGATATTAATATGTTTTCTGCAAACAAACGCGGTTCTGACGCCCTCCTTCTCACGTCACGCTCTCTCTTTCAATGACACCCAGATTGCGGTTGGACGACCCAGGCCTGACTTTCTGGATCGCTGCTTGTCCCTTTACGACAACGCCGAGGCTGGAACGCCTTTGCGACTTCTCTCGGATCCAGTCAACCTCCTTTCTGATTCGAGCATTTGTACGCGTCGGGACCTCCTCCGGGACGGTTTCAAGGCCTTCCCCTCGGGCCACTCATCTTTCTCGTTTGGAGGGCTGGGGTTCTTGGCCATGTACCTTGCCGGGAAGCTCCACCTCTTTGATGAGCGTGGACACATCTATAAGTCGCTGGTTGTTCTGGCACCGCTTATTCTCTCTGCGTTGATTGCGACTTCAAGAGTGGGGGATTATCGTCATCATTGGCAGGACGTGAGCGTGGGTGCGTTTATTGGGCTTGTGTTTGCAGTCTTTGCTTATAGACAGTACTATCCATCGTTGTCCTCGCCCAATTGCGATTCCCCGTTCGCACCTAGGGTTGAGGACGATTTACTTCCTCTGGCAGGTCATCCAGCTCAACAACGACGTTATAGAGACGATGATGATGATCGCAATCGACTCTTGGAGGATGGGACGGTCTCGCAGGAAGGTAACGCAGTCGGGGCACTGAGTGGTGTTGGGTTCAGTCAGTTTTTCCGACGGGATCAGACGGACGAAACGCTCAGTCCTCGTGGTGGCGAGCAGGCACACGGACAGCATGTTGGCAACAACAACAACCACAACAACAAAAATAATAAGAGCAACATTGATGGACGGCTGATGCGCACCTGAGAAAAGTTTAGTAGATCTATCGTAGCCCCCTCTCTACAGCATCTGCTTGATCGCGAGATGGAAGATACCCACAGCTCATCTTCATACATACGCAGCTTCTGTTTCTTCAGTAACAATTGAGCACTGTGTGAATGAAGACACCTGTGAAGGAAAAGTAGTACTTGATTGGGGTGAATCGCCATCCCGAGTCACTGCGTCATACAACATAGAGCAGATCTGATCACATAATAGGTAGACCTGTAAATTGAGCTTCGCCCAAAAAAAAAGAGGCTGATGTCGGTTGGGGTGAGAAGGGATCGCATTCGGATAGACACCAAGGGTGAACTTGCCCCTTCCCCAACTGTAACGATGCCTGCACACTTGGACCCGAGGAAACGCCCTTGTGTTTTATTTTCATCTTTCTCCTTGCTGCCATCCTCTCGCTCCCTCATTCTGTGTTTAGACTTGCCGCCAACGTAACAGTCGAGTGTTTTTTTTTTGTATTGTTCAGAAACGACGCGTCGCTCCCTCTAAATTACTCTCACACGAAATCAAGAAGGCGCTACGTGTGCAATCCTTGCTTGCCACATCCCTCAAACATCTCCTTCATTGCGCGCCATACTCACAAAACGGATCCACCAACGAGTGCAACAAAGTCCTCCCCTCCTCTTTTCGATACTTTAACGAAAAGAAGAAAGAAAAACTACGAGCCGTCATGAGATGTTTGGACACGGCTCTTTGCATGCTGGCCGTGAGTGCCGGCTGCAGCTGCATTGGGGCAGCATGTGCGGCTGGGACGTTCAAGTAAGTCCAGATTGCATGTCTCATGCTGAGTTTCTTGTTTGATGTAGGCTTCGTTGAACGCGTCTTTTATCTTACCTCTCTTTCTGTCTGTCTCTCTCTCGCTTCTCTCCCTCTCGGTCTCATTGCACTTCTCGTCAAAGAATACCCATCCACAAAAATATACAATACCGTCCAAATACCCGTGCACTCGCGTTCAAGACCCTCAAAAAGTACGGACATGCCAATCGACTGAGCCCAAGAGACTTTGGGCGACAACCTGTCACAGATGTCCAGAATGGTGTTGAGGCAAGAAAGGGCAGAAGAAAAAAAAAAGAGAACAGAATCTGATCATCATGAGAAAAACACAGTGCACTGCTAATTAGATCATCAATCCTCCGCTTATTAACACAGCGTGCTTGTTTCTTTTGTTTTCACTCTTTACATCTTCATTTTCTCCTCGTCCACTCAACTCTATCTACCTGGCGCCTCCCCCTTCTGCCCCTATCGTCTTTCATACCTCAGTACTATGGCATAGTCGGGATCGGCACGCCACCACAGATGTTTAAACTAGACATGGACACTGGTTCATCCGATCTATGGATCCCCTCCATGAAATGTGGCGAGCACAGTCCAAAATGCAATCGACATGCGCGTTTTGATCCTTCGCTCTCAAGCACGGCCACCGAGCTGAAGACGGCCTGGAAGATTGCTTACGGTGATGGTTCCACGGTCAGTGGGCGTTTAGCCGTGGACAGGCTCGCGTTTTCCGAGATCACGATCGAGAACCAGCTCTTTGGGATGGCAGATCGTGAATCGAGCAGTTTTCTGGAGGATGTGGTGGACGGTGTCTTTGGACTTGGGTTCCCAGCGCTGTCAGCGCTCAAGATAGAGGAGGGGGAGGAGAAGGAGATGAAGGGCTTGACAGGATCAGCAGCAGCAGAAGCAAAAGCAGAAGCCGATGAGACTGAGGGTCATTCAAGAAAAGCAGGGAAGGTGAGGGTTAGTCATGCGGTGCTGAGTGGGATTATGAACAATGAGCTCATACTAGCACCAGTGTTTGGGGTCTGGCTTGGAGATGGAGATGAAGACGTGTCGGTGGAAGGAGAGAGGGAGAAGGCGGCGGATAGTAGTGATGGCGAGTTCATCTTTGGATCGATTGACAGGACGCGATTTGAGGGCGAGCTCACCTACTTGAACATTACAGATCCAAAGTACTGGCAGGTCAAGGTGGATGGCGTACGGCTGAATGGAGGGGAGGATCTAGGGTTTGAAGGAGACACGATTGTGGACACGGGCACGACGCTGCTGGTGTTTCCGATGGCGCAGGCCAAGAAGGTCAACAAGGCGATTGGAGCAAAGTCGGATCCGTGGGAGGGGTGGATCTTGCCGTGCGATTCGAACAAGGACGGGGCGATTGAGTTCTCGATGAATGGAGTGTGGTTTGCGGTACGGAGGCGAGATCTGGTGCGGGAGAAGGTCAAGACGAAGGCTGGCTGGTGCTACAGCGCGGTGACGGCCACGCCCGGGGAGGTGATGATCTTTGGGGATGTGTTTATCCGCAACAACTACTGTGTGTTTGATGTCGAGAACCTGTCGATCGGGATTGCGCCCATACGGCGGCGCTGATGCCCTGGAGAAGAGCGAGCGACCTGCGTCTGATCGGCGGGCCGTGCGCAACAAGGTCGAAAGCGGAAGGCCGCTTTAGGGCCCAATCAGCTGAGCCGATAGTCTACTGAGACCACTCTCGGATGCTTCTGCGCCATTGTTCCTTTGTCATTCTCCGTTGTCGAATCACCATCCCCCATCCATATCTTTGGGTATATATATCGGTCTTTGCCCTCATTCGCCTCAGCATTCTCTTGATTCACACCTTATTCATCCTCACTTAAAAAGAACGCTACTACATTTACACGTTACTGTCACAATCCTTCACTCCAATTCATTTTGCCAGCATGTGCATCCTACTCTGGACACTACCTACCAGCAACCACCCCCGGTTCAAACTGTACGTCGACAGCTCGCTACTGCAGGTCCTCGCTGCCCATTCCAATGCCTGCTGCTGACTCTTTCGTCCTCTCATTAGTGCATTCGCAAGCAACCGTGACGAGTTCATGGCCCGCGATACGTCGCGAGCCGACTTTTGGGACCTTGATACCATTCTCGAGCGGGCCACGCGACCCAGTACCGCATCAACCACATCGAAGTCAAACGTCGGAGTGCTCTCTGGCCAGGATCTCCAGCCATCGGCAGCCATTAACTACACCATCCAAGAAGTAGAAACTGCCGCCGACGGAGCCGAAAAGATCGCGCTCACACTTTCTACACAGGATCTTCCCGGAACTTGGCTCGGGATCACAACGCATGGCGATCTCGTCGCTCTTACCAACTACAGGGAGACTATCACCTACATGTCCCAGATTCGGGATCCGAAGCTGTCTAGAGGCAAAGTGTGTGGCGAGTACTTGGTCACTATGGCAGCTGCGCACGACAGCGCTGAGGCGGACACGTCCAAGACGAGCGCAGTCGCTGATGCCCGTGCAGAACAATGGATCAGGAAGCGCGCCAAAGGATGGGAAACCGAATTTGAAGGGCTAAACTTGCTTGTGGTCCAGAATGCGGGCGACCAGCAATATGTCGGCACCAACCGCGAGGGATCCGAGTTGATGGTCTTCAAGAAGCATACCGATTCTGCTAAAGCGGCCATCGCACCCGAGTCTTCTTTGCAGCAGACCAAGGACGTGCCCGCTCAGGAATCGGCAGCATCGTCACATTTATCGACGACAGCGGAGGATGAGGCAAGCAGTTCCAAGCATCTACACACCATTATTCCCGGGTCGGTGGTCGGTGTGAGCAATTCAGTGTTCTCTGCTCCATGGAACAAGGTCAAGATCGGCACGCAGGCTCTGGAAAAGACACTGAATGAGAGCGTAGAGCTCTTTGGCAAGGGAAGCCATGCCCGTCTGGGTCATAGTATCTCGGAGGCTATGGACGATGATACCAAAGAGGTAGTCTGGCTGGTGATCGAGATGCTGTCTCTTCTCCGTCATAACACATCACCTTTCCCTGAAGGTAGTCTGGACTTAGTGGATACGTTTGGAGCTCTGAGGGAGCGCGTGTTCGTCCCAAGGATTGGCTTGGGTAGAGCGGATGCGGATTACGGGACGCGGTCGAGTACGGTGGTCTTGTTTGGGAGGAGCAGTCCGCTGGCGGTCTACGTGGAGAAGGTGTGGTATGGGCCTCGAGACGAGACGACGGGCGAGCGGACACTCTTTGAGCATGATAGCTGCGAGGGCTTGGTTTGGTGGCAGGGCCAAGTGGGCCAGCCTAGACAGGAGTGGCGACAGGTCGAGGGTGATGAGCTCCAAGGTCTGCTTCAGGCTGCCAAAGATATCCCTCACCCAAACTTATGAGAGAGCACTGCTTTCTGTGAGCGCGTGACGTCATTTTTTTTTCCATAAAGAATGGCCGTGTCCATGTGATCCATCCGCGTTTTTGACTTTAACCTTTTCAACACATTGGCGCCTTTTTCAACCACAACCATACCCTGTTACCGACCCATTGATCCCAGATGGAGTTGACCTCGAGAGAACGGGCGAGACCGACTGGTGCGGGATTGCGAAGACCCAACTATGGCCCCATGGAGCAGGCATTCCGGTCATCTTCTAACCGGAGAACTGTCGTGGACCTGGATCTGTTTGAGCGCCTGCATTTGACTACCGTCGAGGTCCAGCCAAGTGCAACACGCAGAAGCGCCATAGACAGAGACACGGATTCAGGTCTACCAAACAGTGATCAGCAACTTGAGCATCAAACTATTTTGGAAGCATTCGTCTCCAATCGCAAAAGAACAAGCATCAATGACAATCAACTGGAAGCAAGAGTAAGAATCGAATGCGACCTTCTCCTCCCGTGTTGCCTGAGTCATGGGAAGGATGGCAGCTTCAACGTCTATCGACCGTTCTGACACTACACTTTGTGTCTTCTGTGTCTGTGTTTAAATAGGAATCAGTGAACCCACCTACAACCCCCAAAAAGCAGAAGACAGGACTACGTCGTCGGAATATCGGTGCTATGGGAGAAGTCATATTTGGAAGGGACCAGACCACTTCACCGACCACACGGCGACCAGTCGCGGACGAGGATCTGCTGGATATCTTGAACTTGAGCCGGTTAGGAAAGGACCAGGATAAAGTCACCGAAAATCAACTTGTAGAAAGCTTGGACTCTGCACTACTCGCAAATGCTCCGCAAACTCCGAGAAGGGAGAGTACATCACACACAACGCCAAGGCGCCGTACACCGAGGCGTCGATCTAAGCCCATGAATCCTAACGTCAAACCGTCGGCCTTCAAGGCCATGGCTGATGCTCATCAAGCCCGCATCAACAAGATGATCCACGAGGCGACAAGGTTTGGACAATCAGGAAGAGAAAAGCACTCGCCCATCAATATTCTCAGAGCGCTGAGTCGAGGTAATTACAAGCACGTTCAAATGATACAATGGCGATAAGCCGACGGTAAAGCGCTTCAAACACTAACAAAGTACCTTCTCCATTGAATTTAGTCCCTGGATTTAACCAGCCCCGGAAACCCTCACCAGAGAGAGAACCCATCCCAGGAAGCGACCAGTGGAAAAAATTGACGCCCAAGACGCCCAGGACAATGCACTTTCAAACGCCGAGTGATAGAGACCTAATTCCTGCAGCACCAAATTTTGGCTTCGAGAAGCGTCCAGGGTCGCGTTCAAGTACACTGGATCGCAACGCCATGTCTGTTGAAAAAAGACTCGCTTTTGACAAGTTTAGGAACGACAATCCGTTTCTCGATCCTGAGGACTTTAGCAAGCTTTGGGAGGCAGAATTAAGCATTGGCAGGAACCAGCGCTTCAGCGGAAGAGGATCCTTTGGCATGGGAATAGCAGGCGAAGAAAGCCATGGCTTGCTAGAGGATGACGATACTCGGGAGCACCGTTTGTCTCAGCACGATATGACGGATCCTTTCTTGCACCAGATCGAGTTGGAGGAGCGACCGTTGCATTTGGAAGACCTTACATCTGGATCTCTCCATGGAGTGCATAATGAGCAAGAAGCCGGACAAGGTCATGGTGAAGCAGACCGCGGAGCTGAGGAACGGGGGGTCCGAGATCATAGCCTTAATAGATACGTAGTAGAGCCAGCATCATCAGGACTGACGACTGATCCAGGATCACTTTCCACCAGCTCAGAGGCACCAGGAATAACGTTGGAACTGTCAATGAGTCAGCAGGGATCTGAAGCTGACCAAGCATTGTCGGCTGATCAAGTCTCTCGGCATCAACAGGGAGTGCCAGGATCATCTAACCCGGATGCGCGGGATGTTCAGATGGGCGGCGATGCTGATAGCGTGCAGCACTTGGTGGTAGAGCAGCAAACGGACGAAAACCTAGAGGAAGAAGGATGGGAGGATATACCCGATGACGAGAACGACCGCGGCGTTTTGGATTCTCAGCAGCAACAGCAACAACAACCACAGCAGCAGCAGCCTATCGCGGATATAGAGCATGCCGAAGGACTGGTCAGTGAGTTTTTCGATATGACGATGGCCCAACAGGAGAATGGTCAGGACCAGCAGGATCATCCCTTGGAGGAACAGCAGGCGCATACACCAGACCTGGAGTTGGAGGGGCAACCGGGAGTAGACCTCACTGGTCAAGCGCAAGGTGATCTGGAGGTTTACGAGGAGGATTATATGCAGGTGCCAGACGAGGATCATGTCGAGTTGCAGGAACATGAGGAACGGCAAGGTCCATCTGGCGTGCAATACTTTGACGACTTTCCAAGTGAATTGGGCATCATGTCCAATGGAAATGTGCTACCGACGATCTTCCCAAAGACAAAGAAGACTGTGCGGTAAGCTAGGTTTCCGCTAATATGGAGTTCGTGCTTCTGTTCTTTGATCCAAGAATGAGTTGTTGCTGACTTGGTGCAATGATTTTTAATTTTTCTAGACTATCAAAGGCGGGTGTCCCAGTCCCGTCTATGCCAGCAGCACTTCAGAAGCAACATGTCCATACCTTTTCACGCAGCAGAGTGTCCCAGGAAGCCATGGCCGTCATTATGGAGGGGTAAGTATTTGGCGAGAGGTGCTTAGTGCTGTATGGTATTCTTGTCAGCCTCAACTCACCGAGAGCAATTGCCCGCCGTGTTACCTTCTTAGATCCCACCAGTTCCTGGAGCAAGCCTCGAATGATCTTGCGGCGTATGCAGAGCATGCAGGCAGGAGGACGATTGACGAGTCGGATGTGGAGCTGCTCATGGACAGGCTGAGACTGACGAACGACAAGGTGTCGCTCGAGTCGCTCCTCCATCGCTACCTGCCCCGCGAGCTTCGGGACAAGGTCCTTTACCCAGATGAGATGCAGCGGTTCCGCCGGAGCTGAGGTGCCCTCAATGTCCCATGGCTATCTTGCGTTTTGCGCTCTCTATACCCCCTAGCTCGCCCCCATTCTTGCCCACGCCATAATTCCGCAGACTGTATCATAATTGGCTGTAAAACTAGCAATAAAATGCGATTCGCCTTTCTTTCGCTGCTCCTCCTTTGCCCTTTGCCATTTTCTGTCCTGTTGCCCATCCTGCAGCGACCATGCTTCCGCACCACATCTCTGGCCATGGCCGTGCCCGCCCAAGCGCCGTTGTTGCTAGTTCGTACTCCCACTCTTCACAGGCCCACATGCCACCACCACCACCAGATCACGTATCCGAGCCAAGAGGAACAGCCACGCTGCCACAGGGCTACAGTGGCGGCGTCTCTACGCCAACCTCACCTGCGGTGTTCCCGCGCGGACTACCGCTGATCGGAGGCACTTCCTGTTCCCCTGCTTCTGAGCGCTCACCCTCTCAGCCGTACGCAACCCAGTCGTTTGAAATGGCGGATAGCTCTAATATAGGAGCCAGCTACGCACCATCGCAGTCTGCGAGGACAGGAAAAAGTCGGGCATCGCCTTTGTTTTCTTCAGCATCAGGTCTGTCAAGAAGAAGCCCGTTAGCGCCTCGAACCCGGCCGTCAAAGCTTGCCTCAAGTTCCCCATACACAGACCATCAGCCCCGTGGGCAGCACGCCGCCTCCTTCACAAGCCCTAGCGCTTCAAGCACGTTTAGCCGATCACAGGCGCGGCAAGAGCAACGGCACCCAGGAGGTCAACGTCCGGCAGTGTGTGATTTTCAGACAACTAGCTCGAGCAACTGGACTGGTCAGTTTCGGCAGCGGTCTAAACAACTCCAAGCTCATCTGTTGGACGATCCAGATACCTTACCAGAATCACCTCTTGGACCAGAGGTAAGCCCACATTCATTTGTGAAGGACGGTGAAAGTTTCTAGCTCCTTTTTTTTAATCCCATGCACTTCCTTTGTTCCTTGTTAATAGATAATACTGGCGGTCAGCATGCGAGGTCGCACGTTAGGCTGTGCATACTACGACGGTCACTTGGCAAAGCTGTATGTGATGCAGGATATGGCAGAGTGCAGCTCTCTAGAGATCATTGAGTTAAGTATGTATCGCATCGGTCGCAGCACCACTGTCTATTGAGGAGCGTGAATCAAAGGACCTGCTGATCTGACAAATGCATGGATTGCATAAAAATAGTCAAGGTGCAAATTCGACCGACCTTGATCTTGTCCAGCTCACGCTTGGATGAGGTCGTCATGGACGCGCTCCGATTCAGTGGTAAGTGCAACCCTGATGCTAGGATGGTATTGTATATCAGGATGTCTGCTTGAGGCTAAAACATCCCCTAATACTTTGCTCCGCCTGATGACTAGACACTGGCGAAGAAACCAAGGTTGAGGTGCTGTCGGGTAACGATTTCTCGTATTCGGCGGCCAAATCGAAGCTCATCTCAGTGTCAATCCACATGACTTTCAGCGGGGGAAGCTCGATCTCTTCCAGAAGCCTGGAATTGAAGAGTGCGCAAAGGCATTCGTCGGAGATGTACGAGACCTCGCAGCGCGATGCACAGATCCAATTGTCGAATTTGATCGATATCCGAAGCACAGAAAGCGTAAGAGAAAGGCCGGTGGGGAATAGGAATTCGAACACGATGATAATGTGCAAGTTACTGAGCGCTGACATGAACTGTGCAAAGCAGGTTGCAAGTGCAGGCGCTATCATTAGCTTTTTGTTCAGGCAGGGTCCCTCGCAGCGGTCTAGCAGGAATGAGCACTCACTCATGATATTTTCCGTCGAATCCTTTGTCATGTATGTGTCAACGCAGAACTTTGAGCACTGTGAACTATTGATGTGCGGTGCCGGTTTTTTTTTGACCGCGATCATTATTATCATGTTATAGTGATTCGTTCATGTTCATCAATCCAAACACCATAAGGTGGGGAAAGCATTCATTGGGAGACGATTCAACAACTGCTGTTGTAAAGCACACTGGCTTACTTTTGAACGATACACAGTTCATTGCAGATATTCGAGGATGAGACGCATCCCAGCATGCACACAAGCATTCGCGGTCGCAAGGAAGGGCTGTCGCTCTTTGGTAAGACCCAATCATGTCCCTGCTCTCTTCTGCCCTTATGTTGAATAGTACAGTCGTACTGATCCTCAACCATACTCGTCTATATATATAGGAGTTCTGGATCAGACGAAGACGCCCCAAGGTCGATACCTTTTGAAGCAATGGCTCCTCAAGCCGTCAATTGACCTTGCAGTCCTGCACTCGCGTCATCAGACTGTAGAGTGCTTCACACGCACCGAGAATCAGACGACCATTGGTCAGCTCATTGATAGTTTGTCGCATATCAAAAACATCCCCAGGGTGCTTCAGGCATTGCCACGGAAGGCAACAATTGCGGAATGGCAAGCGATACTTCAGGTATGTGCAAGTCCTTATTTTCTCTCATGTCAGCCCATGAAGGCCAGTAATGTTGCCTTTTTTTAACGCAACCTTTGGAATCAAGTTTGTGTACTACTGCCTGAAGATGTACCACGTCTCAAGAGAAATCTTTGTTGGCGAAGCACCCATTATTTCGCAGGTAATTATTACAATCCTCTCCGGGCTATAACGAATTGTGATTCAGGCGTTGTTTTATTGGGATCTGACAGATGTTTCTACTCGCACTCTTTAGATCCTCCAATACTTTACAGTCAAAGTCTTGATGGACATTGGGGCCAACATCAATGATGTGGTACGTAGCGGCGGAATGCATGAAAGCGGCAGCGGATGAAAAGCAAGTCGCTCAAAATCCATTACTCTATTTCCTTTGCAGGTGGACTTTGACGAGAGTATCATTGAAGGTCGCTGTGTCGTGAAGCACAATGTCGATGAAGAATTGGATCGCATGCGACAAACATACCATGGATTGGACAGTTTCCTGTCCGAGATTGCAAAAGAGATCAGTATGACCATTCCTTCGGATTTCGCCTCGGTCATCAATGTCATCTACTTCCCACAGCTGGGGTATCTCATCACTGTCCCCAGAAACCCCAACTGGAAGAATGAGCAAGACTTTTGCCCCGCTGGCCTAAGCTATCAGGTAAAACTTCCCTGAGCACACTCTGATTGACAACTGCATAAGCTGATAACTTGGATGGAGTTTGAAACTGATTAACTTGTCTCTCCGTGGCGCAGTTTTGCACTGACAGCACCGTGTATTACAAGAACAACTCTATGCGAGGTAGTCTGTCGTCTCTGGAGCAAGTATACTGGCGTAGTTGAGAAGAGCCCACTCGTCTGCTCACTCTGATAGTGTGTCTCCGATCTCTAGAACTGGATGAGCATCTCGGAGACATCCACGGAATGATAGTAGGCAAGATCATTTATGATCCTTCTTGAAACATGTAATGAGCAACAGATTTGAATTATTATTATTGACAAAGTTGTTTGCGACCATTAGATCGCGAGATTGACATCATGCATGGACTACAACAGCGCATCTTAGAACACCGACAATTTCTTGTCACTTGCAGTGATCTCTGCGCGGAGCTGGATGTGTAAGGCAGTGGTTGAGTTGGACTGAAAGTAATGCTGTCGAAAAGAATCAAAGTGGGGTTGTCAATTGACCAGCGCGTTGCTCCATAGACTTGTATCTCTGGGCCAGGTCGCGCGACTAAGAAATTACCGGCGTCCAAAGATGACCGAACAAAACATTCTCAGGATCGTGAATGGCCGGTAAGCAAATATCTTTATTTTGGCCTTGCCAAAATACAAATATAAGAGCCGTATCTTAATTGAAGAAACTCTCGTGTGACTCGACTCGTAGGCATCCTCTGCAAGAACTCGTCGTCAACTCTTTTGTTGCTAACAACACCGCACTAGGGGACAATGCCGACCGCCACGCCGATATTGATACTGATGCCGGAGAAGTTACTGCTGGACAGGGTCAATCCCAAAGTCGGCGTCTTGAAGACGAAGTCGAAAATGATATATTTATCTTGAGCGGCGCTAACAGCTCAGGGAAGAGTATCTATCTCAAACAGGTGCGGACCTACCTTTATCTCGTCTCTCGAGTGTAGCTGTCGCCTACGAACACGGTAGGCTAATATTTTGTAGCAATTTAACCACAGGTGGCCCTTATTACATTCATGGCACACATCGGTAGTTTCGTTCCTGCGGATTCGGCCGTCGTTGGTCTCACGGACAAGATCCTGACACGCATGCAGACCCGAGAGACAGTATCTAGTGTAAGAAAGGTGCACCCTTATTTTATGGCTGCTTGGTGACTTATAGCCGTTCCAGTACTCAACTGTCTGTACCGTCTCGGCTATGCTTATCGACTTGACTTATAGATCCAAAGCGCATTCATGACAGATTTACAGCAGGTGACACTAGCGCTCAGGATGGCCACTAAACGGTCTTTGGTAGCTCTGGACGAGTTCGGCAAAGGGACCACAGCAAATGGTAAGCAATGTGCCATTTGCCGCAACCGTACCGTACTTCAAGAGAATGATTAATAACAGTGTCGATGGACAATCTCTCAACTAGACGGCGCAGGTTTATTTTGTGGTCTGATTGAATACTTTGCAAACATACCGTCGAAAGATCGCCCCAAAGTGCTGGCAACCACTCACTTTCATGAGCTGTTTGAGAACAAGCTGTTGGACTTGACTCTGCCCATTTCGCTGTACACCATGGAGGTCTGTCAAGAGCGCAATGGTCTCGAGGCGACGTTCTTATTCCGCGTCATACGCGGCAAAACGCCTGCATCCCTTGGCCCAGCGTGTGCAGCAATGGCTGGCATGCCTCCAGAGATTGTGCAGCGAAGTACGGGTCGTGAACTATGTCCATGTCGGAGAATGCATCAAATACATTTCCCTTCTGCTGGTCTGTTGTTTTTCTAAAGGAACCTATTTTCGCTTGTTGCTGAATTAGGTATTGAACTGTCCAATCTTTTTCGACGATATGAAGTGGTCATTCCACGCCTGACACGGCAAGAGCTAAAGGTGCACAAGTTGTACGAGGAGCTGGTCCGCGGACTGGTGCGTTTGGATTTGGACCGCGTTGACATTGAATCCGACCAACACCAAATGAAGAAACCCCGCTCTAGCCAGGCGGAGAGTAGTGTCCATCAAGGCGCACCAGCAATGGCTGAGAAACGCCTTCAGCCGGCTATGTCATCGTGTTCGTCGGCCTTCTCGGAGTTGTTTGAGTGGTTTGCGGAAGACGCGAAAAGATTGGAGGTGGAACTGGGCTACGATATGGACGAGAACGAGACTCGCCAGACTACCTGCCGTGGCAATGAATCTACTCGAGATAAGGAGAATATTAGTATGGAGGGCAATGCGTCTCTAACGAGCAGAGCGACACGTGGGGTGAAGCAGCGCAAGCGCGTGGCTTTTAGCGTCATCGAGGAATTGCTCGAGTGTGCTCTGGACGTTGACTTTGTGGAACGCTTTGGGGACGAGGAAGAGTCAGAGGAAGGGGAGGAAAAAGTGAACGAGGGGCTCGAGTAAACAGATGATGAAGGCAAGACTAGCCTGGATTTGGACGGCTATGAGGACCTTCACGAGCTGGATGTCATCGACTTGACAGATGACGCGAAATAGCATCCAAAGGGTCAAGCAGTCCAAGCGTGTAGGACGCGACTTTTCGCGAAACAATTCAATGGCTAAACAACGGCAAGAACAGATATCGAGTGATGCAGTGTGTATATTGTACTTCATGATATCTTTACAGATGCAGGGCGGGAGAAAAGAGTAAGAGCTGCTGAAGTCGAGCAGGGATGGGAGGGTGTATGCAATGCAGATGCAGGACAAGGAGCACATAGGCTGGAAAAACGGAGAGTGGTGTGGTTGCAACAAAGAGTGTCTAGTCCAGATGCGTGACGCCCTGACCCTTCTTGACGTTCTTCATGACCTTCTCCTGCCTCGACTTCTCGGATGCGAATGCAGTCTTCGTCGCCTTCTTGGTCTCTCTGCGGGCCTTCTTCTCCTGCTTGATGGCCTCCTTTCGTGCCTTCTTCTCTTCTTTTGACTCTGCCTTGTTGCGCTTGACGCCCAGGTTCTCGGCCTCGAACTCCTCGGATCCGTCATCGGATCCCTCCTCCTCATCGTCCGAGCTTCCCTCGCCCCGCTCAGCGACAGCAGCAGCATCTGCAATCTCTTGGCGGCGCTGTAGTGCCTTCTTGGACAGTTTTTCTGTGACGACAGGCATACCTGTCTTGGGATCGATGTGTATCCTGCGACGGGATTGCTCCTTGATCATACCAGGGTGGTTATCCAGGTTAGAGTATGTGCCTAGTTGAAAACGGAAGCGAAGATACCATGGGTAAGTAACGTCTCTGTACGCAAAAGGGAGGCACACAATTGACCAAGACCCAAATATATGGGCAATTGCGGATGTTGATGTTGCTGTTGAACAGCATTGTTGACGGCCCAAAACTTACTCAGAATGGTCTGTACATCCCAGTTATCACGCATCCTCTCGGCCCTACTCCTGAAATCAGTCTGCAACTCTGTGGCCACATCGTCATCCAAGTTCTTCTTGCTCGATCGTTTCGTGCCCCCTGCAGTCGTCGCGATGGACCTCTCCTCCTCGCCCTCGTCGACCAACATGGCATTTCGGATGGTCGTCAGCTTATTCTCGGAGGTGGCGCCCTCTAACCTGGGGACCATCTTGGACCCAACAATCTCAAATTTGTCCAAAAAGTCGTCCAGAATCGAATCAAAATCCTTCCGCAGCTCCTCGCCCTTGAAATCCTGTCCATCTTCATCCGAATCATCATCAGAGTCCTCGTATTCACGCTCAATCTTGTCGAATCGGTCGTCCAGCAACGTCAAGTTCTCGTTACGGAACATGGCCGAGGACGACATGGAAAAGGTCGAGGCAGAAGCACCCGCAGGGCGACGCGATGACCTGGAGGTCCCGCTGTACTCGTCGTCGTCGTCCGATCCCTCAAACGAATCATCATCGTTGTCGGAACCGAAATTCTGTGCCTTCTTGAACTTTTTGAAATCTGCTTCCCATCCTGCAGCTTCCTCGCCTTCCTCGTCTTCATAGTCTTCCTCAAGGATTTCATCGCCGAAATCGCCATCATCGCCATCCAGCTGATCAAAGAATGAGTCATCCAGACCATCGTCCACAAACTCCTCGTCCTCCAGGGCCTCAAGGGTCTCACGAATGTCGTAGGGCATGTCGGGTTGAAGACCCATGGGGACGGCACTTTGGTAGACATCCGCAAAATCCAGCTCCTCTCTCGATGGTAGCACTCCTGAGGGCAAGCGGAGACCCTTGTTGGTTTTTCTGGCATTGGCGGCAGTGGTGGTCGCAAGCGGGTCCCTAGCCATCTCCTCGGCAGCGGCTGCGTCCGTGAACTGGATTCCGCGAGACTGCTGGGCGGCCTTCTTTTGTTGAGCAGCTACCTTGGGAGCGGCCATGAAGACACCCTCGGAAGATGTACCAATCTCCTTGAAATGCTGTGTGTAGTCGTATGATCCATCGTTAAAGTCCTCGCCGACCAGACCCAACAATGCTGCCTCTCCAATCTTTCTATAAGTGTGAGGCGATACTTCATTGGTTAGAGAGAGAGGGCGAGAGAGAGAGGGCGAGAGGGCGAGAGGATAGATCGAGGCTGTGGGAAAGCAGGGACTGTATAAGGTGAAAAAACAACGAAAAGAAGGTAGGAATGAAGGGGAATAGAGCTTTTAGCTTACGCTTCGTTCTTGGAGGTGCTCTGCTTCTTCTTTTTGGAGGCCGCAGCATTCGAGGCAGAGGGGGCCTCGAGCAGCTCGACGGTTTCGTTGGTGCGATCATAGGTGCCGTAGTTGATGCCGTCCTGCTCTGCTGGTTCGCCATAGAGGGACTCGTCGTGGTCGTCGTCGTCCGAGTAGTTATCGCCGTCAAACTCTTCCTGAGGCACGGCGACCTTTCCGATGAGGTTGGCGGGAATGACCTCCTTCAGGACTCGCTGGGGCGCAGACTCGTCTCTGGAGAGAGGGTCTCGCTGGGAGCGATGGACCAAGTGGAAATGGCGGGCATTCTTCCTGTCGATAAACTGTTTCTTTCCCATGGCAAGCGAGGCGGTGGCGGTGTTGGTGGTGGTGGCAGAAGAAGAGGAGCGAGAAGAGGAGAGGAGAGAGATACAGGGGGACGGGGAGAGGACGAGAAGGCGATGAGAGTCGAGACACTACGATTTAGAGTCCTGTCCTGAGATGCAGTGATGCCTTCGAGAAGACCAGCCAGGTGCACTTGCCTTTTTTTTTTTTTTTGTGGCTTGATTCACAACAAGTTGGATGACTGTTTATTTGGTCCACCGTCTATGCTTATGGCTCGTAGATCACATCCGTGCGCAGTACGTACTTGTACCCACGGTCGACCATCAAGGCCTCGTGCAGCATGCAGTCGTCTCCATGCTTATGAACCAGGAGCAGCCCGCGCGCTGGTTTAACAGCCACGCCCCCATTCGGGAGTGAATACGACCATCCCCCTCCTCCACTTGCCCCCTCCACTGGCACAGCACCAGGAGTAGCAGCAGCCTTGGAGCCCCTTTTCGCCTGCTTCCCAGCCATGGCTGCTGGTGGTATTTTTTTCTTGCCCTTTGGATAAAACACCGTCTCACCACCGATGAGGTCCGAGTCGCGCTCGCCATTCAGATAGATCAACACTGTATACTCGGAGACAGCGTCGCAACCCTCGTCGTTCGGATCCTGCTCTACCACGGACTCGTCGTAATGGGCTCCAAAGGACTGACCTTGCTGGTATCGGTAGAACCGGATATTGCGACTCAGACCTACAGCATGGCGCACTCTCCTGTTGTTGTTCCTGGGACCTGATGTCTAAACCGCCAGAAGGGATTTTCAAATTCAGAATTCTGCATGCACTCGAAAGAAAGAGGCCACGGCAATGGATCACAGGGATCCATTCATTCAACACACCACTTACGATGCTTTCGCCCTGAACTGTCTCGAGACCCCACGTCGGATGCTCCCAGAGGTCGGTCCATCGATCCCGCAATCCACACTTGTTCCAGAGCATGGCGGCAAACTCTTTGGAGTCGAGTTGAATGCGGTCATTGTCTCGAAATGCATAGCCTGGTCGGGGCACGGGGGGTTTCCGTGGTTGTGTGGGGTCGAGTTTGTCATCGATTTGGATCTTCATCTGCTGTTGGATATAGTCGGTCAGCGAACGCGTGTCGTGCTGGCTGAGAAAGTCCGGAAAGACAAGGACCTGCGCTGGACCTAGAATGGGAATCCACCGTGGTGCGGGGCGTGAGGAAGAGTAGGAAGGGGAGGAGAGACGAGGCCATTGGATGTCGTCTTCTTCTTCTGCTTCGTTGAAGCGATGGTCGTCGCTGTGTGATGCTGTCATGTGCCGATGTGAGTAGTTTTGCTCTTTGCAGGGGACGAATGCACAGTGTCAAAACTTGATCTCAAGGGCATAGCTCTTCAGACTAGGGCCGTGCGCTGCAAATATAAATATTTTTCTTTCACGCAAGTCGGAGGTTGTGGATAAGATGTTTATGGTGTGTGTGGCCTTGGCACTTTACAAAAAGAAAAACATGGGTCCTCGAGTCTCGCGCTCGTCTATCTCAGGACTGGACTGCGGTCGTTGCCCTTGCTGCTGATACGACTGATACCCAAATCCATACGTGTCATAGGCACCACCATAATGGCTGTTGTTGGCGTGGCTCACCTGGTAGTTCGACGGTGCTGGCGGTATTGAGGGCGGATGAGAAAGTCCCTTCTTCCGTTTGCTCTTGGAGTCTGGCACATATCCATTCACGTTATCCACGCATCCCTCCCTCGATGCTGCCGATGACCCCTGCGCACCCGACTCTTTATCGGCATCTTCATCGAAAGTGGCTGTCGAGCGGTCATGATCCCATCCTGACTTCCCAAAAGTCGCTCCTCTGCTTCCCGATTCACTCATCAATGGCCTGGTCTCTTCATTGCCATCCGCGCCGTCGCTTGTCGACAAGAGTCCTCCGCCACCAAGCAACGATGATGTCTCTCCGTACTGTCGAGCCTTCTTTTTGTTTTTTCTGGCCATTTTCCGGCGGTCGCTCTCCTTGGATCGCTTCGGGTCAAAGACATCAATTGCAGGAAAGTTGTAGTCGCCAAACTTTAGTTGCTTCGAAGCACCATAAAGTTCCTCCATGCCATCATCGTCCTCTTCGTCCACGTCAGCGAAATACAAACTGGGGGCACGCTCCGTATAACTGCTGCTACTGAGAACCTGCTGACTGTAAGAATGAGGATTCCGCGGATAATCAGGTCGAAGGTGATTAGGCGTCGCTCCTATCCCGGAACCGACTCCTGCAGAATTTTCTCCGCCTAGACCATCCCTGTTAATCTTGTCGGCATCTGGCAGCCAGTACTTGGATGCGCCTCCGCCTGTATAACGAAGACCAGCCATGATACGGCCTGAACGACTCATGCCTACAGTTGCCACGCCCTCTGAGGGTTCAAATGTCCTGTAGGTGAAGCGCGTTCCTTTGAGAGTCTCTAATGAATCCTGAATAATGTCCTTGATGCCGCTCGCATCCCTGACTGCGTAATAGATGGGCATTCGGGCCGAGTGAATATCAAGCTCCGTGTAGTCCTTGTGAGAAAATGCATACCTACACGCAATTCATCAAAACCGGCCATTTCAGTACGTACGCGGATTGAAGATCATAAATAGCGCCTAGAGGGACCATTCAAAGACCCATATAAATATGACCGCTTACCAGTGCATCAAGGCCGAGGGAATCATTTCAAGACAGATCAAAAAGTCTTGAATCGCGACAGCTGTGTCGGGCGAGGTATTACTCATAATCCCAGTTGAGATGAGCAATGAAATAGCAAAGCCTTGCCAGAAGGACATTGCAATGATCTAGAGCCACCGGAATGGGTAACAAAGGGCCAGTTAGATATCGTATAATACTTAAAATGCCAGAATGTTGCGCCGGTCAACCCCCCCCCCCCTTCTTCCACTTACCGCCTTGATACACAGGAACTTTGGAATTGGCCTAAAATATCATGTAACAAAGCATCTGCATAAGAAAAGAGGTGTGCTTTTTCGCAGCCCATCGCCCGCGGACAGAATACGACGACGCTTACCGAAACTCTTCAAGGTCATCCTGTGTGGCCATGAAAAACATTCCGAGGCAATAGAGACTCAGACACACACTCAGGTTGTAGACGAACGACACCCAAAAGTATCCAGATCTGAGCGAAATGGATCCGTCGTTGTAGGCGCCATTTGACTTCAGCAGCATGGTCACCGCAGCCAAGACTGGTTTGACATAAACATATTGCAGAATTCCGCGCTTGATAAAGAGAAACGTATAAGGGTCGCCCACCTAAAATGATAAACACGAAAGTCGAAGGTTTAGTAAGGTAGTCAAGTCGGTAATGGTGATGACAGTTGAGCCAGTTTCCATCGTCCTTCTCCTCACTCACATCCATCTCCCGGGACCACAGACTGACTGGCCAAAGATGTTTTGTATAGGGTCGTCCATGAAGCATGACCAACAATGACCGTTCGCCGCCAAGATAACAAACTAGTAAGCTGAAGAAGCAGTAGATGACAAATGCCTAGATACAACAGAGCGCCATCCTTACATTAGTATCCACAAGACGAAAGCGCGCCTTGGTATTAAAAACCAGAAAGCTCTCTGGCTCCAGTTACCTCGTATATGTCACGGAACGCATCCACATAAAACGCCATGTCCAGAGACACTAATGAGATCCATGACGAAATTGCAAAGATAGGAACCCTACGATGCAGATGGAACAAACGTCAGTCTCCATCGCCTGATCCACCAGTTTTTTCTTTTCATCAGAACGTCGTCTATTATGCTTACATCCACAAGATCCTGACCACGAAGCGCTGCAGCAGCTATGAGCCACAAGACGGGAAAATAGGGATATAGGAGAACGAAGGTGAGCACATGGTACCGTAGGGCACTGCTTTTGATCCTTTGGCGACTGCTACTGAGAATATGGGCCGTACCGGTTTTCGATAGTTCTTGAGCTGCATCCAGATGGCAACTAACGAGATCAGGGTTGAGCTGAAGGCAAAGAGTCCTGCTGCCCAGACTGCGGCCGACGGGAGCTCAGCCCCTGACCCTGCACCGTCATCTGGGGCCGTGGTACGGTCCGTGTCCATGTATGTTCCTCTGCAGAATTTATCTTGTCCAGAAGACGTCGCAGCAAGAAGGCAAAGTTATATGAATGTGGATGTGTGGAGTTGGGAATAGCGAGCGTGCGCTAGCTTGTGGGGTCTGCGGAGTGCGGGTCGCAGACTGAAAGTGAATGAGGAGTGAAATGGACAGTGAGGGTATGAGGTGGACACAAAGTCAATGTGCTTTCTGAATCAGGCTGTTCAAGACGAGCAGCAGAAAAGACAACGACAGAATGAGCGAGCGGACAACGGAGAGAATACGTTGGGTTGCAGACAGGGCTGCATACAAGGCCGTGTGGTGTCTTCAAAGGTGGGTTGCTGTCAAGGGCGGGGCTGTGGCCAAGCCAAGGAGCTGGCAGCCAGGTATGGGATATGGGTTAGCAACGAGAGAGAGGACCCTCACAAGAGAGAACGAGAGCACTGCAGACGAGTGTCGGCAGGATGAAGACGTGGGTGATGGTGATGGTGATGCTCCTGCTGCGAAATGAGGAATGTCGAGGTGTGGAGTTGGCGACAAAGAACGAACGTCTCATTTCACCCAGCCAATGCCCTTGTCCTTTTTTTTTTTTTTTTTGGTTCAGCGGGCGCCTGACAGCAGACCATGCGATCAAGTGCTCTTCTCCCCCAGCACTTGCAGCTGCAAGAACTCTATCCGTTGTACCTATTGTCATTGGCCCATCGAGACGCGTTGGCCCGGCTCGCCCAAAGTCTTCTCGGGCCTACGGATTCACCTTCGCCCTTCGCTTTCGCCCTTTGTGTGCTATGCTCAAGTGCAGATGGACCCAAGTCAGTGGCCTGGTGGTGTGGAAACCCCTAACTGCTGCAAGGCAGCCTTGTTGACCCTCGAGACTTTTCCTATGACGAAACCATGCGTTTCTTCACTAGCCTACCAGTGTGTAAAATACTCGATGCAAGGATGCAAAGAATGGAAGAAGAGGACCTACTCAAAAAATGCGCATGAACAAACAATCGTATTTTTATAAATATGTATGTATCGACCATACTATGGCTGCATGCACACCAATGTTTGTTCTATGGGCCATGATGTTCTTACTGATGCTGTGGTTATTGACGTGCCATTCTCCCTTTCACATTGTTGGCGTGCTCGCGTCAGTCTCCCAACCCCCTCTTTTTTTTTTTTTCTTTTTTTTTTCTTTTTTTTTTTGCCCATCAACTTTGCCTCCTTTAGTTTGATCCTAGTCCAACATTCAGTGCAGGCTTCACTTTGATCGACTGAGGAGTCTCCTCCCCTCGAGGCATTTAAAAAACAGGCAAACGTCGGCCCATTCTCAAATCGAAGAACGTCTTGAAGCTCACCGTGTAGCTTTCATTTGGGGTGAAAATAGGGAAGAGGGAGGGGAGACGCAAGGAGATAGAGACGGAGACAGAGATAGAAACGAGAGAGAGGTGCAGGACACCAGAAAAAGGAATGTTGAACAGCAAGAGTCATCGTTTGGTTGAAATACCATCTGGCGGCTCTATCTCGAGTGTCCATCCTCTGTTGCACGGTAGAGGAAAAGAGGGGTGTTTTGTTACGGTAGCACTGAGTCAAGTCGTCAAGGGCAAGAGTCCGGCCCATGAAAGGAGTATGTGTACAGTACCAAAATCCAGTGAATCCAACAGTTTTTTTTTCCAATACCTTCAATGTGTAGCACAGAAGGGCCATCCATCCATGCACCCTCTGTTGATGTGTGCCACTGGCATGTGTGGCATGTGTGTGTAACACACCAACAAAGGGCAAGCCTTGCAGAGGAACAAACAAAAGTCTAAGGAAGGGAAGACTAGATCTGTCTGCACTGTCTGCACCCGACATGGACGATGTGCGGAAAAGTTGGTGATTGGACTACGGGACGTGGGCTGGCTATCTGCATGGCTGACAGAGAACCTGAAGAGCGATGTAACCACAGTGGGAGGGGAGAGAAACGAGGCATCCGCGACATAGATGTTTATGTTTGACAAGCCACGACCCATGCAGGGCAGAGTGACCAAGCAGAGGATAACCTGGGAGAAAGAGGAGAGAGACCATAAAAAAAGCGCAGGACACAGAGGACAGGAACGCAGGACCAATGCGAGGTGGTGGCACATGCAGGTTTGTCTGCATTTGGCCATGGTGGAAGGACGTGGAAGCACGAGCTCGAACAGGAGTGGCCAAGAGACGACGGAGCAGGGGAGGAAGAGGAGGTAGAGGAGGCGGCGGACGACAATGAGGAGACGTAGTTCTGATGAGGACGACGCACGGAATGGATGAAACTCGATCCGATAGCGAGGTACAAAGAGTGTACACATGGGAGCATGGGGAAGAGGGGGCGAATGCTGTTGTGTCGTCTTTTTCTTTTTTTATATCTGACTTTCTCTCCTTCCTCACTTGTCACCTCTCTTATCTCTGCACCTCTCTTCTACATTCTCTTCCTGTCTCTTCTCTCGCTCTGTCCTTGTCCTCTTCTTCACCCTTCCTTGCCTCCACCTTTTGCTATCCCTTCCATTCCTGCTCTCCGCACCACGTCGATCTTTTCATCCCTACTATACCTTAATCTCGTCTGCGTACCTCCTCTTGCTCGTCTTTGAATCCACAAAAGAAACTCTGCAGCTCATCTTCACGCTGATCAGCCAGGATTCGGCAACCATCCTCCTCCTTTGCTCGGCACCAGGCCTTGCACCATCCTTTATCACAACATCCTTGAGGAGCTCTCTTGGCATTGCGCCCTACCCTTTCCTGCATAGACACGCGCTCCCCTCTCGCTTGCTGCTGCAGCATCGTCATCGCCGACATCATAGACATCGTCATAATCATCGTCATTGGCTTCCTCCCTGAAAAGACTCTCCACATCCTTTCTTTGTTCCCTTACCCAAACAGTGGTTGGCAGCACTATTTCTACTTCACCACTTTACCCAAGACTTGGCAGTAAGAACGTCTCTTTGACAGAAAAGGTAATGTTGATTTGGATGGGATAAGGTGGACACGGTCCCATAGGGGTTCCCCTACGTTCTCCTTCCTTTTGTTCTCGGACCTCCCGTGGCGAACCTCTCGAACCTCTCCAGACGTTCATGGACCACATGTTGAACATGATCCAGCAACTGGACACCCTACAGCACCCTCTTCACACACACCTGCTTGTGCCGCCCCTCGCCTCCCTCCCCCCACCCTCGCCTAATCCTCTCCCCTGAGTGGAGCTCTCGGCGAAAGGCTTGACTTTGCCAAGCTCGTGCTTTTGTATGCTTTTGCGCTCCCCTATTCCTGCCAGCTCTGCCAGATTCATGGGTACAGTAGAATGAAGAGGCCTTGTGGATGCATGCTAGTAGCAATGTGAAAATAGGTTTGTCGAGAGCCACGCGAGAGAGAGAGAGAGAGAGAGAGAGAGAGAGAGAGAGAGAGAGAGAGAGAGAGAGAGAGAGAGAGAGAGAAGGTTGAAACCATGCTCAGGAGCTATAGTTACACTTTGGATGGTTCGAGCCTGTTTGTGACCCAAGACGCATCCTGTACACGTGCGATGGCTATAGAGTTTCGCGTGGGAGCAATTGCTTGCGTAACGAAGGGCGCAACACCGGCACCCACCGCCCGTCACCCCTGGCATTCTCGCCTCTATGCTGCCTTCCCTTGCCTGCACTACTATCACACCGTCAGCTGCTCCGCTGGCTTGCCACGTTTTTCCGCTGGGCACTCCTTCTCACCCTTTGGATTCTCATCGCTGATCTCGTTTCTTACCCATCTGTCTTTCTCGTTTATCGTGCCCATCGCACACTCGCTCCCACACTCATTCGTGTTCTCACCCTGTCTACCATCTGCTAGTAGCAGCCCCCAATGACGACATCTTCAAGGATGGAACATCAGCCTAATGTCTACCCAGGCTACCCACATCAGCATCCACTCCAGGACTCGCTGCATCCCCATCACCCCTTCAGTATGTCCTCGTCAGAACCAAAGTTGCTCCCACCACTGGCATACCTATCAGAAGCCGCTGCGGCTGTCTCGGCCGCCACGGTCAGGGACGGACGATTGGACTTTGGCCATTCTGCAGCAGGCACGCCCTCCTGTGTCAAGACACAGTCAAGCGAGCTGGATTCTCCCAACAAGTTCTCGCTGCTGAATTCTGCAAACTCGCGCCATCATGCAGCGGCGGCAGCAGCCCTGCCTTCGCCAGACAAGAGCCATGACCTTCATGGCGGCGACTGTGTAGCCTCTGGTAGATCCTCGCCACATCGCGGTAAGTTGTGTGGGTGTGTGTTTCTCGTGCCATGGCTCTTTTCTCTCTTGCATGGAACTGTACCACCATTGAAAAATGTCCAAGAGAGTTTTTTCCCTTTGTGTGGTTTGCGCACAAACCAGGCGTCCGACCACGTTCCGCCCATGTTTTTTTTGTTATTGTTGTTTAGTCTATTTTGTTTTTTACTTTTTTTTTCACCACCCGAGCGGAAGAGTGAGGTAGGGCAGAACAGGCGAGGGAAAATCAAAAAAAAAAGTTTCGGCTTTGAAAAGCGCAATTGGGTGGGATGAGATAGCACAGGAAGGGGGGGGCAGGGAGGGGGAGGGAAGAAAGCGCGGCTCTGTTGGGCGTGGATGGGGTGTGGGAGTACAAGCAGGCGGTGAGAAGACAATGGGAAGGAGGACAAGGAAGATACGGGCAGATGTGTATCTGTGTGTGAAGTGTAAAGTGAGGGAGCGGACAGAAGGCGAGCAAGATCCACCTCGATGCCAACAGCGGTGTGCGAGTACACACGAGAGTACAAGGGAGACCGCACAAGCGAATAAGAGGGGAAAAAGTGCATATGAATGAAACGAGACAAAGGAGAGGAGAGAATCTCGTTCCCTTTTTTTTTTTTTTTTGTTGTTTATTTCACACTTTATTGTGTTCATCATCATTCACCCACTTGTTCATCAACACCCTTTGCCATTGTCCACCTTGCTCCCTTTTCTTCTTTCTTCATTCTTCCGTCTTCCTTCTTCCTCTCTCCTGTCCTCCTGCGTCTCCTCATCTCCATCGCTCTTTGCATCCCGCCCAAGTAGACACCGACATGAACCCGGCAAGCGTCCACGATGGTCTGCAGCGAGGCGACGACGGCCGCCGAGGGTCCTCGTCCATGGATCACACCTCGGCCATGACCCCCACACCCAGCCCCCATAGCCGCGGCGACTATGCGCCCGAGCATCCGTCGCACCAGCAGCAGCGCTACGCCAATGGCCACCACCCCGATCAAGACCTCGAGCTCAAGCGTCATCATGCCTCGGAACACAACGGCCATCCCCACTACCCACCGCACCACCAGCACCATCCCCACCAGGGCTCACAGACGTCGCACACCACTCCCTCACCACCTTTGCCCTCCACTGCAGAGGGCTTCCAGGGCCGGCCGTTGCCGCCCATCGACCCGTCACACCCCCTGCACACCTATATGAGCAGCTCCCGCCGCGGCTCGCTCGCAGACCCTGAATACCATGCAACCCCAGACCCCCACAGACGACCCTCCTCGAGCACAACGGATGCCCCCGGTTACTACGGCGGGGCCGCCCCACCACCTGCAGGTCTCGAGCCCCGACACTACGCCACCACATCGCCGCCCTCAGCCGCATCCTCTGAGCATCACTATCCTCCTTATCCGCATCCCTCAACCTCACCGATGCAGCTCCGCCAGTCTGAGCACAACTCGGGCAGACGAGAATCTCTGCCGTCGATCCACAGCAGTGCCGGTCCCTTGGGCCAGCTGCTTGCGCAGGAACCACAGCGACGCCACTCCATTGCCCACGGCGACCATTTAGGCCCCTTGAAGAGGAAGACGTCGTCCACGCCTCTGTCGCAAATGCACTCCTCTAATGATATGGAGCACCCAGCCAAGCGACGAGACTCGATCCCGGACACTACTATGTCACATCATCCACATCACCACCACCCCTACCCACCTCGAAGCTCCTTTTCAGCGCCATCAAGCCCTCCCCGAAGGGGTTCGATTGCTGCCACCGCAGCCTCTGGCACCCATGGCCCGGTTCCGACCCTGAATCTGCAGCCTGCCGCTGAAATCAAGTCTTCATCGTCCATGCCCTCGACCATGATGCCCTCACAGAACGGACCGCCCGGGATGGACCATGGTCGCCCGCACTTTCCATTGCATCAGCCCCGTCGGCCCTCACTTCTGTCCGAGGCAAGTCTCTCAAGGCGGTCATCTGTCGCGGATGGCCATCATTACTCCTCTCATTATCAACAGCAGCACCATGGCTCGCCGGATTACGACCAAAACATGAATGAAGATATGGAAAGGATGCACCTCTCTGGCTATGGGTCAGAGCCTCATTCAGGACAACCTTCTGGGCCCTCTCCCTCGGCAGCGGGCCAGGGCGCCGGTGCTCATTTGTATCCTGGCTATCCCAATGGCTACCCAACTGATGGCTCTGCCAAAGGCGACACACCATACTCGCGCTCACCCGAGCTTCGCGTATCTCACAAACTGGCAGAGCGGAAGAGGAGGAAGGAGATGAAGGAGCTTTTTGACGAGCTCCGGGACTCTCTTCCAGTCGACCGCAGTCTCAAGACAAGCAAATGGGAAATTCTGAGCAAAGGTATGAGAGGCATTGTGAGGGGATAAAAGGGGGGCGGGGGGAGGAACAATTCAAAGGAAGGAACGACAATCTACTCTATTCTTGCTTACAGTCTCTAATCTGCCTTTATAATCCACTTTCTAGCTGTTGACTTTATCAGCGGCATGAAGGCGAACCAGGACGAAATGACAAAGGAGATCGACATGTTGAGGCAGGAGGTCGCAAGGCTCCAGAAACACTGAGTGGGTAGACACCACCACAAACTCACTCTGAAGACTTGACTCCAGTGCAGATGGTCTTACTCCAACCTGAAGGGCTTGGAACAGAGAAGGACCCCTATCACCTATACCTTCGAGAGCGAGGCGCTACAGTTCATACCGTTCAAGATTAGCTGCTGTTCTGTTACTTTCTTTCTATTATCTTTCATCTACTCTCATTGTCTTATTGCCACTCACGCCTCGGACGCCCTGTATATCTACAATACCCTTAATATAATAAAACTATGCACGTGATTTTTTTTCTATGACGTTGGGTATTGGGAGGCGCGACCTTTTCCTGGCTTCTCTCAACTCGCCTCACCAACAACGCTCTGCAGCAGACATCAGGAGCCAGGACCCAAGGAGACCGCAGGAGACACCCAACGTAAACACGGCAGCATTCTTCTACCTTGGTTTGCTAGGAGACAAGAGACGCTCTTGATCCAACGCATCCATGGCTGCCCAGGACATCCAGCTGGCATTACACGCCCATCTCAACAATGCAAGTCTCGCTCCCAATCACCACGACCTCAAGAGACACCTCGACGACTTTTCGCGCGACTGGAAGAAGGAGCCGACTCTGGACCAGTTTGATGCCTCGCTGAGGCTGTTCCGCGAGAGCCGTGGAGGCCCCAACAGCGAGATCGTGTCGCTGTGGTGGGCTGGATATATCCAGGACGTTGTGTTAGACGATCGTATCCCAACCCTTTCTCCCGAGCTCAACCAGGGTACAGCTACAGCTACAGCACAGCGGTCGTTTGGAGGCAAGGGTTTTTGGAAGACAGAACTAACTCCTTGCTCATTTCTACACAATAGCCCTGCTGAGAGCAGCCGATCCGTTGACAGAGCTTGTTGCTAGCCCCTCTGCAACAATCATCAAGCGAGCTCTCCAGGTTTGCGCCTCGATCTTTCCTAAAGTCTTCTGGATCTGGTAAGCTATGTTACTGAGGGTCGGATCCTTACTGCTGAGAATCGTAAGAATCGTCATACGCCAGCTGGATTACTCAACATGAACGCCTTGTGTTTGTTCTTTTCGCAATAGTTGTCAGGACAGCGCAAGTCATGTCGGTCTCTGGAATGAGTATGCGATCAAGATGAAGCATGTGGTTTTACGACACAAGGATGGCACCAACGAGGGTATTACCTTGTCGCTGTGCAAGTATCTCCAGATCATCATCCAGATCCAATCACACAGTCAGCCCAACTCTATTCCACAGGAGACCGAAATGCCCTCGCTGAATGGGATCCCGCCAAACCACCCATTCTTGAATACTGCAGCCCTTTTGCAGGAGTCGGATCATCTTCTTCGGGAACTTTTATCGGTGATCCAACGGCCCATGGTGTACGTCTGGCTACGTTAGTTTGGACGATGTCTGCCCATGCCATCTGTACCAAATGGACTAACGATCTCTTTTCTGCCAACGTTCAATAGATCCTCGACCATCGTCACCGCCATTATCAACCAAACCAGTGCGCTGCAGCGAGCCCGGCCCCAGTATATACCTCTCATTCTCAGGACGTGGCTACAGTTTGTCAAACCTGCCCCACCAGCGCATCTGTCACTGCTCCAGACCAAATTCATCGAAAAGTCAATAAGGATACAGCTTCTGGCCATTTCAAAGTAAGGATACACAATTACAGCTTGTCTTACCGACCTGCATTTTGTGGGCTAGATCGCTTTTGCTGAAAGTTACTCACGCCCTATCGCTTTTTTTTTCTTCTGCGTATGGCGCTGTCAAGGATGCAACTGCAGCCTTTGCAAACACAGGCACTTACGGAGGCGCTCTCAGCCTATGGCATCAGATTCAACGGTGGCAGTCTGAGTCGTTCACAGCAACAGCAACTCTTGAACATGGACAGGGAAAATGGGGACGACTCCAGGAAGTCCAGCAAACGCGCTAGACCTTCTAATCAGGATATGGACGATAATGACCTCAAGCGGCCAAAAGCCGAGCCGGACATTCGCGCACCCAGTACTCCACCCCAGCCTGGACCTGGCCCCTCCACCGCCATCCCACCTGGGTTTGGACAGACTCTGCTTGGCCAGATCAACATCACTCAGCTCCCCGTGCATCATGTTGTCGACATTATTTTGGAGACCTTGACCTCAAACAACGTGCCACACCTCTTTCACTCTTTCTTGGTAAGCACAGGAAACAAACTGTAGTGGTTGCGTGGACACGCAGCAAAAACAGTCTGTTTCTCACGCAGTTATTAACCTATGTTGCGTACGCTGCCCCATGTCCCTTCAAGTCAACACTACCGGTGATGCGACTCAAGGAAGGGCCCTTACCAATGCCTCCTCCTGGCGTTGGCCCACCACCTCCAGGACTTCTGCTCAATCGACCACCGCCAATGCTTCCGGGGATGGCACCACCTTTCCCCGGTGGACCCTTCCCACCGCCTCATTTCTTGCCTCACCTCGGACCACCTGGACACCTACCCATGCCTGGCCCCCCTCCCGTCGGAGCGCCAGATGCGAGACAGGAGATCAAACAGGAGCCCAAGAAGGAAATCAACATCTCAAAACTGCAACTCCCACGTATCCCTGAAAATGTGCGTGTCAACATCAACGTGCTTGCTCCAAAACATACTCCAACGCACTTGCCTACTAGGCCGATTGTCGCCAAATCCGATGCCGTGACGATAGGCGCTGTGCCTCGGCAGAAAGATGGCGAGTCGTCCGGGAAGGATGTCAAAGAGGAACCCAAGAAGGAATCGGAGGAAGTTCAGCGACAGCTCAAGCAGGAGACCTTTCAAGCAAAGCCTTTCGAGCCAACAGCAGATCAACCGAGCGCAAATACGGCTCTTGCCCCCGCAAGGAAGCTTTTAGAAGAAGCATTCGAGCGTATCGTGGCATCAGAAAACCTCATCTCGGTCCCAGGAGCGACAGGTAGAAAGATGCTGGACGCTGCAGCCAACTTGGCAGAGCACAGTGCGGCGCAGGAGGCAGAGAGCTCCATGGTTCTCTTTGACGCGGCAGGCACAGCACAGCAAGCTTCTAAGGTTGTGACCAAAGCAGACTGGATGGCCATCGTTTCAAGACTACTGACGAGGGCTTTCCCTTTGGACTCGAGTGAGGGCGGTGACGCAAGTTCAAGGGCTATGAAAGAAAGTATGGTCAACTACATCTGCGAGGATTTCAAACAGAGACGAGAGCTGGCGCTGACCTGGTTGCACGAGGAGTGGTACTACGATGGGATGTGTCGTCGGCAGACCGAGGGCATGGATGAACGGGAACCACAGTACCTCTGGTGTCTATACAAGATCCTTGATGGGATCACGTCCGGCGCCACGCAACTCGATGCCAAGGACCGTGGGCTGACTCGATTCTTGCTCGAGGTTCCTGAGCTGCCTGACGGTGCAGTTGATGTCATTCAGAAATACTGCGACGACTCTGCTCGGGCTCAAGTCGGAATCACCTGTTTGCGAGATGTCGTTAATTTGCGGCCGCCCAGCCGCTCACGCGCATTGGAGATTTTGCTTGGCTACACAGCACATCCGGAAAAGCTGCAACGATCCATGGCCATTGTCACGGCTAAGAAGTGGTACTTGGAACACCCTACTGTCGGACCCAAGGTGGAAGAGTACGCCTTGATGCAGTTGGAGGCACTAAAGACCTACCCTGTGCCCAAGCGCGACGCAGTTTCGTCTCAAGCAGGACCTTCTGCAGTATCAGCACTGGACACATCTGCCGCAGAGTCTAGCATGGAAGGTGTAACATCAATCAAGGCAGAATCAACGGCAGAACGTGAAATCAAGGCGGAGGTCAAGGACGAGCCGATGGACAATGCTCATAACAAGGAGGCATCAGTGGATCCAATGGCATCGACATCGCACTCTGCATCTGCAACAGCCTTTGAACAAGCAATCATCCACGCTGATGAGGACATTGGCAGGCTATTGGAACTGTACTTTTCACTCTGCGCCAAAAACCACAGCTTGCTCGAAGTCCTTTTTGCCAGCTACAGCTCGCTCGATCCATTTGTTCAGCGAGTGATCCGGCAGAGGATTCTGCCGCTTGTAAAATCGATCAAATCAGATTCTGTCAAGCTGCTGGCACTTATCCGAAACTTCCCCGTCGGCGCCGAAATGCTGGTGTTGAGGATCATTCACATTCAGACAGATGGAGGTAAAGTTCTTTGATACGACATGGTGCAAGCATTTTCTGACGAAGGATTACTTATGGCGGCTTCTTGATTTCTAATCCATTTCTCTTTGCGCTCCTTATTTTTCATTAATTTAGTGCGCCCGTCGCCAGGTTTGGTGAGTGCAGTTCAAGAGGCGGTTGTCCTACATGATCTTAATGCCCGATTCCTGGTGCCGATTATCAGCGGGCTCACCAAGCGGGAGGTCTTCCAATGCTTGCCACGGATTGTTAGCTTGCTGAAGGGTACAGAACGGGAGCGCAGGACAGTGACAGATGTATTTATGAAACTCTTGAAAGGCACTGGAGGCAGCGGTGCAGGGCAAGCCCCTGTCGTGTCATTGCCTGCGAGCACCAACAGGCGAAACAGCGTTACAGGGGGAGTTGCAGGTGCCATTGGACCGGCAAACTCCACTGGGCCACTGTCGACACCCCAGCAGCCATCTACGCCGGCGCAAGGACCCATTCTCTCACCATCCGAGTTACTGATTGAGCTCCATAGTATGGAGGACACCGTTGGCTGGAAATCCGCCTGTGAAGGTACAACTCTAACTATTACCTTTGCTAATGATGCTTAGGGCAAGCTTTCTTTCAAGTTTTTTGTATGTATGACTAACGATGCCATTTGCTGTCGAATACTTTAGCAATGGACATTTGCTTCAACCATCCCGAGATTTACAAGTCCGAGATCATTGCTGTAGTGCTACAGCAGCTATTGGATCAAGCGACTCTCCCGTCCTTGTTCATGAGGACGGTTATTCAGGCCATCACACTCTACAAAAACCTTATTGGTTTTGTCAACAGTATGATCTTGGCCCGATTGGTCCACAAGCACGTCTGGGAACGGCCCGTGCTTTGGAAGGGGTTTGTGCGATGCGCCAAGATGATGGCCCCGACCAGTGGCAGCGTCCTTGCTAGTTTACCCAAGCCTCAACTCAAGGAGGTCTTGACGATGGAGCCATCGCTCAAGGAATCTGTCGATGGTTATATCAAGGCGAAATCGTCAGGTCGACGTGTTGGAGGAGGCGCTGCCAAGCAGATCAACATGCAGAACATTGCGGCCACGACGATGGCTCAGCCAGCAGAAGCAGCAGCGGCGGCGGCGGTGGCGACGGCGGGTCAGAGTGAAGTTGATACCTCGGATGCGATCAAGAAGGAAGCCGAGGATGAGGGACAGCCACCACAGCCAGAGGTGGAAATGGCTGTGGATATCAAGACTGAAGAGGTCCTTGCAGGCGGACCACTGACTGAATAAAAACAAAAAGCTGCAATTTCTTGACATTAGATGTATCGTTGTGTGTGTGTAGACGACAAACAGTGGTTGTACGCTTTTTTTTTATTATTATTTTTGATTAGAGTTTTTTGTTGGCGCGGCTTTCTGATTGCGATCGTACTGCTCAAAGGCACCGTCGATACGTTTTGTCAGCGCCATGACGGGGCTCTCCTTTAGTCTCTCGTGCACATAGTCGTCGACGGAGCCTTCGAGTTCACCCCTCTTTTGGAGGTTCACCGCAATCTCCCTGTATTCCTCGACCATTCTGTCCCGCTTCTTTTGCAAGTTGCTGACTTTACGTCGGATCGAGTCTGTGGTGCGATCGCTCAGGTAATTGGCCTGGACCAAGATCCAGGCTCGTCCATGGGCGACAATGCCCTCGATGAGTCGCTCAGTGTCGGAATCCGCCCAGAATTTCGCTGGCTCCAGCAACATGTTGGCTTGGTGGTCCGGTAGACTCTGCCAGCGGGTGATGCACATGCTCGCGTCAATTCCAGGGCCGATGTGGTTGGCGATCCAGGACCAATTGACGGGCTGTCCAGTCGCGCCCTCTTGTTGTCGCTGCTGGCTGACGAGCCGCTTCAGCCGGTTGATCCGCTGCTTGGTCCAAATCTCGTCTTGCACGTCCGGTATTGTGGATGAGAGTGATATTGAGGGTGAAGATGATGTCTCTGTTGATTCTGCTGTTGTTGTTGGTGTTGAAGGCGATGATGATGATGCTGATGATGATAAGGATGATGACGATGATGATGATGATGACGATGACTCAGAAGACGATGGGGTCCTGCCCGGCTTTTTGTTCGAGGCCGGTTTTTTTTCGACCACTGTGCTGATGGGCTTCTTGAACAGGTCATCATAATCACTGTCGGAGGGCGTGACTCCATGCTGAGTGGCCTGATCGGTCCAGTAGGGCAAGGCGCTGTACTTCATGAGCATGGTGTTGAGCTTTTGGACCTCCTCATCGGTCCAGATGTCCTCGAGGGCTTTTGAAGCGTCCGCTTTGGAGGCAGGAGTGGGTTCCGATTTGTGAATGGCCACTCCGTTCAGTTTGTAATACTCTGCCTCGACGGCGTCGTCATCCAGATGGGGCTTGACCTGTTTCCGGATATTGGTCCAGCCCGAAAACAAGCCGTACTTCTCTACTGCGCTCAACAGGGCCTCATGCTCCTCTGGGGTCCATTGCATCTGCTGTTGCCGGAGTAATAAAGCCGCTTCGCCCAATCCTGCGACATCCTTGGAAACAACCGTGGTCCCCTGTCGCTTGCGTGCACGTGCAGTCTTGATGGTGTCAGAGATATAGTTGAACACCTCGAGTTTGACCCACCCGGGCGCTTCCTTGAACGCGTTCATGACCAAGATCTTGAACTTTTGTTTACACTCAGTAGCACTCTTTGTCCTGATCTCTGCCGCAATAGCCTTCCAGTTACTGGTTCCGTGCATGTGCCATGCGGACCAAAACGCGTTGATTTCCTGTGGAGTCCAAAGTAAAGGATTGGTCGCGGACATGATCCCTTTGACGCGATACGTGCCTTTACCGAGTGTACGCCATTGATGCATACAGGTGACGATTCTCGAGTTGAGTGCTGCGGCAATATCCCCCCAACGAGCACCATCCTCCACCATTTGATCCAGTTTTGTGAACATGGCTGGGGTCCATTGTTTGAGCGACGGATCAAGTACGGTGTAGTACCGATCGGAGCAGGCGGAGGAGGCGCGTTTTGTGGCGAGACCAATATATTCCCAGGTTCGGTTGTCGTTGCGGAGTGAGAGGATCATGTCGTCGACCTCTTGCGGCCATTTGGTATTTTTGGCGCCTGTTCTTACTGTCTTGATGGTCTTGGTGGGTTTGGTGGGTTTGGTGGCCTTGGTGGCCCTGACTTTGGAACCAGCGGACTGTCAAAGATAGAGCGACAGGGAAGAGGAAGATAATGGGAACAGCGTTAGTCGATCCCTGCAGTGCACTCAAGAATGCCACCGACGTGTCCATGACGGGGTGGTCATGAGAGGTTTGTTCGTCTTGTTACCTCTGTAAGGCTCTCTGTCTGACTGGCGCTGCTGCTTATGAACAGTCGGCGGAATGGCTCGTGTGAGAGCGCGTTGCGAGGGCGCAAGATGCGTGCGGTGGGTGCGGGCTGGCTTGTGGAGCGGGGCAGCGACTTTGTGCAGACTGCCAAGGGTCTGCGCAGGGAGTGCATGAACAATAGAGGTGCTGCCATGACAATGAGAAGAGTCCCAATGGAGAGCGTGTCGAGGGTATGGAAAGGCGTGAAGAAGTGCGAGAAAAAAATAGGAAAACGGTGTCCAGACTGCATGCCAGTTTGTTTATCGGTTGAAGCGGAGGCAGTCACTCGCACTGCCCAAGTTTGGCGATTTGCAAAAGATCATGGTTCCCAAACCGCTACCTCCTGCATCATCACCATGCGCATTAACGAAAGGACGGTCCTGGTACTCCAAGTGCAATGCGTGGACACGATATTGGGGTTGGGTAACTGGAAACCGAAAGAGAAAGATTGGAACATCTCGCTGATGCCTCTCTGTTGTGTTCAAATTGGCGTAGGTTGGTGACAAGTGCGTCCTGGTACCGTATCTGAAGCGCCATGTGGACCACTACAACAAGTGGATGCAGTCGCCCGAGCTGCTTGGTAAGGGCCTTGAGGCCTAATTCAATGGCAATTGAATAGGATATTATGGGCAATAGGAAAACGATCTCACACTGACTGCTTCAGGAGCTCACTGTTTTCCATGATAGAGATGACAGCCTCAGAGCCATTGACGCTGGAGGAAGAGTATGAGATGCAGGAATCCTGGCGAGTTGATGAAAACAGTAAGCCTGCGTATGATCCTGCCACTCTGTGGTCTCTCTGTCTCCATCTCTCGCTCTCGTGCTCACGACTGTCCGTCCTGTAGAGTGCACCTTTATCATCTTGGCCAGGGAGAGTCCAGAGCTCGAAATCACAGCAGAGAACGCACTGGCACAGAGTAGGTCACGCCAGAAGAGATGGAATATTTCGTTTGCAAGATATTTCTGTCAGCGTTAACATGCTTTTTTGTATCTTGCTAGAAATGGTCGGCGATGTGAACCTGTTCTTCAACGACCATGACGATCCGCACTCGGCAGAGATTGAGATTATGATTGCTGGTAAGACTGACCTCCCGCGCCCCACTTTGTCGCTTTGACCATGAAAAAAAAATGAGTGCTCTAGGCCTGCGCAGTGCTTCAGCTCTGTCGCTTTGTCCATGGAGTACATGATTGCTCAATAGGCACCGCCACATTACTCCTTCTGATACAATTGGGTGCATGTTTTATAGAGCCTACTTACCGGCGCAAGGGAATGGGGCTGGAGGCCATCCGCATGATGATCACCTACGGTAAGATACGAGAGCGAAGCCCTCTTACCCCAGTAAGAGCCCGACTTTTTTTTTCTCTCTTTCTTTTTTATGCTAAACAGAGGCGTCTCTTGTCCTGCGTAGCCTACGAGTCGTTAGGAACAAAGAGGATTACAGCTAAGATCTCGACTGAGAACGAGGGCTCGATCCAATTGTTTCTCACTCAGCTGGGTTTCAGTCAAATTGGTTACTCTCAGATCTTTGAGGAGGTGACCTTGGAGCGGATCCTCTCGTCCCGCTCAGCCTCCCCTGTACCCACGGACCTGAGCCATGATCGGACGGACGAGAATAAGGGTGAGGTGTTCCAGGTGGACGACAACGCTGAGGGCTTTGGTCAACCTGTCCTGACTCAAGCGCGGTTCGAGACACTAGAGCTCGATCTCGAGGACCTTGACCATAACTGATCCACTTTGCCCAGGCAAAAGATGCGTTCCAGAAACCGCTCAGGACCTTGAAAATAAACTATATATGCGTCGGACGGATAGCATACTGATACAGCACCGCGAGAAAACATCCGCGCTTCAAGCCTGGGTAAGGCGGGTGTATCTGAAAAACAAATGTCTTGGTCGATGAACCAGCATTGGCGTACTGCACTGTACAGTGCCCTACAGAAAGTATTTCTCAAAAAAACATAGTAATTTCCTATGTTGAAAGGGGTTCAATTATTTTTTTGAGAAATACTTTCTGTTGGGCACTGTACATATTGAATCGTAGTAAGCGAAGGGAGGGACATGTAAATACCTGAAAACTGATCCAACCAGTTTGGCGGGCTTCATGCCTCAGGCGCAGTTGTTGGACTGGCGGGCTGAAGTTGAAGCTGCGATCACAAGGCGCCAAATTACAATTTCTGAGTTGTGACACAAGATAAAGTGCTTGTGTACCAGAGCCATGGGGACGCGTGCAAAAGGAGCTACGGCCACTTCAAACAATAGCGGAGATTAGGGTCAGGGGTCTATGCAAACCTCAAACTTCCGAGATTGTTCTGTCAAAATGCCTCAATGGTCTAATGCTCCCAAAGAGGCGCTTGAAAAATAGGGGAAAATCATACCTGCATCGACTAAGGTGCTTGGCCCTTTTGTCACACACCTTTGGCTAACAGCATCACTAAGGATTTTTATTATAACTAGGCGATCGATTGGTGCAGCATCGGACTATGTACATAATGGAGGTGGCGGATAAATAGCTTGTGAGCAGGTTATTTATACGCATGTAATTGTACAATGCACGGGTAAGAGAGAGGACCAAGCTTGATGATAAGACTAGAGTTGGCGAACCCACCTTGCAGCTGCGCCTTTTAGCATCCCGCTCGTGGGCTAGGCCACGCATGAACGCTCAGCATCTGTGTCAGTCTCAGTCTTGATCCTCGGACTATTGAAAAAAAAATCCCCATGAAAAGAGAACAGTAGATTGACCTGAGGTTGTTTGCTATAGATCAAATGAAGTTGTCTATCCTGCGCACGCTAGCAGTGCGCACACAACCATTGACTAGCATTTGAGGGCACCTCGACCAAGTCCATCAGCTGGCTCAAATTGCTCAACAGCTTGCATTACGCTTTCTCTCCGAGGAGCGATATATGGAGCTAGTGCGAAAGCATGTGTTTTTTTACGCCTTCACAGGCATTAATATTGCCGAAATGAGAATCTTAACGTTCGAGTTCCCGTCCCTCAAATCTACGACAATGCAGGTACAAAGCATCGAGATATCGCTTTCTGCAACAACATTCCACTGGAATGACCAATGGTGTTGAAATGGCTTCTCGTCCTGCGAGGTGGCATCTATGCCTCGGCTGTCACTTTTGAAAGACATAAATCATCATAGTGTGTCTCAAGAAGAAAGAAGCGAAGGAGGATGTCGAGTTCGTTTGGGCCTGCAGCATTGGTCGCGGTGGCGGTCACTGCTCACAAAGAGTGGCCACCTGGACATCATTGCCCATATCAAGATTGGATTTGCTCACCACAGCCCTCCCCTTTCCCCCCATCCCCTCTTTTGCCTCAAGATATTCGAGGCATCTCATCCAGAATAATGATTATGATGCTATGACAACGAGCGCATGGTGACGATGTCAGTCAGATCGAGGGTCATGGCGCTTGCCATGTCTGTGTGGGCCGACGGGACCACACTCCTCCGTGCGACATTGACGGAGTCCAGGAAGACGAGGATGAAACCCGCAAAGCAACAAGTGGTTTGGCAGGCAGCAAAGCCTGTAGGTAAGCAGAACAAGTGGCAAAAGCAGAGATGGCCCTGAAACCACGCAGCCTTTTCACACCCATAATGCAGACAACCTTAATGTGTCAAACAGTTCCCCTGGCCATTCGGACCTGGCAGACAAAATCTATAAAAGCGTCCCGCCTCAAAGCACACTTCTCTTTCTCATCTCTCTCTCATCTCTCATCTCATTGCATCCTACCATATCTCCTCGCCTCAGACCTCTCATCTCTCTCCTCGAAGATCGGTCCACCCCCTCCTCACCATGATCTTCTCATCCCTCTCCAAGGCCACTCTGGCCGTTGTAGCCACCCTCCTTCTGACCCAGTCCGTTGAATCCCACTCCTATGTCGACTGCGTCGACTGGCGCTTCACCAAAGCCCCCAAGAACCCCAAGGACATCTCTTGGTCTGATAAGAACGGTGCTTGCTTTGGCTATGCGCGTCGCTTCCCCGTGAACGCCAAGCCGTTCGCCAAGCTCGACTCGTACGATCCCAACCGCCACTACCAGCAGAAACATAGCAATCCCAAGTCTGAGAATGAGCTCGCCTGCTCGAACGGAAGGGTCGGTGAAGAACCCGGTCAGGATGAGACCGTGTCCAACCCGGTGGAGGGCGCCTACACCGGCATGGACAAGCGCAAGCACAAGTATGGCCGTATGACTGAAAAGTTTGTTGGCGACACGCTCTGCATGCGCTGGCCTGCTAAGAACCACGCTGTGCCCGATGAGACGGAGAGGATGGTGTTCATTGGACTCATGAAGTACGATGGCAAGAAGATCTACACCCAGAAGGACTACTTGAACAAGGGCAAGGATAAGCCTGTTCAGAACGAGGTGGTCCCTTACAAGAACTGCTCTGACAAGGGCAAGGACACTGACATTTGGCCTTGCGGAGCGTGCTTCAAGCTGAACCAGAACATGGTGCCTGGAGTGTACTCTGGCCAGTGGCGCTGTAAGTTGAAAAAGCTTTGCATCCTCTCTTTTTTGCTTGCGCGTACCAGTTGAAGAATGATTTACTAACACCAGCTTGTTCTTTGTGCGGTTTTTTGATCATTATAGGGCAACTCAACTCTAACGAGTTCTACACCTCCTGCTTTGACCTTCGCGTGAAGGCCAAGGACGGTAAAAACAGCAATACCACTGAAACCGTCGTGCCCCCCCCAGAGACCCCTAAGGAGAACCCTAAGGAGACCCCCAAGGAGAACCCCAAGAAGGAAAAGTGCAAGAAGGGCAAGAAGGGCAAGAAGTGCAGAAAGGCCCAGAAGAATTAGGACACCTAGAGCCTTAGTCAAGGACAAATGGAGAGTGCTGGTCACTCTCCTGGGCCTTGATAACCTCCTTTGCATCCGCAGCTGTGGTCACAATCCACGCCCACCCTTCAAAAAAAAGCAGATAAAAAACCATCCCCATGACAATAAAAAGCATGCAAAAAGAAGAAGCGCTCTTCAACTATAACAAGACCGCATCAACTAAAGCCTTTTGCACCCGCAACACTCTTATCCACCCTCGCTTTGCTGGGTGTGCTGTGCGGTGCTGTCTGCGAGCGCCATTGGGCTGCAGGGAAACAGAAGAGGGAGGGTTTTGTTTCTATGCGCAAGAATCTAAGCGTGGCGCGGCAGACAACAGGTAGTCAGCTGTGGAATCCCTTTTCTTCTTCAGACCTCGCTCGCTGTTCCCGTGCTGCTCTGCTCTCGTCTGCTCCATCCTCACGTCCATTGCAGCCAGCGTTGATCCCTCTAGTGTCTCTCTCTGGCCGTGTTGCCCTTGCTCCCATCGCTCTCAGCACCTCCGCATCCCCCATCCACAACGGCAACGAGGCCTGCGGCTAATGAATCCGCCTGCTCCTGCCTTCTCCGCGTCCTCCTTTTCGCTCCCATGAGCGATAGCCTCTGCCTGCTGACACCACTCCCGCTACACCCAATCCACACACCGGCCACCCATCCAGCTCGCAAACATGTCCTCCTCCCACACACCCCACTCGCACAGACGGGTGGACGACGATTCACTCATTCCTGTCGCCAGTCGAATCCCCGCAAAGTCTCTTCCACTCCAGCCAGGGTCTCGAGATGCAACAGCGCCCTTGGCCGGTAGCAATAGAGTACCAGCAGCAGTAGCACACCATACCCAGGTACCATCCGCCGCTACAGGGCCTGGGTCCACTCCCAGCCCAGGCTCTGCGCCCACACCACCGCAGCATACCCTTGGACGCATGCGATCCGCAGAATCACTGCGGTCCTCGACATCAACCGCCTCCTGGACCTCGACCTCGTCCTCGCGATACCACACCACGACGCAGAATAATGGATGGCTAGCAAGGGTGCAGGGCGGGTCTGGGGCGACGATACGTTTTGTCCGCAGGAGAATTCCACTGCTGTGCTGGCTCGTCAGCGACCCTGGGTACAACTGGAAGGGCGATCTCACGCAAGATCTCTTTGCAGGCGTCTGTGAGTGAACATTTCTTTATCTACTTAACCTTCTTTTTTCCCTGATCCACACGCTACCACGAACCAACCACGAACCAACCACAAACCAACCACAAACCAACCACGAACCAACCACATCGACCGACCTGACAACGCCTCTGCCAGTCACCGAGTGGTCAGATCATTCTTGCAAGTTAAAAAACCACAATCCCCGCTGGGGATGCGGGAAGTTGACAACGGGACCAAGGACAAACACTGGGCAGTGGATCGTGGGTAGTGGATCGGTGGACACGGATACCCGGAATCACCTTCCCATCCCCCTTGTTCGCCTTTCATATGAAAGAGAGACTAATGCAATGGTCCTTTGTTGTATATCCATCTATCTGGTAGCCATCTCGGCGGTCATCATTCCTCAAAGCATGGCCTATGCGATGCTAGCCTCCTTGCCCCCGGTACACGGCCTATACACCTCCCTCGTCCCAACCGTCATCTACGCCATCCTCGGCACGAGCAAACACATGTCCACGGGTGCATTCGCCATCACCTCGCTGCTCCTCGGCCAGTCTGTGCACAAGATCCTCATTGACAGTGGCTACAGCGACGACACAGGACCTGAGGGGGAGTACCACCGGCGGTATCTGCCACTCTGTCTCCTGTTGACCTTTTTCGTCGGAGGCGTGCAGATTTTGCTCAGCATGGCGCGTCTGGGACGATTGATATCAAAGCACCTTCTGCCGATTGCCCTGGTGTCTGGATTTAATACGGCCGCGGCCTTTCATATAGGGACCAATCAGCTGAAACACCTGCTTGGCCTAAAGCCACCAAAGGAAAGCAGTGTTTTTGGCATGATCCGGACCTGGATCTGGGTGCTGCAGCACCTGTGGAAGGAGACGGTCTGGCCGTCGCTCGTCATGGGCCTGGCTGCTATGGCTTTGATGTATTTGCTCCAACGGATAGAGTATTACAGGAGGTCCCGGTCCAACCTGCTTCAAGGATCAAGTCTTTCTCCCGCCCTGTCGCCACCTCTCACTTCACCGTCTCTGCCCTTTTGTTCGCCATTGTCTTCGCGGCATTCAGCAACATTCTCACCAACGATAGATCGTACTCTGTCTCTGGGTAATCATTGCAGGCACCCCGACAAAAGCTCATCAAGGCGACCGCAGCGGAGTATTGTTCCCAAAGCAGTTTCGGACCAGTCCTTGCTGACCGCTCAGGACGTTGCGTTGGAAACCTGTAACGAGGAATTGGACGGCATTAGCTCATGTTGCTCGCCCAGGAATGCTGCCTCAGCAGCCTCGGACGAAATAGACCAACCACCAGGAACAACGACCAGCACTCCGTCATCATCCTCATCATCAGGCCGTCCCACTAATTCGTCTCGATCCCATCGGCCTACCATCAACACATCATCTACAAGGGCCACTCAAGCACAGCTGCAAAGTCCGACGAGCCCTGGCACGGCGGGCCTGACCAATACAGGAGCAATTGGACACCGGCAGGAACGGACGCGGTCTTCAAAAACAACCTCTACTCCAAGGACAAAGAATTACAAGTCCTTTAGGTCACCCCCACCTTCTCAGAGCCGGCAGCATGCCCTGATGAATTTCTCGGAAGAGCAGGAACCTTTAATATCAACAACTGCTACAGCAAATCCCAATCGCCTCACATCAGCACCTAAACTAGGACTAGGAGTGTCTACACCAACGAGATATGGCACCATTGGCAGCGGCGATGATCATGGTGCGCGTTCAAGTTGCAGCTCCGAGGACTATGATGGCAGCGAGCGTTACACCCCAAACGGTCTCGAGCACAGATTGAGATCTAATGATGTGGAGGAGACGGGTCCTCGGCGCAGATATGGTTTGCCGCAGTGGCTTCCACGAGTGCACTTTCCGATCCCTGACATCTTGATATGTGTCGTTATATTCACGGCCGCCAACGTGATCTTTGGTCTGGACCAGCAGTATCCCATTGAAGTTGTAGGGCCCATCCCTACAGGCCTGCCCAGCATGAGCTGGCCACCGACGATGATGGGCTCTTGGTCTGTCCATGACTGGACGCGTCTGATCTGGCCTGGGATCTTGATGGCAGTCGTGGTCTATGTGATGTCGCTGTCGGTGGCCAAGCACTTTGGACGCGAGTATGGATATGAGGTGAATGCGGATCAGGAGATGCTGGCGCTCGGTGTAGGGTCGTTGGTTGGATCGTGTTTTGGAGCGTATGCGTGCACAGGCAACCTGACGCGGTCTGCGATCCTGGCGCAGTTGGGAGCCAAGACGCCGCTGGCCTCCATTGTAGGTGCGCTGATGGTGCTCATGAGCCTGCTATGGTTCACGGTGGTGTTTGAGAGGGTGCCGAACACGATCCTGGCTGCGATTGTGTTGGTAGCCCTCAAGTCGCTGATGGCCCATACGGTTGAAGCGAAACGACTTTGGCGAGCTGGACGACGGCGAGAGGCCCTGGTCTGGTGGATCACTTTTACGTCGGTGCTGGTGTTTAGCATCGAGATTGGACTCGTGGTGGGAATGGCGACGGTTCTGAGTCTCAAGTTGTACAAGAACGGGCCTAGGTGGAAGAAGGCGTTCGTGCGGTCATTGAAGCAATCGGCAACCTACCAGCGCGTCATGCTGATGCTCGGACTGCAAAGCCCACTCTTCACGACTGTAGGGCGCGGTGACGACGAAGACGATTACTGAATGCAACCTGTGTACAACACTGTAAATGTATAGAAGGACAGGGCCGTTGCATGATCAAAGTGTGCTACTTTTTTCGCTGCTTTTTATTCCGCATGTATGTACAGGGAGCAAAGGAGGTCCTTGATGACTTTGGTCCATTTTTTTTCACTCGAACGCATGGTACCACGAGCTCTCAAGAACTTGCTCCGTGGTTGCATTGATCTTGAACCACAAGTAGTCATGGTTTCCACGCCACTTGTAGACAAAGTACAGGACAGGATCCGCCTGAGCACCTGTCGGCATCATGGTCGTGCTCACTTCGTTCAGTCCAGCTCCTGTTGCGTTTGCTCCCTGCGCCGCAGCGCCTTGACCACCAAGCACAGGACCGGGCATCAAAGAGGCTACAAATGCTTCGTCCATGGTCTGCTTGATTTCATCGGGCTGACCCATGGTCGACAGAATGTGAGCGGCAGGAGTTCCTGGCTTGCCAAAGTACTCGCCCAATTTCTAAGAGTTGAAATGAGTGAAAGAATGAATGGTGGTGTGAGAAAAAAATAAGAAAAAAAAAAGGCAATTTGTCTTGGCGCACATGTCCGCTAGTGTGCACCCATGTTCATTCAGTTTTTTTTTTCTGTATACCTGCAAGACTTGGTGCTTTTCGCCATTGAAGTTGTCGACTCTGGGGTCGGAATCACCGCCGTCCCAATGACCCCTGACTTGCCGCAAGCTTTGAAGATTCTGGCCAAGGGTTTGGAATTCGGACGAGACGGAGGACATGACTGAGAGGTGGTCGGTGCGGGTGTGTAAGAGAAGGACGAGGAGGAGGAGAGCGAGGATAAGAGACAGGGGGAACAAGGCCTTGAGTATTGGCGCCGTCTTGGGAAAATAGTTTGGTGGGAAGAGTGAAAGGTGAGGGTGTGCGTTGCGTGTGTGCAGCAATGGATGGAGAATGGGAGCAGAAGAGAAAGCGAGATACCTTTGGGTGTGAAATTTGGCCAGGTTATGTCATATCCACGCGTCACGAGCACGCGGTGCCCGTGCTTCTCGCGCGTACACACTACTTTGCACATGCAAGTCATCTTACATGCTGTAGACCCTGCTTGTTTGCATGTTGAAACTCTTTCTGCAGGTTCTCTTCATTATAGAACAGCTCATCCGCGACGCGCCAGGATGCTAGATACCATTCTGGGAATGATAATGCTCGTGTGATCAGACAGGAGACTGGGTGCCGAGGCGGGAGGAGATCTCCGTGCTCCCTTGGACAAGTCAACGCACGTCCAAACTACTATGCCGTCATTCCGTCCTGCCCTTAGCTTTGACTGGTCCCTGATTCTTGGGCCTGCCTGCGTGTTCTCCTGCAAAAGATCCTGGCACATTACTGCTCGGGCTCCGTCTCGGAGTCATTACGAAAGTATTGTACATACAAGTGGATCTACAATTTGTTGCTTCCTGTCTGTTTGGGAACGCTCTGTACAGTAGAGTAGTTCATCTGCAGGTCCTATCCATTCATTTGTAACAGTGCATCCAGTTTTCTCGTGCCCACCATCCAGGCGAAAAAGCCAGGGAACATCGAGAAGAACAAGAGTAGCACAAACACAAAATGGAAGAAATATGAACGGAAGACTGCCTGCTGGTCCATCAACACGTCTTGTCAATTGAGCAATATCCTCTCATTTTTTGTTTTTTGTTTGTATGCTCTCGGGGCTCTCTGTCCTTCACACTTTCGAGCCCCTCGCGCCCTAACCTTGTTCTTTGCCTGGCGCCTAGACTTGCCTCGCTTTTTAAACTGTCGACTCTTTGCAGCCAGTTTGGCAGCCCTCTCCCATCGCCGCGTGTTTTGCTGACCCTGTGAGCTGTACAGTACACAAGGACAAGAGAACACAATCGGACGCACCTGGGGGCGGGAAGGTAAAGCTGCTGCAGCGGCATCGCTCTTGTGGTCACACAGTCAGACTCACCGGAAAGCACCGTTTTATCTCTCACTCTCTATTTTTTATTTCTCTCTCTTTTCTTTTCTTTTCTCTCTTGTTGGTCTTTCGTTCGATTGCGCCTTCCTCCTTCCTTGCCATCTGCACTCATCCTCTCTCACACCCTCTCTCACACCCTCTCCTCTATAGCACTCTCACCCATCTCCCCTCCGTCATTCTCGCACAGACGCTTCTGCGCCCTTTTCTCTCGCAAAGCCCGCTCCAGCCCAACAGGCGTCTTTTGATCCGTTCCTCAGCCTCAATTCGCCACGACACTGTCCCTGACGGTACGGTATTTCGGACTTTTCATGATCTCTATCCCCCTGCAGTAATTCAGCCCACGGACGGGATGTTTTCTTCAAGGGCGAGCAAGTAACATCGATTTCAGCTCCAGTACAGTGCTGGGAACTCCTTTGGGCTGCTTTTGTGCCCCATTAGACAGGGAGACTTGGCAAGGAGATGCGTCAAGCTGCACTGTAAACGTCAGTGGAAAACAGCCCATACGCCTTCTTCGTCACTGACCCGCTATGGTGCCTATGTGTACTTTTCTTCTCTTTCGGAGCTTTCGACCTCAGCTCAGTGCTGATCATTCTCATGTTCCACTCACCACTGCGCTACGCCCGAGTACGTCGATCTGTGTTAGCGGAATGGCTGCTGGACCAAAAACTAAAAAGAACGCCGGTTTTTCTCGCCCCACCCCCAATTTCTCCCTCTCTCAGCTCAGGGCAGCAGCCTATTTAGCTTTTGTTGAGCTCTCTATTTTCTGACATTGTTTCGCCAGGCACGTTTCTTGGCCTGCATGGGCGCACTGCAAAGCAAATCCCAGTAAAGAGGCACGTTCCCCCCCCTCAGGCCCTCTCACTCCTCACCTCCCGTCCCGCTTCTTAAAAGCCCGATCACCTCATTCTTGCCATAGCTGCTCGTGCTAGCCCCATGGTCACCCTCAAATCTCTGATCTTGTTTTTCTATCCTCCCACTTTTCATGGCAGAACAACTCGCGCCCATGTGTCTGATTTTTGGTTATATTGCTTCATTTTCGACACATCGCTCTCATCTAGGTCTTACCCTTTCAAGTCCACTTGGACAACTTTTATCCCTTCCTCCTATTTGGTGACAAACATCTACGCTCTTCCAGAGGTGACCTTAATCTCGGGCCAGGGCCACATTTAGCGCGATTTCTGTACAAGTACGTTATTGCAGTGCAAATCCACTTGAATTAGTATTTTGAACTTGTACCGCATCGCGTTTCCGGAAAAAACGCGAACACCATTTCTTTGCCAGAGTGTGGTATCAAACGGGTTTACTGGGTCCCTCCGTGAAATACGGGAAAAATTGTGTGAGCTCAAAAGTAGCCCTCTCCATCCACCTAGCTCCTTCATTACTATCTCGCTCACCCTCTCTCTCTCTCTCTCTCCTCTGCGCTATCTTTCCTTGTCCCTTGTTTCTCTGCTCCTTGGGCAGGCTGAGACGGATGAATGAAGAGGCAATGGAAGGGGAGAGAGCAATCGAAGCAAACGAGGAAGGAGGGTCATATGCGAGAAACAAGAACGCCACTGAGAGTGAGGTTAATATGGGTGTGTGATGAAAAAAAAATGGCCATAGTCTCCGCTTGCGACAAATGTTCCGCCGCGACGCAGGTTATTTATAATCTTGCGATGAGGTCAACGTATACCTGACCTATTCATACCATGAGCTTCTAAAGTCCACCGGGTCTTTGATATGAGCCATTTCGGGGGTGGTGTCTACAACCGCTACAGTACTGTAGCTCTACCACGCGCAAAAGGGCAGGCGGGGAAGGAATCAAAGTCGGCGGGAGGATGGATGCTTATAGCTGGAACATAATAACGGCGGCCTTCAGCTTATCATGATGCGCTATGGCGGTAACGGCGAGCCTTGTGTGCGAGACGGAGATGACTAGGGCGACAAGGCAGTGAGAACTCAATCACTGCACAGTCGTTATTGTTAGTCTTGGCGCTGTTTGACTAACCTTTCCCCTCTTTCTTTCTTTCCCTCTCACCTCCACTCTATCTCCACCCCTCATTCTTTATACCCGCCCACCCCCCCATTCGTGGGCCTCTCTCTCTCTCCTTTTCCCCGACAGGCGCCCAGTCCACTGCCCAATCGCCACAGAGTCGAAAAACACACAAACACAAGCACTCGCACCTTTGCGCGTGTTGCCCCCCTGTTCCTGCATGCATGGAGCTTCCTTTTTTTTTTCTTTTTTGCTGTTGTGTCTTGGTCGTCCGAAAAAATAGATTCTTGTACCCGGGCAATTCTACGTTCTAGTCCCATATAAGTAACCTCGCCACCGCTTTGTCAGCCTATCACTTTTTACACCACTCACCAGCCATGCCTGTGCATCGACTCGCGCACCGGCCCACACGGTCCCGGCCTCGTCATGCACACAACCCAGCCCCTGTCTGCAGCCCCCAAGCCTCAGCGACAGCGACAGAGGCATCCTCAGGAGCCTTTTTCATCGCTCCCCTGTCGCTCAATACCTCATTTCATCGCTCCTCTCACGCTCGCGCCATGACCTTAATATCGTCCGCTCACACAAAAGCGACTACGCCTTCAAATTGCAGATCAAGCAGAAATAGAAAAAGGCCCTCTAGTGTGCTCAATGGATCACTAGGGGTTCTAGCAGCCTTGCCCTTTCTCACTCTCTACACATCTGCTCAGACAGCCTCTCCCAGATCTCGACCGTCCAGCAACCCCACCGCGGATCCCGGCGTTCCATCTGCACGGCCACCGCCAGGGAGCACAACCGCCCCGGTGCCTCCGGCTCAATCATCTACTACGACATCTGAAGCGCTGACTACCACCACCACGACAATCAGAACCTTCTCCGACAATGTAATCACTATCCCAGGAACAACCAAGACTGAATCATCCAAAACTCGGACGGCCTCTGCTACGGGACAGCCTTATGGTGTCATTCCTTCGGGCGATCAAAACGGGGGCCTTATGCTGACCATCTCCCTGGCTGTGGTCTTTTCGGTCTTGGCAGGCCTAGGTCTGGTCATCTTTTGTCTGTTCCGAAGACGCAGCGCCAAACGAAGGATGCATATCTTTGGGAAGAACCACTCTCACGATCTTCTGGAGGTCATTGGTCAGAGCCACAATACCCACAATGGCAAGAACGCAGGAGCTAGCAACGACTCGATCAGGCGACTGTCGTCCAGCGAAGCCGCCGCACTTCAGGAGATGTCAGAGCAAAGCCGCATGAGCGTACGCCTGTCTAGGCGAAGCAGTTCTCAAAGTTTGGGTCAAGGCGGCAACGGTCATCAGAGCATGCATATGCTCAGTCCAAGACTTTCGGCTGCCAGGCCACATTCCTCTGGTCATTGGAGCAGCTCAAGTGGGCCTCGAGGCACTAGCGCATCCAACAGCATCGTCATTGGCAGTGGTGAGTACGTTGCGGGACCACTGGAGTCGTCGGGCGAATTCAGGAACAGCCAGTACGATGACAACAACAGCTACGGCGGTCTGCCTCAACCCCCGCGCCCGCTGTATCCAGGACCCGGTGGTGGATCGTCCAGCTACAACAGCAATGAGCAGCTGCTCCTGCAACAGCAGCAGCATCCCTTCCAGCACCCCAGCTCGTACTCGAGCACCGATCTCAGCCGTTGCTCGAGTCTCTCCGCAGGGTTGCATCCACCGCCCCATCCGCAGTCGGATCCCATCCAACCCCCAAGTCCTTTGTTCAGGGCAAAGACCCTCCACACAAGCTCATACCCTAGCTCCAGCTCCGAGAGTCTGTCGGGACCGCCGCCACACCGTCCTAGCGGACCTTCGTCCAGAAATCACTCAGCTGATTCTGGTTCGTCTCTGCCGCCTCATATGGTGAACGCTCACCTCCAAGACCATTCTCGCCCGAGGTCCATGCCCGTGCTCAATGGTATGGGCACCGCGACTCCATCCCACCTCTCCAGGCCCATGAGTGCGTCCATGGGTCACCCAGGTGCGGCCGTCGAGAACATGTATCCGGAACGTCCCCATAGCATGATGCCTTTGAACACGTCCTCCTCCAACCTGGTGATCCCGCCCTCGATCACCACACGCCCGAGGTCCGTGATGACCGCCCAGCCGTCATACTACTCCGAGAGTCCATACCCCTTGCAGAACTATAGCAACAGCAACAGCAACCATAATTCATACTTCGCCCCGCCTCCAGTCAACAACAACGAACTGTCCATGATCACCAAGAGGGGATCCGGCCCAGTTGTCATGGTGGCTCCCAGCCCAGCCCGTGTGTCCGTCGCTGATCAAAGTAGCGCACCGGCCCCTACGGCGCCCGCCTCTGGTGCCAACTCGGGGCAGTACTAGTCCAAAGCACCTCTGCATGATTCAACCCCATCCCCAAAAAAAATAAAAAAACAAACACAATCCAGCGGGAAAACATACGATAATCCACTTTCCAACATCTTTCTTTTTCCCTTCATGGGCGCCGCACTTTTTCCAGAGGTGTCAATATAGAGAAAGGGAGGTTTTTTTTGGTTTTCTGGTTTTTTTTTTTCTTCAAGAATCGTTTTCATTTCTTTGGTTCACGATGAGCCGCGGATCTCGATGCCTGGGCAGCCGCCCTGGCACTTTTCCTCTTTGCCCGGAACTGATCATAGCGTCGGTCAATATCCTTGGTCGTCAAGTCAAAGGATCCCATCCGTTTGAAGCATGCCTCCATCAGTTTGTGGCAGTCAATCAATCGCTTGGGTATATTCTATGTAGCGGTTAGAAGGACGGTTAGGTGTCTGGCGAGCAATATTAATTGGGGGGGAAAAACAAAAAAAAGGGGGGGTGTGCTAACGAAATGCAACTGCTGCATGCAAGCACGTACCTGCACCACCTGAAAGACCTCCAACGGATCGTCAATCTTTGAAATCTCTGCCTCGTGCTGCCTCAGGATAGTAAGCGCCATTCGGAACAGAATCTTGCGACCTTCATAAAAGAAGCAATCCCAGACTCGGAGAATCGACTGTTGATTGAATGTTTTTTTGTCAACGACAACCAGAGGAGTGGGGGGGTTTTTTTTGGTTAATGATTCCGCTAGGCAATGAGAGGAGACCACAAAACAAAACGTAAAACCGCAAATCGTGCTGTTTTTGTTACCTCGACAGGAAGAATGTTGATAAAAAGGGTCAGGAACCAGTGGCTGGTCACCAAGGTCACCGTCGGCAGTCCAGGTCCTTCGTCCATGTCCACCGAGGTCGCGCCATTGCTGAATTTGGCCCACACACCCGGTAACCGCTCCATGATCAGGGTCATCAGCACCGCCTGATCAATGTTGGCGCCCTCCATCGTCACGTCGTACATGCCCTCGGGTAAAAAGTTTTGAATGATCACTGAAAGCGTCCAGAACGATTGCTCCTCATTCATAAAAAGAAGGAGCATTCCTGCAATGTAGTTGAGAGACTGGCAGTACCCGATCGTAGGACAATGTAGACTGAAGGCCAAGAGAACTCGTCGCAGCGATTGGATCGCTGCAACATTCTCCGTGGAAAGCTGAGAGCTGCCATCCTGCTGCTGTGTGATCTGTGATTTGAAGTTGATATTTTCGGGAAATGTCCTGTGCAGATCTAGGAGTGCGTGTTGCCCCAATCGGAATATCATTGTGAAAGGCAGAGAGAGCAAAGGTAGATCCGGGTGAAGATCGATTAGCCTGGGGCATGGCTGTCAGAAACTCATGGTGATCCAGATTCAAGATAAAAAAAAATGTTGTTCGGAGCACTTGCCTCGCTCAATGACTTCTGCGTGCTCATTTGCAGTTCCCTTGGCATTTGCCTGTGCAAGCAATCGTTTAAAAAGTCCAGGATTGGCCTTGCACTTGTCCTCTGCGCCACTGTAATGGAACCAAGCCTGCAGAGAATGGAACGAAAGATGGTATGGTTAGTGACCACTGCAAAGGATAAGCCCTTTCAATGTTCTCTGTCCAAAGGACGGCACACGATGGTGGTACAAGAATAAAGTTATTCGCCGTGTGCAGCTGACCCGACGCGAGATCTCCTTATGCCATCGATGAGCCGCTAAAACGAAACGCGCGCGATCACATACCTCGCCTCGTAATGCCGGTGGAATCCCTTTACGAATGTATCTCTTCACTAATAAGGTATACAGGCACAATAAAGAGACAGGAACTGTGTGAGATATTTGTGTTGCTAGGCGCGACCCTCCCTGTTCCAGCCAGGTGCTTTGGACGGCGCTGCATCCACAAAAAGGAAGGTGCGTGATCACGGCTTCTTTTTCCCAACATACGCTTTGCAGATCGAGGTGGGAGCTCTCCATGCGAGTCGTTCATGAAGATGGCCCATTTTTGTCGACGACGTTCCATGATGGGTATATAGTAGGTCTCAAAGATTACAAAATCATGGTGTGAGAGCCATTGCGACTCCTTCTTGAATCCGTATTGGTCGCTATTGAGCATGCAGAGCATCCATTTCAGCCCAACAGAAAATAAAAAAGAACATTGATGAGCAGACCGTAATAAGGAGCAAAAAAAGAATCAGAGAAATCGCAGTGTGAGAGCAAAAAACGGGCGCTAGGCATCTTCCGGTTCTTCTAGAGAACGATCCTTGTCTCCAGACGCAAGAACGCCAGCAAAAGAAAGCTAGACTGGGCAACCACCTACCGCTCTACATGATCATCATCCTGTTTTTCCGCAGGCACAATCGGCTTCAATTTGGACGACTTGGACTTTGGCTTAGTCTCGAGTTGTCCTGGCATGCCATTGAAGGACCGAGTCTCCTTCGAGTCGCTGCTGTACTGCGAGGCTGTCTGTGGGGCAAGTGTGAGTTTTGGAGTCGAGCGTGAAGCCATATGATTGCCTTGAACATGGAGGCCCTGATACGGGGACTGACTCGGAGGCTGCGAAGGCACAGTAGGTAGCTGTTGCTGTAACTGCTGTTGTTGCTGTTGCTGCTGTTGCTGCTGTTGCTGCTGTTGCTGCTGTTGCTGCTGTTGCTGTGGTTGTGGTTGTGGTGTTTGCGTTTGCGACTGTTGCTGCCGTTGCTGGAACTGCTGATGCGTAAGGAAACGCTCGCCGTCTTGATCTTGACGATATCTGCTGCGTCCGGGGTTAGGCCCACTCACGTTCCGGTGCAGGGAGGTGTAGCTTCCTTGGTTCTCGTAAGGCGCTCCGTAAGCGTCCAGCTGGGTTTGCGTCAGACTGGGGGAGTTCGCATAAAAGTCCTCAAAGTGTCTTCTTGAGCTATGAAGCGACGGATCGGCTGTGTGGGATCTGGCGCGACGCAGGCCGTCAACGGACTTGCTGGTCTTGAGCATCCGCCGTGGCGGTTGCTGCTGCTGCTGTGATGGAGCTGCATCCAAGGCCGGTGTTATAAAGTCATTACTTTTGTTGCGCTCAAGGGGCGGTGGTGCAGGAGCGGCCGTGGCCATTGAGTGGGTGAGACTGTGGGTCGAGGAGGATCAGCCGACTGATGCAAGTCCGAGCGGGTGTCTTGTCTCGAGTGCAGGTACCAGCAACGAAATAAAAAGTAGAATGGGGGATCCTGGCGAAGGTGAGGTGGGTGGGAGACAAGATGCCCCACAGAAGAGCGAGATGCAGCCTAGTGCTGATGCGCGTGGATGCTTGGGTGGAATGTGCGCGAAAGTGATCCCTGTGGCATGGGTCGATGAGCGAGGTGATGTACAGCTGAAGTCCTGTTCGCTGCTCCGCCAATGAAAAGAAGAAGAGTCGTCGTCGTCGTCCGCGTGAAGAGAGGATGCCGTGTGCCAAAGGAGGATGGCAGGATGACTGATGAAGGAATGAAGGACGGAGGGGACTGAGGGACTGAGGGACGGAAGGATGGATGGATGGAAGGAAGGATGGAAGGAAGGAAGGAAGGAAGGGAGGAAGGAGGACAGGAAGGACAGGAAGGACAGGAAGGATTGGCGGAACGGTCCAAGAGAAGAAAAACAGCCGAGAACAACAGGAGAGAACACACCATGTAGCCATACAACGTCGCCTAATCTTCTCCACACATTGTCCGTGTCCACCACAGCACAACAGCCGACAGACACAGCATGGTTGGGGCAACGACCGCTCCTGCTCTACATTGCATGCGTTCTCTGAGACGACATCGATAGCCTGCATGGACAGTACGTATCCCCAGTACCCTTCATTCATTCATTCATTCATTACCCTTGTACTCCCCCTGACAACGCCCGCCTTTCTCACGGCGTCTGCCCCTGTCTGTCGAGGCTTGACAAGGGAACAGCGAGTTTCATGCTTCCCTTCCAACACTCCCTCTTTGGCTCCCGTCGTTTGATCCCGCTTCTCTCCAGCAGAGGAAACAGATCCAGCTTCAGGAGACTTGCGTAAACTACACCTTAGGGGATCCAGAGCCGCCTCGCGCTCTCCTTCGTGCCAGATATACATAGCAGAGCCTTTGTAGAATGCAAATTTGGTTAATGAGAATCAAAGAACAAGGTGATCGATCCTGTGGGCCTTCAGGGTCGCAGACCTGAGTCATGTAAGCTCAGGACATTTTTCAGGGAGGCATCTTGAACTACAGCGCTTGGCCAGCAAAAACCACGAAACAAAGTTGAGGATGGCAACATGAGCAAAGCAATGCACACAAACCGTTTGTTACTCTATCTGCATGCATGCTTACCCCTCTTATGAAGACATGAACACTTCCAGCACTACCAGCGCTAATCAAACTTGCCGTCAGCAACACATTACCGACTGGCGTAGATCACTCCAGACCATGATGTCTATAGCGTATGAGCCGTGGAAGGGGATCGCAGGGCGATGCCTCCATCAACCATTTGGCGATGTAGCCTTGAGGGCGTAGATTTGTCGCACAGCTCCAGAGATGAGCGCTCAGAGAAATTAGAATAGAAAGCGGTATTCGGTTGGTTGAGCTTGAACCATTTAAGGTGGGCACTATTGCAAGTGACGGTCTCGACCTTGACAGTCGAGCTCTGATCCAAGAGCTCACGCCTACGCCCTCAGGGCGATCTTCTCTTGGCCATGCTACCACACGTTTGCGACAGTGTGTGGGTGGTGAGCGTTGGACCGTTGATATAGAGCCAGCAGCGCCCAGCTCAGCTGTACTTCAATACACGTCGCTTGACATCGCGAGACTGATGAGGACGCCATACTTTCTTTCACCTTTTCTCTGTTCAGTCATACATCACTCACACCGTTCTATCATTACTCTCAACTTGGCGTCACCGTGTGCACACATTCAGTCTGCTCTTGATCTTCACTCCCTACTCCAACCAGTTCGAGATACACAGCATGAGTTTTTCAAAGATGTTTAATAATGAGAATATATAATCAAAAGATGAGGTTCAGGAAGGGCTGTTCATTCCAGAATCATTCATCGGCAGAGTCAATCATCAGCTTGTTGCCATCAGGATCGCAGAACTGAGCCATATAGCCCCAGGAGGTCTTGGTGGGAGGCATCTTGAACTCGACACCCTATAGCATGGCACAATGACAAGCAAAGAAATGGGTATCAGCAAAATGAAAAAATCTGAAGACTCGTCACGAACAAATCACTACAAAAAAAATGCCTACCTTCGTGACAAGATGGTCATGCGTTTCTTGAACACTTCTGACAGCAAGGGAGATCCCACAGGAACCAGAGGATGCATCACAGGCTTTAGCAGACTTTCCGTGAGAATAGACGGTGAACTTTGATTTATCCTGTCCATCGACCTTGAACTCCATGTAGCGGCTGCCTTCGGGACAACCTTTAGGCTGGACATTGAGAACACACTCAAAACCAAGTGTCTTGGTGTAGAACTCGAGTGCTAAAAATTGGAGCATTTTGAACATAGTGTCAATCAAACACATTCATGATAGTGCATTTGGCGATCCGCACACGAAAACACATGCTTACATCTTTCCCAGTCTTGAGAGATGAAGCCGGCCGAGTACAAGCCGCGGAAGGGAGTCGCAGGGCGATGCTTCCATCGGCCACCATCGATGTAGGCTTGAAGGCGAGGGTTGGCCTCAAAGCGCTTGTACAGTTTGTAGCATGCGGGACGCACAGTCTCGGAGACGAGGGCTTTCATGAGCTCAGAGTAATCAGAATAGAAGAAGCTCATCCAGTCATACCAAGGAAACTCGGCATAGGTTGTCTATAGAGTTGTTGGAGCAAGAAAAAAATTAGTTTGATGGGCTAGATTAATGCAAGATCGGGCCTTTTTTTTTTCTAACTTACCTTCTCACGGATAAGATAGCCATTGGAGCCATTCTTTTCCAAGTAACGCTCGAGTCCATCAAAGAGAGGCACAATCTTCTTGAAGGCCTCCTCGGCGCACTCCTTGGCGGTGGGATCGGGCTTTGTCCAGATTTCTGACATCAGCACTTCAAGGACATTCTGCTCTGCACAAGAGAAGACAGCATCCACAAGAGCATCCTCTTCAAGAGTATCCCCCGTCAGACCAGCAAGTCTAGCAAGGTACCGGGTCAAGGCAGACACCTCTGGAATAGTGAAGATGGATCCGTCAGGCTTGATGTGCGAAAGAACAGGAAGACGACCGAAGGGCGTGTCGGCCTTGCCCTTGGGCCACCCGACAGGAGTCACACTAACGTAGTTGGCCTAGATATAAAGCGCATAAGGTCAGCGAAAACAAGTTCGACCTTCAAATCGCAGTTGCAGAACGATGAAATGAGCTTGAGGGTCTTACTCCGATGTACTCAAGCAGCAAACGCGGGGTCTCGGCACGGGCACGCGTGGCCATGTAAAGAATCTCGAACTTGGAGTTTTTGATGAGCTCCGAGGTGAGCGCGTACTCGTCCTGAGGATAAGCCCAGGCATTGACCTTGACCTTCTTCAGATCCGAGGAGCTCATATCGACGTCTTGCGAGCTGGAGGGGGAATCTCTCTTGGTCATTTTTCGATGTTGATGCGGGCGTGAGAATAAAAAAGTGGGAGTGATAGTGTGCCGGTGCTCTTTGTGTGGGTGTTTGTTGTTGATAGAAAGAAAACAGAACCGCGAGCTGTTGCTGTATTTATACGCGGCGTGAGTGAGCCGTCGATTGGTGGCAATGTCTATTCTTGCGGCGACGCACTCCCTGACCAGGCTACACCAGCTACATGACGCGTGCACGACCAATCACCCGTCTCGCGCATTATTGATCTCACGCCTTTCTGAGACCAACAAACTGTGCACCTGAGCCCACAGCCGTAAACAAGCCTGCTTCAATTGACGAACAAGGACACTGCTTTTTTGCGCCCAGACCACCGCAGAGAACAGTCCTCAGCCAGACTTTGGTGGCGTCGCTTGTCTCGGCTATTGATCATAATCAGAAGAGATCTATTGACTTCACATCCTCCACATCCTCCACATCCATCGACAGCGCAGAGCCCATCCATCGACAGCGCAGAGCCCATCCATCCAGATAGCACATTGCCATCAACTCGCTCTCTGCCTCTGCTCCGATCCACTTTCATCCTCCACAATCCCATCCACTTTGAAGGGATGGCCATGGATTACAGCTCTCCAAGGTCCCTTCCCAGGACAGACATCATGCAGCTCTTCTCCACCACCACGAGGCCCCTCAATGTTTGTGCTCCCATGGTGCGCTACAGCAAACTTCCGTTCCGCGAACTAGTCCGAAGGCAAGTTTAAGCCCAAGTCGCCTTCGCTGTCTCCTTCCCTCCACTTTAGCACTTCTTTCTTGCTCTTCACTGTCTCGACTTCTACTCAACCTCACCATCTACCTGTCCTGTCTTCTCACTCTCTCACTCTCTCACTCTCGCTCTCTCACACCCTTTATGTACATAGGTACAACTGCGATATCGTCTACACGCCCATGATCCTCGCAGACGTCTTCTCTGCCAGTAATTACTCTCGAGAATGCGAGTTCTCAACCAACATGCTGGATGACCCCGTCGTCATCCAGTTTGCGGCCTCGAACGGCGTCGACCTCGCCAATGCAGCCGAACTCGCTGCACCTTATGTCTCTGGGATCGACATCAACTGTGGTTGTCCTCAAAAATGGGCTATCCAAGAGAAAATCGGCTCCCATCTCATGTCCGATCCGGAGACTGTCCGTGATATGATTCGGATGACCAAGGCTCGTGTTCAAGTTCCTTGCTCGATCAAAATCCGGATACACAAGGACCTTCGGTAAACCCCCCCGATGTGTGAAGAGAGAGAAAGGACGCTGGGCATAAAGTGGTGATCTTGAAGGGACGTCAAATGAACACGCATTTTGACGATGTATATCTCATACTTGCTAGGGAAACAGAGGAGTTTGTCAAACGAGCCCTGTCCGTCGGTGTCGATTTCATTACAGTCCATGGCAGGACCAAGAGACAAAAGTCGACTGAACCAGTCAACTTGGAAGGAATGAAGCTCGTCAAGGAGGTGTCAACTGTACCCGTGCTGGCCAACGGCGACGTCTTTTCGATCGAGGATGCTAACAGGATCGTCGAGGCTACAGGAGTCGATGGTAAATATGACACAAGGAGACCTCTATCACAAACCTGGATCTAAACTTTCCTACCTACATACCTATACATGATCCACCCTTGCTTACCAGCCTGCTATTACTTTTCAATCGATAGGCACCATGTCAGCAAGGGGGATCCTGGAGAACCCAGCACTGTTTGCAGGACACAAGGTCACGCCTTGGGAGTGTATTGAAGACTATGTGGATCTGGCACTCTCCTATGGAACAAACGCGTTCATCTTTCATCATCATCTGATGTACATGTTTGAAGGCACCATGTCCAACGCCGGTAAGCAAGCATTGTCTTTTTTTATTTCACACTTCAACTTCTTTTTTGTTTCCTCCGCATCTGTGAAGTAACTGAGCGACTTTTTATATGTGTTATCCTTATAGAGCGGAGGACGTTCAACTCCTTGACCACAATTCCCGCTATCATCGACTACTTGGAAGAGCATTACGGATTGGACATTGCCAGGAGGCGGAGGGAGCGCGAAACAGACGCAATAGCACGCAGCAAATAACATAATAGAACACTTTCATACAAAAAAAAAAAAAGAACTGATCCAGTATGTTACATACGCACCGTTTGCTTTTATACTTGACATAAATACAGCCCAGCTGGTTTGCGGGTGAAGAAGCATCGTACAATTACAGCTCAATTATTTTGCGAATATAGGCAACTGAGCAACAAGGGATGAGAAAAGCGACAGTCGAGTTTGTAGATCTGCGTCTTCCATATCCTTTGCAAGATTTGATGAAGGAGAGTGAAGAAAAGAAAGATCCCATGCCTTCTCGGTTAGACAAACCCGGCCCCCATGACAAAGGCTTGACACTCCTGCGGAGAGTGCCGTCCTGAAAGAACCGTTTTTGAGATGTAGTCCCACTTGTCGCCATTCTGCACCCAAAAGTTCCATACGCCTCCAATGTCCTCTGAAGACCACGTCAAGATGTCGTAGTACGGATTTGGGATAGCACTCGTACTATCCGGGGATTCCATGACGTTCATTCGCGGCGGCATGTTGAATGGCAAGGTCGCGCTCACGACACCAGAACTTGCTCCTGCAACGGTAGCTGTGAGCGATCTTGAATTTGATACTGTTGCTGATACTGCCGGTATCGCCTGCTGCTTCGGATTTGCCTCTGATCCACGCTCCTTAGCGTCAGTCAGGTCCACGGAGGCTTGAGAGGCGCCAGAAACTGGTTTGCGCACGAGACCGACGCCGTAAACATACACATAATGCACAAACGCAGCGGTTGATGGAGTGGGGTTTGTCTGTTTCCTCTGCTGAAGATTTGATTGCCGCTGACGTTCCGCTTGCTGCTCTGCTTGCTGCAGAACCTCTTTGAACCTGGGAACAAAGATGGGGTGGGTCGTCTTGGGGCGAGGTCGCTTGTAAGGCTTGTTGAACGGTTGCGTGTCGTAGAGATTAGGACTGCATGTAAGGCCTGAAGCTGTTGTCATCCCGCCATTAGGAGTATCGTTGTCTGCTCCCATTAAGGCGTGTTTCCCTGTACCGACTGGATCCTTCCTGCCATCGTTCTCTGCGTGTGGATGAGACACTGGTACATTCCCATGCTCAAGGCGCCTATTATATTCGATCCTGCATGCTGCCTGACGCGAGAGGAGGGTGGATAACATCTCCTGACGATACTCGTCCGCCTGGCGCCGCAACTTCAAAGCTTGCTCGAGTAACGTCTTGTTATGCTGTATCTTTGAGGACTGTGCTTGAAGACGCGTCCTTTGTCGCGTCGTAACATCCGACTCGAAACGAGACCAGCCCGCGTCACCCCCGTTGGACGCCACGTTATCAGCTGCAAGCTCGACTGCGACGACAGCTGAGGACGCCGAGGAGGGCTTCATTCCTTTGCTTTCGGCCAAAGCTCGTACTGGTCTTTTCCTCGCCTCTGCCCGTAGTCTCATTTCAGCTGTCTTCTTTTCTAATGCAACCTGCTCCCGTTCCTCTTGCGCTTGCTCTGCAGCGAGTCGGGCCTTCTTCTCCTTCTCGGCTTTGATGATCCGAGCCTTCTCCTTTTCTTTAGCTACACGTTCCTGCTCCTGCTTCTCAGCTTTGATCCGAGCCTTTTCCTTTTCTTTAGCTACGCGTTCCTGCTCCTGCTTCTCAGCTTTGATCCGAGCCTGTTCCTTTTCTTTAGCTAAACGTTCCTGCTCCTGCTTCTCAGCTTTGATCCGAGCCTGTTCCTTCTCTTTAGCTACTCGTTCTTGCTCCTGCTTCTCAGCTTTGATCCGAGCCTGTTCCTTCTCATTAGCGACTCGCTCCTGCTCCTGCTTCTCAATTTGGATCCGCCTCCGCCTCCTCTTCTCTTCCATCGCCAAGAGAACCCGCTCTTGTTCTGAAAGAGGCCTCCCGTCCCCAAATGTGCTCCAAATATGTCTGCACACTGCAGCGCTCGAATCCATGCTGCGTGCGATCTTGTCCCATGGCAGTCCGTCAGCTAGCACAGTCAGATCTGCTGCTGATGGTACTATTGTCGTCGTCGTCATCATCGTCGCTGCCAAGTCCAAGTCCGAGTTTGAGTTTGAGTCTCCTGCCCTATTGCTCTGTATCAATTCCCAGACGATTTTGTTCAAACGGATCATTGCCTCCTTATCCCAAAACGCCTCCAAGTCCGGGTCTAGCATTGTATAGTATCGGTCAAAGGCCTCCGCACCTGTAACAGCTTCAATGTCGGCCCAGCTGTTGTCGTCGTTGATCATTCCAATGATGGTGGCGTCGTGCTCGGCTCCTGGTGAGGATGTAGCTGGGAACTTGAATGGAAGAGGCTCTCGACTCTGAATTGTGTCTATGCCAATTCTTGTCCGTTTCGATGCAGCTACGGTGGTTGCTGGCTTGGGGTGGGGTGCATAGAGCTCGCGCACAGTAGCAGACATTGGAGGTTGTTAATGGGCCGCACTGGGGTGGGTCAATGGAGCGTCCCTAGGGGATGGGCAGGCACATTGGACGGAGGAGAAGGGGTCGTCGTCGCTCTCGCTCCGCCAGTGTCCTGTTGTCCTGGTACGGGGTTGCTGCGTGGGGCGAGGGGCGAGGGACCGATATGGCGACCACTGGGAGTGCTGGGGTTGTGCCAGGCGTAGAGACAGAGAGAGAAAGAAAGACCCTGCAAGGTGCTGCGACTGTTGACCTGTGGAATCGAAATGGGAATAATCGAAGAGAAGAGAGATGCGTCTAGAGGAATGACCAACTAGAAAAGGTTAAATCCCAGTTGAGGGTGGCTGCGTCGCTACGCTACGGATCGACGCGTTTTTTTTTTTATTTCGTGCTGTCTCTCGCTCTAGGGGTATGAACTCTCAGTCTGCTTACACAGTGGGGAACTGGTTGAACTCTCCTTGCTCCTCTATCGTCCGCCCTTCGACCACATACGAGACATGGTACCTGATCCGCACAGGCTGCTGCTTCAACGGGTTCTTGATCTCCATCAACTGGGTCACACTCCGCCGCGAGAACGCCGCAATGCCCTGTCCTGACTGTGGATGCAGCTGCAGCTGAAGACTCTTGGGAACAGCAACACGGAACGTCAGCATCGACATGGCGCTGTTGAGTGAGTTGGAAAACGACGCCAAAGCCTTGATCGCACTGGCATCCCCTGCAGGATATTCGATCTCCAGATCAATCGACAGCCCACCTTTGTTAAACAATGCCACTGCAAAAGTAAAGAGAGATTCGAAGGACAATGCTTAGCAAAATAGAACAGGCACCTCTCATCCGTTAGAAGCCTCTTCGTGAAATACACGAGTGAAAATAAAAGGCTCTTACCGGTAGTCGACCCAGAGGGAGTGGCACCTGTGTTGGAGACAAAGTCAAAGTCGCCAAAAGCAGAGTCCACTGCTGTCGCTGAGGGTTGAGAATGAGCGGCCGGTGTAGATGGACGCGATGACTGGCTGAGGATATTCTGATCCATTAATGGACTCTTTGCAAAGGCCGGAGATCCTGATCCTGATCCTGAGCTTGGGTTACCAAGATTCATGAATGCGCTGTAGCCGGGGGGTGCTGCGCTGGATGACGAGGCCGAGTGCATAGAGGATCCTGAGGGAGAGATAGATTGCCCAAGACTGATACTTCCTGCAGCAGCCCACGCCGGCGGTGGTCCGTCGTTAAAGTTGAGACTCATCAAATCGTCCATCAGATTTCCTGAGAAATATAGAAACGATAATTCACAATCAACACACTAGCAAGTCCGCAATTAAATATCCGCGTGCAATAACCCACAGGTCTACTTGAAGACGTTGTACCGAAGCACTTACCAGTCGTAGATGGTGCAGCCGCTGGAGGCTTTGGTACAGACGATGGCGCGCTGCTACTCACGTCGCCAAAGTCGACTAGGTCAATCAAGGATGACTCGCTCTGTTGAGCAGGAGCACAGCCACTGTCCTGACTGTCCTGTCCGAGCGAAGGGATCGCTGCCTTGATCAGATTTCCTTTCTTGACTTGATTGAACTGTTCAATAGCACTGTTGATGATGTCGTTGATCTGCAACAGCTTTTCTAGAAGGACAAAAGCATCAAGTATGTCAGTGTCATTCAAAAATCTATAAAAACAATACAATGAACATCATCTCCTACGATAAAAGTCTGCAGCAAAAATGCGCACCAATGTTGTCATCATCGTCGCCTTCGCTAATGAACTTTTGGATTTTTGGTTGCGCTGCCTTGCATGTGGCAAGCAGTTCCTACAGCAGTATTAAAAACAAGTTGTTAGATCTCTTTGTTGGCCAATAAAGATCTGTCGCCAGGCTGTTTCCAATGATTACCTCAAAGATATCTCCTCTGCCAATAATCTCCCCTGGCTTGACATCGTTCAACATCTCTGTCAGCAAGACAGCCTTTTGCAAAATCTTGTCCAGTTCCGATGAGGCCTCTTCGGCATAATCGGGCTTCACTTCCTGCTCCTGCAAACAGATCAAAAGAAAGTTAGACGAATATGAGAATTCTTGGCGTATTTTGTAACTCCGGCCTTTGAAAGCTGTGATCCAAACGCGTCAGACTCACATATCCAGTCATCTTCTTGACCAGCTCATTCGCGGCCAAGACATCCTCGGGTCTTCCGCGCCTGATGAGCTCTTGCAGTTTCTATAAAAGTGAAAGGTTTATCCCACTCAGTACCGTACGCTGTGGTCCTCAACCATGTCAAACGCCATTGTCCTCTTTGCGACTTACAGCTGACTGAGCTGCTCGATCTTCCTCCTCCAGCTCTGCGGGCGATTTGAGCGACTAGGAAAAGTCAGTTACAGAGTCGTTAATGAGGTGAATCTCTTATGTTAGCCTTAAGCGTACCTTCGTCGTTTCATGATGGCGACCAATAAGTGTACTTACAGCGACAGGATTCAGGACCGAGGCAGAGTCGTCCTTGATCTGTGGGAACCTATACCCTTTATAGGTCAAGAGCCGATGCATGTCCTTGATATGGACAAGGTCCTCCTTGTACCGTGATGATTTACACAGCGTCTGGTACCACTCCTGGATCAATTCCAAAATCCTGTTCTGAACCGGCGTTGGCACAACCAGTGGTCGTTCTGGAAACTTGCGAACCAGCTCGTTCAGAAACTCCTTCGTTGCGATCTGCAGATGGAAGGGATATCCACAGTTCTTGACGCAGTTATCAAGGAGCTAATTTGGAAAGAAAGAACGATGAATAACCTGAGCATCAACAATCCATGTATCCTCAGCTCCTATGAGATCCCTGTCCAGTCTTTCCAAGAAGCGTGTGCATATTCCTTACTGACAGAGCCAACATGCCCACATGCATGTTACGGTTGTTCACTAGTCGCACAATGTACACTGCCGCCTCTCTAGGTCTACAGGAGGAAAAGTGATGGTAGTAGAGTTAGGCCGATGCTGATGAACTATTCGACTACGCCGCTACACTGTTCTGCGATTCAATGGAGGATTAACTTGCGTGTTTTTCTGCTTCTCCTTGATGACATCGCAGATTTCGAGGTTGAGCGCCAAGTCGGGCTCATAGCGCGACGGGTCGCAGGCTCGTTCTAATCCGCGTGCATGGATGTCTGCTTGTCAGTCGTGTTGAGACAGAAGAAGAGTGAATGTATAAAGAAGTCTGTAAATGCCAAGGCCAGAAGGCATCTTTGTGCAGTACCGATGTAGGACTCGAGAACCGACTTTGGTTGCTGGCCGTAGTTCATGTGGAGCATGCAAGTTGATGTCTGACAAGGAGGGAAGTGTGGGATAAGAAGAAAGAGGGGGAGGAGGGGGAGGAAGCAGAGCTGCTGATGGCGAAGAGTGTCGACCTGAAAGGATGGATGGATGGATGGATGGATGGAAGAGAAACGATGGGAGAACATTCGGCACAGGCATAAAAAAGCGTGCCTTCAATTTAGAGTTCGCGTGGATCAATGTTCGATAAACCCGTTTCTGGATTTGGCCCTACTGACGAATCCGCAGCGCCCACACCTTCGCACCCCCAACGCGCCCGTCTTGCCGTCGCGACTGTGTCCCAATGACTCGTTCATTCCTCGCTGCAACCGTGGGCAATACAAAATAGTCCTCTTGTACTCGAGAGGCGTGCATGAGCCGTTAAATTCGCCGAGGAAGACACGATCCAGACATGACATGTATTTGTTGCGTCTTTTTCCATTGTTTGACCTCACTCCTAAGTTTGGAGGCGTGAAAACACTCTTGACACCACTCTTGACACCACTCGGTTCATTTGCTGATACGTCTTTTTCTCGGAAAATAGATCAACTGGACTCACGGTTAGAGACCTTCAGGTGTTGAAGGGCCATGGATCATTGCGTTGCTGCCGTTGCCACCACTGACGCCATTCGACCTGTCTCCTCGGATGGTTGCAGGTCAGCCTTCAAGGACTGAACAATCAAGTCGTGATAGCCTGCAATATTCCTGAATGCCTTCATTTTGCGTCTGCGCTCTTTGCTGTCCATGGACTCATCCCCTTTGATAATGTCAACCATCCTGTCGAGCTCCTTGGCCACCATGTTGATGAACTCTGGATCCGCCTTGCACCCGCCCTGCAGCTTGCGTCGACACACCGCCGCCCGATCTGGTGCCAAGTCAACGCCCGTCCATCCATTGACTTTTGACAAGCACGTCTTATTCGCCACCTTCAGATCCTTGATTTTCATCCTGAACATCGACTGCGAAAGTAGAGCGAGGTACGACTGAGCCCTTTTCTCCATGGTCTTCTTTGTCTTTCGAAGTCGTTTTCGTTGGCCTTTCGATAGCCTAGATTTAGCTAAAGGCTCCTTGGCGGAAACCTGTGCTGTAGACTCTGCAACTGTCGCTATTGTGCTGGCCTCTGTGGCTGCCAAGGCATGCTTTTCAGCGATCTAATCGAAGCAAGCATACGGGACTGTGGTTGAGTTTTCAGGTTCAACCTTTTCTGAACAAATCCATGACAACACAAGATTTTGACCTACCGCGCTTGGCGAAGGATCGGATGTCATAGGAGTGCTGGAGGAGGAGGTAAGATTCAGAAAGATGCCTCCTCTGCTAGCAAGATCCATGACGCTGTGATAAAAATGCGGGTTTCCCAGCAGGTTGTCCCGTAGACTGTCCACGATCTGTCTCGATGCAGGTGGGTGGATGAAGGGACGCTGTGCTGCAGCGAAGGGTATGTTGGGTCGTGGGTGGTACGCTTGAGCGTTTCTGCCCGTAGCCGCAGCAGGGTGTCGAGCGTACAGCGGCCGCTGCTGCTGGTGCTGAAGCTGAGCCAAGGTTGGAGGCGGTGGAGGCGGTGCACCTGGACGCACCATGGAATGCAAAGCCGTGTTCGATCCTACGACAGCCACTGATGAGGCAGCCCCCGGGGGTGGTGGCATGGCCATGGGAGCAGCATAGTGAGGACGCGGGTAGGGCTGCCGCACGCTGGCGAACATGGGCCTGTTAGCGGGGCGCTGTAAGAGAATAAGAGAATGGGACGATGCAGAAAACGACAGAGAATGGCTTAGTCATGGTTCAGTCGACGAGCTCGTGGACTCGAGCTGCATGGCTGTTGATCAGCCTGGGGATTCTGTACCCGAGGATCCGAGTGCGCGATGGGCCGCATCGTCGATTGGCGGGTGGGTCAGGAAGAGTCACGGGCGCAGGGTGGCAGCGATCATCCTCGTCTGAGGACAGTGGGATTTGCTGGAGGGCTGATGTGCAAGAAGGAAGAAGGAAAGAGCGGACAATGGACGACGAGGCTGACTGTGCAGAAGAAAAAGTGGATGAATGAATTTGTACAGTCAACTATTTAATAACCATAGATATCGCGTCTACTCGCTAGAGGCTTCGCCGTCCTGGCCCTGCTGCTCCTTTCTCGGCCCCAGCTGGACCTTACTGATCATCAAACTGGCCAAGAGCCCGACACCCGACAGCACCGCCATGAGCACAAAGAACTCGTGCAGCCCTCGCATAAACGCCCTCAGCACCGGTCCCTTGATATCCTCTGGCAGTGTCGCAATGGCCTTGATGTCCAGCGCATAGCGCTCCAACCCCGCGCTTGACAGGCTGCGCTGCAAAAACGCGTTCCCAACCGCGATACCAAACACGCCTCCAAACGTTCGAAGAAACGTCCAAAGCGACGTTCCAAATGCAACATCCTTCGGACTCTTGACTTGCGCGTGGATACCTAGAAGCATGGACGAGACCATCAAGCCTTGAGAGGTGCCAGTCATGACAAGAATGACAACTAAAACGCCTTTCGAGGTCCTCTCCTCCAAAATGGTCATCAGTCCTCCAGAAGCAGTACCCATCGCAAATCCCGCGACCGTGAACTCTTTGTAAATACCCCATCGGCTCATCTGCATCCCTACGACCATCGCCACGAGTGATTGAGCTATCACAAAGGGCATCAGCTCAATACCCGACTGCACCGCGCTTGATCCATGCACAGCCTGGTAGTACAATGGCAGAAAGAAAAGCAAGCCTAGCGAGATGAATCCTTGTATAAACACATCTACATAGGTAGCCGCCAACGACCAGGTGCCAAAGAGCCGCAAAGGGATGATGGGCTGCTTCGCATACCTCCACTCGTTTAACAAGAACAAGATCCCCAAGACCAGCCCCACAAGGAGCACACTCAGCACAACACTCGAGTCCCATGCGAACTTTGCAACAGCACCCCATTTCAGTCCAAGAAGAATGAGCGTAATTGAGGCAACGAGGAGAAAGATGCCAGAAAAATCCAGAGACATGATATTGGCACAGAAGGCCACACCCTTTGGTCTATGCAAGTGCAGGAAAGGAACAAGCATCATGACAGCAACAGCACCCGTCGGCAGGTTGATATAAAAAGCCCACCGCCAGGATACATAGTCAGAGAAGACGCCCCCCAAGAGCGGGCCTAAAACTGCTGCAACGGCAAAAACCATTGCAAGCGCGCCTTGGTAGCTCCCACGCTGTCGCAGAGGGACAATATCTGCAATGATGATGTTGGACAGGGCGACTATGCCGCTCCCACCAAGACCTTGAACCGATCTTGCAATCTACATGAAAATGCTTCGCTGCTTAGAGAATGGTCTTTGATATCAAATGTGTCCCACGGTGTGAAGGTGAAGTAAACATTGTTTGGCTTACAATAAGCACGAGCATGGACCAAGCAGACCCGCAGAGTGCAGATCCGAGTAAAAAGACCGTGCACGCAAATAGCCTACATATATGGCGTTCATTAGCTATATTCAAACAACGAAAAGGCACCGAGCACTGCACTGTATTCCAGCGTTTACGGTTCACTTACATTGTCCTCTTGCGACCAAACATGTTGCTCGTGATCCCATACAGAGGTTGGACTGCAGTCGTTGAAATGAGATATGCTGTTCCAACCCAAGCAATGTCTACAAAGTCGCTAAACTCTTTAGCGATCGCAGGCAGAGTAGTCGTGACAATGGTCTGGTCGAGTGCAGACAGAAAGATGGCGACGCATATGCCCAAAATGACCAAAATCCGTCTTGCTGTTGTCAGCGGTGTCTTTGGGCCGAAACTGGGATCCTCATATCTGGGATCAATGGTCAAGCCTGGCCTCGATGCTGTTTCCGTTGCCCCAGCGCCGATATCGGTAGAAAATGATGCGCTGGGGGATGATGCCTCCTCTTGAGGAGTCTGATCATCAAGGTCAGTGTTGTCCTGAGACTTTGCATGAAGAGAGGGCTCAACTTCAGTCTGCGAACTCATGGAATAAAGACAATGTTATCTTGGAAAGGAGCAAGCGAATGAGGGAGAGAGAGAGAGAGACAGAGAGAAGGAGAATGAAGGTGTCACTGGTGGGTGGAGGCAACGACAGTGTGCGTCTGCCTAAATGCTGCTTTCCTCTCACGGAAAAACCACAATGAAACCAGCATGTTCATGTTGATGATCTGAACGACCACGTCTCTCCAAAAAGTATGGGTGTGTTCAGCTACAGCCCGGTTTTCAAACCACACCTCAGAATCATTGCGCTGCCTTGGGAGTTCAAACTGTAACCCGTATCGACCCTCTTGGATCGTCAAGACATCCCGCCGCAGTCGATGATGAGACTGTGTGAGTATCGCCAGTTGCATGCAAAATTGCTTTTTTTCCACCTACCACAACATCAAACTTTTCCTTTCTGACATGAAATGATGATGATAGAACATCTCAACGAAAAGACAATCAGATGCATGTGCATGTACAGTTCCTTATCATGTCAGAATAGCAAAAAGCGAAAAGAATGGTTGGTCAAGTCAAGAAAGCAAGGAGAAGAAAATGTAAGGGCAAAAAAAAAGAATCGCGTCAACAGCAGGATTTGAACCTGCGCGGGAGAACCCATGAGATTTCTAGTCTCACGCCTTAACCGCTCGGCCATGTTGACTAGTGATTATGAACGTGGAATTTTTGTACTATATCAACCATCGGGTACAAATCACGTACACAAAACCATGTGATCGTCAATTATAGAGGGTTTATATATTTGCACATTCAAATATATATACCTCACTATTTGACCGCCTCCTTCTATGATCAGGCTCCATTGACCAAAGACGATCCCTTTGCCACTGTCGTCGAGATGAAGATCTTTCTACCCTGTGTGTACGCACAACTTTTCTCGCGTACGATTGAACGGGATTCACGTATCGAAGAAGTGTTCAGATGGGAACAGGTGAATGAAGAGACAGGATTAGACGAAGTATGATGGAAACACAACACTAAAATGTCTCTACCGTTTTCACCATGGCGTCTAGACGTGTAGCTTCCATGCTCTCCCACTTGGCTGGACCTGTGAGAGAGCGTGAAACGGGCTGGTTTCGCTAATAACATGCCCAGGAAGCCTTCCTGTCCAGCACTCACTCATTTAAATATCACAGTGTTTCCATACACACTTGCCCATCATCCTCACCGTTATTGCCCCCTCAACAGCAAGATGATGATTATACTCTCCCAGTCATTGATTCTTGTGGTCGTCAGTATGATTCTGTTGGTCGGTAGCATAGTCTCTGGCGCGGTAGTCTGGCACAAGGAAATCGTCAAAGAGTGCGCCGCCGACTATCCGTGCTTGCTCTGCGGCTTTGGAGAACGCGTACGGCGAGGAGATTATATAACGATCGTCAAGATAATTTTTGTCAAGGTACGGAACCTGTCATGATCTTGCCAATGGCGAACGCATGAGTGCGTTATCGCTAGGCCAACTTGCCTAATGCCTCCTTCCCTTCAGGAATGCATAAAGTTCAAAAGCTTCGGGGAGTGTGTAGCTGAAATGGAGACCTTCAAAGCGGATGCATTTCAAGATTGCGCCGTGTCCTGCTGGCCGCTGGTGGATGAAAGGTTGCTCATATACCCAAGGACAACCCGCCCTTGACCACTGTACCTCCGACTAGGGAGCACTTTGGACCAGCTTAGACACTTGGTCCACAATAAATACAGTAATGTCGAGTGAACCAGGCGCCAGCGTACAACACGAGGGGTACCAGCTCTGTCGTAAGGGACGCGTGAGTGAGTTTGGTGTGGAGAAGTAAGGTTTCGCGTGGCTGGACTGGACATGGCGGCGAGTGCGAATGTTTCCCAGCGTCTGAGCCTGACGAATTTTCATATGCCAAAGGCGCATCCCACTTTTCCGCAATCCCGAAGTCCCTGCTTCTCTTTGCTTTTGCATCTGCACTCTCATTCCACTCCAGTCTCAACCTTGCATCCTCTCGATTCGCTTTCCGCACTCCAAACGCAACAGCAGCAAGTACAGCACCTCATGGCCCACGCCACCTTCACCATCGAGCAGGCCGCTGCGGGCTGGAGAACTCAGGCCAGAGAGCAGCTCGCCTACTGGGTGCCTGAGGTCGACATCAAGGGAACTTTACCCAAGGACCTGGTTGGCACCTTCTTCCGCAACGGTACGCTTTTCTCGCACCCGCTTTTCGCCGTCCTGTTCGCGTTGTCATTCCCGCAATACACCTTTCTTGCAGTCAGCTCCTCTTGTTGCTTTTGTGAATGGGTAGCGACAAGGTTCTTTTTTTACTTCCCTTTCGCCCGAGCCGGATCCAAAGTCCGCAGAACGACATGGGAAAAATGGGCCACAATAGACTTCCATTTTCAATGAGCCAGAGCCACACAAGTTTAGCGTTGTCCTTCACCCTTCGCTTGCTCAAACAGAAACTGACATTGTCTTCAAACAACCTGCTTCTACTTTTCAAATACTATGGCGCAGGTCCTGGAAACGATAGTGTGGGAAGCACAAAGTTGACGCATCCCATTGACGGTGACGGTCTTGTTGTTGCCTTGTCCTTCCCTGGCGATGGGCATGTGCACTTCAACTCGCGCTTTGTTCAATCGCGCCACAGGGTCGAGGAGCAAGCCGCCAAGAAGATGATTTATCGTGGTCAGATGGGGACCGATCCGAACAGCCTCAAGGCAAACCTGGCGGCACTCATCAAGGCAAAGGTTGGCTGGGAAAAGTGCTCGACCGTGCTCACCTTCAGGAACCCCTCCAACACCAATGTCTATATGTGGGAGGTAAGAGAAAGGCGGCGCCGTCTAATGACTACAAGTGTCCAGGAAGAAAAACTCACCACGTCCTGCTTCCATTGAATAACCAGGGCAAAGTACTCAGCGCGCACGAGACAGGTATGGAGTAGACATTTGACTGTGTCATGCTTAACACGTACGATGCCATCTTGTCAGTAAACGTCTCTGACCTCTTGATGTAACAGGACTTCCTTATTGTCTGGACCCTACAACGCTCGAGACCATCGGCGAAGAAGACCTTGATGGGACACTGGACCTCAAAGTGCTCGGGGCGCATTTCCGATACGACCCAACTCTCGACCGACTGGTCACCATGTCGGCCAAGGCAGGCGTCCATCGTCTCCCTTCGCTCCAGATCAACGAGTATGGTCGCCAGTGGTCTGTTAAGAGCCGCCAGGTAAACCAGCGCAAAAAAAAAGAATGTCAGCAAAGAGTCAGACTTTATCGTTATATCTTGGACTCACTTCTGTTAACATGCACAAATAGACGTTCCATATCCCAGGACTCAACTACGCTCATGACCTGCTTCTCAGCAAGCACTTTTACATTGTCCAGATCACCCCCTTTGTCAACATTTCGACCGCAGACGTCTACAAGTTCTTCCTGGGCCTTTCCTCGCCTGGCGACGCCATGCGCCACTACGACCACCTCCCCTGTCGTCTCGTCATCATTGCTCGCACAGCTCAGGTCGCCGACCAGATCCTGGGAGGCCGCCCATGGATTGAAGCCGACATCCCCGAACCCTGCCACATTTTCCATTTCGGCAACGTCCAAGAGTTGACAGAGCAAGGAGGTCGCGTCGTCGGTCTCGATCTGACCGCCGTCTGCCTGGGCAAAAAATTCACCATGGAGTTTGAAAACAAGTCTTGGCTCAGTAACGCGTCTAAGGCTCCTGGGCTGTTGACAGGATTCAAGGTCCGTTTCGGAGAGGAAGCGACTGCAGCAGACGCGATGAAGCCGTTATTGGTGCACCAGACTATCCTCCACCCAGCCTCGGTCGAGTTCCCAGCCATCCACCCTTATCGCCATGGATTGAGCACCCGATATACCTACATGATGGCCTCGAGTGATCTTAAGCGGCCACATTATTACACTGCGGTCCTGAAGCATGACCTGCATGGAAAAGGCACCAAGTTCTGGCAGAGCGAGGGGGTCACAGGCGAGCCTTGCTTCATCCCACGTGGCGGGTACGCAGTGGTGGGTGAAGAGGACACAAGGGCCGAGGATGATGGGTTTGTGGTGGTCCAGGTCTACCACCCCAAGAAGCAAACTACCGACTTTGCAGTCCTGGATGCTCAGTCGATGGAACTGTTGGCGACCATTGGACTGAAGCACCATGTGCCCTTTGGCTTCCATGGCACGTTCACCCCCGAGCTCTTTGTCCAAGGCACCGCGCCTCCTAGTCTGATCAGAGCTAAGATCTAAGTCCCTCTGTCCCCATCATTACTGTTCATTTCTAATAACCGTTATTTTTCTCCCTTTGAGAGCAATGCCGATCGAGACAAATAAAACATGGTGGGGTGGTGTTTTGTCTTTGTACTGCAATGGCTAAGACTACTGTATACTGCTAGGTGTATCGGCGATCTCCCTCCCAGAAGAAGACTCCCATGGATATATCTCTCCTTTTTTTTTGTTAGAGGGCAATCTTGGTAGCCACATAGTCTGGGTACTTGGCTCCAATGATCCCGACCAGTTCTTCTACATGTCCACAGAGATCCTGAATGCTGGCATCCCAAAGTGTCGAGAGCATCGGTGCCTCGTGCCCATTCATATCCTGATCCTCGTCCTCATCTACAGCACCAAGAGCTGCTCCACCATTGCTGCCAGCGCCTGAACCAGAACCTCCGGCAGCACCCGAAGCATTCGATCCCACGACGCCCTTGGCCCCTACACCGAGTCTCAACTGTGCGCCATGAGTGCGGTCGAAAAAAATGAGTCGCTCAATCTGATCAATGCTTCCCGACATTCGGCCTTCTCCCATCATTTTGCTTGCTCGTGCCTCTGCCTGCTCGGGCGTCACTCCCAACAGCGCTCCCAGCTCTTCAAAAGAAATGTTGTTGTAGATCTTGGAGGCCGAGAGTAGGTTGTGTTCAATGACAGCCCGATCGAGAACTGTGGTATTGTCGGGCAGGAGCGCCAGTTGGTGCTGCTTCAGTGTGGTGGCAAAGTCTGAGACCTCGTTGCTTCGAAGAACACGATCCAGGTACATTTTTTCCAGAATCGAAAAGTGAGGCAGCCGCTGTGAGCGGTCGTCCTTGTATAATGTGGCAAGCATGCGCGAGCGTTGGGGTCCTGCTGGTGCCAATACGGCGCATACAACAGCTGCGGACCTATTTTACACAAAAAAAAAAAAAAAAACGACTCTACTACGTTAATTCCCGAAATGAAAAGAAACACACGCAGCGAAACTACCACAAACGTTTTCTCTGCGCCACTTACAGAATGAGCATGCGCTCATCATACTCCACGTCCTGGATATAACTGATTTCGTGGTACCGAGAGCTCGCCTCCAAAAACCTGTTCTTGAAGTCTGAGATCTTGGCTTGTGAGAGCTTGAAGGTCAGTTGAAGCGAAATGTCCTTGGTATCGCGCATCAACACCGAGGCTCGGTTCAGATATGCCTCTGCGCTGATAGCCTCGTCATCCTCGAGCAGCAAGCGCACGATGCGGATATAAACACCGACTTTGTATTCGTTGGCGATGATGCTAGGACATTAGGCGAATCGTGAAGGGTTAGATATAATGTCATATCAGTTTTTTGATCTGGCGCAGTAAAAAAAATAAAGGCTTGATATCCAGTGCAAAAGAGTTGTCGCCTCATACCGATGACCCGAGTCCAAGGGAATTCCCATCAGCACCTGAGCTGCTTCTGCCCAGTCTTCTTCGCCTTCGTAGATGGTAGCCAGATGAGTTCTAATAGCCGATACCTAGAACAACAGGCAAGAGTCGGAGTCGCGGTCAGTTATCACTGCAGTGTTTCTTTCAGCGCGTGCTTTTCCCTCTGAATGCAAAGTTCAACGCGAATATGTAGTGCCAGGTTGCCAGGTTAAAAAATGACTTGCCTGCTCTTCAAAGGACACGACTCTGCCGTGGACTTTTTCGAGCGCGTGCTTGTAAACGCGCTTCTTGTTGTCTGCAGAAAGACTGGTGGCAGCGTCGACGGCGCTTGTGAAGTCTGTGAGGGCCTGGCGGGAGACGACAAGACCTACTGACTCTTCTGTGGCAGCGGTGACGAATTGCTCGAGACGGAGACTGGTGGTTGCCTCGCCTGCGGCCGCAGTGGATTGGAGGATGAACGCGAGCAAGTCCTGGTAACCCTTGATCCTGTCCTTCTGGTTGGTGACCTGACCAATGCTTGCCAGCTGTGCCTCAAAGTCCGCGTCCATGCTGTGCTTTTCTGATGTCGATGCGTTGACGCAAGTGGAGGTGGGTTGAGGGTGGTGATGCGGGTTCTTTGTTGGTGGGCGAGCAGCAATGAGGAGGGCAGAGGGAGACAGTGGAGACAGAGCCAAAAAGCGAAGGCTGGCTGACTGCGTATTTGTCCCCTCCAAATATCCTCCACACGTCACCTGGATACTCCTTCAGTCTTTCTCCTTCGCCCCATTCCCATTGCCCCAGAACAACATCCCCGGCAACACGGACCAGCGCCTCTTCTCTCTTGCACCTGCACTCCTGCTCACCCACACGCGTCCACGCACACGCGCTCAGACACACACGTAGACACACGTAGACACACGCCGCCACACACTCGTAGACCACAGCCACCCGCACAACCAGCAGCACGAGCCCACCATGCCAACAGCAAGGACTCATGCAAAGGCTCCCCACCATGCCAACTACCCAGCACAGCAGCATCCCCATCCACAGCAGCAGCAGCAACAGCAGCAGCAGCAGCAGCACGACTCACACTCGGTCATCCTCGTCACTGCAGGATACGATCATGTCATCCGCTTCTGGTAATAGACTATACCAACTGGCCTCGCATTCGCATTCGCTCGAGAAAGCGCACGCTAACTTGCCGAGATTCTCTTGATAATTAGGGAGGCGCTGAGTGGCATCTGTTCAAGGACGATTCAACACCCCGATGCAGTACGTGATCATCACCTTCTTTCTCTCCTTTTGACCTGCACAACAGCGCCCTTTCTAGCTCAAGCCGTTTTCTTTACTAATTCACGACGACTCCTCACCCTGCGTTGATAGCAAGTCAACAAATTGTGCATATCGCCCGACAAGCAGTATCTCGCAGCAGCCAGCAACCAACATGTCCGTCTCTACGACATCAACAGCGGCCACCCTAATCCAATCCTTTCTTTCAAGGGACACACCGGCAATGTCACCGCAGTAGCATTTCATTGCGAGGGCAAGTGGATGGTCACAGCCAGTGAAGACCACACGTTAAAGATCTGGGACCCTCGGTAAGTTGAACATGTCTATCCAACTCATCCGTCCTTTGAAAGTCAGGAATGCAGCGAGCGACACTCACACAAGAGAAACGGACTAACCTGCTGGAAATCTACAGGTGCCCAGACGCGCAAAGGAATTTCGACCACAAGGCACCTGTCAATGATGTTGTTATTCACCCCAACCAAGGCGAGCTCATCTCTTGCGACCAGAACGGGAGTATCAAACTGTGGGATCTGCATGAGAGTTCCTGCACACACGAGCTCGTACCCGAAGAGGACGTCCCTATCCGGTCAGTGACCGTTGCCAACGACGGTTCCTCCTTGGTAGCCGCCAACAACAAGGGCAATTGCTATGTCTGGAAGATGGCCACCTCGCGCGACTTTACGGATCTGCAACCCATCACAAAGTTCGCGGCCCATAACAAGTACATCACAAAATGCGTGCTCAGTCCAGATGTGAAGCACCTGGCTACGTGTTCAGCAGATAGCACCGTCAAGATCTGGAAAACAGACAATTACTCGTTCGAGCTCGAAAAGACCTTGGTAGGACATCAGCGTTGGGTCTGGGACTGTGCCTTCTCTGCTGATTCGGCCTATCTCGTCACCGCGTCCTCGGATCATGTAGCCCGACTATGGGAGCTGGCCTCGGGCGATACTATCCGGCAGTACAATGGACATCAAAAAGCCGCCGTCTGCGTCGCCCTGAACGATCTGTCGATGTAGCCCTCCTCCACCACGTAATCGCCAATCTCGTCGAATTATAAACCTGTACGCCTACTCTATCCTATCCTGTGCTTGTCGGACCAAAACCAAGGCCTTTTGGTGTTTCCTCCGTTGTTTTCTTCCGGTGCGTCGTTGCCCCTCCTTTTTGAAGGAACAATGCCTCTGCTTCGATGCTTACCCCAACTGACGCAGCTTCCCAGCTTGCGCTCGATAGACACCGTCAAAAGCAGTCCAAACAGTCCGACAACCGAGACGGTGCTTTTTTCCCTCCCAATAATTGCTCACTCTTCCAGGTGTTGAGGAGGAGAGTGCTCAAGGTTTTTTCTTCGAGCCTTATATTTTGGCCGCGACAGTTTGCGTGGTCCCACAATCAATTCCGGCATTTCAAAACCTACTATAAAACTAAACGTTCGTTTTACCATAATTTGAATCGGGCAGTTGTCAGCGAACTGGTGTCAGTCTAGCTTTGGACCGATATCTGGATGATGGATCGCTTGAGACTGGAGTTACGTGTGCTGGGGTTACTTAGGTATATCGCCCACTAGAAGCTTGGTGTTGACATTCTGTCTTTGACGTAGGTCTTTGACAGGAGGCCATTAAATAACTCTCTATCGCAGGCCAGCAATGGAACAGCGAGAATGAGGGTAGCACTGGGCAGTCTGGTGGATCACGAGAATTAGTTTGGACCCTAGTATGTGCCAGTCTCGGGTAGAGACTCCCATCCGCTTCTCTTTTTTTTTTCTGTTTTTTGCTCATCTTTTTTGGCGTCTTTCTCTGCTCTTTTCAATCGGGGCAGTGCATGCAATTGCTCCGTGATCTAAGATCTAAACAAAAGGCTACAACGTATGAAACAAGGATTGGACGCGTGTTTATGACAAAGAAGAACCATTTTGTTGCGATGCAAGATTCTGGAGGTCCAAGATACTTTCGCAATTGTATGGATGATAGGCATGTTGCAAAAAAAAAAAAAAAAAAAAAAAAACACACCGTCCAATGGGATCAATTGAAAGGTTTTTTCATGTGCTTTTCGTACCTTCTCCACACCACAGTTGCCTCTGTTAATAATAAACTCGGGGTTCTCACGTACGGCCTTTGATAGATGCTACAGGTATATGTAGCCACGAGGGAGAGAGTGTGAGTGGGTTGAGGGTGTAGATGTGTTGATAGAACGAGAGTGATCGAGTTCGCACGCAATGGCGCCCAGTCTCAGTCTGCGCAAAACACATCAAACGTGCAATGTTGGATGTCGGACAGAGCAGGCACCTTTCAAGGGGCGTGTGTACATGAATGAACACACACCAATAAAGGATGACGAGGGGACGTTTTTTGCCTCGTGTGAGGACTTCAGTAGATGCGTGTGCGCGTGTGTGTGGTTTGATGGGCCATAAAAGACCGTAATTGCATCGTATCACTTCTTTTTCTCTCTCTTTTTCCTCCCTTCACACTCAACCTCTTTCTTCTTCACCACTTTTCCCTCCCCTCCACTCAAAACCATAATCTAACCATGTGTAAGTTGATTCATGAAGACTAGCATCTGTCCAATAGCCCACACCTTGACATGCGTGTCGCCATGTGTTCAGGAAGAAAAAAAAGAGAGACAGTCGACGCGGATTCCATGTCTGATGACACACACACCTCAAAAAGCAGCAGACACCAGAGACAAAAAAAAAAGCACCCTCACAACAAACTGTCGTCCAAGAAGCAAGAAAAAGGAGCGGACACACAGCACACACACACGCAGCCGGTTCTTTCTCTTTAGTGTTCCCTTCACTCGCGGATTCTTTTTGGCGCCAGCAAGGAGTTTTTCACACGATTGACAAACAAAAAACCTCGCGTCCCAAGGACAGGGAAAGAAAGGACTGGATAGGCTGCTGAGAATGACCATACGAGCCTCGCTCCACAATCACACGCCCGCACGCCCGCACGCGCGGCATTACAAATTTCTGATCGCCTTTCGTGTATTTCACGTGCTTCTGATAGCCATCGTTGTTGACGGCTTCGCCTCCTCCGCCTTCCTGGCCCAGATCGACGACCACCTCAAGACCCTCTCCGAGGCCCAGCGCAAGGAGCAGGTCGCCAAGGTCAAGGGCGTCTTCCAGTTCAATGTCAAGAACAAGGCCGGCAAGGTCGAGTCCTGGACCCTCGACCTCAAGAACGGCACCGGCTCCATCGCCAAGGGCGCGCCCAAGAAGGCCGACATCACCATCGACATCTCTGACCAGGACTTTGTCGATCTCGCTCAGGGCAAGGCCAACGGACAGAAGCTGTTCATGTCGGGCAAGATCAAGGCCAAGGGCGCCGTCATGCTCGCCACCAAGCTCGACGGCGTCCTCAAGGCTGCCGCCCCTGCCCCCAAGGCCAAGCTGTAAATAGAACGTCAACCGAAGGAAAACATATAATACAATCAATCACCACTAACGAGCATCGTCTCGTTGCTCGGAAATACAGAAAAAAAGGGTTGCGTGCATAGTATTTCCATAGAGAGAGCTGCGTTTTTTTTCTTTCCTTCTTTATGTGTGCTTATTCCTCGTACTGATCCAGCGCCAGGGTCAGCGTCTTGCTGCTGTTCACGCCCTGGTCGCGGTAAATGCCCACCAGACCCTGTCCACGTTCGTACAGTGAATTCTTGAGCGAGATCACAATGAACTGCAGATCCGCCGACGCATGCTCCTGCAGGTAGTGCCCGATCCGTGCCACATTCATGTTGTCCAGAGCCGCATCGACCTCATCGAGCACAAAGAACGGCGACGGCCGGAATGAGTGGATCGCAAACAGCAGGGCCAGCGCCGCCATGGTCTTTTCGCCCCCAGAGAGCTGGTCCATGTCTCGGAAACGCTTCAGTGGTGGCATGGCATGGTAGCGGATGCCATCTAAATACGGCTCCTCCGTATCCTCCAAAGAAAGATACGCTGTGCCACCCATAGGGAACGCTGTAGACCGTGTCAAGGACTTGTAAATCTCGTCAATCTTGGCTGAAATGTGCTGGTATGCTCGGCTGAAGCGGTCGTAGCGTTCTTGCTTGATCTGCCCAAAGGCCTCCTTGATATCCCGGGCGCTCTTGCGCGCAGCAGTAAACGCCCTGTCCGTTTGCTTCAGTCGTGCCTCAACGCCGTCAAGGCGCTCGATGGCCTTCATGTTGGGGGCCAGCCGCTCAATCTCGTCCGACAGTTGCCTCAGTCGGTCCAGGAACTCGTTCTCCATTTGCTCCATCGTGCCAGCCTCTGCTTGCTCGCCACTCTGGGACGAACTAGGGGCAGCTTGTGAGCCCGCCTGAGAACCAGAGAGCGATAGCCGGTGAAGATCCAATCCAGCTGTGCCTGAACTGTGGCCCTGTGAAGATGATGAACTAGGCAAGGCCTGCCTTTGTTCCTCATCCAAATCAGAAAAGTCGACCGTAATCTTCCAGTCCCTGCTTCGGCGTCGATGCGAAGAGCTGCTGGTCGTCACGCCACCTTCCGTATCGACATCCATGTCCGTTTCACTCGAGGGTGCCTGGCGGTATCCTTCCATATCATCCAGGGAAACGTCGTCCAGTGAACCCTTCTCCATTGGCAACTCAATCTGCTCCAGCTTGCACCTCCTAAAGATGGACGACCGCTCAGAGTCCAATTTTTCGACCAGAGATTCCTATTAGGTGTGAACATATCACATCAATTAGTCTGGAATGGCTAGAAGGAAGCATACTTCAGTCGCGAACAACGGCCTGAGAATTTCTCTGGCTGCTATAGTACCTTTGATCCAATGTCCTTGACGATTAAATCCACCTGCTTGTTGACTCGCGAGACTTGCTTTTTGCAAGCATTGACTTGCTCAGATCGAGTCTGGAAGGTCGTCTGTGCAGTCGCCAGGTCCTGCTTCAGCGCCTCAATCTCCTGCTGGATTAACGTTTGCTTTTCCTGGATCTCGTCACGCTGTCCTTCGTAAAGATCCAGCGTCTTTGTCTCGGTCTCGAGCATGGTCTCCAAGCGGGCAAGTCGGTCCTTAGTCTCATTCCTCTGCGTGGTCTCAAACAAAAGCTGATTGCGGAGCTTCGACAACAGCGTTTCAAACTTGGATCGCTTCTCCGAGAGTTCCTGGGACCGCTTCAGTTTTTGCTCCTCATACTCGCGAATGTCGGGGACATTGACCTTGCGGCACAGCGACTCAAAGACCTCGTCTTCAATCTGGTGAACAATGGCCTCCATCTTGGCAATCTCGCGCTCATGATCCGCGAGCAGTCTGGAATACTTCTCAACTAAGGGAGTCTTCTCTGCTAGGCTTGCCTCGATAAGCTGGATCTCCTCGCGGATTCCGTTCAGTTTTCTCTTGGTTGCGCTCAGATCCTCGCGGGAGAACGCCAGTTTGCTCTCAATGCCTGCCAGCTCGCTCCTCAATGCCTCCTCGGGTACTCCCTTCTTCTTGCTCTTGGACAGTTCGTTCAATTGCATCAACATGGTATCTCGCCGTTTCTTTAAATCCTCCACCACTCGCTCTTCCCACCGTCTTGCTCCCGAGCCGATGCCGCTCTGGCCTCCAGTGATCAGACCACTCTTGTGGAAAACAGTTCCGTCTAGAGCGACAGCCTTGACTTGTTGGCCGAGCTCATAGCAGACATGTTTGGCGATTTCCATGGTGTCGCAGACAAGAGCATGACCGCAGACGTACTGGATGGCTCGCTCCAAGGTCTCGTCGTACTGAACGACATCGATTGCAAGTCGCGCACCCTTGGCGAGACTTCGGAGGCGGTCATTCACCGGCTTGACCACGAGCGTATCCAGGGGCAAGAACGTCGCATGGCCTGAGCGTTGCTCTCTCAACAGCTGGATGCAGTCAATCGCCGTCTTTTCGCGGTCAACGATAATGGCGTCCAGATGGCGACCCAATATGATGGCAATAGCTGTATCGTACTTGCGCTGAGTGGGCTTGCAAAGGTCCGTCACTCGACCGTGGACTCCAGGAAAGATGCGCTTGAGCGAGCTCACAGTCTCCTTCAACCTCTGCTCCTTCTCCGATTCACGCTGGTCGAACTTGGCTTCCATGAGCTGGTTGAGTGTGTTGGTCAGTTTCTCGTTCAGCTCAAGTTCCGTTTTCTCGATCCGGAGTCGTTCATTGTTTATACTGGCGAGTTCCTGTTTGGCGCGGGCTTCGTCCTGCAATACTTGTGCGATGTGGGCTTGGACCTTTTGTTGATGATCCAACAACGTCTTCTCCTGCTCCGCCAGACGCACTTTCTTCACCTGCAGCTCCGAGACCGACTCTACGACAATACTGCTCTCTTCACGTTCTGTCTTGATGTTTCTGCGGAGATGGCCAAGTTGCTGGGTTTGGGTCATGGTCCGGAGCGCCACTTCTTCTTTCCTATCAGTCAAATCGTGTGTGTGAAAATGATCGAGTCAGTAACCGTGTTCACTTACAACGAAGGGTGCTACTGTGAGATGTATTCCTCAATCGTCGTGAACTTACTTTGAACTGTAACTGGCGAGATCTTCAGGACTCAGTGTCACGCCCTTAGTTTCTTCTTGCACCTTGGCCTGTTCCTCAAACTTGGCAGCTGCCTTCTCTAACTGGGCCAGCTCGACCTCCTGCTGTGCCACACTCTTGTGTTGGGCCTCGTACGTCTCCTTGACAGTGCTTCCGTTCGTCTTGATCGATGTTATCTTTTTGGTCACATGGGCGATCTTCTCGTCCAAGCTCAGAGCCTCAGGGTGCTGTTGTTCAACGACAGTAGTAAAAAAACGCAGCTACGCATGAGCAAAAGTTCCCACCGCTGCTTTTCCAAAAAGCAAATAGCATGGAGAATTAATCCTGTATTTACTTACAAGGTCGTTGAGCGCCTTCTCGCGCTTTGCAATAGAACGCTCCTTGCGATATGTCTCTCGCTGAGCAACGGCTTGATCCTTCTTAGCATTTTTCAACGAGTTCTCCAAGTCGTCCTGCATAAGAGAGAGAGAGAGAGATCATTATCAGAACCAAGGGTAAGAGTGGCCACACAAAAGAGCGCCGCAGTGCGAAACAAGATCTTACCAGCTCTTCCTGCGTCACTCTCAGCGCCTCATTCTTAGTGACAATAACCTCTTCGGTTGACGTGATGTTCCGCTCGATATGGAACAGCTTCCACACCAGGTAGTTGACTAACAAGTTGGACTGAGGACAGAGTAAGCCTTGAGCTATCTTTGAAGGTCGAGAATTGGTACTTCACGACTCTGACACCCTGCATTGGCACACACCTTTTGCTCCTGTAATGTCTCGAAGCGTTCAGCCTCGGCCTTCTGCTCCTGATACTGCTTGATTTCAGCGCTGATTCCCTTTTTCTTATGAAAGTTGAAGGTCGAGGTCTCAACAGCACGTTCCTGTTCCTGCTGAAGCCGATCATACTCTTGCTTGAGCTCCAACGAGCCGCTGATCTGTTCAATAAGCTTTGTAAGGTCCTTTGGAGACTGGGACGCAATGGCTTCTACATCGCCCTACGAGTTGGTGTAAGCATCGAGTAAGCTATCTGTGATCAAACGGAGGTTCTGAATGGGAAAACACCGCCAAGCTCGGTTCAAGAAGCGTACCTGGAAGACCAAAAAGTTTCTCGCCTTGACCAAGATATTGATTTCCTGCAAAGCCTTGTCGTAGTTTGCATACAGCATGGCCCTTCCGTTAATCTTGTATTCACTCACGCCGGCCATGTTGACACTATGAGGGCCAAGGGATAGTGTAAGTCGTTAGAGCCATGCTGGGCTATTTGCAACCTTTTGTACGGTCTTTGGGGTTCATTGCACTAATACGTGCCTTCTTGTGAACTTGATCTCGCTCCCATCGTCCTTCTGGTAGACTGCCATGACCCAAGTCTTTCTGGGATCAGAGTCGTTTCCGTTAGACGTCCTAGAGGATTTGCCGGCTGTCCTGGCGGACTCTTGGGTATCATCGATCCGGTCACGATAGATAAGCTCACGGAGCTGACTCGAACGCAACTGAGATGACTTTACACCCAGGACAAACGAGATGGCGTCCATCAGGTTTGATTTTCCTGTGAGTAGCAAAAGACAATGTCGAGTGAGTACAAATTGGTGGCAAACAGGTTCTACTGATGCAGGGTGTAGCGGTTGGTGGACATGGGCAGGTTGACCCCACTAGCTTATAGTGAAGCCACGAGGACCGTCGGCAGGGGTTTGCTGTGGGGATGAGGTATTACCTGCGCCGTTGGGCCCAATGACACAAGTAAAGTCATTGAAAGGGCCGATGGTTTGATGGCCCTTGTAGGACTTGAAGTTCTCGAGCTCGATGCGATGCAGTCGCCCCATGCTGCCCGTGCTGACGATGGGAGATGTCGTTGGAAGAAGTGGGGTCGCAGTTGAGGCAAGCGCTGTTCGGTGTCGTACGCGAGAGCAAGGAGGAGGACCGGGAGAAAGAAAGAGAGAGAAGAGAGAGGCGGAAGGGGAAGGGAAAAGGTGAGGAGCGGAGAAGAGAGGCGAACCACAAACAGAAGGACGCGTTTTTGTTTGTTTGACTGGCTGCCTGGCCTCGCGTTTTTTAATTAAAAAAAAGTCAAAGTGGTGGCAAGCCCGACGATGGCTTGGACTTGAAGTGTGACTTGCCACTTGTTTACCCTCTCTCCCTCTCGTTTTTTTTTCTTTTTTTTCGTCTTCCTTTGCTTGGAACTGCATCAACCCATCTACACCCCCTTCTCATCCACGGCACAGCGCACACACCATGGTCGAGATCAACACCATCAAGAACAAGCTCAAGAGAGAGGAGCTGTACCAGAAGCAGAAGAATGCCAAGGCAAAGCACAAGAGAGACCGTCGCACTGCCCTCCAGAAGGAAGAGTCGTCTAATCCCGAGAAGAAAGAGGTACTACAGGAATTCTCTCATCTCTCATGGCATTGCATTGTACTTGCAGGACTCGGCTTTATTTGTCTGATGACTAACAGCACCTTGACTTTGCCCTCGTCTGTAGAAACGCTTGGCAGAGAACGTCCCCAATACACTGGAAAACACTCGGGAGTTTGATGAAACCATTGTTGAGGAGGACGCCGAGGTGGCTGCAGACGAGGAAACGGACGAGTTTGCACAGTACTTTAAGAACGGAGTCGCACCAAAGATTCTGATCACCACCAGCAAAGGACCCAGCGCTGTAAGTGCACCTTTCACCTACCCGCAAAGGACAGGCCACTGATGCCTACTCTTTTGCTTTTGACTGTCGCTGGACGCTTGCTTACATTTCTGTATGTCGTACACAATAGTCTGTCTATGAATTTGCCACAGAGCTGGTCGACATCTTCCCCAACACCCATTTCGTGAAGCGCAGACCTCAGTTTGAGATGAGACACATCATTGAGTTTTCAAAGAACAGGGACTTTACCGACATTATGGTCATCAATGAGGATCGCAAGGAGCCGAGTACGTATTACGTGTACTATGTCCTTTGTCTAGAATGTTGCAGAAGCATGGGGTTTGTGTTCTTTCATGGACTGACCCAGTTTACCATCTTTTGATAGACGCTCTTACTTTGATCCACTTGCCCGATGGACCCACCGCACATTTCAAGCTGAGCTCGATTGCCCTGAGCAAGGATATTGAGGGACATGGTCGTACTTCGTCACACAAGCCAGAGCTGATCCTGAACAACTTTAATACCCGCTTGGGTCATACCATCGGCAGGATGTTCACTGCGCTGTTCCCTCATGTTCCCGAGTTCCAAGGACGACAGGTCGCCACTCTGCACAACCAGCGCGACTTTATCTTTTTCAGGAGACATCGGTAAGCATGCTACTGTTGTCTGTTACGTGTTGCATTGGGTGCGTCGCAGTATTGGTTTTCAACAGATCCATTAATGTTTTTCGTGCCTTGCTACTTAGTTACATGTTCAAGAATGCGAAGCGCGTGAATCTGCAGGAGCTTGGACCACGGTTTACGCTGAAGCTGAAGTGGTTGCAGAAGGGCACGTTCGACCGCAAGGGAGAGCACGAATGGATGTTTAAGCCTGAGATGGAGACGAGTCGCCGTCGTTTCTTCTTGTAAACTCCCTGCTGGAAGCGAAATTAGCCTAGGAGCCAGGGAGCAACGCATTCTCTCAGCATTGTCTTTCTTTGTCCTGTTGTTTTTATTACCATCCTTCACTCTTGCATCAGTTCATACCTGTACAATAATACACAATCATCCTCTGAATGCCTAGGGACATTGTGCAAAGGTATCTTTGTTTGGATCAGATACGGCTGCAGAGTGTGGCCGTGTGAATGCAGCGGGAACAGGGAGTGTGGCGTGCATGTGCAACAAAAGGCGTGTTGCTGCGATACGCTGATGTGAATTCTTGAAAAGTGCCCCGTCCGCCTTTTTCGCCCTCTTTGTTCATTGACTCCATTCATTCCCCTACTCGTTTCTTTGTCGCCTTTTGCTCACCTTCTTGTTCTTCTCCTTCCTCCTCTTCTGCTTCTTCTTCACAGCACCCTTTGCATCCATTGCATCCATTCTCTCCCACATCATCCAGCGCCATCCATCAGTTCGACTCTTGGCCACCAAAAGCAGTCTTCACAGCCCACTGTCCAAAGCCCGACCCGTCGGTTTGCTCGTTCTCTTGGCCTGACCTTCCTGTTTTCCAGCCTCCTCTCTACGCGGACTATGGACACCACCGCCTCTTCCGACAGCAGCACCGCAGCTGCGTCTGCAAAACCAACCGCCCAACATCCTCAGGACGACATGGCCCATGACCACGACTTTGACGAGCTGGTTGACGAAGATTGGCTCGACATGGACAGCCCGCCGCAGACACTCCCGCTGCTCCGCAACGCCGGTCTAGCAGGCCCAGTCAAGGACGACCACCAGGTACCCTCAGTGCCGCTTCCAACCACACAGCAGGTCTCGGCTGCTGACACTAGCGTCAGTGCAACAGAAACCGCGACCGAGCCTGTAGTCCCCTTTGCGCTCACAGTCTCAACCGAGGACATCCGCAGTCTGGAGCAGCAGGGGCGCGAACAGACCCCATCCTCGTCTAGCCCCTCGTCCTCCTCCGATTCCGAGTTCTCCTTGTTGAATCCTTCCACGGAGCAAAGCCGCAAGAACTCGATCTCCAGCGTCATCGGCTTTCACCCACTCACCCCCACTGGAAGCCGCACGCAAGGAGCAAGCCCAGCAACCAGCGAGGGCCATTCATCACAGGAGCAGGACTATCAGCACGCTGCGACCATCACCAGCCCATCGTTCTCTGACTTTGTGCAGGTGGGTAGCGACCATGGTGATGATTTTTCAGGCATTGATTCTGGGTCTACGCGGTCGTCCAGCGCCCAGACGCCCTCCTCGGCCTCATCTGACGAGAAGGATCGTATGGACGAAGAGGATGAAGTCAGCATCACTGCTGTTCCTCTTGCCAAGGCTGACAAGACTGGCAGGTCCAACACGTCGGACGTGACTGCAGAGTCAAGCAGCGAACAGGAGCGCTCTGTGAAGAGCCAGCAATCCACGATCGGCGCAACCTCGTCATCGACTCTGCATCAGGACGCGTCATCCCCTGCTTCGGAACCTTTGACTTCCCTTTCAACAGTGCCCGCATTGAAACGGGCCATGTACAGAACAACAGTCGAGGATGCTACTAGTAGCAGCGACGACGAAAGGCAGCCTTCGACTACAGGCATCCGTCACCGAGCTACCCACACAGCAAATGCAGATCGCGAGGACATCCAGAGATCATTTTATGGCGTCTCCTCTGCGACCTCTACTATGCCAGGAGCGTTCAACTTGGGTCTGGATGCGGAACTTCACGCGCGCGCAAGGCCCGCCACAGCCAATGCCGCCCCAGTGCATGATCCACCCGTGGATGAGAGACAGTGCAGAATATGTCTTGGTGGGGCAGATGAGGAGGACACTCTCGGACGACTGATATCGCCATGTCTGTGCAAAGGGTCGATGAAATACGTACATGTCGAATGGTAAGCAACTCTTCTAGCCTCCTATCTTCCCTATCTTTCATCTGACTGCCTTCGCCTGAGGGAGCAGCGAATGACTTCTAATGAGACTATTGTGGTGTTTACGTGTTGCTAGCTTGAATGCTTGGAGAGCCCGGAGCCCTAAGCGCGAGAGCCATTACAAGTGTGACACCTGCAAATACTCATTCTCCTTCCGTCGGACGAGTTTGGCTCGCTACCTGGCCCACCCCTTGACAGTCTTTGTGCTGACGGTTTTGGTCTTTGCAACGGCCGTCTTTGCAGCAGGGTTCGCCATGAAGCTTTTGCTGTACCTGACGCTGGATGAGCCTCATGACTTTATATATCCTGTTGACATGTAAGTTTGGTTTTACGATATGCTGACTGCCCAAATGCCACTCGGGCATCGCAACATCACTCTCTCTCTCTCAATTTTTACACGATCGTAACAACCTATTCTGTTCTCGCTGCTCTTGTAGTGATGACTATGATGCGGATCAGCTTGTGCAGCTGAGGAAGGAGATGTATGTGTTCAAGACACCTGACAGTCTGCGGGCGGTCTTCAGGATCGACAAGACGCATATGGTGTTTGGATCCTTCTTTGTCAGCATTATTGGATTCATGCAGCTGCTCTTCTCCACCATCTGGATGGGAGGCGGAGGGGGCGTGTTCAGGGTTGGTGGATTCGGACTGGGAGGGGGTCGACGGAGAGGTGCACGAGGAGAGCGCCAGCGGGAAGCTGGGATCGGAGGCGTGTTGATGGTGGTGGTTTTGGTCTTTGGATTGTTCAAGTCCGTGTACATGACCTACCAGTTCGTCCACAGGGTCTCGCGACGGGTGCTGGCTAAAGCAGAGTTGATGGTCTTGGAGGTTCAGTAGGAAGTTTGCGCCGTAGCACATCGCATTGGCATTTTGGAAACAACTTGATTGAACAAGTGTGAACTGTCGTTAAAGTTGATTGCGGCGCAGATTTATTGATGGCCCTAAGAGAGCACCGACTAACGGTAGCACGGTGAGCGAGCGGTTGGTGTGCAGTTGTCAATTTCCTATGGGTGATTGTTTTCTTTTGCTTGCCTATGCCAGGTCGTCGGCGCCGCTTTCTCTTTTTGTCCGATATGCATTCGTATGGTCGCACTACTGTCGTGCTCATCGCGTCTAAAAGAACACTCATCGCCGCGGGATGTGGTGTTCCACCAATAGCTCAAGAGCGTGCCATCTCACCTATGGATCATGTATCCCGTCGAGCTATCGGCCTGCCTGGGCTACTCATGCACCGGCCCTTTTTGCTTGGCGTCAACGTGGGCTGCTTATGCTATGAGGGAATGCATCGTTGGTAGGGGGATAGAAGGGGGAATTGTACCGTGGGGCTAAGTAGAGCGCTCCTCTTGTACTCATTTCCCTGTAGGCACAGAGTGCACTATCTACATTTTTTTTTTTGCCATGAATCATTCCAAATCACAGTCTGCATAAGGCGATTGTGGGTCACCGAGAGGTCCATAAAAAGGTCACTGTCCGGCCTCGGCATTTTCTTTCTTCTCCTTCCTTGTCTATCACTACTCACACTCCACACTTTCACTCTTCGCCCTTGCGCTTTTGCTTTGACGCCCCTCGCGACTTTATACACACACACACACAGCCATGCCCTCAGAACACTCCACAAAGATCGGCTTCAAGGATGGTAAGTGGATCATGAGCTGCAGTACAAGACGGAAAACCCCGAGAATCGTTTGGTGTTTTCTCCACAACATTCAATTGATCACATAAACCAACCATACACATACCCCTCCCACACATATCAATCTGCTTAGCAGCCCCACTCAAAGCATCACCACCGGTCCTGACTTCTGCCTCTGTCTCTTCTCCCATCATCCGCAAACCTTCGCCGCTCGCCTCAGCCCTCAACGAGCTCGATGACAAGCGTATCAAGGCCATCCACCCTCTGATTCCTCCTCAGATCCTCATGGAGGACCTTCCTCTCTCCCTCGCTGCTGCTCAGACCATTATTGTCGGACGACAGGCCGCGGAGGAGATTATCAAAGGTCGCGATGATCGCCTGTTGGTCATTGTCGGACCCTGCTCCATCCACGACACCAAGGCTGCTATCGAATACGGTAAGGAAGCTGTCTTCGTTGACTTTGTTATCGTTCAAAAAAGTGTTGTTGCGATTCCCGAGAGAAAACAAAAAAATGAAACTCACGGTTTATTGGTGTCATTTTTTTATATGTACAATTGGTTTAAAAAAAAACAGCACACAAGCTGAAGGCTTACGCTGCAGAGGCGTCTGAGGACCTGGCGATCATTATGAGAGTCTACTTTGAGAAGCCAAGAACCACCGTCGGCTGGAAGGGTCTGATCAACGACCCCCATCTCAACAACTCTTTCCAGATCAACAAGGGTCTGCGCGTAGCCCGCACGCTTCTTCTCGACTTGGTAAGTGTTCCTTTCGGAAAAAAAAACCACCCCTACTCTCAGCCATGGCAGGAGTGGATGAAGGGATCATTCTCAGCATCAGGATGGGGGGGAGGATCGCGAGATCGGAGCACTCGAGGATGAGGAGCGAGCGAGCGAGAGAAGCTGCCCGAGCATGCGCCAAACTTTAAATCGGGCCGTGATTCATCGCCGTTATCTGTCAACATGTGCTCAGCCAGTCAGAGTCATCAATTAAGCCTGTCTGTGCGATTGTGTGATCTGCTTCGAAAGAGTACACTCCGCCCCCCTGCAGCCCTTCTTGCGTCGCCCTGCTGTGTGGATTGAAGACTGGGCATGCGCACAGCCTACCAAACACAGCTGCACACATTGCAAAGAAAGAACGAGAGAGGGAGTGAGCGAGAGGGGAGCGAGAGATCGCCGGGATGACACACAGGGGTGATTGGATCTTTAAAAAAAAACCAGCTCCGTTATGACACATTGACTGACTGACCTTTATTATCCTCGCTGCTTTGTTTGTTTTCTTCCAAAATAGAACGAGATGGGTGTGCCAGCAGGCTGCGAGTTCTTGGATACCATCTCCCCCCAGTACGTCGGAGACCTTGTTTCTTGGGGCGCCATTGGTGCCCGCACCACCGAGTCTCAGGTCCACCGTGAGCTGGCTTCCGGTCTGTCCGTGCCCGTCGGGTTCAAAAACGGAACGGACGGCAGTGTCAGCGTAGCACTCGACGCCATCAAGTCCGCTTCCTCGGGTCACCACTTCCTCTCTGTCACCAAGCAGGGTCTCTCTGCGATTGTCTCGACCGAGGGCAACGACTCTTGCCACGTCATCCTGAGAGGCGGTGGAGGACGCACCAACTACGAGGAAGCCGATGTGAAGGCTGTCACGGACAAGTTGAACGCGGCCAAGATGCCTGCCCGCATTATGATTGACTGCAGCCACGGCAACAGCTCCAAGGTCTTTGCGCGCCAGATGATTGTGGCCGAGGACATCTCCAAGCAGATGGCCACGTCCGCAGTGTCGGGAGACGCCATCATGGGTGTCATGATCGAGTCGCATCTCAAGGAAGGACGCCAGGACATCCCCGCGGCTGGACCCCAGGGCCTCGTCTATGGTCAATCGGTCACGGATGCCTGTATCTCGTGGGAAAACACGGTCGTCCTGCTGGACAATCTGCGTGAGGGCGTTCGCCAGCGCCGTTCCCGGAGATCGGCCTAAGAAAGTCCTAGATGGCCGTATCTTCCCCACCTCATTCCCTTTGCACATACATCCCTCTTTGCATTAAAAAAACTATAGTATACACCAAGGACGACGCTGCTTATTGATGTGGATCAGGATGAGCTGTGGAATGTGCAGCAACAAAAAAGGGCTGGCGAGAATCAATGCTTTCGAGGGCCATTCGCATCCCCACTGATATGCGTTTTTTTTTTTTGGTACCTTTTCTCGATGAAAACGCGACAGCGATGGATGTCCTTCTTCACTCCCGCACTTTTTTTTTTGAACACACAAGTCTGCCATGAGGACAACGCTGTTACTGGGCTTTGCCTTCGCAACCGCCCTGTCCTTGACAGCAACAGCAGAAGAGTTGCACCGGTAATTGTCACTGGCGGCGTTCATCCTTCAAAAGCCGGGAACAGGGCAAGGGCCAAGTATCCTTTACATGAATATGTCCAGTCTTTTTGGCCTCTTTAACTCAACAGTCTTTTGTCAACAGGGTCCCAATCAAGCGAATCCGACGATCGACCGCGCACAACAAGGACGAGAGCACGAGCCATCAGCATGCACGTACCCTCGTCAAATATTCAAATCACGCCGGTCGCAAAAAAGGTTCCCCGCTCACCAGAACCAGAGTCGAGGACCGCCAGCCTGGCGAGGACCAGGACGGCATAGGCAGCGGCGACTTTGATTCAAGTTCACGGCGCGCACAACAGATCGACGCAGCTCGCTTCCCCATAGAATACAACCCCTCCGAGACTGCAGTAAGCAAAAACTCATCCTTTCAAGAGGGGACACTCTTTTATTTCCGCATTCTCCCAACAACTCGTTCCATTGTGACCAGAACTCTCATTGCGGCTCGACAGACCCTTCAATGAAGGGTGTTTGAATGAATGAATGAAGGATGTTTGAATGAATGAATGACACTTTTATCTCCTAACGCACGGTCCAACATGGTATATACTCGGGGCGTCGTAGTTTGTTGGCCGGGTGGGGATAGGCAGTCCAAGCCAGTACTTCAATCTCGAGTTCGACATTGGATCTGCGGATACGTGGGTCACGGCCGTGCACGCCAACTGCTCTGCTCAGACACCTTGCTCCGCCGCCACGCGACGCCTCTTTTCTCCAAAGCGTTCCTCGACGTTTAAACAGACCCCAAATTTGAATTGGACCGTTCAGTTCAGCGATGGTGCACAGGTCAACGGAACGCTAGTATCGGATCTGGTCAGAGTAGGGGGCTTCGAGGTGCAGCTTCAAGTCCTTGGACTGGCAGACTCGTTAATGAACATCAAGGATAACGGGATCGATGGGTCGTTTGGATTGGGACTGCGGGACCTGACCTTCCATGGTGAGTACGGTCCGATACTCCAAACTGTTACTGTGTCTGTTTGTTGTTCGGGTTTGGGATAACTCTTTGGACGTGAATCTCATCAGAGAAGAGCAAGATGCTTCTTCAAACGTGTCTAGGGGACGCGACACCGGTCGAGAATCTTGTCCATGCTCACTCCATGCTCTCAGAGGTAAAAAAAGATCAAAATTCGACCCCCTCGCCGCGTTCCTGATTCTGTTCATCCTGGTTGTTTGGTAAACAACCCAAAGCTCTCTCTCCCTTTCTCTTACGATCTCTTTTTGTTGATTGTTTCCTCGCCTCCAGGTTGGCATATGGCTCGGTGTCGGCAACGAAGGCGGGGAGCTGATCTTTGGCGGACGGGACCGTGCGCGGTATATTGGCGAGATGTCGTACTTTGACCTTCCGCAGGCGTCCCCTTACTGGTCAACAGCCGTTCAATCCATTGCCGTCGTGACCAACCCCGTCATCTCTGATCCAGATCCGAAAAGCCAGCAGCAGCCGCGTCGCAAGCAGACCGTGACGAGCATCCCTGCCCGCGATGGTCAAGGCACGGGCTCCAGTCTCCCGAATGTGATCTTTGATACCTCCACCAACCTCATCGTCCTACCGCCACGCGTCGCCCGAAAGGTTCATCAGGCAATCCATCACTCGTTCTTTGGACTTTACACTGGGTACAACATCTTTACCAACACGTATACGGTCCCGTGTGATCTGGTCGAAAAAGAGACGGCTGTCTGGATCGAGCTTGGACCGACTTCGATTCATCGATCCGCCGATGAGATAGCGAAATCGACCAGCGCGACTTTAGAGCAACATGAAGGAAGCGCAGATCCGGAGCTCATGATGATAAAGAAGGAAGGGTCGGGTACTAACCATCGGTTCCGGATCTTGGGACGCGATATCGTTCGCGAGAGAGTCGCCGTGATTGGAGGCTTGTTCAATACTTGTCACTCGGGGATTCAGGCGAGCAAGTCGGATGAGGACGACTGGGTGTTGGGCAATATCTGGTTCATGAACAATTACGTGACCCTGGATCATAGAAACCGCCAGGTCGGCATCGCTCCGGCCGTCCAGCCAGAGACATGATGCAAAGGCAAAGGCAAAGGCAAAGGCAAAAAAAAAATCCTTGCAAGCAAGTAGTCGATCCTCTTCTCATTTGCCGATGCAACCGCTCATATGAAGCTGCAAGAGAGGTGCGCGTCGTACATGAAATCGGACCATGGACACCACCAGGACTGCAAAAACAAACATCTACGACATAAAGATGAACTTCCTCGTCAAACGTCCAGTGCTGCTCAATGTTTTAATAGAAAGAGGCCGAGGCCCAATTGTAGTTCCTGTATGTGTATGTGCGATGCATCCTTGCGGTTCCCGAGTCGACGCGCTTGACCATTATACTTTTCTCCTCCTTTCCTCGCCACGACCCAGGTTTCCTGCGCCACGAACAGAGGATGATCGTGAGGGCGAAGGCGAGTTGCCTCCAGCAGGCGACGATGGAGTTGCTGGTGAGCCGCCCATCATATCCGGGTGAAGCGTCTGCCCAAACATGGCGGCAAATGGACTTCCGGGTCCAAACATGCCGGCGTTGTCCATGCCCTCCATGCCTCCCATGCCTCCCATGCCCCCGAAATCACCGCCCATGCCTCCCATAGCTGCCGCAAATGGGTTTCCTGCCATGCCCATGCCTCCTGGAGATGCTGAGCCGCTAGCGCTGGCCATGCTGGCCATATTGGCAAAGGCTGCGAAGGGGTTGCTTCCGCCAGCAGCATCGGCCGGCTGCTCTGCCTTGAGAGCCTTGACGGCAGGGATGAACTCTGCCAGGTTGGAGCTCAAGAGAAGGACAAACTTGCGGCAAAAGTAGAACCAGATCGCAATGCTGACGGATCCTCGCTCCGCAAATGGCAGGGACAGGATACGCTCTGCTGGACCAAACCAGCCCTGGGGAAGAAAAAAGACGGGCGAGCGTCTGAACCAAGCGACCATTAAAAACTGGATTCCGTTGGTGATGAACCAGAGAAGAGACTTGAACTTGATCTCAAACGACGCCTTGGAAACATGAAGATCCGTTGCTGCAATATTCGATACCAACAAAAAATGAAAAAGAAAAAAGAAACGGTGGATATGAGTATCTAGTTCTCAGACGATCGCAACTCGGAGCATGAGTTGGGTCAGTTCCTGACCAAAGCATCCATTCCATTTACTCAGTTTTTCCAGATCCACAATCTTGCTGTCCATCTTGCGCCTGAGCTTGGCCCACTTTGCAAACTCGTCCTATATGCAAAAATACATCCAGGGGACACTGGGAAAGTCAGACAAAGTCAACAGAGCCACAAGGAAGGGAGATGTTTGGCAGAGAGCCTTCCTGATCTGCGTCGTGTGCTGTTTTGCAACAGAGACGTACCTGCGACGAAGTCCTCGCAAGGTCGTTCTTGAGAGTGAGGATCTCCTTCTTGAGCTGCCTCTGCTTGGCGACTCTTTCCTTGTGGACGATCTTCAGATAGAGATCGTATGCCTGGTAGAGAAGGAACGGAGAGGATCGATATCAGCTACTGTTTTGATGTAAATTGTTGGCGTAGGTCGGGTTGAGGAGGATCCAACGAGCAGCGAGAGCAAGTACCATGGCTGTAAAGTGAGTCTTGCCGATGAGGTTGATCAGCTCTGTGAGCAGGACCACCAGCAGCACTCCAAAGGCGAGCTGCATGAGTGTCGGTGTTTGCCTGTGTGTGTGTGTGCTTTGTGATAGGTATGAGTCTACGGGTCTGTTCTACAGACAGACGAGCAAGATTGCGCTTGATGTGCCCGTGGGTGATCCTGATGAAGCGAGCGAGTCTCGATTGCTGTGCTTGCGAACTCCTGTTGTGGTGTGTGGGCGTGTTCTTCGGTGGTCCCGTCGGCGTTGTCCGTGCGAGGGTGCGGGTGGCGATGGGGATTGGATTGATGGAAGCACGGCCAAGAGAGGCGCCGAATGCGGGCGGCCCTTTTGGAAGACACAGCAGCCAGACACGTCCACGCGGTGTACGTGAGTCTGCACTCGCCTCCATGGATCCACACACCCAAACAGATCGTCGTTTTTTCTCCATCGCCCAATCCCTCTGTTCCCCCTCGCCTCGCCACCAACTGCCCGTCCCCTGTTGCTAGCCGCAGCCCCGTCGTGTCTGTGTCTCCTGATCGCCCATCCTGCCCGCCACGAGTCCGCACACCGCCCCTCGTCCTTGCCTGCCACCGCCACATGGATCCCTACCGCCAGCAATACCGTAAGCATCCTGTGGTCGCACATGCACATGCATCACTACGCTCTCGCTCTCTGTCTCTCTCTTTCTCTACTACTGCTGTGCTGCTGCTGCTGCTTTCTGCCTTGCCGAGAAAAAACAGACCGGGACACAAAACAGCTCGAAGCTAACCCCAATGACCCTCTCTCCAAATCTAGCTCCGTACCAGGGACAGCCACCACAGCACCAGGCACCGCCACCACCACACCTCAGACACGGACCGCCAGGATATGGACCGCCACCGCACATGCAAGGGATGGGACGCGGCGCGCCGCCTCCGGGCCACATGCCCCCACCCATGTACGGCGCGCCCCCACCACATCTCCAGCAGGCGTATCCACCTTCAGGACTAGGACACCCACAACCTCATTTCCAGGGCAGAGGAGGACCCATGCCTCCGCAGCACTATGCGCCCCCTTCACAGCATCAGGTCCAACATCAGGGCGCTCCTCCACCAGGAGTCCCGGGCTATTCAGGACCGCCGCCACAGCACTTCATGTCCCGACCCCCATACGGATCAGGACCTATGCCTCCACCGGGATCAGGACCGATGCCCATGCCAGGATATATGGCCACCCCTCCACCATCGTCTGGTTTAAAAGCTGGAGCCAATGCTGCAGGACCTGGAGGTGCCATCTCTGCTAGTGCCATGGTCGTAGGAGGCGCTCTGCCGGACAAGATGAACACACTCTTTATTGGATCCATTGCGCCAGGCATTAATAATGTGGCCATGGAGAAGCTCTTGAAGGTACTGGTTGTTGACCATCTATCTGTTTTTGGGTCTTCTTTTTGATATTGACCCGAGTCTGTGATGCTGACTTTTTTTTTTGTCATTTGTGCGAATAAACCACATAGACCACTGGAAACCTCTCAAAGTGGAAGCGTGTTCAGGATCCAACCAGTCAGCAGTGGAAGGCCTTTGGATTTGCAGAGTACACGGATGCAGACAGTCTTTTGCGCACTCTCAGGGTACTGGGACAGGATGGACAGCAGCCAGCGGGCGAGAAGCCTGTCGGACTCGAACTCACAGCCATGGATGGCTCAGGGACTGTTAAGGCTCTCTTGGTCAAGGCAGATGAAAAGACTCGACAGTTCCTGGATCAGTATGAAGAGAGCCGACCTCGGACAATTGTAAGGCCAAGTTCATAATACCCAAGGATATTTCTGCGTATATCTGCATTGGACCGCAAATCCGGGACTTTATTTCTAACCCTCTACCATCATTCTTGTGCGTTCCTTGATTAACATAGCATGATATCGAAAAGGACAAAGTCGCGCTGGCAAATGCCACAAAGATTATTCAGCAAATGAAGGACGGCACACTGGACACCTCGGAGCAAGCTTCAGAGGAGAAAGACGATGACGCCAACAACAAGCCGGCAGAAAAATCGGATGAAGCATCCGCTGAGGCAGAGGTCTCTGAAGAGCAAAAAGAATTAATGGCACGCGAGATGAAATTCTTCCAGGAACGGGCAGCATTGAAGGAGAAGGAAAAGAGGGAGGAAGAGATCAAAGCGGAGAGGATGAGATCAAGTCACCAGTACAAGCAACATCAACGTGAAAAGGACACCGCAACAGTTCAGTCGTCTTCAGCATCATCATCATCACTATCATCCTCATCTGCGCCATCACATCGGATGGGGCGCGATCGGGCGTGGAGCGACAATGCTGGTAATAGCAGTACTACGACCAGGCTAATGGACTTTGTCCCTGCCAGCGGGTCAAATCACGTCGAGATCAACACCAGTTCCGCAAACGCATCATCCACAGCCACAACATCATCGTCGACGCACCTGGACACGGGTGTGGATTCCGAGGAGGAAGAAAAGGCGCGTCAAGAGCGGAGAGAGCGCGATTTGGATCACAGTTACAAGGAGCGTGAGCGCCGTTGGGAGCAGCGTGAGGTTGAGCGATTGCGGCTCTACGAGAAGGATAAGGCAAGGGACGAAGACTATGTCGCAGAGGTCCATGCGGCCAAGGAGGCCATGTCTCACCGGTTTGCAAGCTGGAACGATGATGTTGAGCGCGAAAGGCGGCATGAGGATTACTATCGCGATCGGTAAGCACGCTGTTACAGAGGACCGTGGATTTTACAATTTATTGTGTGTGGGAGAACTTGTAACACTCACACGACCATGCCTTTTTCAACTATCCTTTTTTTTGACACTAGTTCGAGGTGGTGGCAAAGGAGACAGGCGTTTTTGCAAAAGGAAGAACGATATGATGCATTGGACCGTGAAGAAGAAAAGGCCGAGCTGGAGCAAGAAAAGGAAGCGGCAGCAAAGAAAGCACAGGCAGAGGCACAGGCAGAGGCAGAGGCCAAGGCAGCCGCAGAGGCTGCAGAAGCCAGCGGTGAACCATCATTGCCTGCAACAGAATCGGATATCACTCAAAACAATGATGTAGATACTACCAATGTGGCCTCAAGTATATCCGACTCACAGGAGGCACTCACCACTGGACTTTCAACACTGTTGCCCAATCAGCCTACAAAACTCAAGCTCAGTTTGGGAGCAACGACTGCAAGTCTCAAACGCGGAGCAGCAGATGCTGTTAACGGTGCAGGATCAGGAACAGGGCCCACCTCTTCTGCAGCATTCCTGGCAGCGAATGAGTTTGAGCACGATGACGAAGAAAAGGCATCCAAAAAGCGTCGCGTGCTTGTGCCGGTCAAGTACGATGACGATGAGGGCGATGCCCTCAGCAAAGCAAACGCTAATGGCGTCGAGAAGGAAAAGAAGGCTGACGAGATCAAGGCCCTCCTGCAGTCGATCCCTGCAGAAGCCCAGGGTCTGTGGAGCTGGCCTATTCAATGGAAGTACGTCTCGCAGGATCACGGGCGGATTCTGAAGGACAAGATCCGACCTTTTGCCGCCAAGAAGGTGTTTGAGCTGCTGGGTGACCAGGAAGATGAGCTGACAAACTTTATTATGGAGCATATCCAGCAGAGGAAACCCCCCCAGGAGTTGGTGGACGAGCTTCGAACTGTAAGTTTTCTACGTTTCATGCCTTGAACTCCTTTAGCGCACACAGGTCTTTTTCCTGTGTCTATGACTGATGAACCCTCTTTCTCTTTTTTCCTTACGCGTGTGCTAGGCTCTGGATAGCGATGCGGATGTGCTGGTGATGAAGATCTGGCGGATGCTCATCTTTGAAACGGAATCCAAAGCTCGTAACCTTTAAAGAAGCACATCAAAAATGCATATAAATGTCCTTTGCACTCGTAGGTATCATGTCATTGATGACCCACCGCAGTTCGGCCTAGATACGTTTCGTTGGTTACCTTTCCCGTAATTGTTTGTCAGGATATCGTCGAAGAGTTAAAGACGAACGCTGTTCCTACTCATTACGTGGGTCCTGACGAGAACGGTGCAGTGTCATCTTCAGGGTCTTCATCGGAAATGTGCTGTCGCTGATCTCTGTATTGAAATCTTGACGAGCGCTCCTTAGTATGTGGTGTAGAGTGAGGCAACGACGATGTGCTCGGGTTGCTGGAGGTGGGGTCCTGACAGGGAGAAGGCCTCGCAGTGCCGCTTACACTCTCAATGATCTCGTGGCTGTGGGTGGTGTGAGAGGAAAGCCGACTGTATCTGGTCCTGCTGCTGGTCCTGCTGCTGGTGCTCTTGATGGTCCGGCTGTAATTGAGGCAGGCGGTGGCGCTGACCGTATTGTTCAGAGAGAGGCTTCAAGGCCGCGGCTGCGAGGGTATCGAGATTCCCTCAACTCTCAAACACAGCCGTTGTGGTCTTGGACTGGAGGGATGTGATGGCTCGTGTCTGCTGTCCTAGGTGCCATTGCTGCTGCTCCTGGAAGCACTGCTGTCTAGTCGAGCCATGGGGACACTGGTAGTTGAGCCGGGACTGGCTGGTTCATGCGCCTCCTCAAGGCCACTGCGGTCTGCTCAAAAGATCCAAGGAACGTAGGCGAGTTGTCCGCGGCTTTTTCCAGAGGGTCAAACTCCGAGTGAGGAGATTTGAATGGGAAGTCGACAGCAGTTGGCACTTCGGACTTGCAGGTGATCATACGAATCAAGGATAAACTGCTCTAGGAACGGGACTAGATCGTCGGGAGCAAGATGTAGCTCTGCAGCGGCTTCAGTCTCTGCTGGCAGATGCAGCTGGCTCCTACTGTAATAAGAATGGATGGAGTGATGGAGCAGACAGCAACACTTTGCCCGTGATGAGTTCTTTTGTTGTCACAATACTGGAGGAGCTCAGGGCCAAGTCCGGGCAACTAGAGGAGCAAGTTGGAGAGATGCGCATGATCATTTCTGCTCTCGAGAGCGTTAGCGGTGGGTCTGGATCTGGAACACAACTTTTGCAGGCGTTATCTTCCTCCCAGACTTCACCTCCTGGATCGTGTCTCTCGTCAGGACTTGGATTGAGCAATGACATTGGATCTCTGGGTTTTGGATCCTTGACGCTGAAGCAGCAGCAAACTCAGCCAGACGCGATGTCCTTGCGGAGAATTCAAGAGACTTATACCGAGCTCAGGGAGGAGAAAGAGAAGGCGGTGCAAAAGGAGGTGGATGAGCGGCGAAATCTAGAAAGGAACGTACGGCAGCTTCGTAGAGAGCTGCAAGCGGTTCAGAACATCACGCATTCATCTTGATTGGGTGCTGCTACTCTCTTTTCTTCGTTCTCTTGTTTGTGTAACTCGTTGCCAATATCTGCATGGCCTCCTTCCAGTCATTCGACGTGTTCTCTTTTCTCTTCTCTGTAATCTCACTGTTAGCTAGCCACAATGAATGTAGTTAACATTACTATATGCCACGGCACGCGCGCGGTCTCCGTCCTTACTCATAAGAAATATTGCTTTGTCGCGAGCACCGTTTGTCTCAATACGAACTGCGACTTAACAGCGGCTTCAGGTCGCGACAGTACAGATCGCGTGCCGCTCCCATAGGATTGCCAATCGTACAGTAGGACAGGGATGTGGAGCTGTATGAGCACAAGTGCAGATTCGGCGCTCAGCGCACCCATTTTTTGGAAGCCAGTCGCGCTGTCGATCAAGATGTGGAGCGTAGCCGCCGTTATTTGTAGGCTACAAGAGCAAACAGGTGGTATGTGGCTGATACAAGATGCCCCTGCATATTCATGCTCATGATCACCATTGGAACACAATGCTCGAGGCACACAAGATGGATCGAGGGCGAAGAGTAAGATTGTATACCGCTCCCACGCTCGTAATCTTCGTATCTTGTTCTCTTCTTTCTCCGTCGATACACCCATTTTTCCAAAGAGTGCCAAAATTGCAATCAAGAACCTGTAAGTGTGAGATTTCGCTTGAGGATGGAGTAGAGTGTAGAGATAATGAGTTGAACCTACCCTACAAACTTCATGTTGATCCACTCATGGTGACCTTTGATATCTTGCCGTGACTTGACGACCTTTGACCACCAAGGAGTCGAACTCTCGCGTACAAAGACATTGTTCCTGAGCCATCTCAGACCGACAGATACTGCTATCGCTCTTGGAGAACGCTCTCTCGTGTCTCTCTCCAGGTATTGCAAGACCCATGAACACACACAATTGAATTAGCCATGGATACTTGTATGGTCGCTAACATGATCAGCTGTGTTTACTTGATACGTGCTGCCTTAGTGCTACTGTCGTTGGACCACTTTGTGACATTTTGAATTCTTCGTTGTTCTCCTCTTTCGTCAGGGCGGTAGCTTCGACTTTACTAAGGTAAAAGCAACCAAAAGCTTTGCATAGCCATGGTCTTCATTCACTCATAGGAAGCGCTGACCGTATTGTTTTTATGGTAATGGATGCAGTATCAAGGCAACTGTCATGAGCAATCCACTCAATAGTTCACCACCCGACATCGGGAGATCTGCCCACAACTCATTGACGCCGTCATTGGCCGCTCATGGTCGATCTGTCAGCCATGGCGCCGCAACTGTATCGTCTCAACAAGCCAGCTTGAGTTCCGATGGCGAGAATATATCCATCTCGTCCCAAAAAACTAAAAAGCGGGACATATTTCGAAACCTCTTTCGGTCAACCAAACATGAGGATAAGGTCACGATCCAAGATGGTCCATCTAAGACAGAGATCCACCACGCTCGAGCTGCAAGAACCGACATCACCTCTGAAGTCTACAGCCTCGAAGTCAGCAGCTCAGAAACTGGGTCACAGCCCACGGTCGGCAAGACTGAGGCTCGTTTGAATATCTTCTCGGAGAATGTAACTAAAACATCCACTAGAATCACATTGCCAAAACTTGACGCGCGTATCGACAGCACATCCCAGCTCGCCTTGTGCATCAGCCGCCTTCCAAGGAACACGACTTCTCCCTTGTACCGCGAAGGTCTCGAGAGTGCCTCATATCCCACAAACGAAGCGTCGTGGACCACGCCGTCCGATGATACACTGCAGGAATGGATCAAAGCCATTGAACAGAACCCGATCAAGCAAGAGCACCTTCGCTGGTTGGGATCACGCATCGTTGAGGAATTTATCAAGCATGCTGTCAAGGATCCGGTCGCAGTGTCAGAAGTTGTTCTCCTTGGCTCTGTCCTCGATCAGGCACACTACCGCAAGTTGCTTAATTGCTTCATTGCGCAGCTTCAGGAGTCGGTTCTTCTAGATGTTGATCTGCTCCAAGGTCTCGTCCAGCTGGTACAGTGTGCCGCACCGACGTATCTTGACGCCGATGATCTTGTCAAGATCTTGAGTATTCTGAGACAACGCCTTGGAGACACCCATCAGCAGTCGTCGGAGCATCAGTACCATTTAACCTTGGCTGTCTCGCGCCTCCTTGATGTCATGGCCGAGCCAGAGCACAAAGTCAAAGATCTACCTCGTGTCGAGGAAAAGGAACCCCTGGCCTCAGTTCTTTCAGGACTGCAATCCAGCTCGGACCCGTATCTGATGTATCAAGCTCTGTACGCATTTCAGGCCTTGCAGTATATTCCTGACAACGAATCCGCTCTTCGAGCCATCATGCGATACTCCCTTGGAGCCGCAGAGAGCCTTATCAAGGTATCGGGAGTCATTCAGTTGAACTTTGACGGCCTACTCGAAGGCTTCAAGCAGATGCAAAAGACTTTCGAGGAGACTTATGGGATTGCCAAGTCCAGCTACGAAGGCATCAGCTCATTGATTGACAGTGGGCGTGGACTATTCGATAGTCTCAGAGTAGGCCTAGTCTCTGGCCACAAGCATCCGTGGTACCCTGCTGTGCTTACGGCTACAGCTCTCTGCCGAGCAGGCCAATTGGTCTATTTCAGCAAGCTGGTTCGAGAGGCTCCTTGCCGTCGTGATCCTCGATTCCAGTGGGGTGTAAGCCAGCTCCTGGGCGAGATTGCGATTGATGATGAATGGGAGTCCTGCATCCGTGAGCAAGCTGTCAGTTTTCTGGAAGATCTGTACTTGAATGATGCCGATTGGGCTCAGGACGACAGCGTCAGGTCTTGGATGCTGACCATTCTCGGCAAGATCTCAGAGGTGCCTGATCGTGCGGTCAGAGACGTGGCCCTTGCTTTTCTGCAGGTCTCAAAGAACAATGGCTCCACCATGGTCACGCATCCCTACCCATTGCGGTCTCACCTCCCTATCCCAATGAAGTCGCCACTTCTGGCCCTAGTCCAAGATATTCCTTACCTGGAGTACGATATCAACGACCTCCAGCTCAGACGACTCCAAGAGTACAGCCAGACCGTGTACATCCCACCTCAAGCCAAGGCCAACCTTCAGGCTGCTGACAAGGATGCTCTGCCGCTCATGAAGACTATCAAAGAGTTCCTGGAGTGCGACGGACAGGTGTTCTTGATACTAGGTGATTCAGGAGCAGGAAAATCGACTTTCAACAGACATCTTGAGCACGAGCTTTGGAACGACTATAAGCCAGGTGGCCATATACCGCTCTTCATCAACCTGCCTGCTGTGGCCAATAGCTACGATGATATCATTGGCAAACAATTGCGGATGCACGGATTTAAAGAGGACAAGATCAAAGAGCTGAAGAAGAATCGGAAGATGGTCCTGATTTGCGATGGTTACGACGAAACCCAACTCAAGGTCAACTTGCACTCGGAGAATATGCTCAATCAAAAGGGACAAGCAGACACAAAAATGATTATCAGCTGCAGGAGCACCTATCTTGGACAGGGCTACCGCGACCAATTCCGTCCTTAAAAGAATGATCGCTACAGTTCCTCTGCAGCCAACCAGTACACGGAGGCCGCCATTATTCCTTTCTCAAGAGCCCAGATTGGGGACTACGTTGATCAGTTTGTGCGAGATCCAGAGGTACACAAGCTGATTGGTGACGGACCCGCCTGGAGCACTGAGGACTATATGGATAAGCTGAGGTCAATCCCCAACTTGATGGAGCTGGTCAAGAACCCCTTTCTCCTGTCTCTATCGCTCAGAGCGTTGCCTGGCGTGGTCAAGGACGGGACCGATATCACCAAGATCAAAGTGACTCGTCTGACTCTCTACAACTCTTTTATCGATCAATGGCTGGACATCAGCGAACAACGACTAAGGACGATCAAGTTCGCCGCTGATGAGAAGCAGGCACTACAAGATCTACTTGAAGAAGGCTTTGTAGACACCGCCATCACCTTTTTGAAAAGCCTTGCTGCAGCCGTCTTCAAAGAACAGGACGGAAATCCAGTTGTGCAGTACATGCCGCTGAGTGATAAAGGTACCTGGAAGGTACAGTTCTTTGGATCGCAGCCCCTCGCCACGCTCTTAAGAGAGTGCAGTCCACTGTCGCGTTCAGGTGTCCAGCACCGGTTCCTCCATCGCTCGTTGTTAGAGTACTTTTACTCTCGACACATACGAGAGGCCAGTGAGCCTGATGCACTGTCTGATATTTCTCGAGATCTGGCCGAACACCCTCTAAGTCAAAGGACGCTTGTCAACGAGCCGTCGATTGTCCAATTCCTAGCCGAGCACGCCCAAGACGATTCTGGGTTCCGACGACGACTTCATCAATTTGTCGAGCAATCGAAAACAGACGTTTCAGCTAGCCAAGCCGCAGCCAATGCCATCACTATCTTGGTTCAGGCCGGCGTGTCATTCATTGGGGCCGATCTAGCATCTATCAGAATTCCCGGCGCTGACCTGAATGGTGGACAATTCGATGCAGCTCAACTACAGGGAGCAGATTTGAGAAGCACCAACCTACGCAATATCTGGTTGCGTCAGGCAGATTTGAGCAACGCGCAGATGGAGGACGTCCGATTTGGCGAATATCCGTATCTCGAGGAAGAAAGCGAAGTGATGTCGTGCGTGTACTCTCCAGACGGGAAGACACTTGCTGTTAGCCTCAGTAATTACACAATTAGCTTGTACAACACCGCAACTTGGGAGAAGACACGCAGCTTAAGCGGCCACACTGACTCTGTTAACAGCGTGGTGTTTTCGCCAAGCGGCCAGCAGATTGCCTCGGGTGGTGACGACAAGATGGTGCGGCTCTGGGACGCACAAACCGGTGCATCTGGTGCCATCCTAAGCGGCCACACCGAGGCTGTTAGAAGCGTGGTGTTTTCGCCAAGCGGCCAACAGATTGCCTCCGGCAGTACCGACAATACGGTGCGGCTCTGGGACGCAGAAACCGGTGCACCTGGTACCATCCTAAGCGGCCACACCGGCTGGGTTCACAGCGTGGTGTTTTCGCCAAGCGGCCAGCAGATTGCCTCGGGTAGTTACGACAACACGGTGCGGCTCTGGGACGCACAAACCGGCGCACCTGGTACCATCCTAAGCGGCCACGCCTCCTATGTTAGCAGCGTGGTGTTTTCTCCAAGCGGCCAGCAGATTGCCTCGGGTAGTTACGACAACACGGTGCGGCTCTGGGACGCACAAACCGGTGCACCTGGTGCCATCCTGAGCGGCCACACCTCCTATGTTTGCAGCGTGGTGTTTTCGCCAAGCGGCCAGCAGATTGCCTCGGGCAGTTTGGACAATACGGTGCGGCTCTGGGACGCACAAACCAGTGCACCTGGTGCCATCCTAAGCGGCCACACTGACGATGTTTACAGCGTGGTGTTTTCGCCAAGCGGCCAGCAGATTGCCTCGGGCAGTAGAGACAAGACGGTGCGGCTCTGGGACGCACAAACCGATGCACGTGGTGCCATCCTAAGCGGCCACGCCTCCTATGTTTGCAGCGTGGTGTTTTCTCCAAGCGGCCAGCAGATTGCCTCGGGTAGTTACGACAACACGGTGCGGCTCTGGGACGCACAAACCGGTGCACCTGGTGCCATCCTAAGCGGCCACACCGCACCTGTGAACAGCGTGGTGTTTTCGCCAAGCGGCCAGCAGATTGCCTCGGGCAGTGGAGACAACACGGTGCGGCTTTGGGACACACAAACCGGTGCACCTGGTGCCATCCTAAGCGGCCACACCGACTATGTTTGCAGCGTGGTGTTTTCGCCAAGCGGCCAGCAGATTGCCTCGGGCAGTTTGGACAACACAGTGCGGCTCTGGGACGCACAAACCGGTGCACCTGGTGCCATCCTAAGCGGCCACACTGACGATGTTTACAGCGTGGTGTTTTCGTCAAGCGGCCAGCAGATTGCCTCGGGCAGTAGAGACAAGACGGTGCGGCTCTGGGACGCACAAACCGGTGCATCTGGTGCCATCCTAAGCGGCCACACCGACTGGGTTACAAGCGTGGTGTTTTCGCCAAGCGGCCAGCAGATTACCTCGGGTAGTTACGACAACACGGTGCGGCTCTGGGACGCACAAACCGGTGCACCTGGTGCCATCCTAAGCGGCCACACCGCACCTGTGAACAGCGTGGTGTTTTCGCCAAGCGGCCAGCAGATTGCCTCGGGCGGTTCCGACAACACCTTGCGGCTCTGGGATGTGAAATCAGGTCTTTGTTTGGTTACTGTAAAGGATTTCCTTGGTGAGATCTTGTCAATCGCATGGAACGCAAGTGCACACGGCAGCTACTTATCGACTGGCTGCGGCGATAAATCCGTTCGTATGTGGAAGGTCAAAGAAACCTGTCATCCCGCGTCTCTACACCTAGTCTGGAGCTCTTGGCATGGCCAGCTTGTTGTATCAGGCACCAACATCTTGAACACGCAGGGCTTAAGCAGTACAAATAGGAAACTCTTAGAACAACGCGGCACTATCAGCAAGCAGATATCTCTGGAAGAGCCGTAGGTGTAAATAGTATGTATTAGTACCTACACTCTCCTCTCTTACAATATCAGTTTTGCAACTCATTTTCATGTTTTATTCGGAGTTCTCGCTTGTCTTTGCAATCTCTTCTGGGAGCGGGAGGACACGCGCTGGCCACTGTCCGCAGATGACACAGAAGGTCTGGTCCGGCGTCGAGAGATTGAACCCACAACCGGGGCAAACGTCTCTGCCGTCCTTCCTCAGCTTATCCGGGTAGTGCTCATGTCATCGCCAAAGACCTTCTTGAACACCTTAAAGTACTACAAGTATTCAACATCTCGGATCTTGACCCCCTCCTGCTCAAAAATGCGATCCTGCTCCTTGAGATCCTTGGCCGACATGGACTCGTGAAGCACTTTTGACAGAATCGTAATACCCGAACCCACCTCACTCCTTCGTTCTCCAGGCCGAAAAGCGTTTCGTCATCATAGGCTTTGCGTAGAATAAACTTGCCATGGAGCTGTCGACCCGAGAGTCGGTCTTGTTCTCGTCAACAGGATGGTCATTGTAATTGATCTTTTCATCCCGCGTGCACTGCTGTGAGAACAATCGGCTCTGGGTCGAGGTCAGGCTACACGAGTTGCAGTTCCAGGGCCTTGATCAATTGCACACCCGAGACTCGCATGATCTTGGTCAGCTTGACGGAATACGCCTGCAGACGCTCCGCAGACATGTTGTGCAGGGAACGAATAGCCTGCAAAGAGCCCATCGGCACCATCTCCCGTCATGGCGGTTTTGTAACCCAGCAATTTGGCGACGGACAGACCCCTGGCAATGACGATTCCGTTGCAGAGTTCCATGGGATCAAAGATCTGGAGGACCTGGATACAGAACTCGAGTTCCTCTAGGACCGAGTCCAGTGTGATCTTGACGACTTTTTGCGTCAGACCTAAGCGAGCCGAGATCTGGGTCGCATAGAACTCGTCTGTGGCCTGATCGGTGCAGAGGACGGCGACAGCTCCTGAGAAAGGCTTTGACGTTTGTTCATCCTTGCCCTTCTTCTTTATTGGCGTTGTAGACGGCAAAGGATGGAGGTGTCGACACCTCCCGAGAGGAGGATACAGTCGCAGGTCGTGATCTTTACGAGTGACTTGAGGAGCAGGCATGGCAGCTCTACGGGCTGGGTCGCTCTTGTAAGGCAGAGCCTTGTCCTTTTCGGTCTCTGACATGATCTGAATCTCGTGTCCTGACCTCGAGTCCCGACGTTGCGATTGAGATGGTGTGGAAGTGAGATCAATTATATGGAAGAACATACACGCACACGGGTGTGTATCTGTATATACACGCCCCTCCGTGTATATAATTTTTTCTTAGGTGAAAAGATACATACACGGGGGTGTGCATGGCTGAAAACACAGGGGGGTGTATGGAAGCGTGTCCTGTGAAAACCCTTTTAGATACACACCTCCCCTACTTTGTTTTTAATGAAAAAGGTGATGAAGTGCGACTCGAGAGTGGTATGAATGCCTAAGCAGCGCGTTATATGGGTGTGGATCCCTAGGCAATGGCTTCATCTTATATTACCATAGCTCTCCACTGCCTCCTCTGTTACGGCCACGGTTCTTATAAATCATAGATTCACGGTAATTGCTCCTAATGTTCTGCGTCATTTGTGTCTTTTCCCCTTCTCACGCGCGCGCGTATCCTCACAGTCCTACGCGAAGAGTGACGGTATGATGGCATGACACGGGAGCTCGTAGCTACCAGCAAGAATATCAATCAACCTTGCTTTTGGTCACCGTTTCGCTTTCAGGCTGGTCTGTTGTGGATCAATGGATGTATTTCAGCACTTCAACGGCTAGTTGATTGGCGCTCCACATCAATTTCAAGCGTAGGATGTCATGGAGAAAGGACATCAATCTCACTCATGGAGTTATTGCTCTCTACAATAATACTCTTGCCATTCTAAACCTATGTGAGAGTCGTTCGGGCTCTTACTCACAAGGATAGCCGGCATAGCCATTATCAATACATGGAGGCATGCTTTGGGCGAAAAAAGGGTAGAGGTAGGAGTAGGGGTGTGTATCTAAAGGGGTTTTCTCAGGACACGCTTCCATACACACCCCAGTGTATTCAGCCATACACATCCCTGTGCATCCAGGTTTTCCGTGTTGCATACACCCGACATGAACATATAAACACGCCCCCGTGTATATATAGATACACACCCGTGTGTATATATGTTGTTCCCAATTATATGATGCGAACACAACCGTGGACCGTGGTATTTTAAGGTTGGCGATTCCCCACCCCCCTCCGCAGCGTGATGCTTCCGACCCATCTTCAACGACACACCACCCGGATGCATGCAATGAGCAGAGACAACCAGGACACACCTCATCAGGCTGGCATCGACGACCTCTCTAACGTGCTTCAGGCAGTGCACGCAATGAACCTGACGACCTACCAGCAGCTGTTGGAATACCCATCTACTGTCACAGACAAAACTCAGGAACAGGACCCATTCTAGGACATTGTAGTCATCACCGCGAGTGATGCCCAGCAACGAAAATGCTATGAAAGTAGAATCGACGAAAAGCTCGCTAATGGTCTTATTCCTCAACGCGCAAAGTAAGGTGAATCGATGTTCATCCCTGCATCTTTTGTCTTTCTTTTTAAAGCTCATAGGTTGCTATCAAAAATACACTTCACCTTTTTTCTTTGTTTGTCACGATCTGACGGTTCTATGCACAAATGTTTTCCAAACCAGCGGGATATGTTTAAGATGAGTGATCGGACTGAGAAGGTCGTGATGCCCCTAGGAAAGGGCCTTTCCGAAATCCAATGGATCCTCCTTCTGGCTGTCTCGCCATCCTTGATCCCGATCCTCCCCCTCCGCCTCCGCATCTTCTTCCATCCCGAGAGGACGTAGGTGAGGAGGATGGCGAGGCCATGATGGTGGGGCCCTGGGGCTGACGAATGGCTGTGTCCAGTGCTTTTGGGGAGGATCCATGCTGCACTCGGCCAGTCAGCGGTACATCTACGGTATCTGGTGAACTGGTATTCTGGCGCCCTTGTCGCACAGCTGTCGGGGAGCGTGCAGGGGTCGGTGAGCCCCGATTTGACCTCGACTTTGAGCCTGAACTCGATCCAGATCCCGATGCGTCAGTTGATCGTGAGTTGGCTATGGAGGTGGAGGGCTGTGTGCTGGTGGTGGGGGTCGGGGACCGTGATGGCGATGTGGATGCGGATGTTGAAGTTGAAGGACCAAATATCTTTTCGCGGGCTGCGTTATAGTCGGCTTCTCGCTGAGCCAGACTCTTGGGCTGTGTGCGGCTGGTCTTCACGGTTGTAACGGGACTCTTGGGTCTTCTCAAGATCTTGATCTGTCAAGAGTGCGAGGGGTACGACGAGAGAGGTATCTCTGCTTGTCAATATCACAACCATGGCCACTTGCAATAAATCCTTGTGCAAAGAAACAATAAAAAAAACACGCTACTCACCTCGGGGACGTATTCAGTCCGCTGATGGCTATCATCCCGACAAATGATGGGTTGTTCATAGGCATTTCTAAGTCATTGTCGGTGATAGACAAGAAAAGACGAGAACACCCATGTGAGATGCGCTAGAGCGGGAAGGTAATCGAAGGTTGCCTTCTTCCTTATCGACAGCACCCCTCCTCTTCTTCCTTACGCTTTATCCCAAAGGGCCCTGTTATTTTCGTGCAACGAGCGTCCATGTTCCTGTGCATTGTCCTCGCGCCTCAGAAGCGTAGGCTCCATCCGATCGTGGTTGCTGGCACTATTGTTCCTTTGAAGGATCATGGGTGTCACTGGCGTAGGCGTCCTCTTGACTGGCTTCTGCACAACAACGGGCACATCAATCTAGAGCATGAGCCAGTGGGACAGAATTGTAAGAGTAGATACGTGCTGGTGTTTTGAGGCTGCCTGACAGCGAGAGAGAGAGAGTGCAAGAATGTTTGGTCCTTGACAAATCATTTTTCTTTCCAGGAAGCATAGCCAATTGGAATGACGGGGGATCATCGCTCTGTCGGTACCTCTGCCTCGTCTGCTTGCTCCCAGTCGTCCCATGCGCCTGACATTTGAATTTGGGGGTCCTTGGTCCTTCGTCCTATACGGGCTCCTGTCAATCCTGTTTCGGCGCAGACCGAGTGTGGTGAATGAGATTGGGCGGAAGAGCATTCAAAAAACGACTTGAGAGGAGATCTTAAAAAAACAGTCAGGTGATATACGCAGATCGTGCCGATCCGTCGCGACTTTGTGGCTCTTGGAAGCACCTGCGCGCTGAACGATTGGGAACAAGGAGGAGAGCTCAAATGCTTACAAGAATGATTTATTGACTAAGCTATTATGGGCGCTTCGAAGGCCACGGCGGCCACTGCTCGTTTGATCTTGGACTTGAGGTATAGGTTTCGTACAGCTCGTTCAAAAGTCCAGATGTAGCTGTATCAGTATGTGTTTTTTGCAGGCGTTTGACATTTATAATTCAGAAGAAAAGGTAGCGGCGTGGAGTGCGTGGAGTGCGTGAAGTAAAGACCAAAGGATGCACCTGCAATTCACCCAGCGCATCCGACCTACCTTGGATACACCTGCGACAAGCCCAGTGCTCCCGGATGGACATCTCTTCCTGCCATGAGCCCAGAAGAGTACGAGGATAGGAGAACACGACACTCCGCGCTCTCTTCCTGCCATTAGCCCAGAAGAGAGACAGAGATGCGTATGCGCCCTCACGCCCTCATAAAGTCCATCCAAGGCGAAGAATAACGAGTTCAAGGGCAAGGAGAGGACGAAGTGTGTAGTTGTGAAGACTCGAACGAAGAGCAACTACTTAGCTTTTACTTGGCCGGGAGCGATGGAGAGGAGGAGAGAGAGAGAGAGAGAGAGAGAGAGAGAGAGAACAATGGAGCGAACGCGTCAAAAATATAAACAACAAAGCAAGGGTGACTAGAGTCAATGGGTTCATGGGGCAAGCACACAGACCTCCTCGTTGGACCACTGCTCACGAGTAGCTGAAGTCCACACGCTCGGAGGTCAATGCAATGGTAGCCCGCGTACAGTACAGTGCAGTTCCAAGGGGAGTGCAGTGCAGTGCCGTAAAGGCGTTGCTCGCGTGGTTTGAACCTTATGGGACCCGAGTCACCGCAGTCTTTTGGTGACAGTATGTTCCCTGGCCTGGATGCCAGGGTATGTATGTAGTAGGACCGAGCCTGGTCCGGGCTGCATCGCCCTGTGTTCCTGTATACCAGGGCAGTGGATAGGTGTGAGCGTGATATGTGTGATGTGATATGATGGCCCCTGAAAAAGGACCACCGCAGTGGGTGACTGTGTCGGCTGCACAATAGACTCTTTGTCTGTCTGCCGATGGCCCATTGCTCTGCTGTCGCCCATTCCCCATTCCCAGCAGTGCACATTCATACCCAACACCCCCCAGGTGCATTCGTCATTGGCTCTCCTTTTGCCATTCGCTCATCTTCCACTCTCTCCTTCACTCTCTCCTTCACTCTCTCCTTCTCTCTCTCTCTCTTCTCACTCACTCACTCAGTCACTCACTCACCCACTCTTACTCTTACTCTCTCTGCCCTGTCTGTCCTGTCCTCCACACTGCAGTCTTGTCAATTCCTCCATCATCGACTCGACAAACTCACTCAAGCGCCCTTGCCCTGTCCCCATCCACTCCGCCAGGCACTTCAACCACTCCTTCCGCCTTGCGCAGCCACAGACCCAGGACGACACCAGAGCGCGCCACTGTCCAAGTCACAACAGCCACGACGCGCCTCATACCCGGACCATATCGACATCCTACCCACACCGTGGGCAACGAGTCCGCAAGAGTCAAAAACACAAGGCACCGCAAGGACAAGGACAAGGCGCAAGAAAAGCTGCTACCAAGGAGATGATGTCCTCAAAACCCTTGCCGCCCATTCCCACGCCGCTCTCGGAAAAGCGATCGCATCTCTTTCCTTCTGTGAACAGTCTCAAGCGCAGGTCCGAGGTACCCGCAGACCGCTCGACAACCCAGCAACGGCCGGACCCAACTGACAACATCAACAGCAACACCAGCAACAGCAACAACGATAGTCACAGCAACAAGAGCAACAAGAGCAACACCAACACTCATACAAACGCCAATACCATCAGCAGCATGTTCTCCTTCCTGGCATCGACAACAGCATCACTACGAGGAGCGCCGCCCTCTGCCTCTGCCTCTGCGCAAAGTCTACACCCGCCTCCGCTACCGTCTAGGCCCTCGTCTCCGAGACCGCCATCAATAACAAGCACGACTACAGCAACCACCGCAGATGTTGCCACAAAGTCGACCCAACTGAATGCTCCGCCTCAGCAAAAGTTGGTGGCGTTGGATCAGCGGTCTTTTCAACACCTGCGCGCGATCGCTCGTCAGTCTATAGCGAGCTCGTGCCTGGAGAACGAGATTCTCTGGCTGCGGCTGTTCATGGACACGGTCCAGAAGTTGGCCGCAAACGTAGCGGATGTTTGGCAGCAGATCGAGGCTGCAACAGACTCTATGACAGCAGACACCCCGCGTGTGAGCATCGAGGAGACAATCCACACCAGCAAGCCAGAAGCGAAACCATCAAGGACAACGCCAGCCACAGCATCGCCTATTGTCGACGGTACTGCTGGGAGTAGGCCTAGTTTTCGCTACAGAATCTGCCTTGTCAAACACACAAGCTCTTCTCGCGAGTGCTCATTCACTGCTGGCCAGTTCAAAGGAGACTCCATTCTACTGGAAGAGCGGTCGACTCAGGAGAAAAGAAAACGTAAGTAGTCCTAGTATCCGTGAGACTGAAAAAGAAAGCCAAGAAACCTGAGAAAACTGATGTTCTGCCAGAGTTGACACGTACTCATCCCTTGCATATACAGCGCCCAAGGAGGACCAGACATCCATCCTGTTGGGAGGAACCATTTTTCTTTCCGCTGCGCCAGTTGATCTGCCAAAGGTGGAAAAGATCCTCGAGATCCTGGTCTTCGCCGTGTGTTCTTTGGAGCTGGAGGCGTATTTGATGCGGGATCATGGCGTTATCCGACCAGAGTCAACCCTCAACATCCTTAGCACACACGAAACTGACTCGAGGCACAGCAAAGCACCAACCGCTACTCAGAATAGTCCCCTGCACCACCTCAAACGTGTATCCAAAGGATCAATGTTTGCGGGGTTATTCTCGCGCGGCACTCTACCCGTCAAGTACAAGAAAGGGACGACCCAGCTGGCGCAGGACATGGAGCCAGGGAGCAAGCTTGAAAATGGGCGACAACACATCCCTTCCAATCGGCTCAGTGGTATTTTCAGTCCTCCAGATGAACCTGGGCTCAGTGAAGACCTCCACAGCATTCAAAACTACCGGTTCGCAAAGATTATCCAGCAAGTGGAAAAGGCCATCATTTCAGTATCGCCCGATATTGTGTTTCCTCCGCCCCATCTTTTGCTCCGCTTGAGAGATGAGGAGGTCATTGGCCCAGACTCCAAGCGAAAGTCGTATACTTGGGAGGACGTCGAATTCGTGGCCAAAAAGATCGGCTTTGGCAACCGCGTCAACCGATCCAACACCACAGGAGCCGGTCATGGATCCCGCTTTGCGACTGTTACTTCGTCGGATGTGGTCAACAACAACAGCACTGTGGCACATACCAGCAGACTGCCTGCAGATTCTCGAGCCGGACTGGATCATCTCATGACTAACAATAATTCGCTCCAAGGAATCTTCAATCACCAATCGATCTCGTTTTCGTACTCATACTACTGGTCAGCGACCGCTGCTGCACCTTGCATTGCGCCAAAATTAATCACGGTGGAATACTATCGCAAAGAGGGACAGTATGAGGATATGAGTCTCGGGGAGATGATCGAGTATGTGTGCAGAAGAGCCAACTCGAGTTGTCCGGACCGAACATGCGGACACAAGCGAATGGAGCACATCTCAACCTATACGCACGGGGAAGGCAGAATCAACATCACCGTGGAGCAACCACGTCCAGACTCTGTGACGGACTTGGAATCGGAGGAGTTTGCGCCCTATCTATCCAACAACAAGACCATCGCAATGTGGACACGGTGCAAGATGTGCCGTGCGAGGACAGCGCCAAAAATGCTTTCACGAGCTTCACGACTCTATTCTTTCAGCAAATACCTAGAGCTTCTACTGTACAGCCAGCACTTTGAGCCCGGTCCGCGTCCAATGTGCACCCACACTGTGACAAAGGACGCCGTGGCACGTTGCTTCATCTATCGAGGCCTTGTCGTCACATTCGAGTACGAGAGCGTCGACCTGTTCGAGATGCGGATATCAAGGTTGCAGGTGAACGAGGACTATCCAACGATGCCCCGCTTTCAACTCTGCGACTTGGAAGAGGACACACACGACTATTCGACCACGCACTCTGCATCCATTGGACCTTCGTCCCATGTTAGCATGGCCTCCCTGGCAGCCAACAGCGACTATCTCAAAGAGTCTGATCAATCAGCGCTATTGGATACCACACGACTCGAAATCATGCATTTTTACGAGTCTTGCAAGAAGATCATTGTAGCCATGGAGGAGCATCTTGGAGAGACAAAGTCAACATCAAAGGCCCAGTACAGTGCAATGAAATCCGCAAAGACATCCACAACGGTGGATCCAGCCAAGAGGGCAGCGTTAAATCAACTCGATGAGCTGGGTGCAGGATGGAAGAACGAGGAATTTGAACTGTACGACCAACTACGACATATACCCATCTCTCGTCTGAACGACGTTCGAAATCGATTCAAGGATTTTATCAAAAGGACACTCCGCTCCATGGAATCATGGCAAAAGGAGCATCACCTTGCGGCTCTCGACGCCTCAGGCAAGGACACGATCGCATGGCGTCTTCCAGAATATGCACAGTAAGTGAACCACAATCGATTTTGGAAGAACCTCCTGCCAGGAGCCTTGTTACGAGTTAGAGAGCTCTCCTTCTAAACCAAGGACTTGTGTATGTTCTAGATCGGATGTGCTCCATACTTTTCCTGGATCATCTGTCATTGTACGAGAAGACGAGCCAAGCTCCATCATCGCGTCTGCACTCAGGTATTGATGCTACGTTGTTATAATTGAGTTGTCGGTGTAGTACAACAAAAAATTTTGACGCAGCCCCCATTTTCTTATCCCGTCCTCTGTAGTTGCGTGGATTACTTGAGCCTGCTTTCAGCAATGTGCAGCCGTGACAGTGACCAGGAAGGGCTACAGGAAAGGGCTCCTCGGCCACCGAAAAAGGACAAAGTGTTCACGGCCCGGCTCACTTTACGAAATTCTAGATCCGCTGGCAGCGCTACTCTAGCCACGCGCAAAAGCGGTAGCAGCGGCAGTGAGGGCAGCACTGCGGCTGCGAGCACTGTCCACGGTTCTCCTGGCAAAGGCGACAGAGCAGATACCATTGACCAGGACGACGACGATGAGGATGAGGAGGAAGATGAAGAGGAAGAGGAGGACTCGTTTCTGGTTGTGGATGGTTATCAAACGAGCGTCAAGTTTGTGCAGGTCTCCAAAGTTGACTTTTCAAGTCTCATGCCTAATGGTACCATCTCACCGCGCGGCACCATTGGCCTCAACTTTGGAAGCACGCGCCATGGCAAGAATTCGATGTTGGGCTTTGAAAAGAAATCCGATGTGGCGCGGCCAGTGAGCATGCTGGCTCTGCCAAATCCTGCCCAGTCTTTTGTGGCATCGCCTGTATCGACCCCGTCTTCGGAAATGAACCAGGCCACGTCCTTCTTTGTCTCGCCTCCGACAAGTCGCTCGACCACACCCACGCCTGGTGCAAAGCCCAAAAATACCTTTGGTTATCACACTCTCACATCAGGACTCAGCGGCACCATGAAGGGCTTGAGTCTCAATGCACTCTCGGAGAAGATTGGCAGCGGCTTTTCCAGCTACGGAACCGCCAGTGCTCATCTAGACAAGCCGGACAAGGACTACCTGAATCCAGACGGGACTGAGCGCAGTGTGAGAGAGGCGATGGCAGCAGAGCGAGAGACTGAGTCGGCCATTCCCAGTCCACACTTGAAGGCTCGTAAGTGCCGTTCAAACAACGGCTCAATCAGTGCAGGCCCGTATGAGGTTCAACAGAATCAATGGCTGATATAATCTCTTTACAACCATAGGATTTTCTCATGGCAAGACCTCATTCTCCTGCACAGTCTACTATGCCGCCGAGTTTGATACGCTCCGTCGCCGGTGCGGAATTCACCAGACATATGTTCAGTCCCTCTCAAGGTGCAGCAGCTGGAACGCTAATGGAGGCAAGAGTAAGAGCAGCTTTTATAAATCAAAAGGTAAGCGCGCTGCGGCCACTCCATGTTTTCGCGAAGCATTATGAGAAAAGTGTTTTATACTAAAAACACTTCTCGTTGGTTTGCATAGATGATCGGTTTGTCGTCAAGCAAATGGTGTCCAGCTGGAACATTGCTGAAAAGGACGAGCTATTGAAGTTTGCACCAAAGTACTTTGAGTACATGGAGAAAAGTCATGACGCGCCAACTGTGCTGGCCAAGATCTTTGGGTTCTATACCTTCAAGATCAAGAATGGCGATTCAGGACAGGTGTTGAAGATCGATGTCCTTGTTATGGAACACCTCTTTTTCAATCAAAAAATCACACGGGTAATGCCTGGGTCGTGCTCTTGTATCGGAACGGCTGTTTCTTCTTGATGCACTGACACTTTTTTTTTCCGACAAAAATTCTAGACGTTCGACTTGAAAGGAATTCAGGATCGCCATGCAGGATCAAAAGCAGCACCGGCTGGAGCAACCTCGACCACATTATGGGACGGTGACTTTCTAGAAGGCCGCTTCAACGACCGGCTGCTGATCTACTCGCACTCGAAAAAGATTATTCGTGAATCGCTCGTAAATGACACGGAGTTTTTGGCAGCATCCAATATCATGGACTATTCGCTGCTGGTTGGTGTAGACGATGAGCGAAAGGAGCTGGTCGTTGGTATTGTTGGTATGTTATGTTCTGGCTGTTGCTACTAGTTCAAGGCTGGGTGTAAAATGAATGCGACTGGCACTGATGCCCTGGCCATTGTCCATTGCTGTTTCAATAGATTTTATTGGGGCATACACCTGGTCCAAGCGCATCGAGTCCAGGGGCAAGACTACGCTCCGAGGAGCCAAGGATAGTGTCACAGTGCTGCCACCGCAGCAGTACAAAGCACGGTTTCGAGAGGCTATGGAGCGATACTTTTTGGCCGTGCCTGGTATGTCTCGCGTCGAACTAGAGGAACTTGCAGTATCAGCCGCCCTTGGGTGGAAGGGTCTATGTGTGCCTTTGTTCGCTCTCTAAAGCGCATTCTTCTCAATTACGATTACTACTCATAGATAAATGGTCCAAGACTGCAGCAGAGCAGGAACAGGAGGCCAAGAGGGAGGTCGCAAACACCAATATCCCCTCCACTATCACCGAAGGCTCAAAGGACAGCACGGGTACTGCGGAACCAGAGCAGACGCTCAAGAGGAAAACCTCGGGATATCTTGAGAAAATGTCCAAGGCAATTCTGCCGTCTAGGATAACGGACGCCGTAACAGCCAAGGCGTCTGCGATGGCAGCAAAGGACACGGGTCATGCAGCGTCGTCGGACGATTTAATGGACCCCGACTCTCGCGTGCAAAAGTTGCCTCGCGTGTTCCATCCGCTCGACTAGGCCGGCGGTCTTGTGCAGGATACAGGAAAGAGGATACAGGATACAGCCGCTTCACTTTTTTTTTTGGTTTCTTTCTTTTTTATTATTAAAAGGGATGCAGGTATATGTACAACATGAGGAACGAGCTCGTGCGCAGAGAGAAGGGAGGGGCAAAGGACTACAAATACAGAAGGTTGTGTGATGGAAAAGGGGACCGGTAGGAAATGGTGTGATTTCCCCTCTCTATGAGAGCAGAAGAGGAGGGGGGCGATGAGATTATCGTCGAAATCATTTCTCGTCTTTTTTTTTCGGGTGGTGTTCGGACCCTTAGGCAACCAAGACGGCGGAGGTCTCTTGCTGCTGTTGCTGCTGCTGCTGTTGCTGAGCAGCCAGAAGCGCCTGCTTCTTCTTCTGGGTAGCCTGGAACTCTGCCCTCATCTTGAAGTAGTCGACATGGAGACCGCACTCGGTCTTTTGCTTGCCCTCCCAGCGGCCCGAACGCTCATCGTCTGGGTTCGAGGCAGGCTTGGTCGAGTGCCAGTCACCAATGGACCGGTAGCCCTGGTCCAAGAGGGCGTTGAACGGAACCTGGTACGCGCGGAGGTAGGTCCAGACCTGCTGGAAGGACCAAGAGGCCAAGGGGTTGAGCTTGAGCAGACCCGTGCCGGGCTCGATCTCAAGAATGTCGAGATGAGCGCGGTCGCCCTTTTGGGATCGGCGACGACCCGAGATGACGGCTTGCGCACCCAGCTCCTGGTAGGCTCTACGGCCGGGCTCGACCTTGACCAGGTAGTCGTACGAGAGCTCGTCCTTCTCCCAGAGCTGCTGGCCGTGCTGGCGCTCAAACTCTTGGGTGGTCTCGCAGTTTTCTGGCTTGTAGACCTTGAGAGGGATGTTGTAGTGGTCCTGGACCTGCTGGGCCAAGTCCAAGGTCTCCTGGAAATGGTAGAGGGTGTCGATGAAGATCAAGGGCACAGGGTGGCGGCGGGTGTTGTAGCCAGACTTGTTGAAGCGGCTTGTGCTCTCGTCCTGGTTGTCGTCGTCGTCCTCGGAGGCCGAGGAGGAGGATGGGGTTGGGTGGACGTTGGCGGCGGCCTGCTGGTCAATGTGGATGCGGTTGATCATGTCGAGGATGACGAGGCCAGTGGGACCAAAGGCGGTGGTCTGGATGAGGCCGGGCAGAGAGATCATGGCCCACTCGATGATCTTCTCGGGCGAGAGCTTCTCGAGTTTGGCGTTGATGAACTTGAGGTGGGCGGGTGTGAAGGTGGCAGACAGGTTGCTGCTGTGGAGGCGGTTGTTGGCTGTGGATTCTGGCATGGTGGGTGAGAGAACGGGTGTGAGAGTTGCAGGTGAGGTGGAGTGTTTGTGTGCAGAGGTGAGAATGAAAGATGCAGCGTGGAGTCTTGTGGAGGCGATAGTGGAGGTGGAAAGAAAAGTGAGGGGTTGCAAGCAGAGTGTGAGAGAGAAATGAATGTGGATGCAGAGGCTGAGAGGTGATGAGAGTGGAGAGAAAGAGAAAAGAGAAGGTAGGAGTTCGTTTTTCCCCGACAGTTTATATATTCTGCACATGCAAGCCGGAGCTGGATCGCAAGAGGCCAAAGAGGGGTGCAGCCAGCCCTCGCAGCTCCTCCACGCTCTGCGGCGATAACGGACTAAGGTTCCTACAGCAGCAACTCGATTGGCGAGCAGAGGATCGCATTATGACAAATCAAGGCGTGTGCCATCGCCTCGTCTGCGCGCTCCCTTGTTCAAAAAAAAGAAACCACGTATCTCAACAAACATAGTCGATTGCTTAGAAATGGCTACATGCGCACATCGCAGTGTCGCGCCTTCATCATCCACATTGCTGTGTCACTCTTCTCTTCTGGTTCTTCTTGTTCCTCCCTCAATCGTCTTGGAGAGGATCCATCAGCCTTTGAATGGTGATAGAAAAGCACGTCTTCTCCCAGAGCACGCAACAAATCTCGATTCAACTTTCTCAAAAAAAAAAAAAAAAGAGAGCCAGGAAGAGAGAACAATGAGCACGCCTGTTGTTTAGCAATGAAGATCGCATGAGAACGAAGGACATGGTGAAGAGAGTGGACGGATGGTGTGCCTCTTTTTTCTCTCCTTTTCTTTTCTGTTCTGCTGGGGGGGGAGAGGCAAGGACGCGTGCACGTCCGCTCTCGTCCTACGTCGGCATTCGTAGTTTCGGCTCCACCCACCTCCGATCCAATTGTGGACTGACTGTGTGTAATACATAGACAGTAAAAGAAAAGAAAAATGCAAGGAGAGAGCCGCACCGATAGCGTGCATTGTGCACTATCGCGCCATCATAACCTAGATTCGCCATATTGCGTCTTACGAAGACGCGATGGTATCATCAAGATCTATTGGTCTCTCAGCCAATCATATTGCGCGCTTGGCACCTATCAAAAAGAGCGAGTCATGAAGCAAAATGCAAAAGATTGTTCCCAGTCCGGGGATCGAACCCGGGCCTTGTCGGTGAGAGCGACAAATCCTGACCACTGGACCAACTAGGAAAGAATCGAAGAAGCTGATTGGCTACTGTCGAGATGAAATTTTGTTGGCCAGGTTTCACATATACTATGAGGCGTTGATATGCAATTAGAGAGGGTTGGAGTTTTGGATGTGCAATTATAGAAATAGTGTTGTCAATTAAATGGGGTATGCAATTAAAGAGGCCTGCCGCAGGTCTCTTTACTCGTGTCGGATGCTGGCGACAGTGGTCCAAATGCGTCGCGTCCGCGTCTTTTGCCCTGTACAATGGATATGCTGCAAGCCCATAAAGCCAAATGTGTATGTGAGTTTTTATTGTGAGCTGGCAGCTTGTGGCATTTCGTCTACAGCAATAGACCCTGTTGTGCACAGATGGACACCCCGAGCTCTCATCATTGCAACCTGCTTCGGCGTCACTGGCGCATTCCTCAGGACCAAACACTTCAAAAACGGCCTTGCCGGCACCGTATCCAAAATCGTCTGCACATCCTTCGTCGTCCACTTGGTGTTCCCAATCGAAAGCATCTTCAACCGTGGCCGTTTCAGCAGCAGTGGAACCCAAAAGCACCAAGAGTCCAAATTCAGCGGAATGTAAACCTCCAACCGTGACAAGCCCGGAAACTGAGCGACAAAATTCCACAGTAGCAATGCCGAGTCCCTGCTGTATCCCACGCAGCGATAGAGAAGTCGATCCAGGCCTGACTTCTTGCCAGCATTGAGGTGTGTCTCGATTCCAGTGTGGACAGTCTCGATACAAGTGAGCAAGTTGGTTGGGACGTGATTGTCGATCCACAACATCTGGAGTGTATCCCAAGGCAGAGTCGCCAAGAGCCGGAAATCGTATTCATGTCGTATGTCAACCCACAGCTGGACCAAAGGACTCTGATATATGACTTTTCCAATGGCTTGACTCCCCTGCTCATCAAATGCGAATCCGAGAAGGTTGAGATTGAACAACCTCGATTTCGTCCGCGTTGCCTCCGCTAAAACGATCGCCAGCTCGTTGTTCATGTACTTTTGCAGTCTCAGCACCTCAATGTTGCCTCCGTGTTGACTGATGAAGTCTTCCTGTCGAAGAAAGAACACGCCTTTGCCTGGGGGAAAGGTGAGTTGGAACCAAACATGCTCTGGGCCGTCACCAAACTGAATTGTGAGCGGGCGACGGTGTTGTTCCGTCCGGGAGTGAGAAAACCAGAAGCATTGGCTCGCGAGTCTGTTCCCGAAGGCCTTGACCAGCACCCGTTCGATATTTGGAGATCTCCTCAGGAATTCTGTCATTGCACTCCAATCTTTAAAGTGTTCTCCGACGTGGATCGATCGCAGACCCGCATAAGCCTGCGACTTGACCAGGTTGGATTGCTTGAAAAAGTCCTTCGGGGCATTGAGAATGCGCACTGCGGTGATGGAGGAGAGTTGTACGGTGGCCCAGATAGGATCGTACCGCTTGCTACCCGACAAACTGAAGGCGACTCTCTTTGTTCCGGTCTTGTGTTGCATATCCAGCGTCAGCGCCACAATGCTCGACTTTTTGACCATGTCCTTGAATTTGACGAGATCTTCGTTATCCTGATCCCATGCCATCGTGAACTCGAGCTCGTGGATTCCGCGTGAGGTGCCGATCGCATCGTAGAGTTGTGCAGCTGCAATGCCCGACTTGATCGTGACCGTAATCTTGCCCAATTGCTCATCAAAGACTCCACCTGCTGCGTTGACAATCCCGTGTAGTTTTTGATAACTGGCCTCTTGGTAGCCTGCGCGGTAATGATCTCGACACACCCATTTGACGTGGCCCTCTTTGGTCGTCATGCGGTACAGGTTCCCCAGCAGGTTGGCCGAGTCTCCAACCTTCAGATAAGACGCGAGCTGTCTCAGATCCACACCTTCGAGCCCCTCTAAGAGCTCTGCGCCTCCACCACGAGTCGAGACTGCATCATTACCACCGACTTGGGCCAACGTGTCCGAGTTATTAGCTCGAAACTGCTCCAGGAACGAGATCGATCGATCAACGCCCTCAGCCAAGTTCTTGCCAATCCCGTCCTTCGAGCCGCTCGATGCATCCCCAGACTGCGAAAGGCTCAAGGTCGACAATGCTGGAACCACAAAGCCGGTGATGTTTACGCCAAACTTCAAAATCTCGAGCATGATGGTGAGGAATCCCACATACTTGGTGAAGAACTCCTTGGGTTGCTGAATTTCGTACCCATCGTGCTTGGCCAAATGCAAGTGGTGTGGGATCCTGCTCGTGGCCGTTCGGGTGTGGTCTCCACATTCACAGATGAAGTGGAGGCGAAATCGTGCACCCAAGAGGTTGGATGGATCCCATCGAGTAGACGTGGTGTCGGGTAGGATCACAAATAGGCGCGGGATGGTGTACTCGAGCAGCTCAAAGTTCTGGGTCAAGATTGCCTCCGCCTTGATTTGCACAATCGCTAGCCGATCGAGCGTTTCTTGTTGTAGACGAAGCATCGTATCGGTTTTCCCCACCAAGTGCACCAGTCTTGACTGAACATAGCTCTCGAAAAGCGTCTCGGTTGCATCTTTGTCGCTGGTATTGATGGAGGGCGTTGTCACGGTGGTGGCCTCTTGGATGGAGAGCAGAGACAACGACTGGTCGGTTATGTCACTGGAGGCATCCCAATCCGACCCTTGCAAAAGAGGCTCGACGATACTTGGCGTTTGGTGGTCGAGGGCTGGCGATTCAACGGGCGATGGTGCCGTTTTACGTGTTGAGGTTAATACAGCGGCTGAGGGTGGTAACGGAGATGGCGATGAGGATCTGATAGGGGGGCCTGTCACTGGCGTTGGTATTTGCGCTGGCACTTGCACTGGCTCCGGCACAGGCACTTGCACTGGCTCCGGCACAGGCACTTGCACTGGCTCCGGCACAGGCACTTGCACTTGCACTGGCTCCGGCACTGGCACTTGCACTGGAACTTGCACTGGCTCTGGAACTTGCACTGGAACTTGCACTGGCTCTGGAACTTGCACTTGCGCTGGCACTTGCACTGGCGCTGGCACTGGTTCAGTTGCTTGTTGCGGCGTGGCTGTTGTTGTTGTTGTTGTTGTTGTTGCGGGGCTGGATTTGTGCACCATGTCAATGATGACACCTGGACGGCAAGCGATCCGCTCCGGGACGTACCTGCAAAGACGAGATCGGTTAGCAGATGCAAGCCAAGAAGCTCTAAAGCACAGCACGATCAGAAAGAGGAGAGGCAGCACAGCTAAACTCACTTGCGGTGGGTGGGGTCGCGCATGAATGGGACAGCCATGGTCCCGATCTCGAAGCGAGCAGCATCGGTATTGAAGGCATACTGCACGTCCTCGAGAAACACGAAGCTCTGTTCGCCAGGGAGAGCCGACTCGATGGGCTCAAAGTCTTTGACGACAGTGCCCATCCGGAAGCGCTGCACGCCCTGGGGGTCTGGGCCGAGCTGGGTCATGTGAGGCTGTGGTGGACTGCAGGGGATGAGGAGATGTGAATGAGGAAGAGAGAGTGAGAGAGAGAGATGGGATTGCCATGGGACCCCATGGGAGAGCGAGAGAGCAGAACGAGGGCGCGGGCGACGAATTAAAATCGATCTGCTTGTACCACCGCGGCTGTATCGTGCATGCATATGAGAGCCAGGTGCTCGCACGTCGGCTTCTGGCTCTGGACCATTCGCCCGCATCCACCCTCTTTCTCATCCCCCATTCGCATTCGCACCTCCCATTCCCCTTCCTGCTGCCCATTGTGTCGCTCTTCTGCCCATGGCTACCCCCGTCTGCGACAGTCCTTCCGACAGCGCCCTGCAGCGCTTCCGTCTCGGCTCCCTCGTCCGCGACTTTGAGATCCTAGCCTCCAGTGTGTCGGGCGAGAAGGGGTTCATCTTCCTGGAGGATGTCCAGTATGCCTTTGACACGACGGCCGCCAGGTTCGAGGCCGGCACTATTTCCATCCCGTTCATGAGAGGACCTGACCATCGCAAGTATGTGCCCCCTCCAGTCGCTGCTGTTGCTGTTTCTTGAGTCTATGCGTTTAATTCCGAACCTTGTTGTTGACGCGGCACTATTGTACACACACTACACGCAAACCCAGGTACATTCCGGAGCGGATCCCCTGTCGGCTGGGTGCCATTATTGACATCATAGAGGATCCATCGACTGTGGCAACAATCCAACAACAGCCGGCACCGCCCAGCCCCGCTGTAGCTGCTGAGGTCGATCTCATAACTGCTTTAGAGACAGCAAGCCAGACTTCAGCTACTCAAGAGACGCTGCCAGAGCCAGAGGTGGTCGTCTCCACACCTTTGCCCAAGGAGGTTGCTGTTATCGAGCAGCAGTCCCCAGTACCGATCGAACCGAGCCCCGACGCTTCCGTTTCGACAGCGATGCCAACGACCACGTCAATGGCGGTCACCGCCTCCATATCTGATCCCATCCACCTCGAGAACTTGATGTCCGCCGCCAACCCCGAGTTTAAACAGTTCGTCCATGGCCGTCTTGAAGAGCTGGTCAACAAATCTGAACAGGTGATCCGAATGCAGCAAGAGGCTCTGGACCGGCTGGCCTTGGTCCAAACCAAGGCGGAGGCGATCTTGGTTCAAAACTTTGAACTCCTCGAGTACACCATTCCACGGTTGTTCATCGTCCTACCAGAGACGCCTATATCGAAATGGAATCCTGCAAACATGTTGGGGACAAAGTTTCGACTGTACTTTATTTGCGAGTGCGGTGAACACACGAAGCGAGCGGGGAGCAAGCTTCCCCACCACCTGCACCTGGCGAAACACGATGGTTATTCGATCACACAACCGAGCAAGTTCTTTGTCGACTATGGTCCGTATCTGCTGGTCATGCTGACGCTATTGAAACATGGAATCTCGGTTGCTGGAATTGTAGTCCCGGCACTGGCGACCTTGAAGGTGGTCGATGTGGTGGATTCGGTCAAGGAGTCTTGCGCGACCGTGACGCGGCAGGTGATCGACGGCGTCGATCAGTCAATATCCTTTCTGGAAGATTTTCGTGTCAAGGAACTGCAAAAGAATGAGGGCTCTATCGATCTGAAAAAGTCGTCTCAAGCCGAGATTGCAGAGTACTTGATGGATGTCAAGGGTCTCGAGGGTGCTGATCTGCGCCAACTGGCTTCGTACCTGTCACTGGGCGATTCCGACAACCTTTTGGGAAACTTGTACCGGATTACGACCAAACATGGCCATGTCAAGTGGGTCTGCAAAGATCATTACCGCGAGGGTTATCAAGCGGCGAACAACATGAGACTTTGCGAGACCGTCAAGACAGCCCGTGGCGTTGTTGATGAGCAAGTAGGCAAAGTGGTGGTCACTATCAAGTCGGCTGTCGCAGCAGCTCAACTGTACGAGGCGCTGTTGAAGTCTCAGGGCATCTATGAGCTGGATCTCACCATGGAATGGAAGCAAGAGAATGCGGATCTGACGCGGCTCAAGGAAACAATCAAGAAATCCACCATCACAACTCTGACGCTGAACCTGCACCTCGAAACTGGACCGACCTTTGGAATCAACTTGACGGGCAAACGGCGATATGACCCTATTCTCTCACTGCTCAAGTACCCGGCTTTGAAGAATGTCCATCTGCGAGGGGTCCCTGCAGACTTCTTTCGTCGTTCAGGAATCTCCTCCAAGGATGATTATCCAAACCTCAAGACTTTTGCGATGGGGGAATGGTCCTCGCTGGAAAAGGATGAACTCAGGATCTCTACCCTGGCCGCTCGATCTCCAAACCTGGAACGGATGCAACTCAGCGTGTATAGTAACGAAGTCTTGATCATGATTCATGCGATCCTGATGTCCCGATGGGAAGATGCCGTCCCGCTCAAGCTCCAGCTCGGGACTTCCGACGACACCATTTGGTTTGAGATGATCATCCCTGTGGGAGATGTGGTCGATATCGAATGGAGAGAATTTCCGGGCTTTTTGAAAGAATGGGGGCATCATATCACCGTCTTTGGTCTGTGCAACGATACGACAGAAGAGATTGCGGTCATTTTGGCCCAAGCAACGACCAAGACAGCAGCCAGGCAGTCTATTCTCGAGGTTTTGGCCGTTGAGCGACAGGGCGAGGTAGAGCCAGATCAGATGACGGTGGGTCGTGCTCAGGCTTTACGGAAGGTGGTCGCCCAGAGTCCTTTAAATTCCCTGACCGTTGACATGGTCTGTGCTGCAGACGTGCAAGTGGTATCGCAGATCCAATGGCAGCATCTGCGCCTACTCCGAATCACAACCCAGTTGGACGCCAAGAAATTGCCGCTCTCGACTTTGCTACGATCCATGAAGGCTGCCGGCAAAGATGCCATGCTGGTTGATGATTTCACATTCTCCGGCCACGGTTTCGACGAACACTACTTTGCTCAGCTACGCGAAGTGATCAGCCTCCTACCAAAACTGAAGAGCCTGACCATTGCGAACGGATTGTTTCCAAAGCAATGGATGGAGCTGGCAGCGGTTATGAACTTTGATTGTTTGGAGTACTTGGATATCAGCACACCGAAATTCACGCTGAAGAACGTGGAGCAATTTTTGGCAGCGATACCTCTACGGACAAGTTTGAAGACCTTGGTATTGGAAGGGGCGACTTTTGGACATGAGTTTTCGATCACGGATCCGGTGCAGGTTTCGGTTATGAAAGCCAGAGGTATCAGGGTTGTCAATAAGCGAGAAAAGTTGGAATAAATCCGCAATAAACAGATACGCGGAAACAGCAACAAGCAAAAAACCCCCCGCCAGGGATAAAAGATACTCCTTAGGACCTAATCCAGCGGGCGGATGCACACTTGTCAAGCTACCAATGCCCTCGAAGGGGCAATTATGACTGGAAAGAGAAGTAGAAGAGGTATGAACACACCCATGCGTGAACCGTGCCTTGGCGTTCGCAAGGAGTGGTATGCCGCATCGGCAATTGACTCTGCAGCGGCAGCGTGAGAGAATTTATACAGAGTGGGCTCGGCTGAGGCTCTTGATGCAGCCGAGGGAGAGAGATGTTTATGGTATTTTTAAAGCACGATGAGTGAGGGCAGGCGCACCTCGCATTCCGGTCTTCCAACTGTCAGGGATCATGGGTGTGATAGAGCTGCGCTCTTGCGACGATCCTAAAAGAAGCGACATAATCGGCGACAAAATGCGAGAAACGAGGACCTTCGCGTTTATACTTTGGCATCAAGCGCGACATGTCTACGAACGTGCCAACCTTAAATATTATAGTCTGTGTTACTCCCTGTGTGGGCCGCCTTGACCAAGGCACAGCCTTTTTTTTAAACATTCAGCTGTCCCTCAGTTCTCAAAGCTCGGCTCCTGTACACTTTTGCAGGAAATTTTGGTGAAGCGAGCCGGCGCGAATCTTGCAGTACTGGCCCCACCCGCCGTAAGCCAAAAAAAACAAGGAGTATTACTTCATCACAAGTGCCTTTGGACCAAGGCATCCCACAATAAGCTAGCGAGTCTTTCCGCTTTTGTACCACCTTGATTTCGACAGCGGAAGCATCGTGAGAGTCTCAATGTATAAGGAGCGCAACGGGATCGAGACACTCGGGGCTGTTCGTTTCTCTGCACCGTCTCTTCATCTCACTAGCCCTCGCGGCTGCCTTCTTTCTTGTCTCATTCAACTTTATGCTGCATTCACATTCGCATTCGCATTTCACACTTCACATTCATCACCATATTCATTCGACGAGCCCTTTTAGAGATTGAGTAAGTGACACGGTTGCTAGGACTCGGCTGAGAACCCACATTTGGTCGCACCCATGACAGGCACGCCTCGTCCTTGAGTTTGAGAGACCCGATGATTATTGCGATGCACTTCAATTGTCTAAATGACATCGGCTGTGGGAAATGTCAAAACTGGGGGGAGTGGGGGGGGGGGGGCAAGGGGGAAACCGAGGCAAGCGATCCTTTAGAATGGTTCTGCAGTGGTTTAAGAGATAGGACCCGATAGCTGGCCATCCACTGCTAGATGCATGTATTACGAAAGGCTGTCAAACGATCGATAAAGGAGCCGCCCGTTGTACCTGTTTTTTTTGTTATATTTTCAGCGGCCATCTTTTTGCCGTTTGTCCTTTTCTTTTTGTCAGACTCTTTTCATGTCTAACGGTTTTTTTTCTCCTGCAGGTCTCAGCATCGTGGATTTCCAATCTTTTCAGCTGCAAGCATTCCATCAAAAGCAAAATGTCTCCAGAACGTCGAGTTTCCAGCAAACCATCGCGATCCGCGATGTCCAGTCCCTTTTATCCCAGAAACCCACCATTGAACACACCATCCTCTGCGTCTTCCGCCTACGTTCACCTTGCAAGGCAGCATGCGCTCGAGCACACGCTCAGTCAGATACACCACGCCAAACTCAGCGCACAGTCGCGTCACCCTAAATTTCAGCAGCTGCAGGCCATCTACGAAGAATATGTACGACAATGCGAATTGCATCGTAAGCAGCAAGAACCCCATCGCCAACACACTCGTCCACACCAGCCCCAGCATCAGCACCACTGCCCATACCAAAGCCAGCCCTCTTTTCACAATTCTGACACCCCAGATGGACCTCCCTCTCCAACCCGGCTATTAATACCCTCGTCCCCTGCCACCACACCCAGCGCCCGCAGCGCCGATTCAGGGACAGATTCGGCCGCCTGTACTCCGTCCCTAAATTTCGCAAACCTGCGAAGACATTCATATCGTGCCCAGACTCAGGGTCAGGACCAAAGCCCTGTTAATCATCGTCATATCTCGGCTGGTAGTCTCGAACCCACTTCAAAAGAGATGTCGATCCGCGATAATGACATTGTCAGAAGACTCCTCTCCAGTGTCACTTCGTTTCAAAAATCACTCCCAGCCGCCGCAGGTTCCACCGTAGTGCGCGAGAACACTGAACAACTCTCCCACCGGCTCCACAGTCATCAACGCATTCGCTCGCGCGAGACCAGTCCATATAGCTTGCACCACTGGGCCAGGAGTTCCGAGCCGCAGGTAGTGAGCATGACCATCTTGTTGCATTACTGGGAGATTTTGTGTTTTTTTTTTTGTTTTTTGGGCACTGACCTCGCTGCTGGTTTTTTTGTTTTTTTATATGCCCATTTATTTGCCCGTTCAGACATCGTTATCATCGCACCCTAGCATGTTGTCCCCTATTCCCGACCTTGTCCACTCGTCTCCATCCATTCATTCTCAAGCCGAAGACGGCTGTTACGATATTGTAAAACAAGAGGACACGGACGACTCGCGTCCAATCGGAGCAATCAAGCGCGAACCCGGTGATGTCGCCACACCTTTACCTTCTCCAGGTAAAAAGGCAGGAAGGTCTTCATCACCCAGCGATCACATGTATTCTCCTGTCTCTCGCTCAAGTTCTCGTTCAAGTGACTCCATCCATGGCGCCAAAATGAAGACCACCACCGCAACCTTGCCCTCGCGCGAATGCTCTTGCCAGATATGCAACCCCTGCTTCACAGCGGATGCTCCAGCTCCAGCTCCACCTCATCACGATACTGCAAAACAAGAGGTCATCTGTCCTTGGGGCATGCCGGGTCTGCCACCGCCAATTCCTCACCGACGTCGGCCGCAGCACCAAAGCGATGAGCCTTCCTTCAAGCCACATCCGAGCAGGGTTACCTTGAACTACAAAGCATGGACTCTGGATGAGAAAAGGGCTCTCTACCTTGCAGCAACCCAGTCAAGACTCCCGCACCAGTGGTCCAAGATCCGAGGCATGACGAACCTTCACAGGACCGACCAGGAGATCGAGGCGGAATATCAGAACCTGTTTGGACATCGAACGAATGGCCCTGCTGACGAGGATGGGGACGAAGACAAGCACAGGGAGAGGAACTGTATCGCACGCCAGTACTATCGTGGTGGTCATCGCCCCGAGGGCATCGACAGAGACACGGACGGAGATGCGGACGATGAGATTGAGAGGGCCAGGTTTATGGGCTATTATGGTGGTGAACCCAGATTATTATCGACGGATGCGCGCGCTCGTCAATGGTCACGAAAGGGATTTGCCCATCATCGATCTCATTATCGTTCGGTCGTTAGTTCGCGGCACGGTCCACCAGAGCCCATTCTCGTGCAGCACTTTCAGCTCGAAAAGATCCCGCTGCGGATATAGACGATCCCTATCTTGTTGCGCAGACATTAAAAAATATCAGCGTCAGAAGAAATGTTCCTTTGTTTGCAATGCGTCCTGTCCCTTTGCGATGGCTATGCCCATGAGTGTCCCATTGTCTGATGCAGAGTGATATGGTACAAGTGATATGGAGCTGTGCTTTATTCGAGTATGGAAGAGAAGGTGTTGATATGCCAATCGATGCTGAGGGATGCAGAAGGGTGCCACATGGTGCAAAGAACGATGCTAATAGTCGTCATCGTCCATCTCGGGCTCGCCTTCTTCCTCAGGCTCCTTTGGCTCCTGATCTTCTCCAAACTGAATGGCATTGTCGACATGGGACAGAATAGCCGTTATCGAATCCTCGTCCGTGACATTGAGAGGCAAAAATGCCACCATGTTAAAGTCCTCGACCAGTTGTCCGATGGCCTGGTTCAATTGGTGGTACTTTGGACTTGTCTTTGAATTCACATCCTCCATAAGCAGCAGAGGGTCAGGGTTGTAATATCTAAAAAAAAAAAGGTTTCTAGGCTTAGTATTTCTGACTGGCAGTTTTCAAGGAGAAGAAGTCAATTCCTTTCCTTCACCCCTTGTTGCCTGATTGACATTTGTACCTTTCCAGTTCGGACGCCTTCATCTTTGGCAAGAGATCAATCTTGCTCATGACATTGATATGTGGGATTTCCAGGTTGATCATGGCACTCATGGCACTCATCACTCCTGCAAAGAACTTTGATTTGTCTTCCACAAATTGCTAAGAAAAGTTCCCGTTCAAAGAGCATGTTTTCGAGTCAGACATGATCTTTCAGAGCGTACTAATGATGAGAAGGGGTACAGCCGCAAGCAAAACATACCGACTCGAGCAAGTACACGCCACAGATAGCAATGTTCATTCGTCCCAGGGCCTCGACCAACCGCTTCATGATGTCAAAGTGTGTGTACAGCTCAATCTGACCGGGGCAGTCAATAATCAGGTAGTCGTCCGTGTATGATCCAACCTCGTCCTCGAACCAGTCAATGTTGTTCATCAAGAACTCCATGCAGTAGATCAATCCTCCGTTAGGTCCATATTGCAGTTCCTCCATGACATCCTCTAGAGAGATCAGATCCTTGATATCTAATATGTTTCCCGTGGAATATGTAGCAAATCCAGTTCTTAGTCGTTAGTGTCCACACACTCCATAGTCTTTTGCGAGGCGCCGCGCTGTTTCGAGCAGTTCCCGATGCAAAAAAGAGTCTCTTCTTTACCAATGGAGGGCTCGTATTCAAACTTCTCCGCTGCAGGATCCAGGTTGACCAGGTGGACTGCCCGTCCAATGTTCTGGCAGTGCGTCATGATCGTGGAGCAGTAGGTGGACTACAAAACCACACGGCAGACGGTACAACGTTTTTTTTTGTTTGCGTGTTAGCTTGAATTGGACATGCGAACAAGAGGCAACCATCATAGCTATCGTTCATGCAACGAATGCCTCTACCTTGCCGCTTCCTGCAGGACCCATCACCAATTGACAATAGCGACCCCTATAAGAAGAACACATATCCGAGTTAAGAAAAAGTCGAGGTTGTGAGCAGACGGTACTTCGGGTGGCATCGTTGCTTCTACGCAGTGCCAGTGCGACAAGAATGTCCGAAATACAATGCCATACATCTTGTGTCTTCTGTGCTGTTTGAGCGGTGTATATTGGGTATCGTCGTGCTGGTGCAGCGGTTGGCCAATGGGTGGATGGTGGTGGTGGTGGTGCTGCTGTTTGGTGAAGACCGAGTTGTGCTGTTGTGCAAGGGGAAAGAGAAGTGCCTCGTTTCTTTTTTTTTTGGTCATGTCAACATTAGTGCGCAAGCCACTCTCCTCCCTCCCAGCGCAGCGCACAGCAATGGGTATACACGCACATCACAACCGCACCACTGTTGACAACGTCTGTATGGATATAGGTGGAGAGCGAGGCTGCTCCTGGTATTGGTGAACGACGTATACTGTAGGGCAAGAAATGCTATGTATATGCAAGGGGAGAACAAACGCGACAAACAACACTAACAACAATAGAAATGATGGGAAAAAAAAATAACGCGGTACACTGTTGGGTGGGCCTTAATGCTCACCCTCGTCCTGCTCCATATCCGTATATCGATCTGCTCTCTCCTCCCTTTCAAGCTCCTCCTCCTCCTCCACTCCTGATTGATCTGCATGGTCGATACCTGCTGCCCGCGCTCTGCCTGGACTTGTTTTCGGAGTGGATCGCATCTTTAGCAAAAGATAATCCCACTTGCTGGCCATAGAACCCACAGAGCGATCTTGGAGGTAGTGCTGCTGAATGTCCGTCCATGACCTGCCAAATCTCTCGACACCTTGCTTTAGCAGGTCCACCTCCTCATCAGACCACGGGACATATTCAGAAGATCGCTTGGAGTGGCGTGACGCCGCTGCTGGTCGGTCAAACGCCGGGTCTGCCATCATAGAGTCTGTGTCCATAGCCATTGGTGATGCCGACGGGTCCGCGGTAGGCATCATCTCACCCTGCCGAAGCTGAAGGTGATTGTTTTGGGACATAAGATACCACCGTCGCTTGCACTGGTCCTTATTCACGACGGGATTGGTCCCCATCAGCGACGACACCTTGACCCAATTGACCTTTTGGTGATTGGGAAAGTGCTCTAGAATAATATCCTCCAAGCGTCTCGTCAAGGGCTCTGTCCAAGTCATCGGTCTATTGCGCTCTGTCCATGGCTCGGCACCGAGCTCCAAAGCTGTTTCCTTCTGTGAGTGGCGGGCGTGAGGCTGTGAGTAAGAGAAGGGGTCCTGCCGGCTCGCGGACATTGAGAAGGACTCTGTGGATGATACAGAAAATCGTTTTGACGAGCCGTCATCTATGCGGTGCATCATAGCGTAGTTGGACTGTCCAGTCGATGGTCCCTCTCGACTCCAAAGAGGTGACATGGATGCCTCTCGTGATGTGGACTCATGATACGAGTACTGTTCCGATTGGCGTCTCTCTGGCGTTTCTCTATCCACTGCTTGAAGTGGCAGCGTCTCTTGTTGTTCGTCGTTGATATGATAGGGCGCAACCCTTGGACGGTAGGGCCGGTCCTTGCCTCTTCTTCCCTGCGGATCACCATGACTGCCTGGACGCATGCTGACTTTCATGCTGACCGCCTCCTTTCGCTGACGCACTGGGGATCCAGAGTTGGACCGTGCACGATCTGTACGAGGGTCTGCGGTGGGTCCTGTGAGCTGCTTTTGCCTCGTTTGCAGGTCTTGCTCGGCTTCGCGCGCCTGCAGTAGGTTCCACATGATCGAGATTCCTCCTTGAGATCGCTCCGGCAGATACTTCTCTTGGATCTGACTCCAAGACGGTCCAAACTCCTCGTGCCCTTGCTTCAGGAGATTGATTTCATCCTCTGTTCCAGCTCGGCGGCGCATGATTTCCCATTTGTTCTTGCACTGCTTCCTGGTGAACGTGTTGCCCATCTGCGAGGCAACCCAGACCCAATTGATGCGATAGCCGCCAGGAAAGCAATCTTCAATGAGATTCTTGAGTTGCTCAGACTGCTGCTGTGTCCAGACGCGGACTGTTCGAGCGGGCTTTGCATCGACTGCGGCGCTGTCTGTCCTGGACCGAGCGGCGCTACTCTTGCTACTCGGAAGACGCGAGGCCGTGGTCTGAGGCACTACATCCATCCTCGTCTCTCGGCTTTCGTCGTCATGGTATTCTGCGTGTGGTTTCCGTTGCTGTGGGCGGCGACCCTGCACTGGCGCGACTGCTGGTGTTGGGAGGTGGGCTGGGCGACCGTAGTGGCTTTTGAACGTCTCTTGCGAGGAACGTGCGCTCAAGGAGGAGGCTACCGTCAGAGCTGGAGTCATATGCCCGGGCATGTGATACTGTGCCGTCTCAGCTGCCACCCTTCCTTGTCCTGCCCAGTCGTCGTTCTCGTCATCGAGATCGTTTTCATCGTTTTCATCATTGTCCGAGTCCGCGAGCTCGCCATAAAGGCGCATGTACTCCTGTTCAATCTCGGCGGCTGAGCGGTTCAGATTCATTCGGTTCCGGACCTCACCCCACTGGCCGTAGAGCTTGAACCGCTCCACTGCGACGTAGAGGGCCTCCTGTTCCGAATTAGTCCAGGGCCGTTGGGTTGAAATTTCGGAAGGCGAGAGCTGACGATAGGTCTTGACGGGTCGCTCATGGCTTTGAAGCTCGGCACCAGCTTCGGCTGGGTCCCATGGACTGGAGTGGGGAGGCGACATGGTGGCTGTGGAGCGCTTCTTTTGCTGATAAGGTTGGGTGGATGATGCTGAGGAGGCTGGAGGGGCGACAGTTTCGTTCATATCACTCGATGTCATGAGCGGTGGGCGAGAGATCTGTCGGATATCAATAATGCGGTGGGGTCAATGGTTGCCTGGGTATGGTTGCCTGGGTATGGTTGCCTTGTGCCTTGTGTTGAAAAGGTCTAGGCGTCGCTGCGAAGTGTACTTTATGCTGTTGAATGCCTATTCTTTGTTCAAACGAAAGCGCAAAGAGACAAGACAAAATGTCGATCAGTTCATCTGTCTAGTCATGTCGGACTATGTGGTGGTCTCGGACAGAGGCATGTTCCTGCGTGTTCCTTCTCACTGTCTCTCCTCTCCATGCCCCACAAAACGTACGGAGGTCTCGTTATAGTTCTCGTATACTTTGTGCCCCACCACGCTTTTCTTTTCAGGCATTGTCCACCCTGTGATCTTCCTCAGTGGACCGAAACCACACACACACACACAAAACCGCAAAGTCGGGGAGGAGAGGAGAGCAATTGCTCATTGTAAAGAAGAATGGGTACTGACACAGCAGCCCTGATCAGGATCAGATATATGTTCGGGTGTCGGACATCGAGGATCGGAAGTTGGATATCGGGTGTCGGTTTGTCGGACGTTGGATCCAATCCACGAACGGGCGAATGCAGTGGCAAGAAATATTCGAGGAAACGGCCAACGGCTGGGCGCGTCCGTTGCTCCTGGTTGCCTCTGAGACGGTAGGTTGGTGTGATTGGATGGATCTCGCAGATGAAACTGCGACGATCTCAAGCACAGGCACGGGTGTGGTAAGCAGGGGAGGGGACAACGGGTGGCCGAGGAGAGGGAGACAGCGAGAGCCAGCGACAGAGTGGGAGAGCGAGAGGAAGAGGGACCGGGAAGGAGGGAAGGAGAAGAAGGAGAAAGGAGAGCGTGCGCAGAAAGCGAAAGGCGAGACATAGGCGCGCGTGTTGAAGGGAAAATAAGGCTGTGTATGTTGTATGTTCTATGCAAGGAATGTGTGGTAAATATAGCCCCGCCGAGGAAAGAGGACGGGGGATCGATGGAGAATGCAAGCTGCAACTGGCGTTGTGTGCTTCCTCGCTCGTATTCGTGTTATTGAGTCGATGGTTCAAGGAGGATGAGAGCGACATATTAAAGAATACTTACAGTGACCGGGACAGAATACGGAAGGCCAGGCTGGGTGAAGTCGCGAGCGGAAACCACGAAAGAAAAGTGAAAGAGTGGATAATATACAATAGTATAAAGAGGCGCTTTAAAATGAACGAGTGAATGAATACAGTTGAATTAATGAGCTTAAAGCGAGCTGTTTGTTCTCTCGCCTCTCTTTCTCGTAACGTACGGGAAGCGAAGCGGATCAGGCAAAGAAACACAAGAAAGAAGGCAGAGGGCAACAAATCAATGAAAAGGGCACAGAGAAAGGGAAGCTAAGCTGGCAAACAACAGGGCAGGAATGGAGGTTCAATGAAGTGCAATGCAGAGTTGGAATCAGAATGAAGGACTAGGCTGAAAGAAAGGCAAAAAAAAAACAAGCGCAAGACCAATGGGAATCGTGGAATGGGTCGTCAAGAGGTCGCAGCGGGAGGGAGAGAGAGGTGGTCAGTGCCAAGGTCGACCCGCGGATGCAGAAGAGGCCAGCGAAGGGGGAGGGGATGGAGGGAGGGGTGGAATGGATCCAGGCCGAATCGCGGGATGAATGGAGACGCAGGAGAGACGAGGTCCAGGAACTGGGAGGAAGCGAAAAGAAACAACAGTCGACGAAAGTGAATCGGTCAACAGGAGAACTGGTGGACTGGTGGACGGGAGAGCAGAGACAAGAAAGAGAAAGAAGAGAAAAGAAGAGAAGGAAGAGAAGGAAGAGAAGGAATAGAAAGAAGAGAAAGAAGAGAGAGAGGAGGAGGAAAGAAGAAGGAGACGGATTAGAGAAGCGAGAGAGAAAGAGAAAGAGAGAGAGAGACAGAGGACCAGCTGTAGGAGAAGAAGGAGAAGAGGGCAAAAAAGGACCAGCGCACATCAAGAAGCACGCGGCATGGGACATCACCCATCACTGGAAAGAAAGAAAGAAAGAAAAAAAAGGCAGCGATGATAATGATGACTGTAGCAATGACTCCAGCATGGACTGCATGTGCGTGGTCGATCCGTCTTTTCTCTCTCTCTCTCTCTCTCTCTCTCTCTCTATCACTCTCTTTCGCGAGTGCTCGTTCTCTCTATCTGTCTCCCCTGATCACCCACGTCGACTGCTATGCAGATGCCAGCCCGAGGGTCAGGCCAGAGTCGCGGATCGCTGTCAACGAAGGCCTGCCTGCGACGCGGCACCGCTGAGAATGTGAAGATGCATCGCATAGTGCGTGCATGAGATATAAATGGTCATATACAATGACAAATGTATCGAAGCCAGAGAATCAAGAGGTACCTCTGAGCATTCACAACGGCAAGGTTTTCCATGCGAGAAAGAGCGTTTGCGGTGCGATGCGCTTGTTGGCTTCCCACCTGAGCGGCTCGAATTTGAGTAATCAGTAATCAAAAATGTACTCTATGAGTCCGGAACCGAGAGAAAAAGGCGGAATGTGCTCCATTGCCTGCGCTCCTCCCTTGCCTTCTCGTCCGCTGCACACCGTACTCGCTCTGTACCCTTTTCGTTCCTTCCTGAACACGACAAAAAGGTACCACTCGAACACTATCTGAGCTTGACCAAGAAAAAGAGAAAAAAAAACGGCCGCCTGGAGGGAAATCCCGAAGCCCGGGTCCCTTCCTTTGCTTTTGTCGGTCTCAATTGGCTGGATTGTCTATACGTCCTCTAGACAACGTTCACACTTGGCTTTGCCTTTTCGCTCCCTGCTAATTATTTTCAACTCCCCCCCTTCCCCTGTACGTTTGCGTTTTCCCATGAGCTGGAGCCGCTTGCAAAGTGTCACACGTCCTGTGTGCAGCCCACTAGCGAACGCCATTGAGTACTTACATGTACAGAGTGCAGGGAAAGTGGCCCAAAGCTCTCGGCTTTCTTCCATTCTACTCATTACCATCGCGATCCACTTCAATATTAGGTCGATTGGATCAACGCCTGCCCCTCTCACTTCCTGCCTGTTTTATGATCAAGATCTATTATGATGGCCAGGCTCTGTTTTGTTCTGAACACAGACAGAGCGACGGATTGACAGAGAGACAGACAGACAGACAAACAGGCTGACCAAAAAAAAAGGCAAGCTGAGGCAAGCCCGGATCCAGTCTTTACTTTCATGTGGTATTTTTTACCTCAGATGAAAAGGGTGGCCGTACTAGAGTCTGCAGACGGTGGTAGGATCAGGGTCAGCTGCGCTCTCGCGAGTTTAGGATGTACGCACTCGAAGCGGTTCTTTTTTTCCAGTTTCGGTCAGCGTGTCTGATCCATCTACAATACATGACCACAGTCTCTGTGTGTCTGCAGTCTGTTTGGGAGTTGTTTGTTTCCGCCGTGTGCCCTTGGCCCATGCTCCCAGCCGCTTCAACCCATTATGGTTCCATGCGCTCGGCCAACACACCTTCCAGTGTTGACTCTAACCACGACGAGAAGAGGAAAAAAAAAAGAAAAAGTGTCCACTCGACACAATACACAATTAAACATCAACCAAACATTGTTTTCATAGATATGTTGCTGGCAACGTTTTTGTTTTTTTCTGTGCACACAAGCACACGCCTTGCACGATACATATATTCAACATGCCAAGTCCGCTTGTCTGACACTTTTTTTTTTTCTGTCAATTTGGATCCTCGCCAACAATGGACATCCAGGTACATTCTCCAGATAGCTCTCGACGGACGCACTCGCAAGTCTTGCTCGATTCATGTTCAAAGAAACATCCTCCTCTAAAAATACGTGAATGTTGGCGCTAGAGTTTTACAGCAGGCTGAGTACAGTACTAACCAAATGTCAGATCAAAAAAAAAATACTCCCACCATCCCATCCAATCTCGTTCTTTCAATTCTAAAGTATCGGCGAAAGTATCTGTGCACCTCCAGCGCTGCCGTTTCCGCCCCCCCTCCTTTGACATATGTCCGCCATCTTCATACGGCGGCCGCTTTTTTTTTTTTTTTTTTTTTTTTTCGCCTCTTGAACTGTCACATGCATGACAGCGCGTGGATCAGCTACCATGGAGAATCAACTCCCATTCACTTACCCCTCAACAACGTTTCTTCCCTCCCCGCTCGCCAAGCTCGATGATCCTTCCTTCGATCTCTTATCTGCCCAACTCGGCATAAAACACATTTTGGTTGCATCGCAGAACAGAGCGAAATAGAATATAGTACGAGCAATAACAAAAAGGGGGCATGAAAAAGGCGTGTGCAATGTGCACAACGTCCGCTTTCAGAGCCTTCAATTGCATATTTGTGTTCGCCTTTTTACTCTTTCCATCGCAACCCTGTCGATTGCTTTGCTCGTGCTCTCCACCAATGGCAGCCCATCAAGCTCGCTTCTTCCAGGGACAAGACGTGCCCTCAGGGTTCCTTTTTTTGTCGTATCCCACACACATGCGAGGGGTATCCAAGAGAGCACTTCATTTCAACTAGGCGTAGACGTGTAGCCTCTGCGGTGCTCCACTGCTTGTCCCGGCCTCGGCACATTGGCCATGGTCTTCCCGGATTGATCGAGAGAGGCGTTTGCTTTGATTGTGCCTTGAATGTCATATGCCATAGGCTGTACCGCCGCGCCGCGGTACAAGATCCATTGAACCTTCCTTCATATGACTGGGTGCTCCGCCAAAAAAGATCAAAAGCTATCCAGCCATCAGGGGGAAGAAAAAAAGAGATTGCAATCCCCCCTCACCCTTCATGTAATTGTCATGTAAAGTGAGTGGTCTATAGTACCTGTATCAGACCTTGCAGAATCGATGGGCACTTCTAACCTCACAAGACCGGAAACGCGAGAGAGAGTGCTCACTTTTTGCCCCTTTTATTTCAAGTGCAGCGTCCATTACATGTACTTCTTCCATGCACGTACTCTTAGGGCTACCACCCTCTGACGCCGCGTATGGATTTGTAGCCATCCGTCGTATCTACAGCTTTAATTTGTGAATGTCATGATGAACGCGCTGTGATCCAGGAATCCCCCTTGCCAATCTTTTTTTTTTGTATTCATTTCTGTGTTCCTGCTGGTGTGCTGTTGGACGAATAACCGGTTTGGCATCCCGACCATGGGTACCCGTGGGCATCTTGTCGCGTTTGGTATCATTTTTTTTTGAACGCAACTCCTCCCTCAACCACTGTCTTGGTTACAAACTCCTCACGTACACCATAGTTCTAGCAAGACTGAGCAGATCGCCGCGAGCCATAATGTAATAAATGTCATGAAATACAATAATAAGCCAACGGGCGTTTAGGCTGGTGCTAAAATATGGCTGTGGGCTATACGGGTACAGAGGTTTTTGAGCACAAAAAGCTCTCACTCATCCGCCCTCGCATACGCACACACACGCACCCACAGACACATGCTCTTCGGCTTCTGCAAGGGCATAATAGCTTGTACTAAGCATTTTGCCGCTGAGCATTTACAGAACTTTTGGCCGGAACGACATGAGCTGGGCTTGTAAAAGGGCTCTTGTATACCTCCAAATCACATACACACACACACACACACACAAAAGGACGTTCCTTCGATGGTGGATGTCATGCAGCTCAAGCACAAATGCATACTCCTTCCCTCTGTTCTGGGTAGTGGGTACATACCTCAAGGTATGTAGCTCCAAGTCTTACTCTTGGATCAAAGCTCAATTGATTTTTCACGAGACGAGATCCCGTCTTCGGATATGCAAAAGGGATCTGTTTCCGAGACTTGGACAAGCGCAGCTTGTTTGTGTGCGTGCTAGTTGCGTGCTTTACGTGTGTGTTCAGGAACATCGTGTCATCAGCCTAGCAACAGCTTTTTTCAACTCCTCCATCCCACAATCGTTGAACTTTGCCGACATTCACATTCATTCATTTCAGTTGAATGGACCCAAGGAATAAACATACACCCCTGGTTCGGCAATGGTCCAAGAGCATAGAACGTCGCAGAAGGACCCAGTTGGACCGTCCTTGACGCGAGAGTGGCCTTCTAGAGGGTGTACAATTCAGTGTACCTGATCAGGTCAAGAATGACTCGCATACACAATGCAATTGTTCACAGGAGGTACGTGCAAGAGGGTAGAAAGTCGAGGTGGGATAGGACCGTCATTCTAGCACACTATAACCATTCCATGAACTCGGCGATGTTTATACATTTTTTTGCAGCAGAACTAAACGGCAACTTCTTCGACTTGCACGTCCAATGCCCTGACTTGTTGCTCAGAGGATCCAGCCTCTGCATCATCCTCGTCCGTTGCCACTCTGCTCTCGATGCGATCCATCTCTGTCTCCTCGGGACCGCCGTCCTCTCCTCCCAAATCAAGATCCTTGTCCGCTGAAGGCTCGGCGCGCTTCAATGCCTCACCATGGCTGGGGTCTACCTCCTCATCGTCAATCGACTCCACATCAATCACAGGATCCTCCTTGGAGCTCATGAGCTCATCCTCAGGAGCATCGATCGTTAGGTCCACTTGCATTGCTTCGCTCAACCCTACTGGAAGCTCTCTAGATCTTTTGACATGATCTGCAGAGGTAAATACCTTCTGACGGTTCGACGCCACGACTCCACGGTGTGGGGCAGTAAGCCTTGACGACGTGTGTTTCAACGCAGTGGAGGTGGGTGGTCGATTGTAGTAGCCGACGCTCGTGGACGATGCGGACCGATGGTGAGAATGTCCAGGCCTGATTGAATGTTCCTGCTGATAGTACCCAGCTGCTGGATGCGGTTCGAACCGGGTGCCCTCGTATAACTCATCCTCCCGATCATCATAGGGACCGACCAAGATGGGCATCCGGATTTGTGCTCGAATGGCGTCCCACCGCCGACCTTGTCTGGCCACTGCAGCTGCGAGGCGAGCCATGTCTCGACTTTCGTATCGTCCAAAAGCCCAATCCATCTCATCCTCCAGCGCAGGGTCAATCAAACCCGCAAGACGATCCTCCTCAACGGTCGTACGGCGGGAGTGGTGCCGATCGTAGTGGTGCGAATGAGAGCCACGGTTGTATCCACTTCCGTGATCACGACCATGGTCGTTATCATAATCCATACTCGGTCTGCTCCTACGGTGGTGTCTTTCGTAGCTACCATCGTAGCGTTCATCCTGTCGACGCCTATCCCAGTCCATTGGTGGCCTTTCCTTGAACCGGTTCTCCTCCTCGTCAACTCTAGGCATCCGCTTACGCCCTGCCGAGTGTGTTCCGTCATGTTCAACAGGTCGGTACCGTGCCTCTGCGTTCAAAATTGTCTCCCCATGCCGAGAATACTGACTGCTGCCATCGCGGCCACTGGCGCTATAGTTATCAATGCGGGTGAGCGAGAGAGGGAAAAAAAGGAGTTGTGAGCAAACAAACATGCATATCAATCGAACCGTTCGCAGGGTCAAAGCATGGATTGCATTTTACCCCTTTGAGAAATAAGAGTCTCCAGCGCTCTGCGGATGGTCATCCTGCTCCTCAATGGTCGCGTCTGCCTGATGTCGACTGTGATCCCGAGAATGACCTAGGCGGTGGTGGCGGTGGGTAACTTCCGGCTCAATTGACCCATTATCGCCGTAGTCTCGGTTCAGCGCAGTATCCTTTGACACACCCCTGTCATGACCGCGATCAACAGGGTAACGTTCTGAGCCTTCGATAGGATCGCGAGAGCGCCACCCTTCATATCGGTCGTCATGTGAGGAATTGGCGCCTCGATCCTGTCGCAGATAGTCCGCCTGCGTTAGCGGGCCCTGGTTCCTGGCCCTCTTACGCTTACCTCCTGCATCGTAGTAGCGGTCGTATTCTTGCTCTACAAGGTGAGCATCCAGTGGGGGCGCAGGCCGGTAATCGATGTCCTTCTCATGCCTTCGCGACTCGCCACCATCGGTCTTGTATCTCTTGGGAACTTCATCCCGATCCTCGCTGAGGATCTGCTCTTCGTCTGCGCGCTGCCTGAACGCAAATGATCGAGGTGTTTTTTCAGAATGGGTGCTAGTCAAAGACCCGTCTAGGTCCATGTCCATATCCATGTCCATTTCCATGCTGGCACTCGCCTTGGTGCCGTCAAGCGACAGTTTGTTGTTCTTGAGATGCCGACGCCACTTGGACATGCACTGTGTCTGCGAATATCCCCGATTCGCCATCCTCTCGCCAATAACACTCCAGACGACATTTCCAACCGGAAACTCCTTCTCAATCATCCGGTACATGTATTGGCTGTCCTCCTCTTTCCACTCGATGTGCTTCTGGTGCTCGTGTCCTCGGGTCACGCGAGGAGAGGATGCTCTATCCTCCACGCCACCGTGGCCATCCTCGTCCTCACGAGCTTCATTGCTCTTGGTAAACCCGAATCCTTTTTGTGGTCGTGATGTGCTCGAGTCCATTAACGAGGGCGACTGGGATTGGCCCCTTGTGTTCTCGCGGTCAGCAGTTGATCCTTGTCTCGATGAGCGCTGGTCATCGACCGTGGCCTCCCCTCCCTCGACATCCGACATGGTACTCTTGTGCCTTGAGTCATATTCGCCAGCGGATGGGTCGAAACTCTGGCGCTGTCTGCCACGAACAGACAATTGACTGGTACTACCGTGATGGCTTGACTGTGCAGGATGCTGACCCGACTGATTCTGTCGATGCTGGACACGCCACCAACGGGACTTGCACTGTGTTCGATCATATCCCCGTCCCTCCATCTGCTTGGAAACCCAAGCCCAGTCGACTTTGCGCGAAGCGAATTTGGACTCGATGAGACGAACGAGATAGTCGCTATCCTCTGGCTTCCACTCAATCTTGCCAAAGGTGATCGGGGTTGCAGCAATCGCTGGGATGGGCCGAGACGACTCCTCCGCAAAGTCCTCCTGCACGAGGGTCGAGCTTGACTGTTGGCGATAGTGCTGTAGGTGTGGGCGGGAACTATGCGAGTGCTCGCGATCTGAATAATCACGCTGCGCGATATCCATGACCATTGGGCGGTCATGGCGACCATCCAGATCATCATCCGACAAAAGTTCATCCTCTTCGATCGAGACCCGATCCAAGATCTGTCGACTGGGTGGATAGGATGCCGAGGAGCGGTATGAGGACATTGGTGGCTCCACTGGTGATGACCGGAAACGATGATCATCCCTGCGCTCAACAGGAGCGTCGTAATAGTAACTATCGTTGTGGTGCCGATCGTATGGCTGGGAAGGAGAGTAGTGTCGTTCTTTGCGATAAGCGGCCGCTTCTACGGTTCTTGTGGCGTCTGGTCTCTGGTCTGGCCGATGGTTCCAACGCCGAGGCTCCTGTCTGTGTTCTTGCATGTATTCCTGCGGATCAGCCAACTCGTCCTCTTCCTCTTCAACAAGCTCATCCGGCTCCTGGTCTTTATAGTGATCCCGAGAGTCCTTGTCCCTGCCGACGGGTTGTTCTCCGCCGTGGAGGACCTTGGTACGGATGCGTTTCCACTTGGACCGGCACTGGTTCTTGGTGAAGCCCCGACTGGTCATTTGCTGACCCACCCAGTCCCAGATGATGTTGCCCTTTGGGAATTGTGTCTCGATCAACTGAACCAGAAACTGTGCGTCTTCCTCCTTCCAGTCTGTTTTGCTCATAATGATCCGTCCTGAAGCAAGAGCATTGGCTACCTCGTTGTCGACCTCCGAGGAGGTGCTCCTGGTCAGATGGCCCAATGTTTTCGTCTTTGCCAAGGCAACGTGCTTGTTGGTCAATGTCGCAGGCAGGTTGGGGTTGGAAGCTGAGGACGACAAGGAACTCGAGGAGGAATGGGTCTTATTGACTACGCCTGCTGAGGCGCTTCCTGCGTTTGCATGAGACGCGGAGGATGACCTCGGCCGAGTCGCTGCGGCCGCGGGCGGAGAGAGTCGCCGAGCAATTTTGTCGATTCCTGACCCAGTACGATCTTGATCCTGATCCTGCTCCTGATCTGGGTGCAGACTCTGATGGTTGTCCGAAATCGGCGGTTGATTGTAAGCGCGCACGTGTCTCGAGGATGATGAAGGCGGTGGTGAAGGTAAGCTTGAGCGCACTAATGTCCTGACATCCTCGCCTAGAGACTTTGTTGGCGGAGTGACAGGAGGCGAGGACGAGGAACTGGAGTCGGTGGCATTCATTGCAGGCACGGAATCATGCTCTTCCTTGAGCAGCCTTGCCGAAGTCATTGCACGGTCTACGTTTGTCATGGACTCCAAGTCTAGAGACGGGACGACTGACATAATCCGCGATGGGAGAAGACTATCACGAAGAGTGCAGCAAGGGGTCCAGCCACTTTTTGCGCTTTGGTAGGTGATACTCTAGAAGGGAAGAAAAGAAGATTTGAAGTTAGAGTATGTCACGTCGTGTTGCGCAAAGGTACGGTCGTGAGATGTGCTGCAGAAGGGGTTGTTGCTACAGAGCCATTACGCTTCCTTGATAGCACAGCACAGCCAAAAAGGTGCAACGGAAAATAAATCAAGGAAAAGACATAACTCCAAGGCATATTAAAGAAGGAGGAGGCGAGGACGGGGAGGGCAGGAGAAGGGGAAGAAGGGGAGGAGGAGGAGGCAGCATGGCAAGGGGCTGCGTGGGGGAGGAGGGGCGTGCACTAGGCAAAACATCGGTCAAAGAGAGAGGACGGGTGCGTTGCAAAGTGCTGCAGGCATGGCGCTCGTTGCAAATTGGCAATGTTGTGCTTGCAACAGAAGTAACCACAGACTTGACCCCTGGCCCCTGTCATTCTTAATGAAGAAGTAGACAAGACACAATCACGCGTCCTGACGGATAGAGCGGCGGGATATATAATGCATACCTCACAATACCGCGACTTTAGTGCAGTTTGTTGAGAAAACCAAGGCCCAGCGGCGCGAGGGACAACGCAAGACGATCCCAGCCTCCGAGCTGAGCGAACGGGTGTGTAGGGAGTACGGGCTGAAGTGACGAACGAGGTGAAGAGCGAGAGCAAAGGGCTCTTTCACGCAAGCACTGTACAAAAAAAAAAGAGGCGAGTGAAGGCAACTCGGAGCGAGAGCAACGGACGGATACAGCGACCACGTACAAGATACCACGGAACAGAGCGGCAGGGTGCTTAGGACGGGTCCAAGGGATGAGTCAAAGAACAAGGCCAGAAAAAATAGGAAGGAACAGAAAAAAGTGTCAATTTGAGATCAGGAAGGAAAAGCTCATCCGACAGGTCTGTTCTCGTCCACTATGTTCCAGAGCTGGCACATCGTGCTGCATCGGCCGCGCGTTGTGATTCAAAGATGGTCCGTGTTCCTGTACAGCAGTTGACAGACGACGCCGGCAGTACAGCAGCTTACTTTGATTCTTGATCTGGATCAAGTTGCAGGGATGTGCAAGGTAGACTCGGTTGTCAGGCAAGGGACGATGCGACAAGGAGACAGACCCGTGCGAGTGAGTGAGTGAGTGAGTGAGTGAGTGATCGTTGTGTTGGTGGGTTATGAATGTGAGGATGTGTGTATGCGTGTATGTAAGTATGTATTGTATGTATGAGGAGGGTATGAAAGAAAGACTGAAAAACTGCAAGGCTGATTGGCCGAGTGAATGAAAGTCCAGAGGAGAATGAGAATAGTCGTCAGCGAGTGGGAGAGGAGGGCAGGGAGCCACAGCTGTGTGTTGAGAACAAGAGATGAGAAGGAGAGAGGAGGCGAGGTTGATGAAGAGCGGGATGGCGGGATGATTAGAGCCAAGGACGGCGACAAAGGGGGGGTGGGTGGAGTGGAATGGAGTGAAGGATGGACTGACGGACTGACGGACTGACGGACTGATGAAATAGAAGAAACAATAAAAGAGAGAGAGAGAGAGGGAGAGTGAGTGTTGTGCGTATGGAAAGAGAGAGAGAGATGAGAGAGACAAGAGAGACAGGGTGACAAAAAGAGAAGGGGCAGACAGAAGGGCAGAAAAGGGGAGCCCTGGGTCTTCGTGTCGACTGGACTGGACTTTGGCTGGCCGGGGTAGCATGTGTGTGTCTGTGGTGTGTGTGCATGTGTGGGAGTCTGTCTGTCTGTCCGTCTGTCCGTCTGTTCCTCCAGTCCCTGTCCCAGCCAGCCGTTGGGTCCCTCTGTCTGTGTTGTCTCTCGGTCTGTGTCCACTTGGCCTGAGAGCTATTCTCTCTCTCTCTCTCTCTCTGTCTCTCTCTCTCTCGCGCGCTCTCTCACCCATCCCACCCCACCCCTCTCTCCCTCTCTCTTCCCTCTCCGAGAACCACCTGGAGAGGGGGAAGGGGTGGTGCACAGAGATGCTGATGCTCCTCCGAGCGAGAGGTTAGCTGGGCTCGAATCATAAAACATAGCATATCGCACGTACAGAGAGATAAACAAAAAAAAAATAAAAAAAAGAACTTGTAGCAAGATGATGCTGGTGATCATGACGATGACGATGCGGGTGCTTGCGGCTGCTGCCCCAGAGATGCTTTGCTGGGGTCAACGGATCATCTCCAATGGCCAGGTGCTGAAGGAAAGCACAAAGAAGAACAACAACAAGAAGAAGAGGTCAAGCGAGCAGGACCAGGACCGCTGTGGACGATGCCCCTCGAGGCACTGACTGGCCCTAGATGACTTTGGGGGTCCGAGTGTCGGCGTACCTTGTTGCGGGTACTGATTCCCCTTTGACCCACTGGTGCCAGCAGTTTGGAAGGGCGGTTTTGGGATTTTGGGACCCGCAGGTGCCCTTCGCTCTTGCAGATGCCCCGCTCGGAAACCTCGGAGATGGCTCCGACCGATGCGAGTTCGACATTGGGCCAGGCGAAACCCTCGGGAGCAAGAGATGAGATTTGGGTGGTGCAGACGAGAGCGATCGCGATGGATAAGGTGCTGAGAAATCCTCTCGGACACATACCCCTTGGCGCCATCATTATTATTCCAAGCAACCCACGTACCCTCGCCGGCCTCACCCATCACTCATTCACCCCTCATCTAAATTTTTTGCGCCAGTCCTCGCCCCCGCTCCCCCTCCCCTCGCTCTCATGAATCTTGGCTCTGAACGACCACTATTATTACTCTGGTATTTGTGTACAACTGAAGCCCAAGGACGACACCAAGGCTCTTTTAGTCATGTTTCCCGTCGTGTCCTGCAGCCGCAATGCGGTACAGTCCACAACCCTTGCTGGTGAATGCTGAAATGATCAAGCCAAAGGTCAGGGCCGATCTTTTTTTTTTTTTTTTTTTTATCCTATCTTACTGATAGGTACTGATAGGCAAGAGACATAGGCAATGAGCACGCAGGGACGCGCTGTTCCTGAGCATACGAAAGGGAGGGCGAGCAGAGAACGAGAAAGAGGGGCTATATGAAAGGAGAACCCACTATCCCTATCCGTGCTCTCTCACAACGATCCTTCTTTGCGAGTCTGGGAGAGAGCAGTGCGGGCAGGCAGGCGATAGAGCCAATAGTGAAGGCAACGAGGATGGGTGCGGATGGAGGCCACAATGCGAGCGGTATACTCCCGTGCAGCGAGATAAATGGTGCTGCTGGAGAGACCATGGGTACTCGAGCTGTGCACTGCACTGATCTCAAGGCGATGATCGTCCATGTGCCGCAAGTTCAAAGCCAAAAACATAAAAGAAAAAGTTCTCTTTCGTTCAGAAAAAGGGATGAAGTAGGGAACAAGTGTGCCTTTTATATGTTTGCCCTTGGGGGCGGTAAGCGTCGATCGAGCGTTTGACCTGGCGAGCAGTCAGCTCCGCCCCACGTCTAAATAAACAACATGGCTGTGCCACGCTGTCGTCCGCACGATGAGGTTGTTTGGCTTTGGCTGGAGAGACTGAAGTCTAGGCTAGCTACTGTAATGCAGTCTAGCGACGAGTCTCGACGGAAATAACTTTTGCAGCGAGGCGAGAGAGGGGGCGCTCGGCCCTTTGATTTGCCGCTCAGCAGTGGAGCAGCAGAGAAAAGGGACGCGTAACTCACGGCTGATGACAAAGAAAAAGTGATCGAGAGGGCCGAAAAAGGGAACTATGGGAGGTACCTTTGCTTTCTCCGTCCGTGAAGTCCAATAATTGCTCTTGCTGCTCAGAGACTTTAGCCTCTGTCTCTGTGGGCGTCGAGGCGCCGTGTGTGTTGTGAGGGTCTCTCAATAATCTCAATCTTTTGGGGTGGGGTGCGGTGGGGGTGGCCCTAGCCTATCTTCCCGCACAGTCGACATGGGCAGTACGGTACTGATATACCAAGGAGGCGAAGACGCGGGCAAGATGGACCGCACCCATGGGGCTAGTCCGTGGATGGGGATGCGCGCAGACGGGTGTCGGGACCAGCGAACGAGGGTGCTGCAGGCAGAGCGAGAGGTGGAGCGAGGAGAAGGTGAGGGAGCGAGAGAGAGACAAAAAAGCCAAGAGCCGTGGCACCAAATGAAGGCAGAGTCGATGATCTGTGGGTCCGCCACAACAAAAAGCTAATAATTCGCTGTTCTCGGCCTCTCTTTTTTTTTCTCCTTCTCTCCTCCACTCTCGCTCTCTCTCTCTCACTCTCTCTCACTCTCGCTCTTCTCCCACTCTCTCCATCGACAAGCTCTTCTTCTCCTCATCGTCCAGCCCTCGTCTTTGCACCTCCATCCACCTTCTCTCTCCATCATCGGTCAACTCCTTCCACCTCCTCTTCCTCCATCCACCCCTGGCCCCTCTCTCCTACCTCAAGCTCATCCTGCAATGACCTTCAACGGCATCTCGGAAGCGAACGTGGAGGAGATGTCCAACGCCGAGCTTTTCCAGTACCTCTTCAAGGCCGAGCTCGACACAGAGACGCTCTTCCAGGATCCTGCGCTCGCCGTCTCGCCCTCGTCCTCCACCTTGGCGACATCGCCTCATTCGCAGTACTCGTCCCCAGCCTTCGACCATTCCCCAGCAACCTCATCCCTCTCGTACAGCTCGCCCGCAGCTCCTCCTCCATATCAGCACATCGACACCGAGAGCCCACAGGACCTGCTGCTACCAGAGGAGCCCGCAGACCACATCCAGCCTCTGCTGCAGCTTCAGGCCCAGCCCGCCACGACCTACCCAACGCTCTTGCCGTCGACTTCGTTCTCTTACAGGCAAATTTCGCCCCATATGCCACCCAACATGCCTGCTCAGATGGCCCTGCCCCTGACCGCAGACACCGCAGCGACCAACGAGGCGCACTCGCAGTTTCTTAGCCTGACCGAGACGGTGACCGCCGCAGCGGCCTCCTCGGCCACTTTGCCTCCCCAGCAGATGAGCTATTGGATGCAGCGTTTCCAACAGCTTCAACAGCTCCAGCAGCTTCATCACCAGCAGCAGCAGCAGCTCCTCACGTCAACCTTCGGCACCGGCATTACCAGCACCTTCAATAGCTCATCCGAGCGCTCTGTCTCACCTTCGTCGCCTGTCTCTTCAGGTTCCTCGGGATCACCCACAGTCAAGACAGAGCGGGATGTCATCTATCCCTCGCCACCGATGAAGGACGATGTCTCCATGGATAGTGACTCTGATTGTGGCCCTAGTCATCACGACGCCCAAAACGGTCCCGATCCACTAAAGCCCAGCCCAAGCGAGCTCAAGAAAATGACAAGCAAAGAACGGCGTCAGTTGCGCAACAAGCTGTCGGCCCGAAACTTCCGTGTCCGCAGAAAAGGTATAGAGTGACATCGTCTTCATTCTTTTGGCTTGGAGTTCAAAAAGCCAGACTGATCCCCTAACCAATCTATTTTTCCACTAAACTTAGAATACATCGGTACGCTCGAAACCCAGGTCAAGGAGGCGCGCCGTGAGGCTGCCGACCTGCAAAAGAAGCTGGCACAGTCAGAGTTGAATTGCCAATTCTTGCGACAGGAGCTGGAAACAGCACGGCTCTCGCAAACACTCTTCAACGACGGCCGCCTGTCTCGTGAGCATGCTAATCTCCTAGCCAGCCTGCTGAACCCCAACACGGAAGCGTTCCCTACGTCATCGTCATCGTCCGTACCGGCTGGAGGATCGACCTTGTCAGCAACACCACAGCAGCAGCAAAAGGATCTCATGGACAGTATCAACCATAATAATATGACCATCCTCAACAACTCGCTCGCAGGAGTTCAAACACAGGCCTCGTCGGCTGCATCGAGCACTACAGTCGATTCTCAAGGCGCAACCCAGCCATTTGTTCCATTTGTTCCATTTGATGGCAATTGGGAGTTGATTGTGAACCGGGTTGAGATGGTGGTGGACCCGAGCCTGGACCCGAAAGATGTGCAGTCCAAGCAGGCCGTTTATCACGATCTTTTGACTCGCTATGAGGCCGCTCGACATGAAGCCGAGGTGGATGAGCAAATGCGGACAGAGCTCAAAGCTTACCATGACCAAAAGTTGGCCCAGACATATATTGTCATGCCCAAGGACGATGCCGTACTTACTTCAAGCAAAGCGAGCCAGGACTCTTTGCTTCTCCAGACGATGGTCTACATGATGATGATCCATTTGACGCAGTCACTATTTGAGGCCGCTACGCTGTCGAAAACGCAGCTCGTTAATGTCTATCAGACCATGGATGAGCCGCTGCGGTCCAAGATGGGACAGGAGCAACAGGAGCGACACCATTGCAAGTTTGCAGAGTGGCGCGAGGCTTGGATCCGCAAGTGCTGGCCCTCTTTCTACAACAACCGCCAGCGGGTTTGTGAGCTGATCAAAAATGGATTGTGCCCTTCCGCGACCTCATCGTCGGTTGTGGATGTTGATGAGACCGTTCGACAAATGGAGGAGGGCGTCAAGGGCAGAACCGTGGAGACCCAACCCAGTCCCCTGTGCCTCTGGATCCGCTCGTACCTCCCTTCGTGGCTCAAGTGTCCCGAGCGCGCTGCTCAAGAGGAGCGCGAGGCTCTTCTTCGCGAGTCTTCTGAAAAGACTTGTGAGCTTGCCGCTTAAGAGGACGGATCGTCTTTATAGTCCTGCCAAGAAGTGGCGGTGCTTCGCCTTGTATATATATAGCATCACAGGATCCCATGCCACAGCTCGAGTTCCGTTCCTCATCCCCTGTATTAATGAATAATAGTAAAGTATTTTTATGAATGATTCTGGAGCGCAGGGACGTGCACGTTTCCTACCGCGCCCCTCTTCCTTCAACCTGTGGAGTCCTTTATTCCGAAAGCTACTAACGCGTTGGTTAGTAGCGTCAATTTCCATTCCTGTGGGCGTCCAGAGGTCAATGATCCTTATCCACTCTCATTCTCTACTCGATGGACCCCCTTGCTAGATTCTTTCTCGGACCGCTTTGTAGACGGACAGCTTTCCCATCTTTGGGTCTAGTAGCTTGACAAATGCCAGTCTAGCCTAGGGGCTCCCCTTTGTGCTAGGACGGACATGCCGCGCTTGGGCAAGTGCGTTGGGACCGAGATTGACATCTTGGTACTATAAAAGTTGATATTCACCGTGGCAAATCCTTCTGCCGATCTTTTTTCCCTCTCCATTGCTCCACTTTTTTTTCACCATTATCGACAAGACACAACTCTTGCACCTTTGGAACCACCCTCGCTCACTTTCTTTCAAAGACGCTAACACGACATGAAGATTTCGACTCTTGCCACCATTCTGGCTTTAACCTCAGCGTTGGCCCTCGTCAATGCCAAGACCGTTCCGCATCACAAGCGCGATGCCGTCGTGGATGCGGCCTCAGTCCGCGGTCAAAAGGATATGGGCAAGCTGTTGAAGCGCATTGTCGATAGCACTATCGGTACTGAAGAGCATGCACCCGCGGCTGAGGTGCTTGCACCTGCAGTCCCCGCGCAGGACAATCAGGTGGATGCGGCTGCAAAGGAGGATGCTGCTTGTGAGCAGATGTCTGAGGAGGCAAACGAGGACCAGGACATTGGCGACGAAGAAGACTCTGAGGATGAGGATGATGCTGATATCTTCGAGACTTATGGAACTATGTGTACGTCGCTGTCAGCGCAGGATGTTTTGACTGTTGAGGAAGCAACAGCACAGCAGGCGGCTATCATGCAGGCGAACGCTCTCGAGGCAGAGGACGACGATGATGACTATGGCGATTATTATGACGACGAGGATGACGAGGATGAGGATGAGGATGAGGATGAGGATGAGGATGAGGATGAGGATGAAGACGATGACGATGACGATGACGAGGATGAGGACGAAGATGATGAGGACGAGACCGATGAGCTCAACGCCGCAACGGTGGCCAATGCGCCCGTGGTCGCGCCAGTGGTCGCGCCCGAGGTCGACACACCACCATCGGAGGTGCCATTGGTCAAGCGCCACCACCATCACAACAACCCAATGAAGCACAGCAAGAAGTCGAGCAGCCACAAGAAACACCAGGCGTAAGCCGCGGCCCGTAGACCACTCCGTAGACCACTGATGCGATCGTCGCCATAGGCAGACGGGTGAAAAGAAGAGTGTATCATCCGCGGCACCATCGCCAAAACGTGCCCTCCAATACACGCGCATATCTGCAGCCAGAACGGCGATAACATAATGAAATGTGTGTGAGCTACGTGACACGAGCATCGCGTTTTTCTTTGCACGCATGAGTCGCAGAGAGCAGATTTAAATTTTTTTGCCTGGTCTTGTTCGCTTTGCCCTCTTGTCTCTTTCCCTCTCCCTTTGTTACCTTTGTTGCCTTTGTCGCCTTTGTCACCTCTGTCTCCTTTGTCGCCTCTGTCGCCTCTTTCGCCTCTTTCGTTAGACTGACATACAGCAACAGTGTTTGTTCCAACCTCTTGCCACCCACACTCCTACACATATCACACTGCACCCAAGTGCCCCCCGCGCCAAGAGAAGCACGCACACGCACAGCACCTCACCCTCTATCCCCCACCACGCTCAACACCGTCTGCGTGTCCGAGACCGTTCACTCAACTAGTCCCCGTTCCTCGCTCCTGCGTTTGCCACCATCAAGCGTCTTGTTGCGTCCGCTCGAGCTTAAGAAAAACTATTGCATAGAAGAAGAATCAAAGTGACTCTCGGCCAATGTTCTCATTCCGACAAGGCGACCACGAAGGCACCGCGGCAACAGAGGCACCCGCTCCGACCGCTGTTACTAACGACAGTACACCCACCTCCAGCTCGTCCACTAGTGTGGAGCAACCCATGGTAAGTCATTGGTCAGCATGTGTGAGTGCGCGGGTGAATGACACACCAGCAGACCCCATACTGCCTTCCACGAAGCCAAGGCTGGCTGGCACTCTTCAAGACCCCGTCATACATATCACCGGTCCTTTGCACGATGGCCACAGCAGACCCTAGACCCCAGACCACAGACCCCAGATCCCAGTCCTCTCCAGTTAACGAGGAAGCAGATAGCCAAAGCTTTGCTGTCGAGGTGTCGTACAACCCGGCTCGATGCCTTGCTTCTGAGACAGTCACTTTGCTTGGTGCCCACTTGTGATCACCGACTTGTTCCCACACTCCCCATCAGGAGATTCTGCAGTCTGAAAAGGCGTCGAGTCGAGTCTCCCCTCCGGTGCTTAACGCCCAATATCCAATATCTGCACCTGCGCGCTCGTTCATCCTCTTTCTCGCACCGCGACACACATGGATATTCATCTACATAGTACATACGTCGGTGTCCCTGGAACAAGTCGAAGAACACCCACTGGGTCAAGACAAAAAGTATGGCTCGCTAAATATCTTTGTTCGTCTCGCTGCTTAGTCAAAGACTCGCCATCTGCAGGACATGGAGAGCACGGAGCAGGATATGACCTCGTCGTTGCAGAAACAGCTGGACCATGTAAGTTGTGGCGGATTGGATACGGCTTTGGCTTTGATGAAGGGGGGGTTTTTTTTGGTCTTGTTACTGTTGGTTTATTCACCGTCGTACCCCCTTATTCTTTGCGTCGGGCCAAAGGACTACATGCAACCTCCATTGAATACATGTGTAACCAGAGCCTTACCGTCATAACAATACCATCTCATTGCTCGTTATCCATAGGCGCGCGAAACCACTGCCAGCTTGAATGAGAGCTCACTAGCCACAAAGACCGTATTTGAAGTGGCTCAAGTGTCAAGCGACCCACAAGATCTCAAACGCGCTCTCGCAGCAGCCATTGAGAGGCAAAAGGAGCAAGAGGCAACCATCAAGAAGCTCAGGCATGAGGTAGATGTAGAGCGTGGCCACGCAACCATCCTTCGCCACGACAACCAAGTCTTGCGACAGATGAAAGCCAACATGGTAAGATGCTCGCGAGCAACATTACCTCACACTCCATTATGACTTAATTTTATTTTCTCTGTACATGTGTGTGGAGCGATAAGAGCAGCGTGGCTCTCATCGGCACACGTTTCTAAATCTAGTGGGCTAATTTCATCGTGGCTTGCCTTCAATAGCATGCTGTCGCTGAGCAAGAGGAAGAGAACATCTCCAACAGGCTGTTGAAGCGTATCTCTGGACTTAAGAAAGAGAAGGGGGAGCTGATGCTACAGGTAGAACAAGAAGAGGAATATCTGACCAAGACGCTTCAGAAAAAGCTGAGCCAGGCAAGTTTACATATTTGATCAACGGCGCCAGCATGTTCCTTCCTAGCATTGGCCTTATAGGTCATACTAACCGCCGTGCCTTTTTTTTGCCATCTTCTTCACCACTTAGCTTCAAAAGGAAAAGATTGATATGGAGAATGCATTGGAGCAGGAGCAGGAGTATATTGTCAATCGACTGCAGAAGCAGTTGGATGCAATGCGCACTGAACAGTCAACAAGCACATCCGCTGCATCTAGCTGGCAGGACAAGGATCATAGCATTGTCTCCAGTCTTCCGATCGGTTCCTCGCCTATCAACATCGCAGGAGGCGGTAGACCCTCTAGAATCAATCCAAACCCGTCCCCAACCCCTTCTCCAACGCACAAAAAGTGGATCCCGTCACACTCGCCTTCCTCGTCCGATCATGGGCCATCTCACCCCATTGTGGACATGCTCAAGGCTGAACTAACGGCGGCCAAGGCTACGCTAAATGAACTCGAGCGCGAATGTAAGCGGTTCAAAGGTGTCACCACTACCAGAGTATGGGGCGCAATGCTTCTCGAGCAAACGAAGGACTGATCACCGTTTTCTCATCCCACGCCAATCACCCGCACTATAGATCTGATAAAGTTCAAGCTTTGTAACCGATACCGATCCGAGGTGTTGACCCTTCGTCAGGAATTGGGACTACCCATCGGATCCGACTTGTTGGTGGAAGATAGCCTACCGACAGTGCTCTCGTCCACGCATCGCTCCGGAGGAACCCCTTCACGAAGAGTAAGGGAGTAAAAGTGCGGTTTTTACTTCAATTGAGTTTAGCAGCTACAATGGTTTCAAGAGATCTAATCTCACTTTGAACTTTTCGTCTCGCCTTTTGCGTAGAATTCGAGCACAAGTGTAACAGGGTCAAGCAGGGTAACATACGGCGTACCAGCAACTCCCACCAACACTCCCGCGAATTCAGCACCGATCAACAACCATCACTTTGCGAGTCAACGTGCCACTCTCTCACCACATAGTTCACAAGCTAACCCGTTTGCTAGTAACGCCTCTGGAGCATATGGCCACTATTCGACCTCACCCACACACTCTGCATTTCCTGGTGGGATCAGTGGCGGTGGTGGGGGGAATGGAGGCTCAGGATTCTCCTCTTCTGCAGCGGCAGCCGCTATCGCCGCCGCAGCATCTGGCTCTTCGAATACGCACTCACACCAGCCACCTTATTCCTCTGGAAATTCGGGGACCAATTCTTTCTCATCGTCGGTAGGCTCTCTGGGTTCAACGTCGCCCATGATGTCAATGGCTTCGTCATTGTCTTCCACGTCAGGACTGCCAGCTATTGTTCCAGAACGCCAGTCCCTGTACAGATCAAAGAGTAGTAGTCGTCAACATGCACAATACATGGCGCCTCAGCAGCCGTACCAGCCTCACAACCATCAACAACAGCAACAGCAGCATTACCACCACCAACAGCAGTTGCAATTGCAGCAGCAGCAACAACAACAGCAACAGCAGCAGCAACAACAGGCCCCGTCCCAACCTCAGTCTCAGCAGCCAAGCTCAGCCCAATGATTGACATTTTCTCCGACCCACCTTTTTTTACAGGTCGTTTTGACCGTTGACCTACTTTTTTTTATCCCATCTTTCCCTCACTGGTCTGCCGCCGCTGTGGGTTGCCGAACATAGTGACGGGTTCCATTTTGCTAGGTGCCAAGTCGAAATCATATATGAATGCTGCTTTTCTTTTGGTCTGATTACTTGTTTATTATTGTTCCCTTTGACGATGCAATAAAGTGTAACAAGGACGGCCTCTGTCCTGTACTCTTGCTTCATTTTTTAATTGTTCAGTTCAAAGCAACTATGGCATTACCATACCAACTGCCTTGAGTTGGCTTGCAGTCCGAGAAGAGTGGATGAGACATGATGAACCTCAAAGCGTGCCTCATAGTCATCGACCAAGGTGTTGAAGAGTGTGAGGGCGTTCCACAGCTGATTAATATCAAGTGAATGTGACCTTAGGATGGCTGACGCGGCGGTGGTGACAGAGAACGAGGATTCGACGGATACTGCAGGGCGTGGCGAGAGCTGCATGGTTGTTGTTGTTGTGGATGCTGAAGATGGTGCGGTGGGTTCTCCCATGGGTATATTGTCGGTGCTTGCTACGAGACTAGCAGAGAGCATGCGGTTGTACGGATCCTTGGCCTGCTCAGTCCAAAAACCAAGGATATCAATGTTGATTCCACCGCCCATGGCTTGGCCAAACAAGTCCTGAAGAGCGCTGGAGAGCATTTTGCGGAAGGTCAGGATCGACATTCCCTGCATGGTGGGTGGTTTCCTCCGGCTGGATGGTCCTTCGGCTCCTTGCTGCTGAAGTTCCATCTCTCTATGGAGGAGGATGTGGCCCAAATGACCAGCAAGTTAGACGCTGTAGCTAATAGAGCTCTTTTTCTTGCACTGCGCTCCGGTCAGAGATATGGTAGCAAGCTGATGTTGTTCATGGACTGTATTTGCGCTGGGTGCGTACGACAAGGCAAGCGGTGGTAAAGAAGAAGACCGGCGAGGCAAAGGGGCTACGTTACATGGTCAGATAGATGTAATAGTGTTCCGATTGTGCGTCGCAAAGGCGTGTGAGTTTCGTGTGCGATGTCTTGCTCTGTTGCTGTTGCTGCTGCTGCTGCTGCTGCTGCATCCCTGAGGTACCAATGTCTACGTCCATGCTTGTATGCTCGAGGTGGTGTGTGCTGTCGTGGTCTCCTCTGTGCGCTCCTATGTTTGTTGGTGCTGTTTCCGAGGCGTAGAAGGGTGAAGAGGGTGGAGACAACGAGGAAGAGGTAACTGTAAACACCAGTGGGTTGTGACGGGTGTTTTTCTTTCACCCAGCCTGTTTTGTCTCTTTGTCTTTTTTTTTTTCACAACACATCCATCATCGCCTCACCACTGCTCCTGCTCCTGCCTCTCCACTTGCGACCCCATTCACCTTTCGCCACATCGCTCGTTGAAACCACAGACGTCTTTGCTCGTCTCTTTCCTCCCTCTCTCTTTCCACATCCTTCTTCCTTGTCCTCTACAGTCTTTGATCAGAAATGGACTTGCCATCAACCAACATCTCCATGGTCCCTCAGGCTCCAAAGGTGCCCAAGACCACCACCGAGAAGGAGAACACCCGCCGGTTAATCGTCGTGCTCGAGTCGGCCTGTCTGGAGACCTACAAGGTCGGCAAGGACAAGGATGCCCGCTACCAGCTCCTCAACTGCGATGACCACCAGGGCATCCTCAAAAAGATGGGCAAGGAGGTGACCGATGCTCGTCCTGATATCACGCACCAGGTAGGCCAGAGGAGACTTTAAGCATTATGCCACACTGTCAATCCACTCGGGACTTCAGAGGAAGGTTCCGTTCAGAGCAGCGTTGCGGCCTCCTCCTTATCGAGTGTGAACGGGATCTACAAGGGTCGCGCACCATGGATGGCTCTCTGCTCTTCCTTTCTGCGGCAAATGCCCGCTATCTATTCGTTGGAGGACACGCAATTGAAAGGGATGGCGGGGTGTAGTAGAATTTCAAACAACGACACTTCCTGAGCCGCGCATTTCCACCAGGATCTTCTCGCTGTATCCGCGTCAGTACCTCACTGTGGGAATATTTCGAGCTGCTGTTTGCGACTTGACATGTAGCCAAGGCGACGAGGACACACATACAGAGAGCAAAAGGGTTTGGTCAGGGCGTTCAATGGCCTGGTGGCACAGGGGAAAAAAAAGGGAATCTTGTATTGCTATTACCCCTCCAGTGCTCCTTATGCGGCCAGCCATGCGCCCAGGGTCGGTGACTAACTCTGTCCTCATTCTGACCCCCGCATTGTTTCTAGTGCCTTCTTACGTTGTTGGACAGTCCCTTGAACAAGGCTGGTCTCTTGCAGGTATACATCCATACTGCCAAGAACGTCTTGATCGAAGTCAACCCCCACGTCCGTATCCCAAGAACCTTCAAGCGCTTCTCTGGATTGATGGGTATGTTTGCAGTGACACTGCAATTGAGAGGTCTAGATCTATGCGCCTACCTGATGCTGAGGGCTGCTCTAATCTCGTCCTTGCCTTTATTTTCTTCAAAAAACAGTTCAGTTGCTCCACAAGCTGTCGATCCGTTCTGTCAATGGCTCTGAGAAGCTGCTCCGTGTCATCAAGAACCCCATCACAGACCACCTCCCCACCAAGTGCTTAAAGCTCGGTATGGTGGACGTTCGTAGACAGTAGGGACATGAAAATCGACATGTTTTTCACAGTGCTAACAATGCTCAATGATTTTACTTTTGCGGTAACATTAGCATTCTCATACGATGCGCCTGTTGTGGCCCTGAGGAACTACTTGCCTACCATCCCCGAGGACTACTCGATTTGCGTCGCTATCGGCGCCATGGCTCATGGAGAGGATAACTTTGCCGACAGCTACGTGGACAAGAAGATTGGTGTTTCGGGATACCCACTCTCAGCCTCAGTTGCCTGCGGCAAGCTCTGCTGCGGTGTTGAGGATCTGTGGGGCATCGTTTAAGGTGGATGCTCTGTTTGCTTTCTGGACACGCTTGACACTTTAGTCGCTCGCTCAAATGCTTCATTTTCTCTCTCTCCCTCTCGTCCGTCTTTGCTCGCTTTCTTTTGCTCTCTCTTTTGTGTTCCTTATGGTCTTTTTGTCTTTGAATTCTCTGCATCAGTGCAAATGTACAGTTATATATTTTCAACAAATCTATTTTCCCTCGTTTCTCCACCCTCTCATCCCCTGCTCACCTCACGACAACGGCGGTAGGAAGGTTGCTTCGTACCATGCTCCTTCCTGTTCCCGCGCTGTCCACCGTCGTGTTCGATATTCATAATCTATTCCCAAACTGCATTCCCTCCACAAAGCGGATCAAACTTTGAATTCAACTCGAAGGATTCAGCTTTCCACCCACTCTTCAGCTTGACTGTACGCTCCAGCAGATAGAAACAAATAAAAGGTTGTCATCCATCACCAGAGTACTGTTCGTGTAAGGCTGTGCACCGTGCGCCTTGCCAACCTTTTTTTTTTTTGGCCACCAATTGGATGGCATGAATTTGTCCTCTGTTCAACACTTCGTGTCCTTTTGGCACATTGCCTCGTACTGCTCGACCTTGCATTTCTCACTCAGAGCCAGTCTTGTCCTTTGTGAAGTGCGAGTGCAGGCATAGGGTAGGGTCCGCTGTCCAAGGGAAGGCAGAATGGGATCCGTTCTATCTTAATTGACATCGGTGGCCTCCCAAGGAGATATCCTCATTAAAAAAAACTAAAGCGGCAGATGCAGCTGCAGCATGCTTCGGATGGGCAGCCGCTTACCTGACTCTTGCCGAGATGGGCGATACGAACATGGTTGAGGGGAAGGGCCAGGGGCATCATGGGCTTTTATGCAAACTCGTCAATGGATGCTTGGTGCGTGTCATGCCGCAACGTTTTCTCGCCTCTGTCGCCCCTTTTCGTACACCCCTTCCTTTCCTTCCCACTCCCACCGTACTTTGTTCGCGCCCGCTCCGTCTCACTCCCCTCGTCTTCACTGAGCACAATACGTCTGCTGTCTCTTTGTGCTCCACTTCTCTTCACGACATTTCCGTCTATCTCGTTCTTTTTGCTCTCTGCTCCGCGCTCTCTGTAGCTCATGCGCTCCACGTTCCTTTTTTCCACTGCCTGAGCGTCCAGCTGTTTTCGCATTTTGTTATCCTTGAACATTTTTCCCCCGTTGTTGAGCTTCCTTTCTCGCTCTGCCCTCGGACAGGCGACAAACCTCTCGTTCTGTGCCATCATACTCCTCGATCCTCTTCTTCATCCAACATCCCGATCCTTCAGCACCTGAACCCCGAAAACATTACCGACTTCGCCCATAGACTAGCGTTGGGTCCTCAGTGCCCACCCACAACTCAAGGAGCGAAAGACAGTTATCGACCGCATCGCACCGCTGGAGAAACATGGCAGAGGGCAATACTCTCCAGGCACGCAGGAGTCTTCTGCGAAGGGCTGTCTCTCTGGAAGACATCAATACTGTCTCCGCCATCCATCGCGCGTTGCTCGAAGATGAAGAGGACGATGATTGTCTGGATATATCCTCTTTTCTCAGTTCAGTGCCCGTACCTTCAGACACCCAACCCGCGGTCCATCACCACCATCCGCACCTACAAGAGCCTCGGCCGCGCCATCATTCCCCACGCCCTGTGCATCCTTTGGCGCCTTATTTGCACCTCGACGAACGCCCTCAGTCGGCCATGTCAATGCGGGACTATCAGAGCTACTGTACACACTACCGACCAGATCAAGAACTACACGACCTTGTACGACCGCAAACGCCCGAGGTTGGATTGGACGTTGCACTCAAACCATCGCGTTCTCGCCACTCTCAGGCAACGGACGATTGTCAGCCAGCGAGTCCCAACAGCATGACACCACCAGAGCTCGTTGATAAGACACACGACGAGAGCACAGGGAGCAAGAGTGATCAATGTCATGGGCCTACGCACTGGCTCAATGCCCTCCCACTTCTCGATGCATTGGTCAGCTGGGTTGAAGGCCCACCTACCGGATCTTTACCAAAGAGACACGAGAAAGAGAAGCCCAATCCTCTCCTCGACATTCCTTTCCAGTTCATTGCATTGCTGACATATCCAGAGCCAGATCCAAGGTTGGGCAACAAGATGACTCTTGCAAGTAAGTTTTGGAGCGCAGGGGTGGTTTTTTTCCCCCAAAACTTGCAGGATAACTGTCGCTTACCTGATTGCGTTGCTCGTTACAGTGGTTAGAGAGACGTCGTTTGTCAAGCAAAGACGCAAGACGCTGCTCATGTTGACTTGTTACACGCTTATTGTCCGGTACTGCAGTTTCGACTTTTTCTTGGTTGTTCTCTTTGCGAGCAATTGTGCACTGCTATTCTTGATGAAGAACTCTGGCAAGATGAACGTGAACATGGCCAAGAGGGCTGTTGGTCAGCGTGTAGGCTGGGCAAAGCAGTGGGCAGGGGGATTCTTCAGGCGGAGCGCGGGTTTGGCGTCAGCGGGAGGAGCAGGAGCAGGAGCAGGAACAGGGGCAGGAGCAGGAGCAGGGGCGGGGCCAAGTCTGTGCGACAATGCATTGGAGGCAAGCGCACAGACGTCCAGCGGTGCCACCTGCGCAAACACGCTCTCCAGTTCAAACAAGTCCATGGTCAACATCAGCACGATGGTTGCCGAGTCGGTACGCAATATGCCGGTGTCCACGGGTGGAGAAAAGACCGACAGTGCACATGAGTGCCATGGCCCGCAGGTCAAGCGCCGCGGTCTCTTTGGCAAGAAGAAGGCGCTGGCCATCAACGCGTCAGGCACACAGGGCGTCCCAGCAGCGGCTCTTGCACCGTCCAACGAGGGCACAGGCGACGAGGTCTCGATATTAACAAGCAGGACGCCGAGGCGCATGTTCTTCAAACGGGTCAGCGGTGCTGGCGCCAACGGGAGCGCGTCCACCACCTCGACCTCCTCCAAGGTCGTGTTGCCGTCATCCTCCGCGCCTCCTGCGCAGTATCCCCCGCTGTCGATCCTCACGCCGCGGCCCAGCGTCACGCTTGCGTCCTCGCCGCTGATCCAGGCGCAGCCGCTGCCCCACCTCTCGATCCTGCCGCCACGGTCGCCCAGTCCAAGTGCAGTCAGGAAGGATAATCCCTTCTTCAGAGGATGGAGTGCAACGCCGCCGCCCACGCAGCATCCGCATCCGCATCAACCTCAGCATCAACATCCACATCAGCATCATCAGCAGCATCCACATCCACATCAGCATCAGCATCAGCATCAGGATCCACACCAAGATCAGCAACACCAGCATCAAGCCCAACAACCTCCCATTTCACCTCTTGCCTCCAGCTCCAGTTCTGCAGCTTCGTCGCCCAAGGCAACTCCCACCGCTCCGCCTGCGCCTCCGTCTGGCCGCTCTCTCACCTCCATTAATCCCATATCCTTTCTAGCCAGCCTGTCCCATTCACAGAAACAACAGCAGCAGCCCTCGCAACCCTCGCAGCCATCCTCCTCTATATCGCCGCAGCTGAAGGCAACCTCGTCCGCATTCTCAGCCATCACTGCGCCGCTGTCACCTCAACCAAAGCACGCTGCAGTATCGCGTTCTGCACTGCTCTCTCAGTCTCTCACCGGCACCTACACTGACATACTCGTCTATGAAGCCGAGACCATCGAAAGGTCTCTAGAGAGTGCTTCGCTGTCCCACTCCTCAATGGACCCTTGCTCCTCAGAGTCATGGCTCTGCAATGGAAACGGGCCAAGGCTCGTCGACCCTCGATCTCAGCAGGAGCTACAGGACTATCATTCATTGTTGTTCAAGACAGGGCATGTGGACGAGACAGCACGACTGGGTCATCGTGTAGCCAAGGAGGACCTGATCATGGACCGTGTCTCCGTCCGAGCAGCAGAGGCTATGCAAAACTTTGGTCGCGAAGCGTAAATAGGAAAAAAAAAAAAAGTTGTGCTGAGCACTTTTAAACTTGGTCGACACGTTGCAATTGAAAACACTTTTTTTTTTTGGGTGAGGGAAAATGATATCCAAATGTATTAGATGTTGTTTGATAATGTACAAGGAGGATAGAGAGGGAGAGAGAGTAGGAGAGTGAGGAGAAGGACAGAGCGCATGGGTGGTCCAATTGTTTAAGCACGGCCATAGGTCCTGCGGAACTTCTCGTCAATGCGCTGGAGGTAGTAGGTGCCCTTGGCAAGAGTGGAGATATCGCCAACTGGGTTGTAGTCCTTCAGCAAGGCAGTCTCCTCACGGAGCTTCAAGAGCTCAGCAAAGACCTGGGGCGTGACCTTGACACGCTGATCCAGGCGAGTCTTGATCTGGAGGGTCTCTCTGAACTTTTCGGTCGAAGCAACGACCTTGAGCGAGAAGAAGGTGGCGGCCGATCCTGATCCGTAGGAGAACAAGCCGACGCGCTTGTTGAGAATGTCCTCATCTGCAGTGGCGGACAACAAGCTCGAGAGACAACCCCAGACCGAGGCCGTGTACATGTTGCCGACATTGGTGGCGGCATAAAGCGAAGGGATGACCTTCTTCTGGTACTCGGCCTTGGTGAACTGCATCATGGCGCGCTCAAGGCCCTTGTCGTAGTAGGACTCCTCAGTATGAGCAAACTTTGCGTAATCCTTGACCGAGGCATAGAGCTCGTTCTCGGGATCCTGGAGCATGTCGTTGTAGGCCATACGGCCGTAAGCCTTCTGGACGAGCTTGCAGTTGGGAGCGTGGAAGACAACGTGGTCGAGATCCTGGCTCTTGATCAACTGCTCGGGGTTGGGGCTGTAGCGCTTGGAGAACTTTTTGGTGAAGAGGCTGTAGCAGGCATCGACGGAGCGGATGTAGCAGGTGTTGGAAAAGTGTCCGTCGACGGTGGGGTATTCGCTGGCCAGCTCGGGCTTGTAAAAGTCCCAGAGATGGTTCATGTGAGTCGCACGCACGCCCTGGTCGAAGACAAGGGGAGCGTTGGGTCCAATGAGCACCGCAACAGCTCCGGCACCGCCCGTGGGGCGAGCGGGGCCCTCGGCGTAGGAGGCAATATCTGCAGCGACGACGAGAGCGTAGCGACCGTCCCAGGAGGAGGACTCGACCCAGTTGACGGCGTTGAACACACTGGCGGTACCACCGTAGCAAGCGTTCTTGGTGTCGATTCCCTCCACATCATGGTTGCCAGACTCTTCGAACAAAGACATGAGCACGGTCTTGACGGACTTTGACTTGTCGATGATGGACTCTGTGCCAACCTCGAGGTAACCAATATCCTTGAACGAGATGTTGTGCTTCTCCACCAGGTTCTGTACAACTATCGGAGCAATAAAAATAGACGATAACAGAGGGGTCAGATCGGGTAACACACACAGGATCCGCGACTTTTCTTGATCCCGAGCGCGCATGGCTGAAGGAGCCTTGTTAGCAGGACTGGGAGGCAAGAGCTGAGGCTAAGGGTCCTTACCGGTGAGCGAGATCGAGTTCACATCCTCGCGGTCATCGCAGACGCCCATCTGGGTCTGGCCCAGACCGATGGTGTACTTGCCAGCAGAGACGTTGTCGAACTGCTCAAGCTCGGTCTGGTCAACAAACTGTACACGGTGGATGAGGAGACAGGCGTGATGCCATCAGAGGATTAGTGCCTGGGAAGCAGTGGACAATGCAATCACGCGGCGGTGTTGAAGAGCATCGGATGTAGAGCAGCGCGGCGTGCATCTAGCGGGCAGGCAGATGAGACGGATGGCGCTTACCTTGGAGGGGAAGTAGAACTCGAGGGCGTGGATGCCGACGTTGGCGGGGAAGGTGCTGTTGGCGATGGATCCGACCATGGTTGCAGTGGTGGTGTGGGGCTGGGTGGGTGAGGAGAAAGAGGCGAGAGAAGAGTGAGAGGAGAGAGGCATGGCGAGGAAAGGACGAGCTGGCGAGCGGTGCCTGGATATTTATGAGCGGGCAGAGGAGCGAGGGAAGCAGACGAGCAAAATTATCGGATGATGTTTTCAAGAGGTGTTCGGGGTCCGTTTTTTAGAGTGGTGTCAGGGACTCGATTCAGTCCAGCCAGTCAGCCCGTCTGTCCGTCCTCGTTTATCGTGCAGCGTCGAGCGTGGATCGTACAGTAGTCTGTGGCGTCTGTACAGGATACATACAGCGATACAGTTGATACAGTTGATACAGTTGATACAGTTGATACAGTACACAGCCAGCCGGCCGGAGGAGAGATAAAGAACCTCTGCCTGTCCCCCTGTCGACAGATCAGCCTTGCTCAACGACAGCGGGAGCTGCTGCAAGGAATGAAGTGGCTCCCACCAAGTTAAAATGGGTTTGTGAGCCCTCGTCTTGCTCCTTCCATAAAAGTGGCATGATTTGGATCCAAGGGCACAGGCGGGCAGCGCGCGCGTGCACTTGCGCTGTTCTATCTCACACACAACACACACACACACGCACACCACACACCACACACACGCACATACACTCAAAATACAGACATACACACTTCGGACCGTGGCACGTCCAAATGCTTAGTGCTAACATGAGATCGGATGATATTTTCCTTCGCCGATAGGCTTGGTTATTGCGCGATCTGTGCAGATGGCGTTCTTGGTCAGTCATGGCATTGCCTGACCAAGCATCGGGATGAAGAGGGACAGCGGGTGAGGAGGAAGGAGCGTCGAAGGACTTTCTGGGTGCCCTTGAAGGGGCAGAGTGGTCTGATGTCTGAGACAACGAAGCCTGCGCTCTGATTGGTTGTCCACATTCCGCTCTCCCTCAAAGGTTGCTGCAAAAGAAAAAAAAAAACACTCACCTCTTGACCTGTCCTCCTCCTTCCTCCATTCTAGCTACCACATCTCTGCCCCGCGCATATCAGGACGTTTCGCCTACCATATCCCCATGCCATGTGTAAGCACGCACGCGTATTATTGACAGCATCACCTTGACTGTGTACGGGTATGGATCTCGTCGTTACAGAGATCGACACGATGATACAGGCAACGGCGCGAAGACAAAAAAAGCTTCTTGCTTGTGTTTTACTATGAGTAATGTTTCGCTTGGAGCAGCACCATTGCAGTTGGTAGTTTGTCAAGTTCGAGAGGGTAATGTACAGGATGTCAAACATGGAAGTAAAGAAAGAAAAAGCTACAAAGCCCGAGTATTATCGTTCTCTTTCTGCGAGAGGATTGGCATGGATTGTGGTGGAGAGGATGCGGATGGGCTGCGTAGGGCGGTTTTTGGCATCGACAGGGATTTTTTCAATGGCATCCAGCGTCGTGTCTGCTCCATCAATGACCTTGGCAAAGATGGTGTACTTTGTATCGAGATGGGGCTGCTTGTCATATGTGATGAAGAACTGCGATCCGTTAGTGTCGGGTCCCGAGTTGGCCATGGACACAATCCCACGAGCAGTATGCTATCCGACAATGAAAAAAAGGCAATTGTAAGGACTCTGTTCGGAGTAAAGATGCATCAATAGATAATGCATGGTGACCAAGGGCTATGGTCCTGCTCTTCCTTTGTACCTTCAGTCCGCCTCGCAGTTCATCCGGGAACTTTTTGCCCCAGATCGACGTTCCGCCCTTTCCCGTTCCTGTGGGATCGCCTGTCTGCACCATGAAGCCTTTAATATTCCGGTGAAAGAGATTGTTGTCATAATATCCACTCGCGCACAGGGCCAGAAAGTTCTAACATCGACAATAGGACAGTGGGGTGAGTCTAAGCAGGTTTATACATCAATCTACAAAAAAGGCTTTTTGATTGCGCTGCCATACCTCGGCTGTTTTGGGGACGCTCTCGCAAAAGACCTCGAGCTTCAAGTCTCCGAGGTCTGTGTGCAGAGTGACAGACTAAAGGACAATACAACGAGAACGTGTGGCCAAGTCAGTCAATGTTCACGCTGCGGGCTGCCATGCTTGGCATTGAAGCCATCCGCTCTAGCAGTCCTTTGGTCCCGTACCATATTGAGGCGGTGCTTCCTTGTTGCAGCGGGGTATGCCTGTGGATGAGCGGGTGGGCGTGTGGATGGATGGATGGGCAAGAGTGGGCGGCGAACGAGTGATGCCTGGGTGGAGAAGTCGAGATGCGCTTTCAGCTGGGCGTGGTGGCGTTCATAACGAATCAAAACAAACCCTCTAGGACAGCCACCTTTTTTTTTCTTTTTTTTCCCTTGCTCTGCATTCAACAGCATACCTGCACACAAGCACAGCACAGCAAGGGCCTGAACTACTATTCCCACTCTTTCGTCGTGTCTCCATCCACTCCTCCCGTCCCATATCCCTATTACTCCTGCCCCATTCAAGAGACTCCCACTCGTTAATCCGTACGTCATGTCTGCCAAGGTCAAGGCAGAAGACATCTTCAATCTTCCAGAAGTCGACAACGACTCGGACGCTTCCGGATACGACTCTGAGGAGCAGCAGCCATCGCAGCTAAAGTCCAAGAAGAAGACAACCACACCATCGTCCAAGATTAAATCAAAACAGACGAACGCTGTCGTATTCGGCCTGGATCAGAACGAGAGCGACGATGACAGTTCACAGGACGAGGATGACGGACCAGACGAGCTGCAGGGACAGGCAGCATCGACAACTGACTCTAGATTCCAGCTCGATGATGGCAAGGAGGACGACTCAAAGAATGCTCGGGTGCGAGGTACAAAGAAGCAAAAGAGGGTAAAGCCCTTGACACCTGAGGCTCTGGAAAAGTTCCAAGCAGCTCGCGAGAAGACGGGAATTGTGTACCTTTCAAGGATCCCACCCTTCATGAAGCCGGTGAAACTGCGACATTTGCTTGGAAAGTTTGGAGAGCTCGGCAGAGTGTACTTGGCTCCAGAAGGTAATATAACAACTGCCTCCCTGTAGTGAGAACCATCGCCTTCTAATCCGTTACTAATAGCCATGGCCGTTGACAATATGAATTTTTCCTTTGTAGATGCCAAGGTCGCAGCTCGTCGCAAAAAGTATGGCGGGAACAAAAAGCAGAATTTCACGGAAGGATGGGTCGAATTTTTAGACAAGTCTGTGGCAAAGCAGGTCGCAAAGACCTTGAACGCGACCATCATCGGAGGCAACAAGAACAGCTACTACCATGACGATATGTGGAACATCAAATACCTGTCAAAGTTCAAGTGGGATCATTTGACGGAGAGGATTGGTATGTGCAAAAGCTGGCTAACATGAGCGGCAACTCCGGTGTGTCTGCGCTGTCCATCCCGTTAACAGGTGTTTAAACTCCCTCCTCCATTAGCTTACGAGAATGCATCGCGAGCACAGAGACTGCAAGCAGAGATCAATCAAGCCAAGCGCGAGAACAAGTTTATTATGACCAATATCGAAAAGTCCAAGATGATCAAGAATATGGAGGAAAAGAAGGCTGCTAAGCGCAAAGCAAGCGAAGGCGAAGGAGCGAGCAGTGGTACGACACCCGAGTCTAGTGATGGAAAGATACGTCGGGCGTTTAAGCAGCGTCGTTTAGATGGGAAGACTGGTTCAGCAGGAAGCGTAACAGGGACTGCACCTGCACCAGTTCAAGGCAAGATCAAGAGCGTCCTAGGAAATGTCTTTGGACGGTAGCCGAGGCGACCTGCAGCCTTGAGTCATATAAATTTCATTTTGCATACACCCGCAGCCTCGTCGCACTGCGGGCCAAGAAAAAGTCATGTTGACAGAGGTCTGCTTCTCCATTCACATTCTCAGCTCTATAAAACTGAGTCGCAGCACTTCCTCTCATCCTCATTTCCCTCACCTCCACACTTGCGTCCTTCTACAGTACCTTCATTCCTCATAGGATCACATCGTACTTCCACCATACAGCCCCATACTGGCACTCTGACCCCTTAAATCAGAAGTCAACTATCCAATCACCAGCCCCCATTCCATTGCCTCGCCTGCCCACACTCTATCGCCCCTGTCTGTTGTTTTGGTTATTTTTTCTTTGCCAGCAGATTCACATCTCTTTCTATCCCACTCGTCTATTCCTCCCACCCTCGCTCTCCGCCCCGCATCCACCTCCATGTGTAAGTAGTTTCAGCATCAGTGACAGCAACAGTGACAAGGGCAGTGACAGCAACAGTGGCAGCAACAGAAGCGGCAGCAGTGACAGCAACAGCAAAGGCAGAGATGCTCCGATTCGGCGTGGCAGCATGTTCTGCAGGACAGACAGCCTCTTCAGATTGAACCTTGATCGCGTCGTGTCTTCAGCACATTGTATCGCCGGGACTTGCGGCCATGGAGGCAAAATCACAATGAACAAGACGATCTGATACTTGTCCTCTGACTCCAATGCTTTACAGCTGCTGAAGGCTCTGTCCCTGTCGTCGCTGCGGCCGAAGGCGCTGCCAAGCCCAGAACTCCCAAGGTCAAGGCTCCCCAGGTCCCTAAGGTCAACAAGATGGCCCCCAAGGCCAAGAAGGAGGCTGCCTCGACTGGCGCTGTCCAGATTGGTATCGAGTACAAGAAGGATGTTGACTTCCCCAAGTGGTACCAGCAGGTATGCAAATGCAGGGTGGAAGGGTACAAGAATGGCTGTACTTTTGCAACTTACACCCCTCACAACGGCGTCTTGTCTAACTCTTTGTCCATGCTTCACCCCTGCTTTAGGTTGTCACCCGCTCAGAGATGCTTGAGTACTATGATGTCAGTGGATGCTACATCTTGAGACCATGGTCCTACAACATCTGGCAAGAGATCCAGCGTATGTGCTTTCGCCACAGGTTCTGCTCATGTTCTTGTTGATCGTTTCGCTATAGCTCCATTAGGGCTAACATTCCCCTATTTTTGACCGCTACTAGGTTGGTTTGATAGCGAGATTCAGGAGTTGGGCGTCGAAAACGCGTACTTCCCCATGTTTGTTCCCGCTAAGAACTTGGAAAAGGAGAAGGACCACGTGGAGGGCTTTGCCGCTGAGGTCGCCTGGGTCACTAAGGCGTGCGTATTCATTCTAATCGGAAAAGACTATTCGAGCATGGAGCATGGAACTTGGAGCATGGATCATGGAGAATGATCCGAACTAACGCGTCGCTTCGTTCGTTTTATTTTCATAGTGGAAGCACTGACTTGGAGGAACCCCTTGCCGTCCGCCCCACTTCGGAGACTGTCATGTACCCTTACTACGCCAAGTGGGTTCGCTCCCACAGAGATCTTCCCTTGAGATTGAACCAGTGGTGCAACGTTGTTCGTTGGGAGTTCAAGAACCCCCGTAAGTTTTAATGCGAGTCGGACCATACCTTTTCATGTGCGCGCATTGTTTCAGCATGCTAAGCTTTGTGATACCGATTGGTTTATTCTCTTCTTTAGAGCCTTTCTTGCGTACCCGTGAGTTCTTGTGGCAGGAGGGTCATACTGCCTTTGCCACCAAGGCCGAGGCTGATGCGGAGGTTCACCAGATTCTGGACCTCTACCGCCAGGTTTACGAGGATCTCTTGGCTGTGCCCGTCATCAAGGGTATCAAGTCAGAGAAGGAGAAGTTTGCAGGAGGTTTGTACACCACTACCCTCGAGGGCTACATCCCAACCACTGGACGCGGTATTCAGGCCGCGACCTCTCACTGCCTGGGACAGAACTTTGCCAAGATGTTCAACATCTCGTTCGAGGATCCTCAGGGTCCCCTTCCCAGCGGAGAGGCTAGACCTCCTCTCCATGCATGGCAAAACTCTTGGGGGTTGACCACCCGCAGCTTGGGTGTCATGATCATGGTCCACGGTGACGACAAGGGTCTGGTTCTGCCTCCCCGTGTTGCGTCAGTCCAGGTCGTCATTATTCCCTGCGGTATCAACGCCAAGACCTCGGAGGAGGACAAGACCGCCGTCGAGGAACGCGTGGCCCAGATTGCAAAGGACCTCAAGAAGGCCGGCATCCGTTCGAAGGTCGATGATCGTACCACTTACTCTGTCGGATACAAGTTCAACCACTGGGAGCTCCGTGGTGTCCCCGTTCGCCTCGAGGTTGGACCCAAGGATGTCAAGAACAACCAGGCCTTGGCTGCCCGTCGTGACAATGGCGAGAAGAGCACTGTCGAGCAGGCTTCGCTTGTCAAGGATGTCCGCGAGCTGTTGGATAACATTCAGTCTGATATGTTCAAGCGTGCCAAGGAGATCCGTGATGCCAACGTGATTTTTGTTGAGGACTGGAAGGACTTTGTCCCTGCCCTGGACAACAAGCAGTTCTGCATGATTCCCTGGTGCGAGGAGGTCGCCTGCGAGGAGGAGATCAAGGAAAAGAGTGCTCGCACTGGTGCTGCCGCCGCTGAGGCTCAGGATGAAAAGGCGCCTTCCATGGGAGCCAAGTCTCTGTGCATTCCTCTGGAGCAGCCCCAGGACAGACCCATTGTTGCTGGTGAGACCAAGTGCACGTCTTGCGGAAAGGATGCCAAGCGCTGGGCATTGTTCGGACGCAGTTATTAATTACTTTTAACTGCGGTCAACAAGGTGGAAAGGAACAGCAAAGTCTGGAAGACTGCCACTATTCCGGGGCGAGGAGAAACGACAGTGGGCATGTCACATACAGCGTAGATATCCCAATACAGCTGAAAAACAATATCAATAATGTGTGTGAACAGTGTGGGCACGATTGTCATTCTATTTGGACCACATCCTCAATGACTTCTACAGAATATACGACGGGGAAAGGGTTAGTCTTGCCCAACACCAAGATCTTTTTTTGCGAGTGGATGTATCCTTTGATGTAGCCCTGTAGAATGAGAATAAGGATCGTTAGCATATCGGCAAGGGGACCGCACTGCTCGGCGCAGCTGAAAAAAACCACAACTGCCTGTGCCATACCTGATCTAGCAATGAGGCTGTGATGCTCTCGATATCCCAAATGTCATAAGTGTTGTCCATGAGCAGTGCTCGCACAATGTCCAGCAGGACCTCCAGCGACACACGCGTTTGAGGTGGGTCCGCGGGTCCTCTCGAGACGATACAGACACGGCGGATAAGTGACCTCCAGCAAAGAACTTCTAGTTTCTCCTTGAGTAAGAAATAAATCTCCTTCTTGACAAGCCAGCTCATGAGATCGGGTGCATTGAGCGTTTGCCGAAGGAGCCTCAAGTCGCCCCTCTTGACTGCAGTGACAAGTGGTGCGAAGCAAAATTCCAGATCATACATCTGTAGCAGTTGAATATGCGGTATCCGTCCCAGGCAGAGTCGACATGCTGTCAGATATGTTAATATCAGACGACCGTTCCGGTATATGACTTCGTTCTCGCCTTCATCCTGGTTCGGATTAGGACAGTTTCTGAAAGCAAAGGACAAATCCTTCTCAGCCTGGCGAAGGTCCAGTTGATAGAGGTAATAGCGTCCAAGGTAATACCGATGAGTGACTTGCTGGCTCATCGGGAAATCCGAGAGCCTGACGCCCGCCTTTGAAATGTTGGCAAGCATTGTAGGCATCAAGCGCGTCGAATGTAGCTGTTGGATGAGGTGTGCGCTGGTTAATTGTCAAAGTTGAAAGCAAGTTCACCCTTTAATCCCAATCCATGCGTGATTTTCACTTGCCTTAAAATATACGCGAAACGTGAGATTAGCCAGATAGTACAGGGCAACCTTTTTGGAGTCTTCTAGCGAGTTGGCGGTCCTTGAAGTCATTCAGGAAGCAAGAAAAAAAACACCCCACTGTCAGTCTTAATCAATCCATGATCTGGCTTCTAACTTTCTATTCGTTTCAGGTCCGGGAGTGCATACTTGTCGCTGATCACCATATTGAAGGCCCTAGAAAGGTGCTTGGCAGCCGCGTCACTGATCTTGAGCTCTTTGGCATTGGGGTGTTCCTTGTCGGCCTGTGATATTGACGGCGCCGAAGAGGTGAGCGTATGTACGTATGATAACATCGTCGACCTGAGGAGGACCGGTGCTCAAGAGTTCTGGCTCAGGCCACTACTGAAAATACTTACAAGGATCGCCCAGTCGACTAGCGAGTACGATAGATTCATCAAGAGCGGGGTAAGCCACTGAGCATCCTGAGCCACGTACAGCGACAGAAAGGACCTAGCGCGACAAAAGAGAATGGTCAGTGTGCGTTGCGTTCGGGTTGTATCACAAAAAAAAAAGCTGTGTACTATTCCTGAGGACTCCTACCCGTAGCATGCTGAAAGCAGTTCATATACTTCTGGTAGAGCGGACGTGTCGAGCGCGGAATGTATTGTGAATATCAGGAAGTTGGACACAAAATCCTTCAGTGGTCGAGGGCCTTTGCTCAGCTCGTTCTGAACCATGGCTCGTATTGACTCTACAGTCATCTAGAGCGTGTATTGCACATGACAATAGATTGTAAGAGTCATGCTAGATAATAACCCAGACTGCTCGACGCGTGCAAGTGTAGCTCTGGCGACGTTTCTGGTGACTAACGATATGAAAGGCACAACGCGCCCAAGGCGTAGGTCCTGCCATTTCAACGCGATTCTGCTATTTGGCCGGTAGATGCTCTTACGTTGTACAGTTCCTGATGGAGTTTGTCGAGGCGAGGGTTCCCCTCCTCCAGCATGATCAGCTCGCAGACTGCATCCTTGTTCTGTTGCCGGAAAGCCTCGTTGGTGTCTCGAATGAAAGATTTGATCTCTGCCATGGCGTGCTTCCCTTGGTCCGTTGAGTGTTTCGAAAGACGGGTATCCTGGTCGCAGGGTAGTTTGGTGTAAAAAGGGAGATGCGCGTGAATAGACTGTCCGGCGTTGGGAGCAGGGATGCAGAGAGAGCGGGTACGGGATGTTAGTGAGGTGGTGGCAAATGGGTGCCAGCTCTTTGTCAGTTGGCGGGCTGCAAAGTGGCTTGGCTCATGTTCTTTTTTTTGGCTCTACTCTGCACGCGTTTCCTTGCCGCAACTTCCAACTTCCTTCTCTGCACCAGACGTGGTGCCACTCGACAGCCTGTCAACGACCCATTCAACCTTGCTCAGGCTCAAGAACAACAAGAGTCGGGTGAATTCATGCCATCAGCATGAGCCACAGTCCCCCCACGGATGCCCAGCTCTTGGACATGGCGCGCGAGGTCCTCGCCGTTTGTCAAGACCGCTCTCTGAGGGACATCATTGAGGACCTCTCCATTACCCACAGCAGTGAGCAGACCATTAATCGCATCTTTGATGGGCAGGTACGCAGCGCAATTGAATTCCCAGAGAAAAAAGGCTGCATTTTCACCGTTTCAACAAGCAAAAGCATGTTAACGGATTTTTTTTGGTACTAGTTCTTGAAGGCGCTGGTTGCTGAGGCGACAGCCGCGCCATCCCAGGACGTCGTTATACTTTTATCGAGCTCCGAGGATGATGCTTCAGATCGAGAGAGCTCGCCTGGCTCTCGGAAAGCAACATCTTATATCGGTAGCAGCATATCAAAAGGCTTTGACAGGTCATCACATACTGTCCCCTTCACCGTGTCATCAACGCGAGCCTTGTTATTCATGGACGACAATGTACCATCTAAACAACAGGACACTCTGGAGATCGAGCGGCTGCAGCTGAGCATCGACAACGATAAACAACAGGAAGCTTCTTTGAAAAACCGTCGTCTCTCCCTGTTGTCCGCCGAGGAGCCGGTACTTCAAGGCTTTCAGAGGCGGCCGACGGAAGCTGACGAGCCACTGGTCATCGATGTTCTTCATACGCCGAAGCAACGACCAAGAACGACGGCGTCCGCGTTTCAAATCGTATCTCCAAGAAATGATGACGCGTTCCCGGACTGGGATTATGATCTTATCCCTTCACCGGCTCGCGGCAATCACGGTTCACCCACCATCATCTTCTCACCGCCATCCAAGCACTCCCGGAATACCCAGCGAACATTTGAGATACGCCGCAATTCCCCAACAGGCACATCCAGACTCGCTTCATCACCCCCAGGAACCCCTCCGCGGACGGTTACTTCGCCAGAGCTATCAGGTGTGCGTTCGATCAAACCTGCCACACCCCGAGCTCATATACGCCCATCGTCGCACGTTGTCCCAAGCCACACCTCTCGTGAAAGATCACTTTCTCCAGGGGATCTCGAGCCGCAGACGTTCATAGACCTGGATGACGGACCAGAACCAGATTGGTCCAATAGTCAGTGGAAGGGCGACACTGACGACGGCGATGTCGAGGATAGAGAATACCTGGACAAGAAAGCGCGTTGGGATGCCCTTGCCAACGTCAGTCTCAGTCCGCCTACGCTCCTTCAGGACGATTTTGATGAAAGCGACCAGGAGCTCTATGATGATGTGTTCAGTGGTCTCCCAACAGGAAAGAAAAAAGGGCTTTCCCGATCCAGCTCAACAAAGTCGTTGGTCCCGGGACGGAGGCGTGCTCAAGGCAAAGCCGCAGCATCGACAGCATCACCAGAACTTGACGATTGGAGCGGCGATTCACCTGTAGGAGGCGCACTCTCGGTGGAGCAGCAAATTGAACGTAGGAATCGTCGCAAGAGGGCTAGGAAGCAGGATGCTGCGTCAGGGGAGTCCGACAGTGCGGACGAATCATCCATATCAACAACTCGGCGGAAGCGGTCAGGCAAGGAAGCCCAGAATGAGGAAAAGGAGGTGAAAAGGCTGGCTAAAGAAGAGCAGAAGAAGGCAAGAGACGAAAAGAAGGCGGCTCTAGACTGGGAAAAGGAACGGAGACAAGTCTTAAAGCAGCGGGCAAAGTGGGAGAAAGAGGAAGAGAAGAAAGCAGAGAGGGATGCTGCACGCGAGCTAAGGATAGCGAACCGTCTGACTACCAAGTCTGAGAGTGCCAAGGAGATGATTGTGTGCATCGAGAACTCACTTCACCAGTCAACGTTTGGTCAGGTCATGCAGGACTATTTGTCGTCGATCGAGTGCCAGGTCAATGTTTTACGTGTTGCAGGATCTGATGGTGCCAGTGCTTTTGACGTCGGACAGGCTGGCAAATTCGACAAGGGTCACACCGATGAGCAATGTCCTGCACGCAATACCTTGTTCTGGCGTCGGATTGTGACTAACCGATATGACGAGGAGCAGGATGTCTTCAGGCCAATAGCAAATGAGGAGATTCAACTGGAGTCGTTTTTGCTCCTGTATCAGACTGCAGAGGACTTTGTTCAGGCCCTTGAGCAAAAGCAATTCCTCAGTCTTTTGTCAAAGCTCAAACGTGATCTGAGGTTCAGGAAAAATAAGGAGCGATTAGCGAATATTGGAAAAGCCGGCAGCACTGCGACGCTTCTCAAGGAGGATCCACGACAGCGACAGCGGATCATCTTGTTGATTGCAGGAATGGAAGGCTACTTTCGCGGACTAAGGAAGGTGGCGACCACAAGGTATCGGCAAATCGTACTTGAAAAGCTGCATACAGGCGTTGCAGAAGGAAGGTCGCCGACATTGGCAACGCAAGAGGAAAACCCAGCTGTGGATCGGAGTTTTATTGAACAGGAGCTGCTTCGCCTCCAGCTTGAACACGATTGCCTGATCATCCATTCCTGCGACGAAGAGGACTCAGCTCAGGTGATTACTAGTCTGACCGAGCAGATCGGGCTGGCGCGTTATGTGTAAGTAACCCTTGGCCATTGATTTCCCTCTTTCCTCGCTGTCAAGCGATCACTATCTTGAGTATCTGTCTCATGCATAATCGCTCCCACTGTAAACGCTACTAGCGGAACGCGCAAGAGCGAGCTCAACATTTGCACCGAAGGCGTCAAATCAGGAACTGACCCAGAGGATACTTGGATCAAAACCCTTCAAGCAATTCACATGGTGACACATGGTGTCGCGAGGTCGATCGTTGCCGAATACCCCACGATCAAGAGCCTTTACGAGGGCTATCGGCAGTGCGCGAACACGGGCGAGGCTCAGGCAATGCTTGAGGGAATACCGGTATGGATAATATTTTTCTATGTCCTGTGGCCTGTAGCTTGCTATTGCTTAAGTGACCTGAGCACTAACGCGACTGCGATGAATGTTTATCATAGATAATCAACAGGAACAATGTTCTAGGAAAGACGCTCTCACGAAGGATATATGATATATTCATGAGCGAGGATCCAACGCAGGTTGTTTCCTGAAGATGTGTACATACATGAAGGTCGCCCAAAAAAAAAAAAAAAGATACACTTGACAGTCACTTTGGGTCCTCGGGGTTCCTTCGTTTGCTCCATGATCAACACGCCGTTCAACCCCCCAACAGCAACATCGACACTATGGTCCATCTCGCAGCAAGAACAGCACTGAGGCCAGGAAGCAGCCTATTACTTGCTGCCGCCCAGATTCGCGCGCGGAGCTGTTGTGCAGCAGCTTTGCGCAAATCTCTCCTCAAAACGAATGCCGACGAATCGATTGCCATTTACCGGTCCGGATCACGTCGCTTCATCGCCTCAACTCCTCGCAGCTATCAGCAGCAACCTAGCGATAGGAACAACATAGCCACCGGTGCCGGATCCGGTGGAGCTTTAAGCGCTGAAGCCATTCGAAACCTTCCACTATCTCCTTACGGAGGGCGTTTCGGCGTGCCTGAGCAGCCCAAAAGCTCAAAGTCTATCGCCCTTGCTCAGGCCAGCTCTAAGCGTTCTCCATTCTCAAAAGCCAAGGACGGCATGAAGAACAAGGTGCATGACTGGACAGACAAGGAAAAGAATCTGGAGAAGCGCAAAGAATTGTAAGGAAGCGGTTGCATTCTGTGTCTAGCCTCTTCTGCAGGATCTGCATTATCCCACCAACTTAACATCCTTTTCAAACCCCTGGCGTCCCCCTCGCTAGGTTGACTGATTTCCAGTCAGGGTACTTTTCCGAGTTTAGTGAACTTTCAAGGAGTGGATCAAAACTCTGGAAGGCGACAACGGGCATGGTGAATGCGGATGTGAGTGTGCTGTTGGCGTTTTTAAGAGTCTCGGAGGTGGTGTCAGCTATGAATACAACGGGTTCTGATCTCTCCAACCTCTTTAGAAAGCACTTTATATGCCGAACATCATTGGTACTTCACTCAAGACATCGGAGCCGGTCGAGCTGGTTGACGTCCTGAAAGGCAAGATCAGTCTTATCGCCATCTCTGGAACACGATTCGGCGAGGAGCAGATCGAGACATTTATGACACCCTTTCTGGAGCAATGGCCGATGAGCGCAAGAGAGTCTAAAGTGCAGCTTGTGGAGGTAAAGCCCTTGAGGCTGGATGACCAATATGATTTAGGAATTGAGAAATGCCGACTGTCCTGGACTCACATAGGAATTCCAATGCTCTTGTGGATATAGCTCAACATCCAAGAGAACCCATTGAAAGCTGGACTGGTTCGGATGATGGTTCCCTTTGTGAAAAAGACAATTCCAGAGAACCGGCATGTACGTTGAGCAAGGTCTATAACCGCTGATTATTGTGCTGGGGTGGTTTTTTTGTGCTCACACTTTGAAATGACTTTGTACAGGCAAACTATATTCTTCATTACAAGTCGATCAAGCACCTCAGGGATCCTCTCAGCATGCAAAACTCGTATCTCGGATACGTGTTCCTCGTCGACAGCAACTGCAAGATCAGGTGGGGAGCTCATGGCGCCGGAACGGAGGAGGAGATCAAGACCCTACTAGATAGTGTGCAGCGGCTTTCTGAGCGTGGTGGGCGATAGTGTGTCCTCGCTGCGTAAACTTGTGGTGTGATCTGCAAGAAAAATTGCGAGACTTCTCGACTTGCATAAAAAAGACAAAAGAGATTACTACCTCATTCATCCATCATTCTCTTCATTCCTAAGCGAACTTTTTCAGTTAACCAATGTCGCTGCCACCCCAATTTTCTGCTCACCGCATCAGTGGAACAGCTGAAGCCCACCACACTCTCGAGCTGTACTTGGATTATGTGTGTCCCTTCTCGGCCAAGCTCTGGAACCAAGTCTATCACTACGTGGTGCCTTGGCTGGAAAAGGAGCATCCCGGCCAGGTGCAGGTACGTGGGAGCATGGCCGGATCTTTCTTCTCTTTCAGACACATCCATGACTGATATCAAGTGTTTGAAACCGTTGCTCTTTAGATCATCCTGAGAAACCAGATTCAGCCGTGGCACCCGTCCTCCACTCTGACCGCAGAGGTAAGGCATGGAGATTGAATGTGTTTGGAGCCGTTCCCATGCTACAGTTTCAAGGAGAAACATGCGAGGTTTTTTCTTGTATTTATTCTCGACTCCATCTTAGGCGGCGCTTGCTGTTGAGAAGATCGAACCAAGTCTGTTTGCGGCCTACAGCGATGCGCTGTTCAAGCAACAAAAGAGGTAAGGGTGAAAGTAAAGGAGAGAAGGGGGTATCTTACCGAACCATTGAACTTGGACACCTAATTCTTTTGGTAGTTTCTTTGATGAGGCCGTTGTTGAAAAGTCACGCTCCGAGCAGTACAAGGCATTGGCATTGCTTGCAGCCGCGGTGCGCACGACAGCCTCCGCGCTGACGGAGGATCAGGTTTATGGGCAGCTCCACATTGCTGCAGTTCAGGATCTAGACCGTTCTACCAACACTGGAAACAATGTAACCAACGATCTCAAGTACTTTATCAAAATTGGTCGTCAAACCGGAATCCATGTCTCGCCCACTGCGCTGTGGGATGGCGTCGTCGAGAACGCTATCAGCAGTAGCTGGTCTCTGGATGCCTGGAAGGAGTTTCTCCAGAGCAAGTGGTGATGTGATCTATAGGCAGCTCCAGATGAAAGCTAGATAACCGGCTAGCGGGTTCATATCCAAGAAGTACAAATACACTCCGCGCAATCACTATGCAGTAGATATTCAACATGACAATGACATGGAACCAGCAGAGATATGGCGTGTAGTTTATGAAAAAAAAGGTGTGAGAAAAAGAGTTGATATAGAAAAAACTAACAAGATAAAGGTAATGAAAACATGTAAAAAGTGCTCAACAGGTTATGTGGCCATGCTAAAGAAATGGCTGCCATCGTCGCCACCGTATTCGCTTCCTCCATATTCGCTGCCTCCATATTCGCTTCCTCGTCCCATTGCACCGGCGTTAGGTCCTCCTGGGCTGGGACAGTAGAGAGAGGTGCTTGACTCCATTTCGTTATCCGAAACCATGGATGCCATGGGTGATCCTGGCGACGGGCTGGGTGGGAGTGGCGTGTTGACAGCACTGGTGTATGCAGCCAAAGTGTTGGGGGACTGAGGCGCGTGAGGCAATAGGCCTGTCGATTGGTTGTAGAACGACGGTATTTGAATGTTGATGGATGGAGTGCGCTGATTCCGGCCGCTGGAGCCAGCCTGAGCTGCATCATTGACGTTGAGATTGCCGTTCGGATTCATGCCCAGGCCCAGGTTCTGCATCGAAAAAGAGGGCGAAAGAGGTGACAGAGGCGACATGGGCGAGTGGTGAGGCGAGAGCGGTGCATTCTGGGGCGATGTTGGCGCGCTGCCTCCCATGGATGTTTGGATGGTGAGGGGTGACTGAGGTCGGCGCGGTCCTTGTGCAGATCCATCGTTGGGAAGGGTATTGAACATCATATTTTGGTACATTTGCTGGGTTGAGTTCTCCGGTGCAGTGATGTAGATGGGCGGCCGCTCTGGCTCTGGCTTGACCTCATAGTGCTCAAAGGTGAGCTCTGGTGGTAGCGCTAGCATTCACAAGTGACAAAGATGGTGAGCACGGTTATACTTTGATGGGCACACTCAATCAGCTTTGTGTGCAAACCCTACGTTGTCCTCCTGTAGTCTTTTGGATATAGTCCAGTAGGCTCTTGAGCAACTGCTGTTGCGCTGCTTGCTTGCGGCGTGTATCTGCAAGCTCTCGTACAACCTCTCCAAAGTTCTCCTGCAGTTGAGTGACATGCTGGACAAGCTCGGATTGCGAAGCCTGGATGACGGCCATATGGGCAGGTAAATCGCCTCCATCCCGCCGCATCGAGTCTGATTCCATGGCCTTTCGCTTGATATCATCCAGCAGGTCCTGGCGACCACGCAAAAACTTTTGGTGAGAAAACTCCCAAATCTGGTTCTCTGCCAGGGTACGGTGTCCTCTTGGCGACTTGTTCACTTTGTGGAAGCCGTACCTATTGAAAGAGACGTCGGTACAGAACACAAGCACGAGAGGTGAGCGGGACGACCTTCCATCTCTGCGCTACACAGGCCTGCGGCAATTGGATCTTGAATACGTACATGTTGAGCTGTCTCACAAAGCTGGAAAAATTGTTGTGCTTGAAGTGCTTGGGCAGGACATCCCTGGAGAACTCCATGATATTGCACACAATAAACGATGTCCCTGTGTAGTTCCATGCAATCAGGTGCTGATACTGCTTATCTACCACCATGCTAGTTTGTGTTTCCAGACACAGCAACCGTACGGCGTTAGTGCCCATCAACGCATGAAGAAAGGGCCTGGGAAGGCAGAAAAACGAGAAGCACAAATAGACTAGAACAGCACTTACTTGTGAAGCTTGTGTACAAACGTGTTGGTGTTTGCTTTGGCAGGCGAGGGCGGTTGCAGTGAGGTCATGGAGCCATTAGGCGAGGATGGCTGAGAGCCAGATGCAGATGGCGAAGAAGGTGAGCTGCTGTTGGTTTGAAGCGGATAGGGGATTTGGTTACCGCTGTTTGCCCTAACACCACCGGGTTGACGAGGCTGTTGGATAGGTGGCGGTTGTTGAAGCAGCTGTTGCTGCTGCTGCTGCAGCTGTTGTTGTTGCTGTTGCTGAAGTTGGAGTTGATGCTGTTGATGCTGCTGCTGCTGCTGTTGCTGCTGCATTTGCGACATGAGCTCTCGCTGCTGATTCATGGTGGGTTGCTTGCCACTCGAGTCCTTGGTGTGATTGTTGTTCTTTCAGAGGCGACGGGTTGTTGGAAACCGGGAGGATAAGAGTTGACAAAGGAGCGACGCTAGAGTTCAATAAGGCAGAGCATAAGTACTTTGCGCAACAAGTGATGAGTTGATGAAAGAGAAGACTCGCAACGTAGGGCAGATTGGCAGGTGCCCGACTCTAACGCTGCCACATTCAAGATGACCAGCCGTGTTGTTCGGATGGCAGCTGGAGTGGAAGAAGAGCACTGACAACTCACCTCTCTCGCAGTCAGAGGTTCGATCCTGTTTGGAGGGCTGGTGCGCTGGGGCAGGGAGAATCACGTTCGACCTTTAGGGCTGTGTTGGAGAGGAGTCAAGGGGCGGGGGGGAGCGAGGAATGGAGCTAGGCAACTTTAAACAAGGGAGCAACGGACGGGCTGTGGGCGTTCGACGGACGACGATGGGACAAGAGGAGGACAAGCTGGATCGGGACGAGCCGAGATGACCAGACGATGGGGCCGGTGAAGTGTTTGTCAAGGAGCAGGCAGGCAAGAACGGGCTGGGGCAATGAGGCAAGGCGGGGCAAACGTGAGGACAAGAGGACAGACTGAGGCCAACGACCACAGGAGCCTTCGATTCCATCACTGTCGACGTCATCAAGGCGTCTTGGGCGGGGGGCCAGCCAATCCATGCAAGTTCACAGACCAACTGCCCTGCCTCCTTGAAGCATGGTAGTACATGTAGATAAGTGCGATGATCCACAGCGGGCGATCATCCCTGCAGCCTGGAAAGTGGAAAGAGCGGGCAAGGGTCTATCATCGGCAATGCCATCACAATGGACAGCGATACTGTACATCATGCCCGAAGGTGCCTAGACTCTCCCAACTTGAAGACGTGTTCTTGGTATCTTTGCGGTGATTTGACGCCGGTGCCAGATGAACGCGGCTCATTCGGTACTGCCAAGTGGCCTCTTGAATGTGAACCTTCGTTTTTCTTTCACCCGTCTTCTCCTTTTTCGCTTCTTCCCCTCACCCTGCTTTCTTTTTTTTACTTTTCCTTTCCTTTTCTATCTTCCTCCTCTTTGCATTCTTCTCATCACTCGCCCTCGTTGCATCTCGCGCTACCTCTTGTCCATCCTCATCCTTCACTCTAATCCCTATCCCGTCTCCAGAAGCTAATTCTGATCCCCTGACACTACACCATTACTCACCACTAATCACGCTTCATGGTTTCCAGCGTCGCTGATTTTGTGCCTACGTTCACACCGCTGCAAAGCACCAACTTACGCATGTGCACTTGGAGGAATACAACTCTGGACGACAACATGTCCTTACGCTGCAATTGTTAACGCATCATCAACCTTGCGACCACTCCTACCCGTGTCTCCTCCGACGAAGACCGCCCTCTGGTGAGTGCGACGCTACTTGCATACGTGATGCTAAGTGATCTTGATGTCCAACATTTAAGGCGATATCAAGTAGAACATCAAGAAAATCAGTGACAGGTTCTTAGCCCCGCGATCGAGAGCTGCGAACTTTCTTGACAAGTTTGCGCGGGGCTTGATGGCCCTACCTCTCACCAAGGGGACTGTCTGAATTACTGAGACTCTCGCTTCGCGGGAACAGCCGGCTTGCCAACCGCGGCACTACTACCCCCATTTTCGGCGTCAGCAGATGCGGGAAGACCCGCGGCATGATCGAGTTGCATTCGCGGCGCTGGGGCTTCTACTTTAACGCTTCTGCAGACGACTTGGGGTCTGGCGATATTACCAAACTCATAGATCACGTTAGAAGGCTACTGGAGCAGGATCAATTGGCCCAATAACCGCCGAAGCAAGGACAATGCCTACTCTTACTGTCTCGACGCAGGACTGTTTGAAAGTATCGGGCGGTGGTGCGGGTTTTCACAAATATTCGATATTCGACATTCGATTCGGATATGATTCGATATATCAGATGCGTGTATCCATTCGACTCGACACTCATTCGACTCGGCTCTCATTCGACGCGGCAGTCATTCAACGCGGCTATCATTCGACTCGACAGATATTCGACAAAAGATCGAATAAAGGTCGAGTCAGGTCATACAGCTAGTCGAATGAGTGTCAAGTCGAGTATTGGTCGAGTCAGTTGAAGGTCGAGTCAAATGTCCATCGACCAAATGACGGTGGAGTCGAATTTCTGAGGTCAAATGATGGTCGACTCGAATGAGGCTGTCTTTCGACATTCTGTAGGCCAGCACTTTCGGCTTTCAATGCTGTAGAGTAGGAAGCACCCATTTATGCAGCGACTATGTCGAGTCTGTCCAGTGCATAGTGCATAGACTTTGCCAAGTAAAATTGCACAACGCTTGAAAAGAAGCAGTTGCTAGTACTCAACGTCCACTTCACCTTGACTGTGCGTCCTCGCTGCTCATTTTTCTAATGCATCTGCGTTCAAACTCACGACGCAACACCACCTCGCACTACTACCTTGCACTATTCCTACTTGTCGTCCTTCAGATAAGGAGCTAGTCAAAAGCATGTCGCCCACGCTGTCGATCAAAGGATGTTGAAGTCTTTCGGTGGAAGACGTCAGACAGACAAGGAGAAACATTATGTACCAATGCTGGCGAAGAGCAAGCTCGGCGCGGGTGAACATGAGTGGCATACGAATGATTTAGTTTTCGTAGCCTTTGCGACAGGTGGTGGACTCCTAATTATGCGCGACTTTCTATCATGCACGTCGCTGTGGGGATCTGCATATCCTACTACCGTGAGCCCTGTGCCAACCAATCGATAGACAACAGCCAGTTCCTACTTGAGGTGAGTGAGAGTGGTGAGAACGCGGCTGTTTGACAGACTAAACCATGGATCTTTTTCACGTTCTCCTCACGTTCTTTTCTCATTTCACTTTCTTCAACAACCTGCCAACACCATTCCACGGCATTCTTTGTCTTCGAGTCCTCTTTCACTCATTCCCCCTCTTTCACATCAGTCTTATGAGACGATTATCACCTCACCGTCTGTCTCCATGTTCACCCTGACACGCATCCCCTGGCTTTGTCCAGACGCTAACGTGGATGCACTTACTCTCGCCGCGCACAAGGACGCGCCATTAGCAAAAAGCATCCATCGCCTATTGTGTCACTGCACGCCACCCTCCCACTTCATTTCTTCTCTTCTTCGCCATCGATGGCACTCACGAGAGCGCAGGACACCTCAACAACACACAAGCACTCTCCCCTCTCGTTTTTGTCAATCATACTCCTTCACACCGTCTTCGCTCGGCGTGCCTTTCTCTTTCTGCCAGTATGTCAGTAGAACCATTCTTTTTCATTCTTTTTGCCATTCCACACCACCATTCACCACCGCCATTCCACACCCTTCTCTCTCGCGTCCGTCTTCAAGCCTACTTCCATCTCTTTGCGCGTATCTTCCAGGCCCTTCCTATACACTCAGCACAAGTGGTGAGCTGCCACTGACTAGCACTGTCTTTCGCGGTCCGCTTGCTCTCCCATGGCTGCTCTTTACAACCACACCCCAATCCACCTACTATTCTTCCCACGACCCTTTTCGACCTTCACCACCATCTCGCTTGATCCAGCGAGTCTAGTCTAGTTGTATGAATCTATCTCTCGACTCTTTCTCTTTGCTGTCGACGACACTCTCACCACAGCGCAGGCCACCACAAAAGTACGCACACTCGCTTATGTCTCTGTCACACACTCACTCGCTCTCTCCATCCTCACAGCTTTCTCAGTCAGAGTTGTTCATGCCGACTTTAAGCAGACGCACATACACCTTCACTCTTGCCGACTGTAGCGTTCTCTTTCTTCACAGAGGCACAGTCAAACTCACCGATTGGTTTTTTTTGTCTTGCTATTGCACACCATTCACCTTTCACCTTCACTTGCGATTCAAGGCCTTCATCCCCCTCATTGCGCTTTTCTTGTCAGTTCCTGTCCATCTCACGCGCTACTGACACTACCCAACTACTGTCCCTCGCAGGCCGTCATTACCCTCACTGTCACCGCTGTTCAATCTTTTTTTATTTTTTTTACAATGACAACCCACCGGTGGCAACCTCAACGACATGCACACTCGCTTCTCACTCTTTCTCTGTGTCCTCTCTTTGCATCCTTTACCAGCTACGCGCTCTTCCCACAGCACCTACACAGTACTCAACCACTGTTTCTTTCGTCACCTCTGATCAATCGCAAAAGTACTACTCCTCCCTCACTCTTACCGAAAGTGGCCGTTCTTTGTTCACAAAGGCACAGTCAAACTCACCGAACTTTTTTTTGGGGGGGTCTTGCCATTGCACACCTTTCGCCTCTCACTTGTACTTCAATCTGCTGTACATCCCTCTCTGCCCTTTTCTCTTGTCTGTTCCTCTACTTCAGCAGCTGACACTGTCCATCTGCTGTTCTTCGCAGGCCGTCTCTACTCTCACTGTCACTCTCATGCACTCATACCGTAATCCCGTGTACCTGTCCTTGGGCGTGATGATTTGTTGATCCGCAGAATCGTACCATGCTCCTCACGCCTGCCACCTTCACCCTTCCTCTCGCTCAATTCAGCGAGTCACCTCTTGCGAATCTATTTCCACACTAGAGCGCAGGCAGCTTCAGGAAAGAACAATCTCTATTCTCTCCTCAATTCTATTTCTCTTACCTTCATCGCTTTCTTGCTCTTCCCACATCGTCTTCAACTTCTCACATCGGCTCCAACCAGACAAAGCTACACCGCCCCCACTCACTCGATTACTTGATGACATCATGACATCAGCCGTTTCGCTATTATTGCACACCCTTCAACTCTTGCTTGTTCAAACAAGTCCCACATCCCTCACTCGGCGTGTTCTTCTCGCCCCGAATCATCTCACTTGCGTCTTGAGTTGCTACTACCCTGACACTCTTCTTCGCAGCCCATCTCTGCATTCACTGTCCCTCACTGACTCTCTCACACACTGCTCATCACCGCGCCATTGATCGTCTGTAGATTCCTCACAGAATCTCGCGTTCATTTCAACTCTTCAGGCACCTTACTCGCTTCAGCATGGAACAAACACAAACTCGACACCATCTCTCCCACAACCAAGCTTCATCTTTACTCTCCCTTGATGATGCGGGACCCTGAATCCTTTGTTTCCCTTGCCCTTCAACGATTGTCACCCACACAGGCCTAGATCAAGCACCTCATCAATTTTTTGTCTTTCTTGCCTCGTTCTTTTTGCGCAGCTATTCCTTCGCACCTCGCACACCTATGGCACGGTGCTCTTCACGTTCGCCCCCATCACTCATCACATTCCTCACTCGCTTCAACCTCATAAATTCCCTTCGGACCACTACAAAAGAAAAAAAGTACGTCCACCTTCAGATCCACCACGCCTTTCCTCATCCCTTCCTGATCACAACTCCCCTGCCTACGCTGCTCCAATGCCTTTACTCTCCAGCCCAGCCATGCCTTTTTCTCCAAAGTTCCCGTTGGTTAACCCTTCCCTCTTATGCTACCCTGGCGAGATGGATCTTCTCTTTCACGAACACGAGATGCCTGGAGTGCTTTGCTAAATGTACCTGTGGACAAAAAGGATCCGGGAATTCTACCGTTCCAGCTGAACCAGTGCGACAAGACTGGAAACCAGCCAGCCGCAATCAACAACCCGTTCCGGTAATGTGGCAGGTACTGCAGCATGCTGGAACGAGGTCGTGACCACAGCTAGTCCACCTTCCGACTCGACGCACTGGAGAAGCGCTACACATACTCGGGGGATAGAATGCGATGAAAAAAGTGTTAGTCTTTGACTACTACAGGCTCAGGGGAACACGGTTTAAGGCTCTCTATCCGGCGTCCACGCCAGCACTGACAATTGCGCTCGCTTTGACACCCTCTTTGGCCCAGTTGCTGTCGACACTCACATCTACGCTGGCTATTGCATCTGATTCTTACAGTGACTGAGCCTTGGAAATAGCACTCGCCTAGGCAACTGACCAAGACCCTCGCGTAGGCACTGGCAAATTGCACAGACACTGGCTGAACACCAACACTATGACCAGAAACCACTTACCCTAGGATCGTGGAACAACAGCTGTTATTAGAGGGCCCTGCCTCTTGAAAAAGACCGTCTGTACACGTACGGCGAAGTCTACAGGGTGATAGTACCGTAGAGAGAGTTGTTACATGCTTGTTCAATAAACCCAACATAGAGATGAATCATCCTCATTCAAAAGTATAAATCCAAGGTCAACTGGTCCTACCAAGTTACTTACCAAGTTACCATCCACCAAAAGTGGGGTTCGCTTTCAACGACACTCTTCCTTTGCGCTTTGTCCTCGCTGGCCGACCGACCGATATTCTGGGCGTACTGAGAGGAAGATAATAAACGTAGAGCAAACGTCTGCGGGTTAAAAGACAACATAAAGAGCCAATCCTCATCGAAAGCCGCATTCCAGATATTCTCGCTTTTTACCTTCTGTGTTGCGCCACCGTCTTCATATGCTGCTGCAAGAAAGAGAGTGTGTTTCTTGAGGTGGTTGACTCCACTGTTTTTTATAGTGGTTGTGTCGCGTACTCGGCCCTAGGATAAGCGTAGTATCCTAGGTCAAGCCTTATTTCGCCTTTTAATGCCTTATCGACATGCGCCCCCTTTTTACTGAATGCCTTGAATTATGTCCTGACCGGTGACTATGGGTCAAAGCGGCATTACGCGCTGGGCTCAGTGTTTAGTATATATAGTCTGTAGTTCCCTCTGTACAGTTGCTCTTTACCTAGTAACTTGAATACATCCTTGATCATACCCTGAACCCTCCTGTCTTGCCACTTCCCTTGTCCCTTCCCTCCTGCCCTTGTGAAAGGTCATCCTGTCCTTGCCCTGCCTAGATTCACGACATTACTAGGTCAAACAACTTTGACCTTTCTACCCACGTCCCTGCCCAGCCATGAGTCTCGAAACCGCCAACCAGAATTTTGAAGCCCTCCAAACTCGTGTCAAAACCATCGAGGACACTCTCCTCGAGCAAGCCAGCCCGGTCGTAGCGGATCTCAAAAACCGCGTTCAGTCGCTCGAAAGCCAGCTCACCGCGTACGGACCCCTCCTCAAGTTCTTACAGACCAACCATAGTTTCGTCGAGGATCTCATCAAAATGGTCGAACCAAGATTCAAAACGATCGAAGGACAGATCATTGCTCTGAATGCCATCAACGAGAACAATACCTTCCAGAAAGATATGCTCCGGGGCCTCAAGACCCTTGCCGAAGCCACCAAGACTCAGTCGGTGGCCAAGCCCAAGATCGACTCCCCCGAGAAGTTCACTGGTAAAAGAGAAGACTGGAAAACTTTCCAGTCTCAGCTGGAGCTGTACTTCTTGGCTCAGAGCTCGCAGCATCCAACGGATGCCTCTAAAATCATGTTCATCATCTCCCGTCTGGGGGACACCGCGGCCTATAAGTATATGGAAAAGCACATCCCTGCTTTTAAGCTGGATGACGAAGTAAGACCCGCGATCATTAGCAGCCTTGATAAGTTTTGGTCGGTCATGACCAAGAATTTCGGCGTCACCAACGCCCACATCGTGGCCGAGTCTCAACTCCGCGCCTTGAAGCAAAAAGGCTCGGCGTTGGACTACACCAATAAGTTTGTCCAGTTGGTTGCCGATACCGAGTGGAACGACGCTGCCAAAATCTCCCAGTACCGGATTGGCCTCAAAGAATCGGTCCAAGAAACCATGTCACGCCAGGAGGAACCGCGCACGTTCTATGAGTTCTCTGATTTGGCTATTGAGATCGACACTCGCCAATATGGTTACTTTCTGCAAAGACAACCTGTTCGTTCCACAACAACCTTGAATAGCGCCCGCAACTCGACCCCTGTTTCCGTCCCGCGACCATTCGCTCCCGCCGCGTCCGTTGCCGCCCCGTCCATGGCCATGGACCTCAGCCAAGCCCAGCACCGCCCTGTGAGCGCCGAAGAAAAACAGCGACGCAGAGATAACGATCTCTGTAGCTACTGTGGTTTGGAGGGACACTGGGTTAAGGAGTGTCCCACCAAACCCGCGAACACCAGACTCGGTAACAAGGCTCAACACACTCTCTCTAGTGCCACCACTGCCAACACTAGCCCCTTCGTGTTCGATTTGGGAAACGACGACGCCTAGTAAAGAGTGGAGAAGCCCATCTAGGCCAACTTTTCAATGTTTCTCCTGTTCACGACCCTATCCACGACTCCGCTCCCATCACCATTCCTGTCACTCTGTATTTCCAGGGGTCCTCCCTCCCCGTCAATGCCATGATTGATTCTGGGGCTACAATTTCCTTCATTCATCAGAACCTCGCCAAAGTACATCACCTACCCATTGTCGATCAACAACTCAACATTGCCCTCGCCAATGGTACCATCCTGTCGTGAATCTAGGCAGGGCAAGGACAGGATGACCTTTCACAAGGGCAGGAGGGAAGGGACAAGGGAAGTGGCAAGACAGGAGGGTTCAGGGTATGATCAAGGATGTATTCAAGTTACTAGGTAAAGAGCAACTGTACAGAGGGAACTACAGACTATATATACTAAACACTGAGCCCAGCGCGTAATGCCGCTTTGACCCATAGTCACCGGTCAGGACATAATTCAAGGCATTCAGTAAAAAGGGGGCGCATGTCGATAAGGCATTAAAAGGCGAAATAAGGCTTGACCTAGGATACTACGCTTATCCTAGGGCCGAGTACGCGACAACCCCCCCATTTAGGGCTGAGCTCCGCGAAGCGTAGGGCCGGGTTTGTGAGGGTGAGCATGATGAAACTGCTTGATGAGTCTCGGGGCGCCTTGAACCAACTCAGCAGGCTCCCAAGTGCGAGCAGATATGGGGTAGCCTTTCCAGTGGACATGGTAGAGGAGTCTGCCACGGGCCACTTTGGAGTCTAGGATGGCTTCGACTTCGAACTCCTCTTCTCCAGCAACGACGAGTGGAGGTAGAGGTTTAGGTGTCCGACCCGGGATCGTATCTTGGCGGAAACGCTCGAGGAGGCCGACGTGGAAGATCGGGTGGATCTTCATGGTACTTGGGAGATCCAGGCGGTATGAGCGAGTTCCAACCTTCTCGAGTATTTGAAAAGGGCCAACTCGTTTGTAGTCAAGTTTCTTGGCTGCCCGCTCGGTACGGAGATTTCGGGCGTCTAACCAGACTTTGTCGCCAACACTGAAATCAGGCTGAGCTATTGTTTTGGTATCAAAATGTCGGGCGTGTCTTTCATTCGCAGACTGGATGTTGAACTTCATCTCAGAATGAATGTCTAGAAGAGCCTTGATGTGGTCAGGGCAAGGGATGTTGTCCTTAGTCACCCGGGGTACGGTAACTGAGAACTTGGGGTGGAAACCAAAGTTAGCGAAGAAAGGAGTTGTCTTCGTGGACGAGTGTTCCGTGTTGTTGTAAGTGAACTCGGCGAGCGGGAGTAAAGTGCTCCAGTTTGACTGTTGATAGTCGATATAACAGCGTAGGTACTGCTCGAGAATCGAGTTGACTCTCTCAGTCTGGCCGTCAGTCCTAGGATGGAATGCAGTAGAGAGGTTCTGCTCGATCTGGAGAGCCTTGAAGACTGTCTTAGTGAACTTAGAAGTGAAGGTGACGCCTCTATCGGAGACGACATCGTCTGGAAGACCGTGGGCGGCGAAGACTTTTTCCAAGAAGAGCTGCACGGTACCCTCCGCGTCCACGGTATCTGTGGTAGGGGCAAAGTGAGCCATCTTCGTGAATCGATCGACGAAGACACATATCGCGGTGTAGCCCTTGGAGGCGGGCAGTTGAGTGATAAAGTCTACGGAGATCGAGGACCAGGGCCGATCAGGGATCGGCAAGGATTGCAGGAGGCCATACGGCTTGTGATTGCTTGACTTGCTACGTTGGCAAATATCGCATCCACCGACGTAATTCTTGATATATTGTCGCATGCTGGGCCAAAAGAACGTGCGAGAGACAAGATCAAATGTTTTAGTAATACCAAAGTGCCCCGCAGTGGGAGAATCGTGGCATTCTTCAAGGATCATTTTCTTGAGATCCGGGTCGTCGGGGACACAGACCAGGCCGTCATGTAGTAGAAGGCCGTCCTGGACAGAGTAGAGGCCGTCGGGGTCTGGCGTCTCAAGGTTCTCAGCAAGGATCGCGCTGAATGTAGGGTCGTTAGGAAGTGAATGCGTAATTAATTCTTGAATGGCTGACTTCTCTGGGAGCAGCGGCAGGGCTTGTAGGGCATTCAAAAATTGAATTGGTGGCAGGAGGGTTAAGGCGGTCTTGCTTAGTGCAGCCGCACTCCCCTCCTCAGGTTTGTCTCTCCGAGACAAAGAGTCAGCCGCAGCGTTCTGCGAGCCAGGGCGGTATTTGATGACAAAATTATAGTCCGATAGGACTTCAGACCAGCGGACCTGGCGACGGCTAAGGTTGCGGGTGGTTGTAAAATATTCCAGATTGCGGTGGTCAGTAAGGACGACTGTGGTAGAGGCTGAGAACTCAAGGTAGTGTCGCCAGTGCTTGAAGGCGCACACAATGGCTAACAGTTCTTTGTCATAGATCTGGTAATTCATTTCCGCAGGCAGGAGTTTTCTGGAGTAGAAGGCAACAGGGTGGAGGTGGTCATCGTCATCATATTGGCTGCAAACTCCTCCGAGGGCGTAGTCGGAGGCATCGACTTCGATGACACACGCTTTTGTGTGATCAAAGTGACGGAGGATCGGGCCAGACATCAAACGAGCTTTGAGTTCTTCAAAAGCGTCTTGCGCGGCTCTTGACCAAATGAACTTGGCATTCTTCTTGAGCAGAGTGGTGAGAGGGGTGGCTACTTTGGAGTAGTTCTTGACGAAGCGGCGGTAGAAGTTAGCGAGTCCGAGGAACACCTGAATGTCAAAAGCTGATTTAGGGGTAGCCCATTCTTGAATGGCGGCCACCTTGGCAGGATCCATCGAGATGCCGTTAACACCAATGATGAATCCCAGGAACGAGACCTCTTGCTTATCGAACGCACATTTCTCGAGTTTCAGACAGATGCCCGCAGCTTCTAATTTCTTGAGGACCTTTTTGACTTGTGCGGTGTGCTCGTCAAGTGATTCGGAATATATGAGAATATCGTCAAGGTAGACAACAACAAAATCATCCAAGTAGTCGCGCAGGACGTCGTTCACGAACGCTTGGAAGGTTCCTGGGGCATTCATGAGCCCGAATGGCATGACTTGATACTCAAAGTGACCGTAACGACAGCGAAACGCGGTTTTCCACTCGTCGCCTTTCGCTATTCGGAGAAGGTTGTAGGCACCACGCATGTCCAATTTGGTAAAATACTTGGCTTTTCCTAACTGGTCAAACGTTTCGGAGATCAGTGGTAAAGGGCATCGATTGGGAGTTGTGATTTTGTTAAGTCCCCGGTAATCGACACAAAGGCGAAGGGAACCGTCTTTTTTCTTGACAAAGAGAATGGGCGCTCCGGCTGGGGATTCCGAGCGGCGAATGAAACCTTTAGCCAGGTTTTCTTTGAGATATTCGTGTAGGGCCTTGAGCTCCGTCTGCGAGAGATTGTAGACAGGCCCAAAAGGTACGTTGGCGCCTTCTGCAATGGGAATACTATGGTCGTAGGGTCGGTGTGGCGGGAGTTTGTCCGCCTGAGTCTTGGAGAACACTTGAGAGTATTCAGCGTATTTTTCAGGGAGCTGGATTGTTGGTTCATCATCACTAAGAGTCGCGGTAGACAATTCTTCGACTTGAGAGATGTCCATCATGTAGCCTACACCCTGTCCCTGCTTGAGCAATTGACAGAAATTGGCGTTGCTGACCAGGGCAATATCCATGGAAGTTGGGTTTCTGACAGGGACAGGCACAGGTGGGTAAATGATAGTAATTGGTGCAGGTTTGAGAACTAGAGGAGGGGAAGCAGAGCGTGTTTGACTGGCGAAGGGCAGGATAGAAGTAGGTAGTGTGGATCGAGCAAGATGTGACAAGGCAGAGAAGTTGTGATTTTGAGTGCAGGCGAGAGTCACTGTTCTCTGATCCCAGTTGATGGAGGGGCTGTGCTTTTTTAGCCAGTCCATTCCAAGGATCACAGAATAGTTACCGAGCGTGATGAGTTGAAAGGAATGTACTTCAAAATGTTCTGGGCTGGATTGCATGACAAGACGAGTGGAGTGGTGGGAAGAGTGGATGGTACCATTGGCGAGGGCAATGTTGAGTTGTTGATCGACAATGGGTAGGTGATGTACTTTGGCGAGGTTCTGATGAATGAAGGAAATTGTAGCCCCAGAATCAATCATGGCATTGACGGGGAGGGAGGACCCCTGGAAATACAGAGTGACAGGAATGGTGATGGGAGCGGAGTCGTGGATAGGGTCGTGAACAGGAGAAACATTGAAAAGTTGGCCTAGATGGGCTTCTCCACTCTTTACTAGGCGTCGTCGTTTCCCAAATCGAACACGAAGGGGCTAGTGTTGGCAGTGGTGGCACTAGAGAGAGTGTGTTGAGCCTTGTTACCGAGTCTGGTGTTCGCGGGTTTGGTGGGACACTCCTTAACCCAGTGTCCCTCCAAACCACAGTAGCTACAGAGATCGTTATCTCTGCGTCGCTGTTTTTCTTCGGCGCTCACAGGGCGGTGCTGGGCTTGGCTGAGGTCCATGGCCATGGACGGGGCGGCAACGGACGCGGCGGGAGCGAATGGTCGCGGGACGGAAACAGGGGTCGAGTTGCGGGCGCTATTCAAGGTTGTTGTGGAACGAACAGGTTGTCTTTGCAGAAAGTAACCATATTGGCGAGTGTCGATCTCAATAGCCAAATCAGAGAACTCATAGAACGTGCGCGGTTCCTCCTGGCGTGACATGGTTTCTTGGACCGATTCTTTGAGGCCAATCCGGTACTGGGAGATTTTGGCAGCGTCGTTCCACTCGGTATCGGCAACCAACTGGACAAACTTATTGGTGTAGTCCAACGCCGAGCCTTTTTGCTTCAAGGCGCGGAGTTGAGACTCGGCCACGATGTGGGCGTTGGTGACGCCGAAATTCTTGGTCATGACCGACCAAAACTTATCAAGGCTGCTAATGATCGCGGGTCTTACTTCGTCATCCAGCTTAAAAGCAGGGATGTGCTTTTCCATATACTTATAGGCCGCGGTGTCCCCCAGACGGGAGATGATGAACATGATTTTAGAGGCATCCGTTGGATGCTGCGAGCTCTGAGCCAAGAAGTACAGCTCCAGCTGAGACTGGAAAGTTTTCCAGTCTTCTCTTTTACCAGTGAACTTCTCGGGGGAGTCGATCTTGGGCTTGGCCACCGACTGAGTCTTGGTGGCTTCGGCAAGGGTCTTGAGGCCCCGGAGCATATCTTTCTGGAAGGTATTGTTCTCGTTGATGGCATTCAGAGCAATGATCTGTCCTTCGATCGTTTTGAATCTTGGTTCGACCATTTTGATGAGATCCTCGACGAAACTATGGTTGGTCTGTAAGAACTTGAGGAGGGGTCCGTACGCGGTGAGCTGGCTTTCGAGCGACTGAACGCGGTTTTTGAGATCCGCTACGACCGGGCTGGCTTGCTCGAGGAGAGTGTCCTCGATGGTTTTGACACGAGTTTGGAGGGCTTCAAAATTCTGGTTGGCGGTTTCGAGACTCATGGCTGGGCAGGGACGTGGGTAGAAAGGTCAAAGTTGTTTGACCTAGTAATGTCGTGAATCTAGGCAGGGCAAGGACAGGATGACCTTTCACAAGGGCAGGAGGGAAGGGACAAGGGAAGTGGCAAGACAGGAGGGTTCAGGGTATGATCAAGGATGTATTCAAGTTACTAGGTAAAGAGCAACTGTACAGAGGGAACTACAGACTATATATACTAAACACTGAGCCCAGCGCGTAATGCCGCTTTGACCCATAGTCACCGGTCAGGACATAATTCAAGGCATTCAGTAAAAAGGGGGCGCATGTCGATAAGGCATTAAAAGGCGAAATAAGGCTTGACCTAGGATACTACGCTTATCCTAGGGCCGAGTACGCGACACATCCACTCTTCCCACCACTCCACTCGTCTTGTCATGCAATCCAGCCCAGAACATTTTGAAGTACATTCCTTTCAACTCATCACGCTCGGTAACTATTCTGTGATCCTTGGAATGGACTGGCTAAAAAAGCACAGCCCCTCCATCAACTGGGATCAGAGAACAGTGACTCTCGCCTGCACTCAAAATCACAACTTCTCTGCCTTGTCACATCTTGCTCGATCCACACTACCTACTTCTATCCTGCCCTTCGCCAGTCAAACACGCTCTGCTTCCCCTCCTCTAGTTCTCAAACCTGCACCAATTACTATCATTTACCCACCTGTGCCTGTCCCTGTCAGAAACCCAACTTCCATGGATATTGCCCTGGTCAGCAACGCCAATTTCTGTCAATTGCTCAAGCAGGGACAGGGTGTAGGCTACATGATGGACATCTCTCAAGTCGAAGAATTGTCTACCGCGACTCTTAGTGATGATGAACCAACAATCCAGCTCCCTGAAAAATACGCTGAATACTCTCAAGTGTTCTCCAAGACTCAGGCGGACAAACTCCCGCCACACCGACCCTACGACCATAGTATTCCCATTGCAGAAGGCGCCAACGTACCTTTTGGGCCTGTCTACAATCTCTCGCAGACGGAGCTCAAGGCCCTACACGAATATCTCAAAGAAAACCTGGCTAAAGGTTTCATTCGCCGCTCGGAATCCCCAGCCGGAGCGCCCATTCTCTTTGTCAAGAAAAAAGACGGTTCCCTTCGCCTTTGTGTCGATTACCGGGGACTTAACAAAATCACAACTCCCAATCGATGCCCTTTACCACTGATCTCCGAAACGTTTGACCAGTTAGGAAAAGCCAAGTATTTTACCAAATTGGACATGCGTGGTGCCTACAACCTTCTCCGAATAGCGAAAGGCGACGAGTGGAAAACCGCGTTTCGCTGTCGTTACGGTCACTTTGAGTATCAAGTCATGCCATTCGGGCTCATGAATGCCCCAGGAACCTTCCAAGCGTTCGTGAACGACGTCCTGCGCGACTACTTGGATGATTTTGTTGTTGTCTACCTTGACGATATTCTCATATATTCCGAATCACTTGACGAGCACACCGCACAAGTCAAAAAGGTCCTCAAGAAATTAGAAGCTGCGGGCATCTGTCTGAAACTCGAGAAATGTGCGTTCGATAAGCAAGAGGTCTCGTTCCTGGGATTCATCATTGGTGTTAACGGCATCTCGATGGATCCTGCCAAGGTGGCCGCCATTCAAGAATGGGCTACCCCTAAATCAGCTTTTGACATTCAGGTGTTCCTCGGACTCGCTAACTTCTACCGCCGCTTCGTCAAGAACTACTCCAAAGTAGCCACCCCTCTCACCACTCTGCTCAAGAAGAATGCCAAGTTCATTTGGTCAAGAGCCGCGCAAGACGCTTTTGAAGAACTCAAAGCTCGTTTGATGTCTGGCCCGATCCTCCGTCACTTTGATCACACAAAAGCGTGTGTCATCGAAGTCGATGCCTCCGACTACGCCCTCGGAGGAGTTTGCAGCCAATATGATGACGATGACCACCTCCACCCTGTTGCCTTCTACTCCAGAAAACTCCTGCCTGCGGAAATGAATTACCAGATCTATGACAAAGAACTGTTAGCCATTGTGTGCGCCTTCAAGCACTGGCGACACTACCTTGAGTTCTCAGCCTCTACCACAGTCGTCCTTACTGACCACCGCAATCTGGAATATTTTACAACCACCCGCAACCTTAGCCGTCGCCAGGTCCGCTGGTCTGAAGTCCTATCGGACTATAATTTTGTCATCAAATACCGCCCTGGCTCGCAGAACGCTGCGGCTGACTCTTTGTCTCGGAGAGACAAACCTGAGGAGGGGAGTGCGGCTGCACTAAGCAAGACCGCCTTAACCCTCCTGCCACCAATTCAATTTTTGAATGCCCTACAAGCCCTGCCGCTGCTCCCAGAGAAGTCAGCCATTCAAGAATTAATTACGCATTCACTTCCTAACGACCCTACATTCAGCGCGATCCTTGCTGAGAACCTTGAGACGCCAGACCCCGACGGCCTCTACTCTGTCCAGGACGGCCTTCTACTACATGACGGCCTGGTCTGTGTCCCCGACGACTACGGTTTCTCACGAATATTCGACATTCGACATTCGACTCGGGTTCGACTCGACTTTTCGAATACGAATGATGGGTCTATTCGACTCGACACTTGTCGAATGATGCTCCATTCGACTCGACATCCATTCGACTCGACAGCCATTCGACTCGACACTCATTCGACTCGACAGCCATTCGACTCGACGGATATTCGACTCGACACTCCATTCGACATGGCTCTCATTAGATTCGACGGATATTCGACTCGACATTCATTCGACTCGACGGATATTCGACTCGACAGCCATTCGACTCGACTGATATTCGACTCGACAGTCATTCGACTCGGCACTCCATTCGACTCGACAGTCATTCGACTCGACAGCCATTCGACTCGACAGTCATTCGACTCGACGGATATTCGACTCGACATTCATTCGACTCGACGGATATTCGACTCGACATTCATTCGACTCGACGGACATTCGACTAGGCTCTCATTCGACTCGACGAATATTCGACTGGGCTCTCATTCATTCGACTCGACCGACATTCGACTCGACCCATACGTGAAGTAAGTATGTACCCTTTGCAACGTGCATGCATATTTTTTTCTTTAGCTCGAAAAAAAAACATTCGCGCCATTCTTTTTCCCCCGTTCCTTTCCTTCTGCTAGTACATGCAACCATGTCCAACCCGAATCTTGCAGCAGCGCTCGCTCTCTTCCTTCTCTTCCTTCATTTCATTCCCTCATCTCTACATTCCCTCATCTCTGCACTCCATCATCTCTGCACTCCTCATTTCTGCACTCCATCATCTCTGCGCTCCTCATCTTTGCACCTCAGCAGCTCTGCGCCCTATAACGTCTCCTCTCCTTCACCTCCACCTCAATGTCTAAACCCAATTCAACTGATTTCTTCGACGAGCTGGTAAGGCGGTGTAATTGATCTACATTTCTAGTCTTGCGCGACTCATGCATTTGAAGCTGTGCATTAGCTGATCCCATTCTCTTTTCACTAGACCTCCTGCCAGCAGCTGTTGGATGACGATGCGGAGTCTTTCATCATTCAAGGAAGCTCAGACCAGCAAAGCCTTCGATCGGTGTCCACGTTTGACCTTCCCTCACCGGCACTCTCTTCGACAGGCGCGTTGACCAAGTCAAAGAAGGACAAGGCAGACAAGCAGCTCAGTTGGGTTTGGCGCTGGGCTCAGAAGCGCACTGATTCCTCTGGCGCTGTCAGGGTCCACTGTATGGTCAAACGCTGTAAACAGAGAAATGGATATGCCTGGCTCGACAGTTCAACCACCAACATCAGGAATCACCTCATCAACGACCACAAGCTTAATGCGAATGTTCAACAGGAAGGTTCACGCCTGGCAGGCCCTCTTGAAAGCTCCTTTAATCTGGGGAAGAGGTCAGCAGAGCAGTTTACGGCTCATGCGTTTGAAAGGCAGTTTTGCAAGGTTCTGATCCGCAACCAGCTGGCATACAGCACGGTGGAATGCCCCGAAATCCTGCAGCTCCTCAGAATGGCGCATTTTGCCCCGACACAGAACGATATCAAGCTTCCTTCTAATGATACCATCGCCAGACGGGTATGTCAAACTGCCAACAAGGAAGGAAGACGAATGCAATGAATAGTTTGAGGACGAACAATGATATTAACCATACGTACGGCTTTATGCACTCTAGGTTAGCAGCTGGTACACGGATTCTGAACGACTCATTGTCGAAGACCTCGCAACTGTGCCTATGGTTGCGTTTACTCTGGACGGTTGGACCAGCCCTTTTCAAATGTCGTTTCTAGCCATAACGGCGCATTGGATCAATGACGACTGGGAACAGGAGGACATCACTATCGGTTTTGAACAGCTCAAAGGCCCACACACAGGCGAAGCACTGATGGACGCCTTTATCATCGTTGTGGAGAGATTCAACCTGCAGCGGAAGGTCATGTCGATCACAAGCGACAATGGCTCCAACGTCCTCAAGCTTACTTCATTGTTTGAGGACTATACACGCCAGAACCACAATGAATGGTAAAACAAACCCATATGTGAGCTGCAGCACCTTGAGGTTGAGAACAATCATACTCCTGCCGTTATTTACTATTGTTCCTTTCTTTACTCACAACGATGTAGGAGAGTGTTCAAAGCTTCCAAGCAGCATGTACCTTGCCTTGCGCACGTTCTTAATCTCGCTGTCCAGGCCATTATGGGCAAAGACGGATTGGCAGCGCAGGCACCGGACAATGCGGAGGCTTTGGATGCTGAAGATGACGCTGACGACTCTGGGGGACTCGTCCGTACCAGCATTGTTGAACGTGAGCCAGACGACCTGGATGATGGCGATGAGAACCTGGATCTGCCTCAGACAGTGGAGTCTATTGCTGGCGCAACAGTTGCGAACTTGGATAACAGCAGAATGACTCAGCGTGCGCTTGTCAAGTTGAGGAAGGGGATTGTCAAAATAAGGTATGCTCTATCATGTCAACTTCGTGCGTCGGAACTGTTGCGCTCTCTAATATCGTACTTACAGTTACATATTGTTTTCTTCTGTGTGAACTTTAGGCGATCACCGCCGCGCCTTGAGAAGTTCAAGGAGCTAACTACAACCCCGAGCAAGAAGCAGGGACTTTGTCCCCTGCTTGACGTCTGCACGCGGTGGGGATCTACATATGATATGATAGACCGAGTGCTTCTCTGCAAGGATGCCTTCTGCACGCTGCTGCTGGAAGATGACCTGGACGAGTTCATGCTGGCGGAGGCGGAGTGGCGACGTCTCCTGTCTTTGAGAGACCTTCTGAAGCAGTTCGACAGACTCACGACAGAGGTCTGTGCCAGCAGGACCTACGTGACAATCCCATTGACGGTCATGGTGTACAACAACGTCATGAACATTCTGGACGACTTCCAGGGTGAGAACATGGAGCGACTGCCTGACCTCAGCCGCGGCGTAGTTGCGGCGTACAACAAGCTCAGGAAGTACTACGCAGCCACGGACTTGTCGCCGATATACTCGGTTGCGACGGCGATTCATCCAGCGATGCGGTTTCAATATTGGTCAGACCAGCAATGGGGGGCCGAGTACGAAAGAGCTGCCAAGGAGTCTGTCCGAGCTGTGTGGACCGGCCAGTATGCTCAGGCTGCGGTAGTCACAGATGATGAGCTCACGCAGCCGCTTGACGAGCTAGGCGCTTGCGAGGACGTAGAGCTCAGGCTCCTCGGAAGAACAAGGCAACCAACAGGAGACGAGCTGGAGCGCTTTGTGTCGCAGCCTATTGTCTTGGCGAAGCCTCTACAGTGGTGGAAATTGTACCAGGGTGAGTTTCCATTGTTGGCTAAAATGGCGAAAGACTTCTTGGCTGTCCCAGCGACCTCAGCCCCGTCAGAGCGATGCTTCTCGAAAGCACGATCACTTCTGCCTTACACAAGGAACCGCCTCGGAGCTGGCAGGATCAAGGAGCAGATGCTGCTGAACTCTTGGATTGGGTATTTCAGTCGCAAGGAACGTAGTGGTCGCTAGTCTTCTCAATCTGATAATAAAAGTAAACGTGTGAAAGAATGTTAACGATATTGATCCAATCAAGGTCCCATCAACCTACGGTCAAGTAAATAACTAGTCGAATGAAGGTCGAGTCGCAAAATAGCTGAGTCAAATGACGGTCGAGTCGATTATCGGTCGAGCCGAATGGCTGTCGAGTCGAATGGCTGTCAAGTCGAATGGATGTCGAGTCGAATGGTTGTCGAGTCGAATGGTTGTCGAGTCGAATGGAGTATCGAGTCGAATGACTGTCGAGTCGAATATCAGTCGAGTCGAATGGCTGTCGAGTCGATTATCAGTCGAGTCGAATGACTGTCGAGTCGAATATCAGTCGAGTCGAATGGCTGTCGAGTCGATTATCAGTCGAGTCGAATGACTGTCGAGTCGAATATCCGTCGAGTCGAATGACTGTCGAGTCGAATATCGTCGAGTCGAATGGCTGTCGAGTCGAATGGCTGTCGAGTCGAATGCCGTCGAGTCGAATGATGGTCGAGTCGAATGACGCTTTCATTCGACATAGGTCGAGTCGAACGTATTCGACATTCGACCCGAGAAAGTCGAGTCGAACCCGAATGGGGTGCATATTCGACTCGACTCGACGTTTGAGAAACCGTACCGACGACCCGGATCTCAAGAAAATGATCCTTGAAGAATGCCACGATTCTCCCACTGCGGGGCACTTTGGTATTACTAAAACATTTGATCTTGTCTCTCGCACGTTCTTTTGGCCCAGCATGCGACAATATATCAAGAATTACGTCGGTGGATGCGATATTTGCCAACGTAGCAAGTCAAGCAATCACAAGCCGTATGGCCTCCTGCAATCCTTGCCGATCCCTGATCGGCCCTGGTCCTCGATCTCCGTAGACTTTATCACTCAACTGCCCGCCTCCAAGGGCTACACCGCGATATGTGTCTTCGTCGATCGATTCACGAAGATGGCTCACTTTGCCCCTACCACAGATACCGTGGACGCGGAGGGTACCGTGCAGCTCTTCTTGGAAAAAGTCTTCGCCGCCCACGGTCTTCCAGACGATGTCGTCTCCGATAGAGGCGTCACCTTCACTTCTAAGTTCACTAAGACAGTCTTCAAGGCTCTCCAGATCGAGCAGAACCTCTCTACTGCATTCCATCCTAGGACTGACGGCCAGACTGAGAGAGTCAACTCGATTCTCGAGCAGTACCTACGCTGTTATATCGACTATCAACAGTCAAACTGGAGCACTTTACTCCCGCTCGCCGAGTTCACTTACAACAACACGGAACACTCGTCCACGAAGACAACTCCTTTCTTCGCTAACTTTGGTTTCCACCCCAAGTTCTCAGTTACCGTACCCCGGGTGACTAAGGACAACATCCCTTGCCCTGACCACATCAAGGCTCTTCTAGACATTCATTCTGAGATGAAGTTCAACATCCAGTCTGCGAATGAAAGACACGCCCGACATTTTGATACCAAAACAATAGCTCAGCCTGATTTCAGTGTTGGCGACAAAGTCTGGTTAGACGCCCGAAATCTCCGTACCGAGCGGGCAGCCAAGAAACTTGACTACAAACGAGTTGGCCCTTTTCAAATACTCGAGAAGGTTGGAACTCGCTCATACCGCCTGGATCTCCCAAGTACCATGAAGATCCACCCGATCTTCCACGTCGGCCTCCTCGAGCGTTTCCGCCAAGATACGATCCCGGGTCGGACACCTAAACCTCTACCTCCACTCGTCGTTGCTGGAGAAGAGGAGTTCGAAGTCGAAGCCATCCTAGACTCCAAAGTGGCCCGTGGCAGACTCCTCTACCATGTCCACTGGAAAGGCTACCCCATATCTGCTCGCACTTGGGAGCCTGCTGAGTTGGTTCAAGGCGCCCCGAGACTCATCAAGCAGTTTCATCATGCTCACCCTCACAAACCCGGCCCTACGCTTCGCGGAGCTCAGCCCTAAATGGGGGGGTTGTCGCGTACTCGGCCCTAGGATAAGCGTAGTATCCTAGGTCAAGCCTTATTTCGCCTTTTAATGCCTTATCGACATGCGCCCCCTTTTTACTGAATGCCTTGAATTATGTCCTGACCGGTGACTATGGGTCAAAGCGGCATTACGCGCTGGGCTCAGTGTTTAGTATATATAGTCTGTAGTTCCCTCTGTACAGTTGCTCTTTACCTAGTAACTTGAATACATCCTTGATCATACCCTGAACCCTCCTGTCTTGCCACTTCCCTTGTCCCTTCCCTCCTGCCCTTGTGAAAGGTCATCCTGTCCTTGCCCTGCCTAGATTCACGACAGGTTGACTCCACTTTCACTTTGCTCTTGTAGAGCGAAGAAGTGATTATCCCGCTACCTTGCCTTCCATATTTAGCCAGCGGGGAACTGTAGACCCGCTGCCTTGCCCTCGGTTTGTTATAGCGAGAGGTCGCCCGCTGCCTTGTCTTCCATTTTGCTAGCGACACTGAGGAAATGAGAAAAAGCCAAAAAAAAAAAGCTTGTCAATTGAGCTGGCTCATTCCTCATTTCAGGAAAACAGAGTTTGTTGAGCTGCAGTGGCATGACTTTGACGAAGGATGTGCTTGAGTAGAGTATCAAAAGAGATGAAGCTTACCTTCCGTGCTGCTGAAAAGAGGTGAACAAGTAGCGAAGAGAGGAGGAAAGAAAAGAAAAGCTTCTGCAGAGCATAAAATCACTTTTCTCGAGCCACTCAGCCGAAGACGCTGCGTCGCGAAGTACAGACACACCCGTGTATGCTGTCGTTACACATAAGAGAAGAAAAGCATCATCGTGAGCACAAGGAATGTCAATGCAGTTGGTGAATGAGTCAAGCGCATTCCAAATTTGACTCCTCAATCAGCGCTGCAATCCTGGTTTTTACCTCGTCCAGAGCTTGCTACCAATTTGCAAATGAGCATGCAAGGCTACTGCGATGCTATCATCCTGCTTCATGCTGCTGGTAAGACTAGGAACAGCTCGTAACACGAGTCAAAAGAAAGCTCTCTCTACTCTGCTTGTCCACTCCAAAAATGCACAGACTCCAGGAAACCAAAGACCTCCCAGAGCCTATACTACAAACCGTGGTACCTGTTCTTGTGGGGGGGGGGGATCATGAAGCTTACATTAACTGTATCAAAGACGAGTAAGGGCGGGTGGCAGGAGAGGAGCAGGCAGGAGGGAAGACAAAGAGCATAAAGTAAGCAGAGGCTAAAATGCAGAGCATGTGCGACCTTGGATTACGGGGTTTATTACGGCCTGCATTCTCAGACATACCACTCTTCTCCCTCTTTCTCCCTTTGGTTTTCCTCTTCCCACCTTTCACGTTCCCACCTTCCACCTCCTCACCATTTACTTCGCTAGCTTTCCTCTCCACAGCTTTCCTCTCTCTTCAGTGTCCCCCAGTAAGGTATGTCCTCGTCTGCGACAGCAGCTCGGTCAAAGTCCTCCGACAACTTACACTTTGCACTGTCCAGCAGTTCGTCCACTTTCATGAACTTGTGTATTCCTCGCACCCTTCTAAAACGATTGTTAGCTTCCAGCAGCATTTTCAATCTATATTGGCCTAACCGGCTGTACTACATATGCTTCCTCCCCAAAAAAGCCATCCTCTTAAGCGAGCCAATCAGTTCTTGAACAGAAGGAGCAACCTCAACGAGCTGAAAGCAACTTTTCCTCAAACTCTCTGTAAGTGCAAGGTCCCTCTCTAAGTGCAAGGCTACTCTCTAAGTGCAAGCTGTCCCTAAGTGCAAGACCTCCTTAAAATGAAAACTTCTCTATTCGAATACCTCTGTAATTCGAAAACCTCTGTAATTGATTCCCCTCTGCTAGAATTTCACACCTCATTAAAATTTCACACTTCCCCTATTTCATATTTGAGAGCAATTGAAGGTGTGTAATAGTTCCCCAACGCCCCCCGAAGCCCTAAATATTCGGTTGCTGAGATTTTCACACTTCTAAAAAATTCACACTTCCTCGATTTTATATTTAACAGCAATTGGAGGTGTACAACAGTTCCCAAACATCTCTAGAACCGCAAAATGCATGGTGGCAGAGATTTTCACACGTGTTAAAAATGTCACACTTCCTGGATTTCTTATTTGAAAGCAATTGAAGGTGCGCAACAGTTACCCAACACACCTCAAAGCCCAAAATGCTCGGTTCCTAAGATTTTCACACTTGTCAAAAAATTCACACTACTGCATTTCACAATTATTCTAAGAACTACTTCAGGCGTATTAAATTTATTATGTGATTTGTCAATTTCATATCAATCGAATAAGCAAATGTCATTTGTTGTTCCAATGTCAATTGATCGTATAATTTCGTTTCATGTTCGCCCTTCAATCGAGTGATTCATGTCATTTAAGCTTATCTTGTAATTTGAGAGCCCATTTTAAGGTTCAGTCTAGGGGTTTTTAGGGTTTTTTTAGGGTTTTTTAGGGTTTTTTAGGGTTTTTTAGGGTTTTTTAGGGTTTTTTTAGGGTTTTTTTAGGGTTTTTTAGGGTTTTTTAGGGTTTTTTAGGGTTTTTTAGGGTTTTTTAGGGTTTTTTAGGGTTTTTTAGGGTTTTTTAGGGTTTTTTTAGGGTTTTTTAGGGTTTTTTTAGGGTTTTTTAGGGTTTTTTAGGGTTTTTTAGGGTTTTTTAGGGTTTTTTAGGGTTTTTTAGGGTTTTTTTAGGGTTTTTTAGGGTTTTTTTAGGGTTTTTTTAGGGTTTTTTAGGGTTTT